>CM044001.1:118607882-119317882 GCA_024085815.1 Flaveria linearis
ACATTAAACAATTTTTTAAAAATGTCATTAAATGATTGTTTTGCATTAACATTAAAAAGGGTCCTAATAAATAGACACCCACTTTTTTAAATCGACACCCCCATACGCCGTATGGGTCTATACGCGGCGTATAGGGTCGAATGCACTGAAAATGAGGAAAATTCAACGGGGTGTCAGAAAGCTATACGCCCCATATAGCCCTATACGACCCCCTATACGACACATATAGGGCTATACGACGCGTATAGCTAATTTCGACACTGACTACGAGGAAAAATTCAGGGGGCTGTCAGGGGGTTATACGCCCCGTATAGGGTTATACGCCCCGTATAGGGCTATACGACCCCCCTATACGACGCGTATGGGGCTATATGACCCGTATAGAAATTTCGGGCTGTTGATTTAAAATAATGGGTGTCTATCTAAAACGACTCTTAAAAATGGACCTTTTTCATGTAAATCTAAATCATATGTTATCTCATCAATTAAGTTTCTATCCCCGAAACATTTAAGCACGGGTCTAGTGCGGCGGAACACGTAAAAATGGGGGGTAGTTCGATGAAATATTTTATAAATTTTCTTTCATCGACGCCACCATCGCTGAAAACATTTCATTTCTTTCTTCATATTCACTTAATTTATGTGTCATTAAATACAATTGAGTTATTTCTTGAATATATTCCCAACCCTCTAACGGAAACGGAACAACCCGACCCCACATCGCAAGACCATCGTGAAAAACATGAAGCGTTTCTTTTTGTCGCAAAGCACTATTACATTTTCCTAGTAGAATTTCATCTAGTCGGGACATCCCAATTTAGTCCTAAACAAATGGAATTCGTATCGTGATACATTTTTCTATAATTAACATATTTTTTCTACTAGTTTTAAAAACGTCACGTAACATATTTTTGAAAGATGTTTTAAAATCTTCAACTTCAGGAACGCCAAGACCATCTTGCACAACTAAATTAATAATATGTGCAACACATCTTGAATGAAAAAATACGTCTAAATGTGTTGTTCGAGTCGTTATCAAATGACATTGAAAAAATTTTGTTTTCTAATTTATATGTTTTGATTACAAAGTCTAAAATTTGAAATAAATTATCACCGGTATGCGGATATCCAAATAATTCAAACACAATCGTACGTTTCATCATTTGCCACGAACTTGGATCTATCCAATGGGCGGTGACGCAAAGGTACGATTCCGGTAAATCGTGTGGGGCGGACCAAACGTCGGTAGTTAAGTTCACACTGATTTGTAAATTTTCAAACAAAACCTTTAAATCATTTTTTGCTTGTTTCCAAAGATTTAAACAATCACGTCTAAGAGTGGTGCGACTTACGTGAGTGTAGCGTGGTTGAAGAGTTTCTTGAATCAATTTTGTTAACCAAGGGTTGTCGAAGTGATCGAACGGTAATCCTTCTTGAATTACAAACTTTGTCATTCTATCTCGAACCATATCGACGCTGAAATGCCATAAACCACCATCGTTTCCGATTGATGTTTGGCCTTTACTCGGTGTACTTTTCAAAGACTTGCACCATTTGGTCATATGGTTTCTCAAAGTCGAGTTAGAATCCGACTTGAAAAACGAACCACAAGTCTTGCATCGAGCTTTATTTTGACCATTTGACATTTTGCATAAGTCGAAATTGCACCAAATCTCTTGGTTTCTCGTTGTTGGTATAATTCTAATAACGGTAGCGACACTTGAGAATCCACCGATTGGAACTGATGATTCAGAAGCCATTATATAAAATTCAAGAGATTGAGAGAATAGAAAATCGAGAGTGAGGGAGCGTTTTTGCGTTTTTAAGCACGTTTTTGAGCTTTTGAGTGTTGTGACTAAACAATCACACCCACTACCTATTTATACTATTATATAAGGGCAAAATGGTCAAAAAAAACTTGAAAAAACGGTCAAAAATGAGTTCAAACGGCTATATGACCGTTTGAAAAAAAAATTCCAACGGCTAGAACCGGTTCGAAACCGATTTTTTGAACCGGTTTCAAAACCGGGTTGGACAAAAACCGGTTCCAAACCGGTTTCCCCCCAAGAAAAACCCAAACCGGTCCCAAACCGCCGGTTTTTTTCCGGTTGGAACCGGTTTGGCTTAGAGCCGGTTCCAACCGGTTCGGGTTCGGGCCGGTTCACCGGTCGGGTCGGGGACCCGGTTTTTTTGTGCACGCCTAATAGCAAGTCGACTTTTCTTTTTATAAGTTATAGCTGTTAGTTAGCCCGCCGTAATGCTGGCCCAATATAGTTGCTATTGGACCTGCAATCTGAGTTTTAGTAAAAGTTTAAAGTACTGGAAAATGGTTCAAAACTTCTATTCAGTCCTCCAGACATGTAGGCCACCAGGCCCAATACAACCCTATAAATAAATTGGTATATTTGTGAACCCAATGGGCATTGAGTAACCCAATATGTATGAATTATGATATTAAAATTACCAATATATTATATTATATGTCATCCATACCACAACAACCATATCTCAAAAAACCAATGTCCGCTCACCGTTTCCTTAAAGTATTCACGACTTCAGGAAAACGTTAAAAATACCAAAACGAAGTGCGGGTGATTCAAACTTCTTAACGTTAAAACAAACTTTAAAATTTAAGCTTTTATATGAAACTAGCTTAGTAAACCCGTGTAATACACGGGTTGAATAAATAAAATATTAAGTTGAATAAAAATTATTAATTATAAATGATAGACTAAAACATGATATGATTGAAATTATGTATAAATAATAGTTATAAGTAATAAAATAATAATATAAACTTTTTAATTTTTTTATTTTTTCAAAGATAAATTAGACATTTTGTTTTAAAACAACATTAATTTTTTTTTTTAATTTCCTTACTATAAATCCCTATTTTAATAGTTTTGTTTTATTAAAATTAATTTAAAAAACAATTTTAAAATATTAGGTAAAAATATTTTATTTTTTAGAAAAAAAAATTAGAAAAAAATCTCTATAGAAATAATATTAATAAAATTTATCTTTCTTAATTTATTAAATACTAATTATAATGTAAAAATAAATTAATAATATTATTAGTAATTAATATGATTATTTATAGGAGAGAGAAGCGGGAAAAATTTGATTAGAATAAATGTGATGCTGACACGTGGCATTAGATGAGTCTAAAAAATAACACGTGTCAATCATAGTTACTCTTTATTAGAGTAGTGAGATGATTTATGATGTATTGATATTCCTCTTTTATCTGGATTTAGAATACGATTTAAAATTAATATGGTATTATAGAGTAGCAATTATAAAAGGATCAACAATTAGTATATATAAATAAATAAAGAGTAAAATGTAATTCCTGCGGGTGGAAATTGTCGTTTTAATTAAAAAAAAAATAGACTAACACAAATTATGCTTTCAAAATATTACGCGTTTGAAAAAAATGTTTGATTCAAACCATCAAATCAATAAAACTAAACCATCAAACCACCAAACCAGGCGATATAGTTTATCGATCTTCAAACCATAGTTAGCGGTTCAACTAAAACTTCCGTTAAACCGGCCAAACTAGAGCATTGCGACCCCCACATCTCCTCTCCCAACATTATGGCCATGAAATAAAACTAGCATATACAACAATGGAAAATTCCAACTCAATTACAATAACCGGGGACCAAAGCATCAAACCAAACTCTCATTGGCCATTTTACCAGGATTAGCCAGTTATTATCGAGTAGGGTTAGCATAACATATGTACTATTGTTATGATTTGAATTCATGCAAAAGTGTTGGCTTAATTAAGGTGTAGCCACATTTTCCTTAGCAAGAGGAGCAATCTCTTCACCCTCAATTCCAGCCTCACTACCTTCCACCCCCAAACTCAAAGCACCTCTTCCCACTTCTTTGCAGGTTTCTGATCAAAACAAACACCAGTGAATACATCATTTAATTTAGTTATTACTTTACTTTATTTTAGATATAAAATCCATTTTCATTTGAAGTATTACTGACCTTCCAAGAAAGTTCTTGAGCCATACAGCTTTGAATCATCTCTGCAAAGGATGGAGTACCATAAACTGCCAATGCTCTTTTAACAGTCGCTGCAATTGCAGTTACATCTGCTGGATCAACTGTTTCACACTGCCAAGATCGGGTTCTTAAACTCAGGACTGATGTTATATAATTAGCTGCAGTAGCCATAGAAACATAATATAGTTTACCTCCACGTTAAAAGCTCCCATTTGAAAGCCAGTATAGCCCTCTTTCACTGTGTCAACCAACCCTCCAGTTGATGCAACAATAGGGACCTAAAGTTTCAAATTTATAAGCACGAATAATTATTAACTTTTTGAGTGTTACTTTTTTGTCAAAAGTTATTATAAACATAAAACTGTATGCTTACACATCCGTAAGGCATTGCTTGCAACTGTATGAGACCGCACGGCTCAAATCTACTAGGCACTATTATAAAGTCAGCTCCAGCTATGATCATATGAGCCAATTTCACATTGAATTTTGCTACTCCTCTAGCCTTGAGTGGATATTGTATCTCTAATTCATCCAGTTGCTTCTCCATCGCCTTTTTCCCCCGTCCCCTAAAACAAAACACAAATATATTTTAGGTAAGTTTAAAACTAGAAACAAGTATTAGTTAACGAAACTAGCAACTCACAAGAACAACTATCTGAACATTCTCGCCTATGAATTCAGGGATGGCTGCAGCAAGAATGTCTGAACCCTTTTGTTCTTCAAGCCTACCTATAAATCCTATGACTGGAATGTTTTTATCAACAGGCAAACCAACTTCTGCTTGAAGGGCTTCTTTTATGAGCGGTTTTGCACTCATTACCTATTTATAAAAAAATGACCCACTCAAATTAGTAATATTAATTAGATAATATAATTATAATCCTTACAACTCCATATAGCTAGGTGTCCTTACAGTGGTAGAATTAAATTGACACTGGTAAATTTATCAGTCATGGGATTCCATTCCTGGACATCCATTCCGTTAACGATTCCCATGACGCTTGTTTTCCTGAGGATATTATCTAATTCCACTCCTTTATCTGGACCAGAAACAAGCTCTTGGGCATAGTAAGGGCTAACTGTTAAGATCTTGTCTGACTCCAGTATTCCTGCTTTCATCCAGTTAATCTTTCTTCCCTTTACTGGTTTCTCATATCTGCAGTAATGGAAATTATTAATATAATAACACTGTTACCATATGTAAAAACTAAAAAAGTAGATATAAACGTTACCCATCGATGAAATCGAAAGAGCTTTGAACACGTCTGGAAGATTGAGCAGTTCAAAGTCTGCAAAAGCAAATCTGCCTTGGTAAGCAATGTTGTGGATACAGAAGGCAACCTGCATTATACCAACATATTATCAAATTATATATTTGTATGACATTAGAAATAAGATTAACTCTGTCTAAGTTTCTTACCTTAGCACTCATATATAATCCTCTTGTTTGATACATGCTTTTTAAGTAGCATGGAAGGAGCGCGGTATGCCAATCATTAGCAATGAAGACAACATCTTCCCCTGCGCCCAAACCAAAAATTTATTAAGTTTAAATTGTTTATAAGTTACACGTTATATAGAGAAGATCAATCATATTCATACCGTATGGCCCTGAGAAATATTCACTACTATTCAGGTTCAACACCCTTGGGGCTTCCAAAGCCGCCTGAAATTCACAAATTCAAGCTTTTTACATGGCTCTAAACCAAAACACGTTGGGAAGATGATATTGAACCTGGCATAATAAGCTAAATCTGATCTGATTATCTTGGTAGTCTATTCCAGCAACCGGTCCATAGACCTTTGAAGCAGTCTTTCCCCAAACCTGAAAACACACAAAATTTCATCAAAAACCGACTGATTTAAGCACAACTGAATGCAAATGTGATGTAATAATAGAAAACGACACCAGTACCTTCTCCAGAAACATCGGGTGATCGACAAACACCCTGTCAACACCTCTCTTATAGCAGTGGAAGAATCTCACCTTCTCAGTTCTGTCCCCAGCCTTAAGCTATTCACATGCACATGTACATGTCAAAGAAATCTTGATTGAACATTGATGAAATGAACATACAGATCACAGAATCAGTAACTGCATACCTCAATTTCTACTTCAGTATCCCAAGCATCCTTATATTGATCGTAACGAGGTGCGATTGTCATCACACGATGCCCATTCGCCTACATGATCACACAGATCCAATTGCAATATGTTATGATGAACAACTAACAACTAAATTTCAGTAACAACAACATAAGACTATAAGAGTGAGAGCCAGAACATACAGCCATTGCAGGAGGAAGACCACCAACAACATCACCAAGTCCACCGGTTTTACTCCACGGACCTACTTCCGCTGCAACAAATATCAAATTCATCCCCAATCCACACACATCAACCTCCTCGATCTCACATTTTGACCTCTGTTTTCCCTAACCACACTCACATTGCATCTATACACAACCCTAAGTCCGTCATGAACCGCCATCTGCGTGTTGCCGACTCTCAACGACGCCGCTTTCACCTCTCGTCTGTTGGCGGAGATCGCGACTCCATTGTACGAACCAGAGCTTCTGGTTGTCGACACGCAATTCAATGCAGTTGCAGTCGCCATTAACGAAGCTTCTGTATCATCACAAACAAGAATTTGACAACATCATGAGTTAATAAACTGAATCATGAAGAAAATGAATGAAAATTAATGATCAATTGAAGTTGAAATTGAAATTGGAACCTGTGAATGAGTGTGTGGTGGTAGTAATCGTTAGCGAAGAAGATGAGTTTATATTACAGTTGAAGGAGTGATGTTGTGGTTAATATTTAATTCACGTGGACTAAATGCCAAAATGCAAAAAATCAGAAATTAATTAATTTATTATTATAATATTATTATTATTATTATTATATTTATGTGTTATGGAATTGTGTTTGGTGGAATTGGTGTTCGGATATTTGCAAATATTTCGCAGAGACCTCAAATCAGTGTTCACGGTTTACAATTGTTTCGGTCCCAGTGTTTGATAGTAGAGTACAGGAATATGAAGGAATATTATTATTGTGCGAGTTAAAAATATTAACTTTTTAACCCATTGAAACTTTAACATTGTTTTTATTATTAGACCGTCTATGATCAACGGGACGTCTATTACTCATGTGGCGCCGACATGAGAGAGAGGCTATGAACCTAAGAGAAAGTCGACGTGGAGACGGGAGGTGTGTGAGGTTTTGTTTTGGGTTAACGATCTCCTTCACGAATTAGAGTTCTTAATAATGGATTAAAAGCAAGTGTATTAATCTATTTACTATTTAAATCTTATTATGACGATTTTAGAAATAAGTAAATATGTGATGGTTGGTTTATGTGTTCACCAGTCATTTTTTTTTGTTTCAAGTTTTCCTTCCCCCAATGTTCGTTTTTCACACACACAACAATAGTAATTAGGGGGTTGAAATTGAAATTGGTTCATACAAACATAAACAATTATGTTTTGGGTGAATGTGTATGTATATCCAATCCATGTTTGAAGAAACCAAAACATATATATTCAATCTATGCATGGTTGTGTGTGATTTGAGGGTTCCGATTAGATTTGAAATTGGGTTTGTTTGATAGTCCGATTCATAGTCCTATTCAAACGGATTTGTTTGACATTTATACAAGACTATATATAACTTTTAATAGTTTGTTAGAAAAATCATCCATGAGCGAGATAAGTGGGCTTTTTTTGAGAATCGAATGGGACGTATGAGTATTCCCGTAGAACAAGACTAGTGTTTACTAGGCTTATGACCGTAGCAAACACTACTATTAGAGTTTAATTGTATCATAAAGACTCTTATATGACATTAATTCCGTCTACATAAACATCATATTAGTTCAAGGATATTGTGTTTATTGACATATAAAATATGAGTGAGAGTTGTGCCAGGCTTTATAGTAATCGTTAGTTGAAAAAAATTACAAATTACATGTAGGCGTCGTTGTGTCGGTGGTTTACTGGAAATGTTATTATATCTACTCACGATACCTCCTTTTTCTTCACATTTTTCATTGTCAGTAAATCCATCAGTGTAACAAGGCCGTTGGTAAATATTTTGCTGGAATTGATGGTCTTAAAAATAAAACCAACCATACAAAGGGTGTTAAAACAAGAGGTATTAAGGGTAGTGTAGTCGTCAACACCACCCACAATTAAGTTATATTTACCCGAAGGCAACTACACGTAGGGGTGTTAAACAAGTCGTGTTCTAGGGTTTGCCGCCCCATCTTCCGTGCGATTCTTTTCAGAGCTCAAAACCTATAATAATAAAAAAGGGCGTACCCGGTGCATGAAGCTCCCGCTTTGCGCAGTGTCCGGGGAGGGGCCGGATCGCGAAGCGATCTGATGTACGCAACCTTTCCTTACACAATTTAGTGCAAGAGTCTGTTTCTACGGGTAGAACCCATGACCTCAATGTATAGGAAAATTATCAAACTTAACTAAATGATTACAAGCCAAATTAACCCATTTGATCATATATCATTTTCACAAATAAACAATATCGTAACCCAACATGATGTATGTTGGAAATCAAACAAATTATTTCTTTTAAGTAAAACTAGAGGAGTAATGAACTGAGTCGTTCATCAATGTGACACCCTATATATATCTCGCATCGGCTGTAGACAGGAGAGATTACCGGTTCATAAGCAATGCCCAGCCTCTAATATCACCAACGCGTTTTGAGCGTATTGGTTGTGGATGAGAGGAAAACTCCATAGTTAAACATACTGAGTTAGCAGCAATCAGGGATGGGTCACCTCCCTGAGAAGTTTTCACCCGGGTAACCAAAGATAAATTCGTGAGCTCCTCATGGATAAAGCGGATAATATTTGTGGTACGAGAGGCCGGGTGTTACAGTCAACTACTTAAAATCAGCTAGCTAGAAGCTCAAATCAAACCAAGATCAAACAAGTCAAGCTTCAACCTATATCGAAGAGCTTGAGCCCAAGTTTTAAATATCAACTTGACTTCTTGATAGTTTTATATAATGTTTTTAGAAACTTCAGTTTACACTATATCAGCTTAGTTTCTTGAATTCTATTTAAAAAAGATGCAACAACTATAGCTTAATCGAATGGTTAATTATTTGTAATTGAATGGAAGTTTGTTTCATGTTCCATTATTATAAGTCACTTGATATGATCAAAAGATGATACCTCTTTCATCCTCCAAATCGATTTGTTAAATCCACAAAAGACAGGTAAAAAACAACCCCAAAGTATCATCTAATATAACTATTTCTCTGAATATGAATACATAATTTGTTGATGATACAATACGAAACAAAAGAGCAAGAATTGTTATACAAGAATCTGAAATTGAAGGAGACGACGGATGAGGGCTCATTACACCGCACCGACCACACCATAGTTTGCTCCGAGGCGGACTTAAGTGTTGTTTGTTTGGTAGCCAGTTAATGATTCCTTTAAGAGGTTTCCTCTAAATCTATCAGAGATAAAGTGTTTTGATTCACTTAAAAAACACCTCTTAGTGGTTCATGGAACATTTTAATAGATAAGTTTTAAAAACAAGCCAAATGATTCAAAAGCTACCTTTTATAGTCTTATTTGGTCAAACCTTTAATAGCTCAGCACAAGACTGTCAAACAGCCTCTCAAAGACAAATGATGTTGATAGAACCACGGGATGGAAAGAAATGGAAAACAGAACAAAAGGAATGGTATTTATGAGAATCAACAGGTTAAAGCGGTGGTGGTTTTGAAGGCCATATAGCCATTGTTGAAAGGTAAGGAAGTCTAACATATAGCAACTCATTTTCCCCGCTTTATCGTTTATCATTTAAAAATAGAACTCGAAACAAGTTAAGTTTGAACTCTCTTAAGTTATACAAGTTAGACTCAAGCTCAACTCATTTAACCCTTAAGCCGATTACTATAATTTAAACAAACCAAACTCAGCTCAGCTTGTTTACACCTCTAAGCAATTAAGAGACCAAGATAAAAACATATTGCTTACCTCATCACCAAAGAGGATATGGAAACTTATCATATTTATATTTTGAACGTAATTTATGCGGAAAAAGAAACAGTTGGTTAAGACCAATGTTATAAAACCAGACCAGTTCAGTCATTCCTACCGATTTAAACAAGGAAAAAGCTAGGGCGCCGGTTTAAAAGAGTTGATGACGGTCATGTTAAGTAGTGATAAATTTAACTGTTTACAGGATGCATGTCTCGATCTCGGGACGTCAAAGTTGTGTTAAAAGGTTGTTTACTATGGAACTAAATAGATTCTAAAGTCCTATTATTGGGTATATAAATAAAATATCCTTACCATTCCTTTAGCTCTTTACAAACTATTAGTCGGTCATTTATCTTTAAAAAGTTTTAAAGGGTCATTTATCTTTATAATTATTTCGTTTGAATAACTACTACATGTTAGATTTTTTTTATAAAATAGTATTTAATCTTAATGAAAATACTTATAAATAATAATAAAGTCAACAACTTTCTAATATCAGTCCAACAAGTAAAATCATCCGGTTTGAGAACGGACCGATTTTCAATATATTGGTTAAGACGATATATTGAGACAATCATTATCATATATTGAGGTTAATTACCTTCTTAAAGTGTTGACAAACGGCTTCAACGGCAGCTTGGGCACCTTTAGCCTCTGATTCTCTCTTTCATTTATATTTCTGCTTTTAAATCATTCAATCAAAAACTCTAATTAATCATCCATCAAACAGAAGTCAATAAATGCTTAGTTACCATTGCAATCATCAGCTTATTTTCCAAAATTAAATTTTACTTAATGTGAAAATCTTAGCTTGTACCTCTTTTTTGCTTGCAACAGCTTGAACACCAGATACCCGTGCTGAAGCAGCTTCTTCCTGGGAACCAAACAGATCAAGTGGACCCAAAACATTATGTTTGCCCAAATTCAAACTTTTAAATGATAATGTCTCAAAATTATATTGTTTCAGTCAAACAAACTTTATGAGTAAAATGGACTGCATAATACTCTTTGGTTGAGTTCAACCTGTTTCCTTTTAAGCTAATTATATTTTAACTTTACTGGTTAGAGATAAAACATAACTCGAATTAAGCCCTTCATACCTAGGTAATGACCTCTTCATACCTAAGTAATGACAAATTTAAGTTAATCACCTTCATATGCTCAGAGTTCAGATGTTCCCATAGGATCTTCTTCAATTGACTTTCTTCCTCTTCCAGAAGGTAGCCAATGATCTACACCAGAAATATATGTAGATATATCATATATCACCACATAATATAATCTATAGTTATTAGCTATCATTGAATAGAAAATTATGTTAACAAGAATTACAGGTTCTTCCTACTGCCTCTTTGGCCTCTCTTAATTTTAGACTAATGCACACTCTTAATCTAAAAAAAACCCTTAGAAGCTTGGTACTAAAAAAAGCGAGGCGCTACGAGGTGTTTACATCCGGAAAGCCAATGCGCAAGGCCAAAGCTTCATGCATGCAAGTATTGCTCTATGTGAGCCTCCTACACACCCTAGTCATGATGAATTTTGACCCAATGAGCATGAGGTGCCGCCCAAGGCACTGAGCGTATTCAAGATTGCAGCATGCACCTCACACCTTAAGTGCGTTTTTTAAATGGAAAGAGTTTCACTTACCTCAGAATCATCAATATCAGAAAGTGTATCAGTTTGATCAGCAGGGGCCTCCATTGAGCTTTCAAAAGCATCAACGCTGTCACTAGTTTTGTCAAGTTTTCCATAGTTGGGAACTGGTAAAATTTTGTCACAGAAGCAAAACAACAAACAGTAAGAACATGAGATCCTTTCAACTTAAGGAAGAAAATGAAAACGGTCAATTTACCAACACCTTCAACTTCTGTTGGAGTGCCTATATTGGCTTTCATGTTGCCACCCTTTCCCTACATTTATGAATAAGTTAAATCCTTGACCCAAACTAAGCATAGTAAACATATTCAAGACTTCAACATGTACACATATCAGATGATCAGTAGTCAAAAAAAATTCATCAACTTTTTTATTTTCTGCAAGTTTAGCCAACTTAGCATAGAAGATCCAAAAAAAATCCTTTTGGAGCAGGTAGTTAATAAAAAAAAGTAAATGTATTTATCACCCATATTTTCAAAAAATACCTTAAACAGCGATGGCAAAATGAGCACGTCATGTGGGAGGAGTAAGATGTCAAAACATTTAACCTTTGTACAAGTGAGGTTAAGTCCATATGAAACACAATCTGCTCACAGCTTTTTTATAAATATTTGTGAGAAATAAGAAAAATCAGATTATCTTTAAAACTATTCAGATTATCTATAAAATGATTTCTCAGATTTTATGCCTTAGAAATGCACTAGATATCAACTTTTCACCGGTTTCCTTTTTGGGTTTTCTACAGCAGGTTGATATGCTGGAGGTTCAGAACCATCAAGTCCCCCACAAAACTCAGATAACAATCCTTGCAAAGCCCAAAACCAGATTGAACTGCACTGCTTTTGTGCTGGCAAAACACTTCTGTCATTCCGGCCATCTTTTAAATCACTGGCAGATTGTTTACAGAACAGCATTTCCTTCTCAAAATCCGTAGTATTCTGAGTGAGCTCTTCAATCTACATAGTCAACGAATCAAAAGCATATATCCAAGTTATTTTATAAATAACTGATACCTTAACCATCTACTAACACCAACAAGACATGCGTCCCCTGTCTTAAAGGCAATGTTCAAGGATCAATTTGTCATTCACTTACAGACATGCTACAGTGACCACTTACCGGCATGCAACATAGAAGCAAGCAGCTGCAACTCGTCCCGTTCTACGCCCTCTTGTAAGCCCACGCTCAACGGCTATCTACAATTACGAAGGAATCAGAAACTACCATTCTTATTGAGCATATGCAGATATAAGTCTAAAAGACTAAAATAAATGAAAAGAGCACAAACCTCATAATACTTAGTTGCATGACCAACAATGCTGATCCCATATATACCTTTCAGCTCATATATTACATAACTCCATGCGATAAATTAAAAAAATGTTGCAGTCAACATTGTGGAGTATGTAATGATATAGAATCACAAAAATAATGTACCTTTATTCGAAGACCTTCTATGAGACTCTCTCATTGTAACAAGATTGCCCGCAAGATGGGCCTGCAAGCATATACAAGTTAGAAAGACCACCAGCAGAAAGATGTTCCTAAAATGATTAACAAAAATCAAACAAAAATGTGTTCTAAACCCTTCCCCTCCTGCTGAATCTTTAACAAAAGTGGAATCCTCTGTATATATATCTTCATATACTACAATCAACACAGCACTAGAAAGAAACATACATAGTTCAAGAGTTATTCACTTGAAAAGAGAATTACGATTCCTATAGAACACAAGTATTTGGGAAATACTTACATGCTTCCGGTGCTATAATCATGAGGTGCCTCGAAATACTTACATGCTTCCGGTGCTATAATCATGAGGTGCCTCACTATTTTGTGCACAATGAGGGCACCCGATCATCTCTTTGCCAGAGAATTATCTATATATCACCAAACTCAATACAAATTTAATACATATATCCATGTTATTTCATAAATAACTGATACCTTAACCATTTAGTAAAACCAAAAAGACATGCGTCCCCTGTATTAAAGGCAATGTTCAAGGATCAATTTGCCTTTCACTTACAGACATGCTACTGTGACCACTCACCGGCATGCAACATAGAGGCAAGCAGCTGCAACTCGTCCCGTTCTACGCCCTATTGTAAGCCTATGCTCAACGGCTATCTACAGTTACAAAGGAATCAGAAACTACCATTCTCATTGAGCATATGCAGATATAAGTCTAAAAGACTAAAATAAATAAAAACAGAACAAACCTCATAATACTTAGTAGCATGACCAACAATGCTGATCCCATATAGACCTTTAAGCTCATAAATTGCATCATTCCATGCGATAAAAGAAAATAATGTTGCAGTCAACATTGTGGAGTATGTAATGATATAGAATCACAAACATAATGTACCTTTATTCAAGAAAGTTCTATGAGAGTCGAAACGAGCACTTTTCATTGTAACAAGATTGCCTGCAAGATGGGCCTGCAAGCATATACAAGTTAGAAAGACCACCAGCAGAAAGATGTTACTGAAATGATTAACAAAAATCAAACAAAAATGTGTTCTAAAGCCCACTCCTCCTGCTGCATCTTAAACAAAAGTGGCATCCTCTGTATATATATCTTCATATACTACAATTAACACAACATTAGAAAGAAACATACATAGTTCAAGAGTTATTCACTTGAAAAGAATATTACTATTCCTATTGAACATAAGTAACTGGGAAATACTTACATGCTTCCGGTGCTATAATCACAAGGTGTCTCACTATTTGTACACAATGAGGTCACCAGATCATCTCTTTGCCAGAGAATTCTCTATATGTCACCAAACTCAATACAAAATTAAAACATGTATCCAAGTTATTTCATAAATAACTAATACCTTAACCATCTAGTAACACCAACAAGACATGCGTCCCCTGTATTAAAGGCAATGTTCAAGGATCAATTTACCCTTCACTTACACACATGCTACTGTGACCACTTACCGGCATGCAACAGAGAGGCCAGCAACTGCAACTCGTCCCATTCTACGCCCTCTTGGAAGCCCACGCTCAACAGCTATCTACAATTACGAAGGAACGAGAAACGACCATTGTCATTGAGCATATGCAGATATAAGTCTAAAAGACTAAAATAAATGAAAAGAGCACAAACCTCATAATACTTAGCAGCATGACCAACTGCAATGCTGATCCCACGTATATCTTTCAGCTCATAAATTGCATCATTCCATGCGATAAAAGAAAATAATGTTGCAGTCAACATTGTGGAGTATGTAATGATATAGAATCACAAACATAATGTACCTTTATTCAAGGAACTTCTATGAGACTTGAAACGAGCACTTCTCACTGTAACAAGATGGACCTGCAAGCATATACAAGTTAAAAAGACCACCAGCAGAAAGATGTTACTGAAATGATTAACAAAAATCAAACAAAAATGTGTTCTGAAGCCCCCATTTCCTGCTGCGTCTTTAACAAAAGAGGCATCCTCCGTGTATATATCTTCATATACTACAATCAACAAAGCATTAGAAAGAAACATACATAGTTCAAGTGTTAATCACTTATCACTTGAAAAGAAAATTACTATTCCTATGGAACACAAGTAAATGGGAAACACATACATGCATCTGGTGCTATAATCACGAGGTGTCTCACTATTTTGTGCACAATGAGGGCACCCGATCATCTCTTTGCTAGAGAATTCTTAATATATATCACCAAACTCGATACAAAATTAAATACATATATCCTAGTTATTTCATAAATAACTGATACCTTAACCATCTAGTAACACCAACAAGACATGCGTCCCCTGTATTAAAGGCAATGTTCATGGATCAATTTGCCTTTCACTTACCGGCATGCAACATAGAGGCAAGCAGCTGCAACTCGCCCCGTTCTACGCCCTCTTCTAAGCCCACGCTCAATGGCAATCTACAATTACGAAGAAATCAGAAACTACCATTCTCATTGAGCATATGCAGATAAGTCTAAAAGACTAAAAATAAATGAAAAGAACACAAACCTCATAATACTTAGTAGCATGACCAATACACTGTTGATCCCATATTTACCTTTCAGCTCATAAATTACACCATTCCATGCGATAAAAGAAAATAATGTTTCAGTCAACATTGCGGAGTATGTAATGATATAGAATCACAAACATAATGTACCTTTATTCAAGAAAGTTCTATGAGAGTCGAAACGAGCACTTTTCATTGTAACAAGATTGCCTGCAAGATGGGCCTGCAAGAATATACAACTTAGAAAGACCACTAGGGAAAACATGACATTGAAATGAGTAACAAAAATCAAACAAAATGTGTTCTAAAGCCCAACTCTCCAGCTGTATCTTTAACAAAAGTGGCATCCTCTGTATATATATCTTCATATACTACAATCAACACAGCATTAGAAAGAAACATACATAGTTCAAGAGTCGTTCACTTGAAAAGAAAATTACTATTCCTATGAAACACAAGTAATTGGGAAATACTTATATGCTTCTGGTGCTATAATCACGAGGTGTCTCACTATTTTGTGCACAATGAGGGCACCAGGTCATCTCTTTGCCATATAATTCTCTATATATCACCAAACTCAAACACAATTAAAACATATATCCAAGTTATATCATACATAACTTATTCCTTAACCATCTAGTAACACCAACAAGACATACGTCCCCTGTATTAAGTCAATGTTCATGAATCAAATTGCCCTTTACTTACACACATGCTACCGCGACCACTTACCGACAAGTAACACAGAGGCAAGGAGCTGCAACTTTTCCTGTTCTACGCCCTCGTGAAACCCATGCTCAACGGCTATCTACAATTATGAATGAATGAGAGACTACCATTCTCATTGTGCATATGCAGATATAAGTCTAAGAGACTAAAATAAACGAAAAGCACAAACCTCATAATACTTGGTAACATGACCAACACACTACTGATCCCATATTAACCTATCTGCTCATATATTACATCGTTCCCTGCAATAAAATAAAATAATGTTGCAGTCAACATCGTGTAGTATGTAATGATACAGAATCACAAACATAATGTACCTTTATCTAAGGTCCTTCTATGTGACTCAAAACTAGCACTTTGCATTGTAACAAGTTTGTCTACAAGATGGGCTTGCAAGCATATGCAAGTTAAACAGACGACTAGAGAAAAGATGTTTTGAAAATGATTTAACAAAAATTAAACAAAATGTGTTCTAAAGCCCACCCTCCCTGCTGCATCTTTAACAAAAGTGGCATCTTCTTTATTTATATCTTGTGATACTACTTTTCCACAATCAACGTCACAGCAACTAAAACAACATAAATAGTAAAAGAATTATTCATAAGGAACACAAGTAATTGGGTAATACTTACACACTGCCACTGTTTTGTGCACAATGAGGGCACCAGATCATCTCTTTGCCAGAGAATTATCTATCAGCAAACTCAAAACAACGTTAAACATACAAGATCTTTTATACATGACTGATACCTAAACAATCCAGTAACACCAACAATACATACGGCTCTCGTATTGAAGGCAATGTTCAAGGAACTGAATACACTCTTAACGACTTCAAATTGCCCTTCACTTACACAGTTACAAATATGGATCATACAATAAATTTCAAAGTTATTATAAACGAATACGTAACTTACCCCACAACAATAACATCAACACGCGATTCCAGTGCTTCTTCAATCGACTATAGGGCGAATGAAAGCCCTAAGGCCGAAGGTTTAGTAAATTGCAACCATCCTACGAAAATCGGACCCCTGTGACTTACCTCCGACTCTTCAAACGGTGTTTTGACTGATTACAATAACACCTCGAGACAATCCAAATATGAGTTAATATTCCACCAGTAATGCAAGTGGTACGTTGGTTGAAACCTCACCGGAGCAACACCTAGAGACGGTGGTCGGTGGGTGGGGCATCGGCGGAAGATGGTGGTGATTCGGTGGTGGAGGCAGAGGTGTGGTGAGAGAGAGAAAAAGAGGGAAATGTGAGAGACCTAACTAATATCCCGACCCTTTTTATACTTTTCGGGGTGTGAGGATTTTACGCAACGTTTGATTTCATGGGTAAAATAATAATAATATTTGTACGAGATTCTCGATCAGACATTTTATAGAAAGGATTCGTAGTAGATTTTTTAATTTCGTCATTATTACTTAAGATTTTTTTTATTCTTTTTACATTTTAGCAATAAGGAAGATGTTGATCCAAATTACTACCATTTTCATATTCGGAATTTACATTTACATAATTACATTTATTAATATATGCTCAATTTACAAAAAACGAAGAACGTACCTTTTCATACTCGGAATTCATTTTAAATTAAATAAAAAAATCAGAAAACTAACTACTCTATGTCTTTTTTTTATGTCTGTAATTCTGTAAATATGTTTTGATTAGTTGATATTATTTTATAATCTGCATTACAAACAATGGCGGAGGATAGTGAGGGCCGGGGGGGGGCCCTATTTTTTTCGTCGGTAGTGTTAAATTTTAGCCCGTTAGTGTAAATTTTTGGCCCGGTAGTGTAAATTTTTATATAAATCTCGAGTTCGCCCCCCCTAAACAAAATTAGTTTCGCCCCCGCCCCCCCTACGGTGATGTTCAAGCTCCGCCACTGATTACAAACGAATCTGGGTTATTGTTTAAAGAAACTCTAGTTTTTTTATTACGTATCTTCATTCCTATAAATTTATTGCTATAATGTTATCTGGTAAGTAAATATGTTTTAGGGTAAATTACGTTTTTACTTTCTATGATTTGACATAAATTATTATTTCAATCCAATTATTTATTTATTACACTACCGGTATAATATATTTAGCATTGGTTTTAGTTTCACCTACGCCACTAACACCGTTATAACTTCTCTATTAACTTAATCTGAAACGACATTACTACAACTATAATCAAATACAAAATATATAAATAAAAAATGTGTCAAAACAAATAATTTGGGCAGGAAAATAGAAATGTTGATTATTTAAAATTGTATCAAGTGTCATTTTAAGATACGCTTTCTCCAACCTCACCGGCGCCTCCTCCACCGTCACCTACCCCCTACTCCCTCCCCCCCTTCTCCGCCTCCTCCGCCCACCAACCTTCTCCGCCGTCACCTACCCCCCCCCCCTTCTCCGCCGTCACCACCAAACCATCCCCACCCCACCTTGCCCGACCTTCCCCACAGCCACCACCTCCCAAATCGGACCCACCCCATCCTCACCGTACCACCGGTCCCGTAACCGGACCTGTTACCCGACAGCCACCCCACCACCGGACCATCTCCTCACCGAAACCCATCACCGGACCATTCACCTGCTCGGTCGCACTTTCCAGCCGTCACCTGCCGACATCTCACCGCCGTCACCTGCCGACACCACCACCACCTCGGTCGCACTTTCCACCTCACCTCACCGCCGTCACCTGCCGACACCTGTTACCCGACAGCCCGACCGACACACCCACAGTCACTCACCGCCGGCGAACCCTAACTTGGGAAACCCCCACTGTCAGATCTTTCTATCCTTTTATATCTTCTGTTTAGTTATAGAATAACTTTGTAGTCTGCTCGGCGAACCCTAACTTGGGAAACCCCTACTGTGAGATCTTTCTATCCTTTTATACCTCCTGTTTAGTTATAGAATAACTTTGTAGTCTGCTCTAAAATATATAATTATATTTCTTTCGTTTACATTGTTTGGCTGGGTTAGGAGTACCAGCATCCTGGTTTAAATAGGGAGAGCCATCCCTTATCCTTGTGCCTGTTACAGTGTCTTGTGACTTGATATATCTCTGCTACTGGTTTCGATTGTGTGTTACCTGTGTTTTGTTGATCTTGCGTGACTGACTATTTTTGTTTATACTTTATTAGTGTTGCAACCTCTTTTTAAAGTGTTTCGTGTAACGCTGAGTGAGTGAGGTATAATAGATAACAGGAAACAGTATGCTGCCCCTAGATCATGTTCGGTGACGAGAGATGCAAATACAGGGAAAAAGGGTTATAGGTTACGACTGGTATCGTGGAATGTAGGAACACTTACTGGTAAGTTATTAGAGTTAATAGATGTGTTAAGGAGACGTAGGGTCCAGATAGCATGCCTCCAGGAGACTAGATGGCGGGGTGGGAGGGCAAAGGAGTGTAATGGGTATAAACTTTGGTATTCAGGGTCAGATGGGACAAAAAACGGAGTAGGTTTTCTAGTTGCCAAAGAACTTCAGGATAATGTAGTGGAGGTTAGAAGATACGACGATAGACTTATGTTGTTAAGGATAATAATAGGGGACGAAGTAGTGGCTGTAGTTAGTGCGTATGCACCACAAGTGGGATTAGGGGAAACAGAAAGAAAGAAGTTCTGGGAGACTTTAGACCACGTTTTGAGAGACATACCGCGACAAGAAAAAATATGCATAGGAGGAGATTTTAATGGGCATATCGGTAAGGACAACGACCATTTCCCGTTGGTGCATGGAGGCTTTGGGTATGGTCTGAGGAATGACGTCGGTAGGGAACTTCTTGACTTTGCATTTGCGCATGAGTTAAGCATCATAAATTCGTTCTTCAAGAAACCAGAGTCGCATCTAATTACGTTTAGCAGCGGCGGGAGACACACACAGATAGATTATTTGTTGATGAGGGGAGAAGATCGTAGCTCGTGGAAGGACTGCAAGACAATACCGGGACAGACAGTACTCACTCAACACCACATGTTGGTGGCAGATCTACGAATGAAGAAAGCAATTGTCCAACCAACTAAGAGAAGTAGACCTACGATCAGATGGGGACAACTCAAAGACGAAAAGATTACCATCTTTAGAGAGAAAATCATACCAATGAACCTGAGCGGGCCACAGGAAGACGCCAACCAAAAGTGGGAGGCGATGGCAAATACAATCATTCAAGCAGCTAAAGAAACGCTTGGGACCACAACAAATAGGACACTCGGTCATAAGGAATCCTGGTGGTGGAACGAAAATGTACAGGAGAAGATAAGAATTAAACAACAAAGTTTTAGAGAGCTTTTACGCTGTATCAAGGAGGAAGAACGGGTAGAGCTAAAAGATAAATACAAAGAGGCTAAACGAGAGGCGAAAAAGGCTGTGTCAGAGGCAAAGAACACAGCATACGAGAGGATGTATAAGCGGCTAGAGACGAAAGAGGGTGAACATGAAATGTTTAAGATTGCCAAGGCAAGGGAACGTAGAAGACAGGACTTGACAATGGTGAAGTTTATAAAGGACGCGGATGGTAAGGTCTTGGTGAGGGAGAAAGACATCAAGGGGAGATGGAAAACTTACTTCGATAACCTTTTCAACATGACGAACAGTAACCAACAAACGGAGATCGATGAAACAACTCAAACGACGCAACAAAACAAGTGTTATTGTAGAAGCATCACAGTCGATGAAGTTAGGAGAGCTTTGAGGAAAATGGGAAGGGCTAAGACGGTGGGGCCAGACAACATTCCGATTGAAGTGTGGAGTTGCCTTGGAGATGAGGGCCTACAATGGCTAACGGACTTATTCAACATTATCTTTAAGACAGGAAAGATGCCAGACCAGTGGAGAAGCAGTGTCATAGTACCCATATATAAGAAAAAAGGAGATGTCCAATGTTGCGCAAATTACAGGGGAATAAAGCTATTGAGTCACACGATGAAACTATGGGAAAGAATTGTGGACACGAGAATTAGACGAGAAACTCAGATAGCGGTAAACCAATTCGGATTTATGCCAGGACGCTCTACAACGGAAGCTATACACGTCATAAGGAGGATAATGGAGAAATATAGAGAAAAGAAAAGAGACCTACATATGGTATTCATTGACCTAGAAAAAGCCTATGACAGTGTGCCGCGGAAACTCATCTGGGAAAGTCTACGACTTAGAAGGGTACCAGAGAGGTATATCAAAATAATACAGGATATGTATGACGGGGCAAAAACGTGTGTACGAGCACCTGTCGGAGACACAGACTTCTTCCCGGTGGAAGTGGGACTACACCAAGGATCGGCATTGAGCCCATTCCTCTTCACAGTAGTGTTGGACGAGATGACCAAGTCTATACAAGACCCAGTCCCATGGTGTATGCTGTTTGCGGATGATATTGTCTTAATATCAGAATCTAAGACGGTGCTTAACGAGAGATTAGAACAGTGGAGAGCAGCACTAGAACGCAGGGGCCTAACGATAAGCCGCTCAAAGACAGAATACATGCATTGTAACTTTAGTGGTGAGGCCGAAGAGGACACCCAAATCAGTATACAGGGCATGGCGGTCCCCCGGACGTGTAGGTTCAAATACCTTGGCTCGTATATACAGGAAGACGGAGAGATACACAGCGATGTAGCCCACCGTGTGCAATCAGGATGGTGCAAGTGGAGAGCAGCATCAGGGATCCTGTGTGATAAGAGGTTCCCACCAAAACTAAAGGGAAAACTATACAGAATGGCAGTACGCCCAGCTATGCTATACGGCACAGACTGTTGGGCTATAAAGAAATTGCAAGAAAGACAAATAGAGGTCGCAGAAATGCGAATGCTGAGGTGGATGTGTGGACACACAAGATTAGATAGGATCAGAAACGACGTCTTTCGCCAGAGGATACAGGTGGCATGTATCACAGATAAAATACGAGAGGGAAGACTAAGATGGTTTGGGCACGTCAAGAGGAGAACGATGGCAGCACCTGTTAGAGCAGTAGAGAACATCAGCGTAGAGGGTAGGAGGAGTAGAAGTAGACCTAGGTTGACTTGGGATGAAATTATTAGGCGAGATATGATAGACTTGCACCTCTCTGAGCACATGATCGAGGATAGGAGTGAGTGGAGGCGTAGAATAAAAATTAAGGACTTTTAGTGGGATTTGTGGCGGAACCTCCCTCGTCAGGTGTACATGTTTGGGTGTTACATGTCGCTTTCATTTGATGCGCGCACTATATAACTTTGCATGTGATGCGATAGTTACTTATGTGTTGAATGATATGTATTATGATTATTATGATTATGATTATTATGATTGTTATGGTTACCGTCTTTGCTAACGAGCCGGGGGTCTCTTCGGAAGCGGTCTCTCTATCTCTCAGGATAGAGGAACGACTTGCCACCACATACCCCTCCCAGACCCTGCTCCTCAGCGGGATACACTGGGTATGTTTGTTTGTTTGTTTGTTTGTTTTATTAGAATGTGATGATTGTTTCAAAACAAACCGTTTTAAAAGATGTCATTTTAAGAAAATTATTATAACTCAAATTTTAATTATTTTAGTTTATAAAGTTTTTGTTTTAAAAAAAACAGTTTTAAAATACTTCATAGTTTTAGAAAAATTTGATGATCTAGAATAATTTTTAATTTATTTAACGACCTTTTTTAATTTACTTAGAAACTATTTTAGTCTAAAAATAAATATTATAATTAGTAGTTAATGTAATATTATAATATGAAAGAAAAGCATAAAAATTAAAATTTTAAAGTTCTAAAATTGTATTAAATGTCTACTAAAAAGTTTTTTTTATTATAATAAATAGACGTGAGACCTCCTAGCTATGTTTTAGTGATTCATCAATCTTTCTGAAACATTACAAACCGCTCCTCTCTTTTAAACTCCAAAAGGAACATCCAAGTTAGTTCTAAAATAAGACTTTTAGAACCTAAGTATTATCACCAAACACTAGATACTAAACATGTTTTATGATTGTTTCATTTGGTAACTTTTAATTTTGAAACCAACATATCACATATTATTACAAGTAATATTTTGGTTATTGAACTCGATTTACAGTAGGAAACTAAGATATATATGTAACTAGTAATAAAACATCTTCCTCATATGTAATAGCACGTAACTTTTTGAAAACAAATCATGGTCTCCATGCCTTGAACTAACGGTTTTAGTTTTTGTTGCCATTAGAAAATGAGTTGTAACATGTTAATCGAAGAAAAAGATCCAGTGATACTCTTATTTGTCATTAAAAGTCTATTTTTAATGGTTTATTGTAGTTTAATGGTTAACAAACCTTAAGTATAAATCGTTAATATGTAATTATTAAAATGTTACCGCGATAAACATTAAACATTTTATGATTCGTTAAAAGAATCAGATTTATTAGTTATCAAACATTGATAAAAACTTGAGCTCTATTTCTTTGTCATATATGTGGACCCTTAGTAAAGTGGTCATCAGTATTTTTGTAGTATTGCATATTTGATTTTCAAATGGTTAAACTTATAAACAACTCCCTTATAGTCAACAATCTAAAACAAACCCGGTCTCAAAAAAACAAAACTCTTCATATCATCAACAAAACCATATTCCTAACACCAACTTCACGGTAAAAGGTAAGTATTTAACTTATTGCCACGAACCCAACATTATCAGAGATCAGCATTAAGGCGGTAAGCTAACAACACGATCAAATTACCAAAACACCACCTCGTCATTATCAACATAACAAACGGGTATCAGAGAGTCACAGCAACAAGGTGGTAACAAACGGGTATCAGAGAGTCATGTTATGTAGGTGGAGTAAGATGTCAAAACATTTAACCTTTGTACATGTGAGGTTGATTCCATATGAAACACAATCAGTTCACGGTTGTTTTATATATATTTGTGAGATATGAGAAAATCAAATTATCTATAAAACTTATTTTCGAGTAAAATGATTTCTTAGATTTTATGCATTGGAAATGCACTAGATGTCAACTTTTGACCTGTTTTCTTTTTGGGTTTTCTACGGCACGTTGAAATGCTGGAGGTTCAGAACCATCAAGTCCCCCTCAAAACTCAAGATAACAATCCTTGCAAAACCCAAAACCAGATTCAACTAACTGTTTTTTTGTGCTGGCAAACAGTGACAAAGCTTGAACCAAACCTTAGGGAGGCAGAGGCGAAAGTAAACTATTTTAGGGGGAGCGGACTCTATATATATTAAAATTTCCACCACCGGACCGAAAATTTATAGTACCGAGCCGAAAAGTATCACTACTCACGAAAAAAAGAGGGGGGGGGGCGGGCTCAGGGTTCAACATGTTTCCTTTTAAGCTAATTAGTTTAACAATACTCTTTGGCTAACTTCAGCATGTTTCCTTTTAAGCTAATTAGTTTAACTTTACCGGTTAGAGATAAAATATATCTCAAATTAAGCCATTTATACCTAAGACCCCTTCATACCCAAGTAATGACGAATTTAATTAATCACCTGCATATGCTAAGGGTTGCTCCCATAGGATCTTCAATCGACTTTCTTCCTCGTCAAGAAGGTAGCCAATGATATACACCACAATTATATGTAGATATATCACCACACTATATAATCTATAGCTATTAGTTGTTATTGAATCGAACATTATGTTGACAGGAATTAAACGTTCTTCCTACAGCCTCTTGGCCCTCTCTTAATTTTAGACTAGTGCACACTTAATCTTTAAAAAAACCTCGTTAGAAGCTTTGTTCTAAAAACAACGAGGCGCTACGAGGGGTTTAGATCCGGAAAGCGAATGCGCAAGGCGAAAGCTTCATGCATGCGAGTATTCCGCTATGTGGTTGTTTTACATATGAGCCTCCTACACACCCTAGTCATGATGAATTTTGACCCAATGAGCATGAGGTGCCGCCCAAGGCACTGAGCGTATTCAAGATCGAAGCATGCACCTCACACCTTAAGCGCGCTTTTTAGAACCAGGACTTAGAATAAGAAATTAAGGATGTTAAAATGGGAACAGTTTCGCTAACCTCAGAATCATCAATATCAAAAAGTGTATCAGTTTGATAAGCAGGGGCCTCCATTGATCTTTCAAAAGCATCAACGCTGTCACTAGTTTTGTCAAGTTTTCCATAGTTCGGAACTGATAAAATTTTGTCACAGAAGCAAAACAACAAACAGTAAGAACATGAGATACTTTCAAGTAAAGGAAAAAAATGAAAATGGTCAATTTACCAACACCTTCAACTTCTGTTGGAGTGCTCATATTGGCTTTCATGTTACCACCCTTTCCCCACATTTATGAATAAGTTAAATCCTTGACACAAACTAAGCATAGTAAACATATTCAAGACTTCAACATGTACACATATCAGATGATCAGAAGTCAAAAAAACTGCATCAACTTCCATTCCTTACTCCATAGCAGAGCCATCTTTTTTATTTTCTGAAAGTTTAGCCAACTTACCATAGGTGATCCCAAAAAATTCTTTTGGAGCAAATATTTATCACCCATTTTTCAAGAAATACCTTCAACGGCAAAATGAGCACGTCATGCAGGAGTAAGATGTCATAACATTTAACCTTTGTACAAGTGAGGTTGAGTCCATATGAAACACAACCAGCTCACAGTTATTTTACAGCAGGTTGAAATGCTGGAGGTTCAGAACCATCAAGTCCCCCACAAAACTCAAGATAACAATCCTTGCAAAGCTCAAAACTAGATTGAACTCCACTGCTTTTTGTGCTGGCAAACAGTGGCGGAGCTTGAACCAAACCTTAGGGGCGGGTGCGAAAGTAAACTATTTTAGGGGAGACAGACTCTATATTTATTAAAAAATTTCCACTACCTGACCGAAAATTTACACTACCTGACCGAAAATTTACACTACCGAGCCGAAAATTAACACTACTCATGAAAAAAAGAGGGGGCGGGGGCCCCCTGGCCCCAAAGAAGCTTCGCCAATGCTGGCAAACCACTTCTGTCATTCCAGGCATCTTTAAATCACTAGCAGATTGTTTACAGAACTGCATTTCCTTCTCAAAATACATAGCATTCTGAGTGAACTCTTCAATCTACATAGTCAACGAATCAAAAGCAGATAAGAGTTACTCTAAGTAACAAAACAGTCAAAAGAAAACAAATCCATCAACCCGGAAAAATTATGAAACCTCTTAAGACCTGTTCATCTCACTAGGGGTGTGCAACTGTGCAAGATGGTAAAACTGTCTTCAACAGGTAGTATCACAGCATCAAGTGCACAAAAGTTATAATTTTTATAGGCTTAATGAATATTCAAGTAATTCAAATGAAAAACTGAGCTAAGAATGGCCAGACTACACAAGATGACGAATTATGCAGATATATGTGTTCAATTTATTTTGAGCAAAGCAATAGAACTCACTGTTGAACTCCCAGCTTCAGTGTTTTTAAACTCGGTCAATCGCTTCGTCAATGTTGCTTCACATATATGTACAGCTTTAACCTGACGGTAATATAGTAAAAATATGAACTTAGATAACCAAACAGAATGCTGTTTTCATCAGTTAAACATTAACATGTCTAGTTCTTAATAGAAAAAGAAACACTGAAACTTTACCAAAGCACATGACCATACTTTGAGCGACTTTACCAAAGCATTCAACCCACTTAAATCGTGTGTGTTTTAGCTTACTCTTTTAAATTTACGCATTTGACCCGTTATCAATCAAATATACCAAACTGACCTGTTTTCACAGAAAAGAATAACATGATAGTAGCTGTTTTGTTCGCAGAGTGTTATTGGACAAAATGCAATCTGTTAAACAAATTTAGAATGACCTTTATTCATATCTGCATGCATTTAAAATGTTTTAGAATTATACTCACAACTGTTGTTTTTGAAAAATTATATCCATGTAACACAGACAAAACATATATAGCTTTAGCACACATCCCACTAGGTTTCCTTCCTGTCTGTAAAAACATCATGAAGAAGAAAAATTTATTGAATAGACTCAGAAAGAGGGTATTATAAGAATACAGAGAGGATAAAACCAGAATCCACTCTCTTTACATGCTAACTGCAAGATGCAATGCAGTGTTGAGAACTTTCTTATTGTTACCGTCTTTAGTGGTCCTTAAAACACAGAAACAATATAATATCAATCACAATTTCAACCATAAATACAAAGAATAAAGAGTAAAATTACACAAATGGTCCCTGTGGTGAAGGCCGTATTGTAAGTTTGGTACTTTCTTTTCAGAAATAACATATAGGTCCCCACTGTTAACCGACTAGTAACACGCTTGTTCCTATTCACTAACCTGGTCCTATTCACTAACCTGGTCCTATTCACTAACCAGCGAATAAACTATTTGTTAAATCCATGTGAATGACAGATATACCCTTGCACTTAAAAAAGGATGGGTAGTTAGGATAACAGATCTTTTAAGATCAGTTGATGAAAAGGAACAAACATGTTACTCCTACATGTAACTTTTCAAAAGCAAGGACCAAACATGCAATATGGTTTACCGAGGGACCATTCGTGTAATTTACTAGAGAATATATAAAAAATAATTTAAATGAATGTGAAACAATCATCTTTTACCAACTTGTATATCTATGCATAAAAAGACTAGGATCGACTGTTTTGGAACAAATGTATGATCCTATAGGTCAAGAGTTTGCATAGCTGTAGATACACAATGCCCAACTCATAGCTAGAATATATGAATTAGAATTCAGATTATTACAAAAACATCTAAAATATATTTATAGTTTGCATAGCTGTAGATACACAATGCCCAACTCCATTTCCCTGTATAGCATAACAGCAACCATTAATAGATCAGCAAATCGCATGCCAAATAAGCTCCAACAGCTTATCTTTTTTGGCGCTTCTTTTCTCCCTAAACCCATCAGCATCTACTAATATCAAGCTCGAAAATTATTTCACTTGCCTTCATGTATCGTTTGTTACGTGGATTTAGAGGGTTGTTTTTAGATACCACTTAATGGAGCAATTAATGGATCTATCCAGATTCGCATCAGGCCATCAAGTACAGCCTTTTACCTCATTAGGAGCTGAGGGGGCCGAGAAGAGTCAAAATGATTAAGCTAGGAAGGATGTTTGTGAATGCTAAATTATAGCTTGGGTATCAAATTATGATAAACCTCGCCAATGTAATATTGATCATATTATAATCATAGCCACAACCAAGTAGTTAATACTGTTCATTAATTAGCATTCAGGTGTTATCTTAACTGCTTCTTCAATTACAAACATGATATTGTGACCACTTACCGTCACGCAACATAGAGGCAAGCAGTGGCAACTTGTCTCTTTCTATGTCCTCTTGTAAACCCATGCTCAACAGCCCTCCTGCTGCATCTTTAACAGAAGTGGCATCCTCTGTTTATATATCTTGAGATACTACTTTTCCACAATCAACACAACATCTGAAGAAAACAGAAATAGTTCAAGAGTTATTCACTTAATAAGAAAATTACAATCCCTAAGGAACGCAAGTAATTTTGGGAAATACTTACACGATGCCAGTGGTTTAATGGCCACAAACAAACTGTTAATATCATTCAGCAATTAGCATTCAGATGTATCATAAATGCTTTTACACCTAAACACGTGATACTGTGACCACTTACCGACACGCAACACAGAGGCAAGCAGCTGCAACTTGTCCTGTTCCTCAATCAACACAGCATTTGAAAGAAACATCATAGTTCAAGAGTTATTCAATTGGAAAAAAAATTTACTTTTCTTAAGAAACACAAGTATTTGGGAAATACTTACACACTGCCAGTGGTTTGATCATGATGCGTCTTGCTATTTTGTGCACAACGAGGGCACCTGATCATCTCTTTGACAATGAATTCTCTATATACAAGATATACAAGTTCAAGGATCAATTTGCCCTTTACTTACACACATGCTACTGTGACCACTTACCCACAAGCAACGTAGAGACAAGAAACTACAACGTGTCCCATTCTACGCCTTCTTGTAAACACACGCTCAACGGCTATCTACGATTATGAAAGAATCAGAAACTACCATTCTCATTGAGGATATGCAGATATAAGTCTAAGAGACTAAAATAAATGGAAAACATAAACCTCGTAGTAACACCAACAATACATACGCCCCTCGTATTGAAGGCAATGTTCAAGGAACCGAGTAAACTCTCAACGACTTCAATTTGCCCTTCACTTACACAGACACACACACACACGAATCAAAACTATTTCATTACATTACTACAAATCAGTATTAAACAATAAATAAATTTCACAGTTATTATAAACAGATACGTAACTAATTACCCCACAACAATAACATCAACACGCGATTCCAGTGCTTCTTCAATAGACTAAATGGCGAATGAAAGCCCTAAGGCCGAAGGTTTAGTAAATGCAAATATCCTACGAAAATCGGACCCCTGTGACTTACCTCCGACTCTTCAAACGGTGTCTTGACTGGTGTTATTCGGATCATCGATATAAGTTAACAATTCACATGATTACAATAACACCTGGAGACAATCCACATATAAGTTAACATTTCCACCAGTAGTATAATGCAAGTGGTACGTTGGTTGAAACCTCACCGGAGCAACACCATGGGACGGTGGTCGGAGGGTGGGGCATCGGCGGAAGACGGTGGCGTTTCGGTGGTGGAGGCAGAGGTGTGGTGAGAGAGAGAGAAAGAGGGAAATGTGAGAGACCTAATAATAATAATAGCCTGACCCCTTTTATACTTTTGGGGGGGGTGTGTGGATTTTACGCAACGTATTCGTGGCCCACATGATACGATATCCGACTCTCCGTTTGCGATATGCTTTCACGGGTAAAATAATATTAATATTTCTACGAGATTCTCGATTACACTTTTATTCAATGTTCTCAGAACCGGATCGGACGTCGAACCGGACGGCTTACTGGTTTGGTGGTCGGACCGGTCGGACCGGTCGGACCGGATGGACCGGATTTAACTATATTTTAATTATATTTATATATGTAATTAAATATAAGTAATTTATATATGATTTATACATATATTTTATAGTTATATATAAAACTTAACTATATTTGTATATATAAAGTACTAATTTATGGTTTAACACCCCGTTTTTACCCACTAAAATCAAAAAAAAAAAAAAAAAAAAAATCAAAATCCGGTCGGACCCGAACCGGTTGGCCGGTCCAACCGCCGACTCGGTTCGAACCGGCCGGTTCAACTCACCAAAAACGAACCACCCTCGACCGGACCGGACAGGCCTCCGAATCCCGGTCGGACCGGCCGGTCCGATCCGGTCCTAACAACATTGCTTTTATAACCTATTTTATGGAAAGGATTTTTCACAGTAGATTTTTTTATTTTTGACATCATTACGTAAGATTTTTTTTATTCTTTTTATTTTTTTTTAGCAATAAGGAAGATGTTGATCAAAATTACTACCCTTTTCATGCTAACTGCTAGATGCAATGCAGTGTTAAGAACTTATTGTTACCATCTTTGATTGGTCCTTAAACACAAAAACAACATAGTATTAATTAAAATACAACGAATAAAAAGTAAAATTGCACAAATGGTCCATGTGATGAAGGCCGTATTGTAATTTTGGTCCTTTCTTTTCAGAAATTACACGTAGGGGTGTTAAAATAGATCGTGTTCTCGGGTTTGTCGCCCCATTTTCCACGCGATTCTTTTCAGAGCTCAAAGCCTATAATATATAGGAAAATTATTAAACTTCTAACTAAATTATCACAAGCCAAATTGACCCATTTGATCATATATCATTTTCACAAATAAACAATATCGTAACCCAACATGATGCATGTGGTAAATCAGACAAATTATCTTTTTTAAGTAAAACTAGAGGAGTAATGAACTGAGCTGTTCATCAACTACTCAAAACCGGCCAGCTAGAAGCTCAAATTAAACCAAGATCAAAAAAGTCAAGCTTCAACATATATGTAGACCTTGAACCCAAGTTCTAAATATATATCAAACTTGACTAGACTTCTTGATAGTTCTATATAATGTTTTTAGAAACTTCAGTTTACACTAGGCCTGTAAATGAACCGAACGAACACGAAAATCAGCATGTTCATGTTGGTTCATTTAACTTTTACCGAACACGAACACGAACACATAATCGAACATGATTTTTTGTTCATGTTCGTTTATTAATAAAATAAAAATGTTTGTGTTCGTTCATGTTTGTTCGTTAAAAAGCTAAATGAACACTTCACGAACATAAACGAACACAAATGAAGAATAATAAACGAACATAAATGAACAATAATAAACGTACACAAATGAAGAATAATAAACAAACATAAATGAATAATAATAAACGAACATAAATGAACAATAATAAACGAACATAAATGAGCAATAATAAATATACATACTGAACAGAAAAAAAAAAACGTTAAATGACTATTTTGGACCTTTTAGGTGTACTAGTAGAGATTGAAATCTCATTAAACTTATAGGTTTCTAATATAACATATAATATCATATAATATCATTTTATTAATATATTAATATATATAACTAAACAACATAAACGAACATAAATGAACAAACATAAACGAACATATATGAACGAACACATAAACGAACGTTCATGAACGTAAACAAACGAACAAAGCATGTGTTCATGTTTGTTCGTTTAACTAAATGAACACAAAATGTTTGTTCATGTTCATTCATTTACTAAATAAACGAACATAAACGAACTTCCCGCCGAACAGTTCATGAACTGTTCATGAACGTTCAGTTCATTTATAGGCCTAGTTTACACTTAAGTGTTGTTTGTTTGGTAGCTCTTTTTTTTTTGAACGGCCAATGTTACACCAATATACACCATACCTGGGTTTGAACCAAGGATCTCCAATTTAAGAGACAAGAGCATCTACCATTGGTAGCCTGTTAATGTTACACCTAAAAGCAACGTCTTAATGGTTCATGGAACATTCTTATAGATAAGTTTTAAAAATAAGCCGGCTAATTTAAAAGCTACCTCTTATTTGGTCAGACCTCTTAATAGCTCCGCATAAGACTGTCAAACAGCCCCTCAAAGACAAATGATGTTGATAGAACAATCATAGGTTGGAAAGAAATGGATCAACATAACTAAAGGATTGGTATTTGTGAGAATCAACGGGTTAAAGCGGTGGTGGTTTTGAAGGCCATATGGCCATCGTTGAAAGGTAAAGAAGTCAACATACAGCAACTTGTTTTTCACGCTTTATCGTTTATCCTTTAGAAATAGAGCTCGAAGCAAGTTAAGCTTGAACTCTCTTAAGTTAGGCAAGTTAGACTCAAGCTCAACTCATTTAACCCTTAAGCCGATTACTATAATTTAAACAAACCAAACTCAGCTCAGCTTGTTTACAAATACTAAGCTGCTTACCTCATCACCAAAGAGATATGGAAACTTATCATATTTATATTTTGAACGTGATCTATGCGGAAAAAGAAACAGTTGGTTAAGACCAATGTTATAGAACCAGACCAGTTCAGCCATTCCTACCGATTTAAACAAGGAAATAGCTAGAGCACCGGTTTGAAAGAGTTGATGACAGTAGTGTTAAGCAGTGATAAATTTAACTGTTTACAGAATGCATGGCTCGGTCTCGGGACCTCAAATTTGTGTTAAAAGGTTGTTTACTATGGAACCAAATAGATTTTGAACTCCTATTATTGGGTATATAAATAAAATATCCTTGCCATTCCTTTAGCTCTTTACAAACTACTAGTCGATCATTTATCTTTAAAAAGTTTTAAAGGGTCATTTATCTTTATAATTATTTCGTTTTTATTTTAAGAAAATAAAATGATCCATTTCATTAATTTTTGAGTAGTCAACATAATTATACAATCATTTTTAAGATCCTATATATTCTTATTTGAATAACTACTACATGTTAGGTTTTATTTTATAAAATCGTATTTAATCTGTATGAAAATACTTATAAATAATAATAAAGTCAACCACTTTCTAATATCGGTCCAACCAGTGAAATCTTCCGGTTTGAGAACGGCCGGTTTGAGAACGGACCGATTTTCAATATATTTGTTAAGACGATATATTGAGACAATCATTATCATATATTCAGGTTAATTACCTTCTTAAAGTATTGACAAACGGCTTCAATGGCAGTTTGCGCAGGCTTAGCCTCTGATTCTCTCTTTCTTTTATATTTCTACTTTCAAATCATTTAATCAAAAACTCTAATTAATCATCCATCAAACAGAAGTCAAAAACTGCTTAGTTACCATTGCAATTATCAGCTTATTTTCCAAAGTTAAATTTTCTTTAATGTGAAAATCTTAGCTTGTACCTCTTTTTTGCTTGCAACAGCTTGAACACCAGTTACCTGTGCTGCAGCAGCTTCTTCCTGGGAACCAAACAGATCAAGTGGACCCAAAACATTATGTTTGCTCAAATTCAAACCTTTAAATGATAATGTCTCAAAAGTTATATTGTTTCAGTCAAAAAACTTTATGAGTAAAATGGACTGCATAATACTTTTTGGTTGACTTCAACCTATTTTCTTTTAAGCTAATTATTTTAACTTGTTAGAGATAAAACATAACTCGAATTAAGCCCTTCATACCTAGGTAATGGCCTCTTCATACCTAACTAATGACGAATTTAGTTAATCACCTTCATGTGCTCAGGGTTCAGATGTTCCCATAGGATCTTCTTCAATCGACTTTCTTCCTCGTCAAGAAGGTAGCCAATGATCTACACCACAAATATATGTAGATATACCACCACACAATATAATCTATAGTTATTAGCTATCATTGAATAGAACATTATGTTAACAAGAATTGCAGGTTCTTCCTACTGCCTCTTTGCCCTCTCTTACATTATCTAAAATATATTTATAGTTAAGAAAGGTGGTTGCTTGCACACTAACACTCAATCCACTAAAGAATTCAATGAGCAGAAACGGTTTCTCCATTTCCCTGTATAGCATAACAGCAACCATTAATAGATCAGCAAATCACATGCCAAATTATAAGCTCCTACAGCTTATCTTTTGTGGCGCTTCTTTTCTCCCCAAACCCATCAGCATCTACTAATATCAAGCTTGAAAATTATTTCACTTGTTCTTTCATGTATTGTTTGTTGCGTGGATTTAGAGGGTTATTTTTTAGACACCACTTAATGGAGCAATTGATGGACCTATTCGGATTCGCATAAGGCCATCAAGTACAGCATTTTACTTCATTAGGAGCTGAGGGGACCTAGAAGAGTCTAAATGATTAAGCTAGGAAGGATGTTTGCGAATGCTAAATAATAACTTGGGTATCAACTTATGAAAAACCTACCCGATGTAATATTTATCATATTATAATCATAGCCACAACCAAATAGTTAATATTGTTCAACAATTAGCATTCAGATGTTATCTTGAATGCTTCTGCAATTACAAACATGATATTGTGACTACTTACCGTCACACAACATAGAGGCAAGCAGCTGCAACTTGTCTCGTTCTATGTCCTCTTGTAAACCCATGTTCAACAGCTATCTTAAATTATGAAGGAATCAAAAACTACCATTCTCAATGAGCATATGCAGATATAAGTCTAAAAGACTAAATAAAGGAAAACCACAAACCTCATAATACCTAGTAGCGTGATCAACGTTCTTGATCCCATATTTAATATTAGCTCATAAATTACATCGTCCCCTGCAATAAAGGAAAGTACTGTTGCAGTCAACATTATGGAGCATGTAATGATATAGAATCGCAAACACATGAGTGTACCTTTATTGAAGGTCCTATGTGACTCAAAACAAGCACTTTGCATTATAACAAGATTGCTTGGAAGATGGGTCAACAATTATATACAAGTTAAACAGACCACCAGGGAAAAGATGACACTGAAATGAGTAACAAAAATCAAACAAAATGTGTTCTAAAGCCCACCCCTCCCGCTGTATCTTTAACAAAAATGGCATCCTCTGTGTATATCTTCAAATACTACTTTTCCACAAACAACACAGCATTTGAAAGAAACATAAATAGTTCAAGAGTTATTCACTTGAAATGAAAATTAATATTCCTAAAGAACACAAGTAATTGGAAAATACTTACACGCAGCTCAAGGTATAATCACGATGTGTCTCGATATTTTGTGAAAATGAGGTCACCGGATCATCTCTTTGCCAGAGAATTCTCTATATATCACCAAACTCAGAAAAATAATTAAAATATATATCCAAGTTATTTCATACATAATTGATAGCTTAACCATCTAGTAACACCAACAAGACATACGTCCCTCGCATTAAAGACAATATTCAAGGATCAATTTGCCCTTCACTTACACACATCCTACTGTGACCCTTACCGACAAGCAACACAGAGACAAGCAGCTGCAACTTGTCCCGTTCTACGCCCTCATGAAACCCATGCTCAACGGCTACCTATAATTATTCAGGAACCAGAAACTACCATTCTTATTGAGCATATGCTGATATAAGTCTAAGAGACTAAAATAAACGAAAAGCACAAACCTCATAATAATTAGTAGCATGACCAACACATTACTGACCCCCTATTTACTTATCTGCTCATAAATTACATCATTCCCTGCAGTAAAAGAAAATAATGTCGCAATCAACATTGTGGAATATGTAATGATATAGAATCACAAACATAATGTACCTTTATTCACGGTCTGGAGATCATTCTATGTGACTCAAAACAAGCACTTTGCATTGTAAGAAGATTGCCTGCAAGATGAGTCTACAATTGTATACAAGTTAGACAGCCCACCAGGGAAAAGATGACACATGCAGAAATGAGTTACAAAAAACAAACAAAATGTGTTCTAAAGCCCACCCCTAATGCTGCATCTTGAACAAAAGTGTCATCCTCTGTATTTATATCTTCAGATACTACTTTTCCACAATCAACACATCATTAGAAAGAATCATAATAGTTCAAGAGTATAATCACGATGCATCTCACTATATATATTGTGACAATAAGGGTATCGGATCATCTCTTTGCCAAAGAATTCTATATATATATATATCACCAAACTCCAAAAAAAAAAAAAAAACATATATCCAAGTTATTTCGAACATAATTGATACCTAGACCATCTAGTAACACCAAGAAGACATACGTCTCTCGTATAAAAGGAAGTTTTCAACGACGAATTGGCCCTTCACTTACACACATGCTACTGCAACCACTTACCAGCATGCAACATAGAGGCAAGCATCTGGAACTTGTCCTGTTCTATGTCCTCTTGTAAACCCAAGCTCAACGGCTATCTACAATTATGAAGGAATCAGAAACTACCATTCTCATTAAGCATATGCAGATAAAAGTCTAAAAGACTAAAATAAACGAGGACAAACCTCATAATACTTGGTAGCATGACCAACACTGCTGATCCCATATTTATCGATCAGCTCATATAATAATTCAAGGTCCTTCTATGTGACCCGAAACAAGCACTTTGCATTGTAACAAAATTGCCTTCCAGATGGGCCTACAACTATATACAACTATATTCAAATGATCAACAAAAATCAAACAGAATGTGTTCTAAACCCCTCTTAAACAAAAGTGGCATATTCTGTATATACATCTTGTGATACAAGTTTTCCACAATCAACACAGCTTCTGGAAGAAACATAAATAGTTCAAGAATAAATCACATGAACGAAAAATTACTGAATTATTATTCCAAAGGAACACATGTAACTGAGAAATACTTAACGGTGCTGCCCAGGGGTAAAATAACTACGTGACTCACTAGTTTGCGCACAATGAAGGCACAAGTTCATCTCTTTGCCAGATAATTTTCTATTACTAAACTCAATACAACTTAAATACATATATCCAAGTTATTTCATAAATAACTGATACCTTAACCATCTAGTAACACCAACAAGACATGCGTTCCCTGTATTAAAGGCAATTTTCAAGGATCAATTTGCCTTTCACTTACAGACATGCTACTGTGACCACTTACCGGCATGCAACATAGAGGCAAGCAGCTGAAAGTCGTCCCATTCTACGCCCTCTTGTAAGCCCACGCTCAACGGCTATCTACAATTACGAAGGAATCAGAAACTACCATTCTCATTGAGCATATGCAGATATAAGTCTAAAAGACTAAAATAAATTAAAAGAGCACAAACCTCATAATACTTAGTTGCATGACCAACAATGCTGATCCCATATATACCTTTCAGCTCATAATTACATAATTCCATGCAATAAAAGAAAATAATGTTGCAGTCAACATTGTGGAGTATGTAATGATATAGAATCACAAACATAATGTACCTTTATTCGAAGACCTTCTAAGAGACTCGAAACGAGCACTTTTCATTGGAACAAGATTGCCTGCAAGATGGGCCTGCAAGATGGGCCTGCAAGCATATATAAGTTAGAAAGACCACAAGCAGAAAGATGTTCCTAAAATGATTAACAAAAATCAAACAAAAATGTGTTCTAAAGCCTACCCCTCCTGCTGCATCTTTAACAAAAGTGGAATCCTCTGTATATATATCTTCATATACTACAATCAACACAACATTAGAAAGAAACATACATAGTTCAAGAGTTATTCACTTGAAAAGAGAATTACGATTCCTATAGAACACAAGTATTTGGGAAATACTTACATGCTTCTGGTGCTATAATCATGAGGTGTCTCACTATTTTGTGCACAATGAGGGCACCCGATCATCTCTTTGCCAGAGAATTATCTGTATATCACCAAACTCGATACAAATTTAATACATATATCCATGTTAACACCAAAAAGACATGCGTCCCTTGTATTAAAGGCAATGTTCAAGGATCAATTTGCCTTTCACCTACAGACATGCTACTGTGACCACTTACCGGCATGCAACATAGAGGCAAGCAGCTGCAACTCGTCCCGTTCTACGCCCTCTTGTAAGCCCACGCTCAACGGCTATCTACAATTACGAAGGAATGAGAAACGACCATTGTCATTGAGCATATGCAGATATAAGTCTAAACAACTAAAATAAATGAAAAGAGCACAAATCTCATAATACCTAGCAGCATGACCAACTGCAATGCTGATCCCATGTATATCTTTCAGCTCATAAATTGCATCATTACATACGATAAAAGAAAATAATGTTGCAGTCAACATTGTGGAGTATGTAATGATATAGAATCACAAACATAATGTACCTTTATTCAGGGAACTTCTATGAGACCCGAAACGAGCACTTTTCATCGTAACAAGATTGCCTGCAAGATGGGCCTGCAAGCATATACAAGTTAGAAAGACCACCAGCAGAAAGATGTTACTGAAATGATTAACAAAAATCAAACAAAAATTTGTTCTAAAGCCCACCCCTCTTGCTGCATCTTTAACAAAAGTGGCATCCTCTGTGTATATATCTTCATTTACTACAATCAACACAACCTTGGAAAGAAACATACATAGTTCAAGAGTTATTCACTTGAAAAGAAAATTACTATTCCTATTGAACATAAGTAACTGGGAAATGCTTACATGCTTCCGGTGCTATAATCACGAGGTGTCTCACTATTTTGTCCAATATGAGGGCACCCGATCATCTCTTTGCCAGAGAATTCTCTATATGTCACCAAACTCAATACAAAATTAAAACATATATCCAAGTTATTTCATAAATAACTAATACCTTAACCATCTAGTAACACCAACAAGACATGCGTCCCCTGTATTTAAGGCAATGTTCAAGGATCAATTTACCCTTCACTTACACACATGCTACTGTGACCACTTACCGGCATGCAACAGAGAGGCCAGCAACTGCAACTCGTCCCGTTCTACACCCTCTCGTAAGCCCACGTTCAACTGCTATCTACAATTACGAAGGAATCAGAAACTAACATTCTCATTGAGCATATGCAGATATAAGTCTAAAAGAGTAAAATAAATGACAAGAGCACAAACCTCATAATACTTAGTAGCATGACCAACACTGCTGATCCCATATATACATTCCAGCTCATAAATTACTTCGTTCCATGAGATAAAATAAAATAATGTAGCACAAACCTCATAATATTTGGTAAACGAAAAGACTAAAATAAACGAAAAGCACAAACCTCATAATACTTGGTAACATGACCAACACACTGCTGATCCCAGATTAACCTATCTGCTCATAAATTACATCGATCCCTGCAATAAAATAAAATAATGTTGCAGTCAACATCATGTAGTATGTAATGATACAGAATCACAAACATAATGTACCTTTATCTAAGGTCCTTCTATGTGACTCAAAACTAGCACTTTGCATTGTAACAAGTTTGTCTACAAGATGGGCTTGCAAGCATATGCAAGTTAAACAGACGACTAGAGAAAAGATGTTTTGAAAATGATTTAACAAAAATTAAACAAAATGTGTTCTAAAGCCCACCCTCCCTGCTGCATCTTTAACAAAAGTGGCATCTTCTTTATTTATATCTTGTGATACTACTTTTCCACAATCAACGTCACAGCAACTAAAACAACATAAATAGTAAAGGAATTATTCATAAGGAACACAAGTAATTGGGTAATACTTACACACTGCCACTGTTTTGTGCACAATGAGGGCACCAGATCATCTCTTTGCCAGAGAATTATCTATCAGCAAACTCAAAACAACGTTAAACATACAAGATCTTTTATACATGACTGATACCTAAACAATCCAGTAACACCAACAATACATACGGCTCTCGTATTGAAGGCAATGTTCAAGGAACTGAATACACTCTTAACGACTTCAAATTGCCCTTCACTTACACAGTTACAAATATGGATCATACAATAAATTTCAAAGTTATTATAAACGAATACGTAACTTACCCCACAACAATAACATCAACACGCGATTCCAGTGCTTCTTCAATCGACTATAGGGCGAATGAAAGCCCTAAGGCCGAAGGTTTAGTAAATTGCAACCATCCTACGAAAATCGGACCCCTGTGACTTACCTCCGACTCTTCAAACGGTGTTTTGACTGATTACAATAACACCTCGAGACAATCCAAATATGAGTTAATATTCCACCAGTAATGCAAGTGGTACGTTGGTTGAAACCTCACCGGAGCAACACCTAGAGACGGTGGTCGGTGGGTGGGGCATCGGCGGAAGATGGTGGTGATTCGGTGGTGGAGGCAGAGGTGTGGTGAGAGAGAGAAAAAGAGGGAAATGTGAGAGACCTAACTAATATCCCGACCCTTTTTATACTTTTCGGGGTGTGAGGATTTTACGCAACGTTTGATTTCATGGGTAAAATAATAATAATATTTGTACGAGATTCTCGATCAGACATTTTATAGAAAGGATTCGTAGTAGATTTTTTAATTTCGTCATTATTACTTAAGATTTTTTTTATTCTTTTTACATTTTAGCAATAAGGAAGATGTTGATCCAAATTACTACCATTTTCATATTCGGAATTTACATTTACATAATTACATTTATTAATATATGCTCAATTTACAAAAAACGAAGAACGTACCTTTTCATACTCGGAATTCATTTTAAATTAAATAAAAAAATCAGAAAACTAATACTCTATGTCTTTTTTTTATGTCTGTAATTCTGTAAATATGTTTTGATTAGTTGATATTATTTTATAATCTGCATTACAAACAATGGCGGAGGATAGTGAGGGCCGGGGGGGGGCCCTATTTTTTTCGTCGGTAGTGTTAAATTTTAGCCCGTTAGTGTAAATTTTTGGCCCGGTAGTGTAAATTTTTATATAAATCTCGAGTTCGCCCCCCCTAAACAAAATTAGTTTCGCCCCCGCCCCCCCTACGGTGATGTTCAAGCTCCGCCACTGATTACAAACGAATCTGGGTTATTGTTTAAAGAAACTCTAGTTTTTTTATTACGTATCTTCATTCCTATAAATTTATTGCTATAATGTTATCTGGTAAGTAAATATGTTTTAGGGTAAATTACGTTTTTAGTTTCTATGATTTGACATAAATTATTATTTCAATCCAATTATTTATTTATTACACTACCGGTATAATATATTTAGCATTGGTTTTAGTTTCACCTACGCCACTAACACCGTTATAACTTCTCTATTAACTTAATCTGAAACGACATTACTACAACTATAATCAAATACAAAATATATAAATAAAAAATGTGTCAAAACAAATAATTTGGGCAGGAAAATAGAAATGTTGATTATTTAAAATTGTATCAAGTGTCATTTTAAGATACGCTTTTATTAGAATGTGATGATTGTTTCAAAACAAACCGTTTTAAAAGATGTCATTTTAAGAAAATTATTATAACTCAAATTTTAATTATTTTAGTTTATAAAGTTTTTGTTTTAAAAAAAACAGTTTTAAAATACTTCATAGTTTTAGAAAAATTTGATGATCTAGAATAATTTTAATTTATTTAACGACCTTTTTTAATTTACTTAGAAACTATTTTAGTCTAAAAAATAAATATTATAATTAGTTATTATAATATGAAAGAAAAGCATAAAAATTAAAATTTTAAAGTTCTAAAATTGTATTAAATGTCTACTAAAAAGTTTTTTTTTATTATAATAAATAGACGTGAGACCTCCTAGCTATGTTTTAGTGATTCATCAATCTTTCTGAAACATTACAAACCGCCCCTCTCTTTTAAACTCCAAAAGGAACATCCAAGTTAGTTCTAAAATAAGACTTTTAGAACCTAAGTATTATCACCAAACACTAGATACTAAACATGTTTTATGATTGTTTCATTTGGTAACTTTTAATTTTGAAACCAACATATCACATATTATTACAAGTAATATTTTGGTTATTGAACTCGATTTACAGTAGGAAACTAAGATATATATGTAACTAGTAATAAAACATCTTCCTCATATGTAATAGCACGTAACTTTTTGAAAACAAATCATGGTCTCCATGCCTTGAACTAACGGTTTTAGTTTTTGTTGCCATTAGAAAATGAGTTGTAACATGTTAATCGAAGAAAAAGATCCAGTGATACTCTTAATTGTCATTAAAAGTCTATTTTTAATGGTTTATTGTAGTTTAATGGTTAACAAACCTTAAGTATAAATCGTTAATATGTAATTATTAAAATGTTACCGCGATAAACATTAAACATTTTATGATTCGTTAAAAGAATCAGATTTATTAGTTATCAAACATTGATAAAAACTTGAGCTCTATTTCTTTGTCATATATGTGGACCCTTAGTAAAGTGGTCATCAGTATTTTTGTAGTATTGCATATTTGATTTTCAAATGGTTAAACTTATAAACAACTCCCTTATAGTCAACAATCTAAAACAAACCCGGTCTCAAAAAAACAAAACTCTTCATATCATCAACAAAACCATATTCCTAACACCAACTTCACGGTAAAAGGTAAGTATTTAACTTATTGCCACGAACCCAACATTATCAGAGATCAGCATTAAGGCGGTAAGCTAACAACACGATCAAATTACCAAAACACCACCTCGTCATTATCAACATAACAAACGGGTATCAGAGAGTCACAGCAACAAGGTGGTAACAAACGGGTATCAGAGAGTCATGTTATGTAGGTGGAGTAAGATGTCAAAACATTTAACCTTTGTACATGTGAGGTTGATTCCATATGAAACACAATCAGTTCACGGTTGTTTTATATATATTTGTGAGATATGAGAAAATCAAATTATCTATAAAACTTATTTTCGAGTAAAATGATTTCTTAGATTTTATGCATTGGAAATGCACTAGATGTCAACTTTTGACCTGTTTTCTTTTTGGGTTTTCTACGGCACGTTGAAATGCTGGAGGTTCAGAACCATCAAGTCCCCCACAAAACTCAAGATAACAATCCTTGCAAAACCCAAAACCAGATTCAACTAACTGTTTTTTTGTGCTGGCAAACAGTGACAAAGCTTGAACCAAACCTTAGGGAGGCAGAGGCGAAAGTAAACTATTTTAGGGGGAGCGGACTCTATATATATTAAAATTTCCACCACCGGACCGAAAATTTATAGTACCGAGCCGAAAAGTATCACTACTCACGAAAAAAAGAGGGGGGGGGGGCGGGCTCAGGGTTCAACATGTTTCCTTTTAAGCTAATTAGTTTAACAATACTCTTTGGCTAACTTCAGCATGTTTCCTTTTAAGCTAATTAGTTTAACTTTACCGGTTAGAGATAAAATATATCTCAAATTAAGCCATTTATACCTAAGACCCCTTCATACCCAAGTAATGACGAATTTAATTAATCACCTGCATATGCTAAGGGTTGCTCCCATAGGATCTGCAATCGACTTTCTTCCTCGTCAAGAAGGTAGCCAATGATATACACCACAATTATATGTAGATATATCACCACACTATATAATCTATAGCTATTAGTTGTTATTGAATCGAACATTATGTTGACAGGAATTAAACGTTCTTCCTACAGCCTCTTGGCCCTCTCTTAATTTTAGACTAGTGCACACTTAATCTTTAAAAAAACCTCGTTAGAAGCTTTGTTCTAAAAACAACGAGGCGCTACGAGGGGTTTAGATCCGGAAAGCGAATGCGCAAGGCGAAAGCTTCATGCATGCGAGTATTCCGCTATGTGGTTGTTTTACATATGAGCCTCCTACACACCCTAGTCATGATGAATTTTGACCCAATGAGCATGAGGTGCCGCCCAAGGCACTGAGCGTATTCAAGATCGAAGCATGCACCTCACACCTTAAGCGCGCTTTTTAGAACCAGGACTTAGAATAAGAAATTAAGGATGTTAAAATGGGAACAGTTTCGCTAACCTCAGAATCATCAATATCAAAAAGTGTATCAGTTTGATAAGCAGGGGCCTCCATTGATCTTTCAAAAGCATCAACGCTGTCACTAGTTTTGTCAAGTTTTCCATAGTTCGGAACTGATAAAATTTTGTCACAGAAGCAAAACAACAAACAGTAAGAACATGAGATACTTTCAAGTAAAGGAAAAAAATGAAAATGGTCAATTTACCAACACCTTCAACTTCTGTTGGAGTGCTCATATTGGCTTTCATGTTACCACCCTTTCCCCACATTTATGAATAAGTTAAATCCTTGACACAAACTAAGCATAGTAAACATATTCAAGACTTCAACATGTACACATATCAGATGATCAGAAGTCAAAAAAACTGCATCAACTTCCATTCCTTACTCCATAGCAGAGCCATCTTTTTTATTTTCTGAAAGTTTAGCCAACTTACCATAGGTGATCCCAAAAATTCTTTTGGAGCAAATATTTATCACCCATTTTTCAAGAAATACCTTCAACGGCAAAATGAGCACGTCATGCAGGAGTAAGATGTCATAACATTTAACCTTTGTACAAGTGAGGTTGAGTCCATATGAAACACAACCAGCTCACAGTTATTTTATATATATTTGTGAGATATAAGAAAAATCAAATTATCTATAAAACTAAATTTTGAGTAAAATGATTTCTTAGATTTTATGCCTTATAAATCCACTCGATGTCAACTTTTGACCTGTTTCCTTTTTGGGTTTTCTACAGCAGGTTGAAATGCTGGAGGTTCAGAACCATCAAGTCCCCCACAAAACTCAAGATAACAATCCTTGCAAAGCTCAAAACTAGATTGAACTCCACTGCTTTTTGTGCTGGCAAACAGTGGCGGAGCTTGAACCAAACCTTAGGGGCGGGTGCGAAAGTAAACTATTTTAGGGGAGACAGACTCTATATTTATTAAAAAATTTCCACTACCTGACCGAAAATTTACACTACCTGACCGAAAATTTACACTACCGAGCCGAAAATTAACACTACTCATGAAAAAAAGAGGGGGCGGGGGCCCCCTGGCCCCAAAGAAGCTTCGCCAATGCTGGCAAACCACTTCTGTCATTCCAGGCATCTTTAAATCACTAGCAGATTGTTTACAGAACTGCATTTCCTTCTCAAAATACATAGCATTCTGAGTGAACTCTTCAATCTACATAGTCAACGAATCAAAAGCAGATAAGAGTTACTCTAAGTAACAAAACAGTCAAAAGAAAACAAATCCATCAACCCGGAAAAATTATGAAACCTCTTAAGACCTGTTCATCTCACTAGGGGTGTGCAACTGTGCAAGATGGTAAAACTGTCTTCAACAGGTAGTATCACAGCATCAAGTGCACAAAAGTTATAATTTTTATAGGCTTAATGAATATTCAAGTAATTCAAATGAAAAACTGAGCTAAGAATGGCCAGACTACACAAGATGACGAATTATGCAGATATATGTGTTCAATTTATTTTGAGCAAAGCAATAGAACTCACTGTTGAACTCCCAGCTTCAGTGTTTTTAAACTCGGTCAATCGCTTCGTCAATGTTGCTTCACATATATGTACAGCTTTAACCTGACGGTAATATAGTAAAAATATGAACTTAGATAACCAAACAGAATGCTGTTTTCATCAGTTAAACATTAACATGTCTAGTTCTTAATAGAAAAAGAAACACTGAAACTTTACCAAAGCACATGACCATACTTTGAGCGACTTTACCAAAGCATTCAACCCACTTAAATCGTGTGTGTTTTAGCTTACGCTTTTAACTTTACGCATTTGACCCGTTATCAATCAAATATACCAAACTGACTTGTTTTCACAGAAAAGAATAACATGATAGTAGCTGTTTTGTTCACAGAGTGTTATTGGACAAAATGCAATCTGTTAAACAAATTTAGAATGACCGTTATTCATATCTGCATACTTTTAAAATGTTTTAGAATTATACTCACAACTATTGTTTTTGAAAAATTATATCCATGTAACACAGACAAAACATATATAGCTTTAGCACACATCCCACTAGGTTTCCTTCCTGTCTGTAAAAACATCATGAAGAAGAAAATTTATTGAATAGACTCAGAAAGAGGGTATTATAAGAATTCAGAGAGGGTAAAACCAGAATCCACTCTCTTTACATGCTAACTGCAAGATGCAATGCAGTGTTGAGAACTTTCTTATTGTTACCGTCTTTAGTGGTCCTTAAAACACAGAAACAATATAATATCAATCACAATTTCAACCATAAATACAAAGAATAAAGAGTAAAATTACACAAATGGTCCCTGTGGTGAAGGCCGTATTGTAAGTTTGGTACTTTCTTTTCAGAAATAACATATAGGTCCCCACTGTTAACCGACTAGTAACACGCTTGTTCCTATTCACTAACCTGGTCCTATTCACTAACCAGCGAATAAACTATTTGTTAAATCCATGTGAATGACAGATATACCCTTGCACTTAAAAAAGGATGGGTAGTTAGGATAACAGATCTTTTAAGATCAGTTGATGAAAAGGAACAAACATGTTACTCCTACATGTAACTTTTCAAAAGCAAGGACCAAACATGCAATATGGTTTACCGAGGGACCATTCGTGTAATTTACTAGAGAATATATAAAAATAATTTAAATGAATGTGAAACAATCATCTTTTACCAACTTGTATATCTATGCATAAAAAGACTAGGATCGACTGTTTTGGAACAAATGTATGATCCTATAGGTCAAGAGTTTGCATAGCTGTAGATACACAATGCCCAACTCATAGCTAGAATATATGAATTAGAATTCAGATTATTACAAAAACATCTAAAATATATTTATAGTTTGCATAGCTGTAGATACACAATGCCCAACTCCATTTCCCTGTATAGCATAACAGCAACCATTAATAGATCAGCAAATCGCATGCCAAATAAGCTCCAACAGCTTATCTTTTTTGGCGCTTCTTTTCTCCCTAAACCCATCAGCATCTACTAATATCAAGCTCGAAAATTATTTCACTTGCCTTCATGTATCGTTTGTTACGTGGATTTAGAGGGTTGTTTTTAGATACCACTTAATGGAGCAATTAATGGATCTATCCAGATTCGCATCAGGCCATCAAGTACAGCCTTTTACCTCATTAGGAGCTGAGGGGGCCGAGAAGAGTCAAAATGATTAAGCTAGGAAGGATGTTTGTGAATGCTAAATTATAGCTTGGGTATCAAATTATGATAAACCTCGCCAATGTAATATTGATCATATTATAATCATAGCCACAACCAAGTAGTTAATACTGTTCATTAATTAGCATTCAGGTGTTATCTTAACTGCTTCTTCAATTACAAACATGATATTGTGACCACTTACCGTCACGCAACATAGAGGCAAGCAGTGGCAACTTGTCTCTTTCTATGTCCTCTTGTAAACCCATGCTCAACAGCCCTCCTGCTGCATCTTTAACAGAAGTGGCATCCTCTGTTTATATATCTTGAGATACTACTTTTCCACAATCAACACAACATCTGAAGAAAACAGAAATAGTTCAAGAGTTATTCACTTAATAAGAAAATTACAATCCCTAAGGAACGCAAGTAATTTTGGGAAATACTTACACGATGCCAGTGGTTTAATGGCCACAAACAAACTGTTAATATCATTCAGCAATTAGCATTCAGATGTATCATAAATGCTTTTACACCTAAACACGTGATACTGTGACCACTTACCGACACGCAACACAGAGGCAAGCAGCTGCAACTTGTCCTGTTCCTCAATCAACACAGCATTTGAAAGAAACATCATAGTTCAAGAGTTATTCAATTGGAAAAAAAATTTACTTTTCTTAAGAAACACAAGTATTTGGGAAATACTTACACACTGCCAGTGGTTTGATCATGATGCGTCTTGCTATTTTGTGCACAACGAGGGCACCTGATCATCTCTTTGACAATGAATTCTCTATATACAAGATATACAAGTTCAAGGATCAATTTGCCCTTTACTTACACACATGCTACTGTGACCACTTACCCACAAGCAACGTAGAGACAAGAAACTACAACGTGTCCCATTCTACGCCTTCTTGTAAACACACGCTCAACGGCTATCTACGATTATGAAAGAATCAGAAACTACCATTCTCATTGAGGATATGCAGATATAAGTCTAAGAGACTAAAATAAATGGAAAACATAAACCTCGTAGTAACACCAACAATACATACGCCCCTCGTATTGAAGGCAATGTTCAAGGAACCGAGTAAACTCTCAACGACTTCAATTTGCCCTTCACTTACACAGACACACACACACACGAATCAAAACTATTTCATTACATTACTACAAATCAGTATTAAACAATAAATAAATTTCACAGTTATTATAAACAGATACGTAACTAATTACCCCACAACAATAACATCAACACGCGATTCCAGTGCTTCTTCAATAGACTAAATGGCGAATGAAAGCCCTAAGGCCGAAGGTTTAGTAAATGCAAATATCCTACGAAAATCGGACCCCTGTGACTTACCTCCGACTCTTCAAACGGTGTCTTGACTGGTGTTATTCGGATCATCGATATAAGTTAACAATTCACATGATTACAATAACACCGGAGACAATCCACATATAAGTTAACATTTCCACCAGTAGTATAATGCAAGTGGTACGTTGGTTGAAACCTCACCGGAGCAACACCATGGGACGGTGGTCGGAGGGTGGGGCATCGGCGGAAGACGGTGGCGTTTCGGTGGTGGAGGCAGAGGTGTGGTAGAGAGAAAAAGAGGGAAATGTGAGAGACCTAATTAATATCCTGACCCCTTTATACTTTTGGGGGTGTGTGGATTTTACGCAACGTATTCGTGGCCCACATGATACGATATCCGACTCTCCGTTTGCGATATGCTTTCACGGGTAAAATAATATTAATATTTCTACGAGATTCTCGATTACACTTTTATTCAATGTTCTCAGAACCGGATCGTACGTCGAACCGGACGGCTTACTGGTTTGGTGGTCGGACCGGTCGGACCGGATGGACCGGATTTAACTATATTTTAATTATATTTATATATGTAATTAAATATAAGTAATTTATATATGATTTATACATATATTTTATAGTTATATATAAAACTTAACTATATTTGTATATACAAAGTACTAATTTATGGTTTAACACCCCGTTTTTACCCACTAAAATAAAAAAAAAAAAAAAAAAAAAATCAAAATCCGGTCGGACCCGAACCGGTTGGCCGGTCCAACCGCCGACTCGGTTCGAACCGGCCGGTTCAACTCACCAAAAACGAACCACCCTCGACCGGACCGGACAGGCCTCCGAATCCCGGTCGAACCGGTCGGACCGGCCGGTCCGATCCGGTCCTAACAACATTGCTTTTATAACCTATTTTATGGAAAGGATTTTTCACAGTAGATTTTTTTATTTTTGACATCATTACGTAAGATTTTTTTTATTCTTTTTATTTTTTTTTAGCAATAAGGAAGATGTTGATCAAAATTACTACCCTTTTCATGCTAACTGCTAGATGCAATGCAGTGTTAAGAACTTATTGTTACCATCTTTGATTGGTCCTTAAACACAAAAAAACATAGTATTAATTAAAATACAACGAATAAAAAGTAAAATTGCACAAATGGTCCATGTGATGAAGGCCGTATTGTAATTTTGGTCCTTTCTTTTCAGAAATTACACGTAGGGGTGTTAAAATAGATCGTGTTCTCGGGTTTGTCGCCCCATTTTCCACGCGATTCTTTTCAGAGCTCAAAGCCTATAATATATAGGAAAATTATTAAACTTCTAACTAAATTATCACAAGCCAAATTGACCCATTTGATCATATATCATTTTCACAAATAAACAATATCGTAACCCAACATGATGCATGTGGTAAATCAGACAAATTATCTTTTTTAAGTAAAACTAGAGGAGTAATGAACTGAGCTGTTCATCAACTACTCAAAACCGGCCAGCTAGAAGCTCAAATTAAACCAAGATCAAAAAAGTCAAGCTTCAACATATATGTAGACCTTGAACCCAAGTTCTAAATATATATCAAACTTGACTAGACTTCTTGATAGTTCTATATAATGTTTTTAGAAACTTCAGTTTACACTAGGCCTGTAAATGAACCGAACGAACACGAAAATCAGCATGTTCATGTTGGTTCATTTAACTTTTACCGAACACGAACACGAACACGAACACATAATCGAACATGATTTTTTGTTCATGTTCGTTTATTAATAAAATAAAAATGTTTGTGTTCGTTCATGTTTGTTCGTTAAAAAGCTAAATGAACACTTCACGAACATAAACGAACACAAATGAAGAATAATAAACGAACATAAATGAACAATAATAAACGTACACAAATGAAGAATAATAAACAAACATAAATGAATAATAATAAACGAACATAAATGAACAATAATAAACGAACATAAATGAGCAATAATAAATATACATACTGAACAGAAAAAAAACAACGTTAAATGACTATTTTGGACCTTTTAGGTGTACTAGTAGAGATTGAAATCTCATTAAACTTATAGGTTTCTAATATAACATATAATATCATATAATATCATTTTATTAATATATTAATATATATAACTAAACAACATAAACGAACATAAATGAACAAACATAAACGAACATATATGAACGAACACATAAACGAACGTTCATGAACGTAAACAAACGAACAAAGCATGTGTTCATGTTTGTTCGTTTAACTAAATGAACACAAAATGTTTGTTCATGTTCATTCATTTACTAAATAAACGAACATAAACGAACTTCCCGCCGAACAGTTCATGAACTGTTCATGAACGTTCAGTTCATTTATAGGCCTAGTTTACACTTAAGTGTTGTTTGTTTGGTAGCTCTTTTTTTTTTGAACGGCCAATGTTACACCAATATACACCATACCTGGGTTTGAACCAAGGATCTCCAATTTAAGAGACAAGAGCATCTACCATTGGTAGCCTGTTAATGTTACACCTAAAAGCAACGTCTTAATGGTTCATGGAACATTCTTATAGATAAGTTTTAAAAATAAGCCGGCTGATTTAAAAGCTACCTCTTATTTGGTCAGACCTCTTAATAGCTCCGCATAAGACTGTCAAACAGCCCCTCAAAGACAAATGATGTTGATAGAACAATCATAGGTTGGAAAGAAATGGATCAACATAACTAAAGGATTGGTATTTGTGAGAATCAACGGGTTAAAGCGGTGGTGGTTTTGAAGGCCATATGGCCATCGTTGAAAGGTAAAGAAGTCAACATACAGCAACTCGTTTTTCACGCTTTATCGTTTATCCTTTAGAAATAGAGCTCGAAGCAAGTTAAGCTTGAACTCTCTTAAGTTAGGCAAGTTAGACTCAAGCTCAACTCATTTAACCCTTAAGCCGATTACTATAATTTAAACAAACCAAACTCAGCTCAGCTTGTTTACAAATACTAAGCTGCTTACCTCATCACCAAAGAGATATGGAAACTTATCATATTTATATTTTGAACGTGATCTATGCGGAAAAAGAAACAGTTGGTTAAGACCAATGTTATAGAACCAGACCAGTTCAGCCATTCCTACCGATTTAAACAAGGAAATAGCTAGAGCACCGGTTTGAAAGAGTTGATGACAGTAGTGTTAAGCAGTGATAAATTTAACTGTTTACAGAATGCATGGCTCGGTCTCGGGACCTCAAATTTGTGTTAAAAGGTTGTTTACTATGGAACCAAATAGATTTTGAACTCCTATTATTGGGTATATAAATAAAATATCCTTGCCATTCCTTTAGCTCTTTACAAACTACTAGTCGATCATTTATCTTTAAAAAGTTTTAAAGGGTCATTTATCTTTATAATTATTTCGTTTTTATTTTAAGAAAATAAAATGATCCATTTCATTAATTTTTGAGTAGTCAACATAATTATACAATCATTTTTAAGATCCTATATATTCTTATTTGAATAACTACTACATGTTAGGTTTTATTTTATAAAATCGTATTTAATCTGTATGAAAATACTTATAAATAATAATAAAGTCAACCACTTTCTAATATCGGTCCAACCAGTGAAATCTTCCGGTTTGAGAACGGCCGGTTTGAGAACGGACCGATTTTCAATATATTTGTTAAGACGATATATTGAGACAATCATTATCATATATTCAGGTTAATTACCTTCTTAAAGTATTGACAAACGGCTTCAATGGCAGTTTGCGCAGGCTTAGCCTCTGATTCTCTCTTTCTTTTATATTTCTACTTTCAAATCATTTAATCAAAAACTCTAATTAATCATCCATCAAACAGAAGTCAAAAACTGCTTAGTTACCATTGCAATTATCAGCTTATTTTCCAAAGTTAAATTTTCTTTAATGTGAAAATCTTAGCTTGTACCTCTTTTTTGCTTGCAACAGCTTGAACACCAGTTACCTGTGCTGCAGCAGCTTCTTCCTGGGAACCAAACAGATCAAGTGGACCCAAAACATTATGTTTGCTCAAATTCAAACCTTTAAATGATAATGTCTCAAAAGTTATATTGTTTCAGTCAAAAAACTTTATGAGTAAAATGGACTGCATAATACTTTTTGGTTGACTTCAACCTATTTTCTTTTAAGCTAATTATTTTAACTTGTTAGAGATAAAACATAACTCGAATTAAGCCCTTCATACCTAGGTAATGGCCTCTTCATACCTAACTAATGACGAATTTAGTTAATCACCTTCATGTGCTCAGGGTTCAGATGTTCCCATAGGATCTTCTTCAATCGACTTTCTTCCTCGTCAAGAAGGTAGCCAATGATCTACACCACAAATATATGTAGATATACCACCACACAATATAATCTATAGTTATTAGCTATCATTGAATAGAACATTATGTTAACAAGAATTGCAGGTTCTTCCTACTGCCTCTTTGCCCTCTCTTACATTATCTAAAATATATTTATAGTTAAGAAAGGTGGTTGCTTGCACACTAACACTCAATCCACTAAAGAATTCAATGAGCAGAAACGGTTTCTCCATTTCCCTGTATAGCATAACAGCAACCATTAATAGATCAGCAAATCACATGCCAAATTATAAGCTCCTACAGCTTATCTTTTGTGGCGCTTCTTTTCTCCCCAAACCCATCAGCATCTACTAATATCAAGCTTGAAAATTATTTCACTTGTTCTTTCATGTATTGTTTGTTGCGTGGATTTAGAGGGTTATTTTTTAGACACCACTTAATGGAGCAATTGATGGACCTATTCGGATTCGCATAAGGCCATCAAGTACAGCATTTTACTTCATTAGGAGCTGAGGGGACCTAGAAGAGTCTAAATGATTAAGCTAGGAAGGATGTTTGCGAATGCTAAATAATAACTTGGGTATCAACTTATGAAAAACCTACCCGATGTAATATTTATCATATTATAATCATAGCCACAACCAAATAGTTAATATTGTTCAACAATTAGCATTCAGATGTTATCTTGAATGCTTCTGCAATTACAAACATGATATTGTGACTACTTACCGTCACACAACATAGAGGCAAGCAGCTGCAACTTGTCTCGTTCTATGTCCTCTTGTAAACCCATGTTCAACAGCTATCTTAAATTATGAAGGAATCAAAAACTACCATTCTCAATGAGCATATGCAGATATAAGTCTAAAAGACTAAATAAAGGAAAACCACAAACCTCATAATACCTAGTAGCGTGATCAACGTTCTTGATCCCATATTTAATATTAGCTCATAAATTACATCGTCCCCTGCAATAAAGGAAAGTACTGTTGCAGTCAACATTATGGAGCATGTAATGATATAGAATCGCAAACACATGAGTGTACCTTTATTGAAGGTCCTATGTGACTCAAAACAAGCACTTTGCATTATAACAAGATTGCTTGGAAGATGGGTCAACAATTATATACAAGTTAAACAGACCACCAGGGAAAAGATGACACTGAAATGAGTAACAAAAATCAAACAAAATGTGTTCTAAAGCCCACCCCTCCCGCTGTATCTTTAACAAAAATGGCATCCTCTGTGTATATCTTCAAATACTACTTTTCCACAAACAACACAGCATTTGAAAGAAACATAAATAGTTCAAGAGTTATTCACTTGAAATGAAAATTAATATTCCTAAAGAACACAAGTAATTGGAAAATACTTACACGCAGCTCGAGGTATAATCACGATGTGTCTCGATATTTTGTGAAAATGAGGTCACCGGATCATCTCTTTGCCAGAGAATTCTCTATATATCACCAAACTCAGAAAAATAATTAAAATATATATCCAAGTTATTTCATACATAATTGATAGCTTAACCATCTAGTAACACCAACAAGACATACGTCCCTCGCATTAAAGACAATATTCAAGGATCAATTTGCCCTTCACTTACACACATCCTACTGTGACCCTTACCGACAAGCAACACAGAGACAAGCAGCTGCAACTTGTCCCGTTCTACGCCCTCATGAAACCCATGCTCAACGGCTACCTATAATTATGCAGGAACCAGAAACTACCATTCTTATTGAGCATATGCTGATATAAGTCTAAGAGACTAAAATAAACGAAAAGCACAAACCTCATAATAATTAGTAGCATGACCAACACATTACTGACCCCCTATTTACTTATCTGCTCATAAATTACATCATTCCCTGCAGTAAAAGAAAATAATGTCGCAATCAACATTGTGGAATATGTAATGATATAGAATCACAAACATAATGTACCTTTATTCACGGTCTGGAGATCATTCTGTGTGACTCAAAACAAGCACTTTGCATTGTAAGAAGATTGCCTGCAAGATGAGTCTACAATTGTATACAAGTTAGACAGCCCACCAGGGAAAAGATGACACATGCAGAAATGAGTTACAAAAAACAAACAAAATGTGTTCTAAAGCCCACCCCTAATGCTGCATCTTGAACAAAAGTGTCATCCTCTGTATTTATATCTTCAGATACTACTTTTCCACAATCAACACATCATTAGAAAGAATCATAATAGTTCAAGAGTATAATCACGATGCATCTCACTATATATATTGTGACAATAAGGGTATCGGATCATCTCTTTGCCAAAGAATTCTATATATATATATATCACCAAACTCCAAAAAAAAAAAAAAAAACATATATCCAAGTTATTTCGAACATAATTGATACCTAGACCATCTAGTAACACCAAGAAGACATACGTCTCTCGTATAAAAGGAAGTTTTCAACGACGAATTGGCCCTTCACTTACACACATGCTACTGCAACCACTTACCAGCATGCAACATAGAGGCAAGCATCTGGAACTTGTCCTGTTCTATGTCCTCTTGTAAACCCAAGCTCAACGGCTATCTACAATTATGAAGGAATCAGAAACTACCATTCTCATTAAGCATATGCAGATAAAAGTCTAAAAGACTAAAATAAACGAGAAGGACAAACCTCATAATACTTGGTAGCATGACCAACACTGCTGATCCCATATTTATCGATCAGCTCATATAATAATTCAAGGTCCTTCTATGTGACCCGAAACAAGCACTTTGCATTGTAACAAAATTGCCTTCCAGATGGGCCTACAACTATATACAACTATATTCAAATGATCAACAAAAATCAAACAGAATGTGTTCTAAACCCCTCTTAAACAAAAGTGGCATATTCTGTATATACATCTTGTGATACAAGTTTTCCACAATCAACACAGCTTCTGGAAGAAACATAAATAGTTCAAGAATAAATCACATGAACGAAAAATTACTGAATTATTATTCCAAAGGAACACATGTAACTGAGAAATACTTAACGGTGCTGCCCAGGGGTAAAATAACTACGTGACTCACTAGTTTGCGCACAATGAAGGCACAAGTTCATCTCTTTGCCAGATAATTTTCTATTACTAAACTCAATACAACTTAAATACATATATCCAAGTTATTTCATAAATAACTGATACCTTAACCATCTAGTAACACCAACAAGACATGCGTTCCCTGTATTAAAGGCAATTTTCAAGGATCAATTTGCCTTTCACTTACAGACATGCTACTGTGACCACTTACCGGCATGCAACATAGAGGCAAGCAGCTGAAAGTCGTCCCATTCTACGCCCTCTTGTAAGCCCACGCTCAACGGCTATCTACAATTACGAAGGAATCAGAAACTACCATTCTCATTGAGCATATGCAGATATAAGTCTAAAAGACTAAAATAAATTAAAAGAGCACAAACCTCATAATACTTAGTTGCATGACCAACAATGCTGATCCCATATATACCTTTCAGCTCATAATTACATAATTCCATGCAATAAAAGAAAATAATGTTGCAGTCAACATTGTGGAGTATGTAATGATATAGAATCACAAACATAATGTACCTTTATTCGAAGGCCTTCTAAGAGACTCGAAACGAGCACTTTTCATTGGAACAAGATTGCCTGCAAGATGGGCCTGCAAGATGGGCCTGCAAGCATATATAAGTTAGAAAGACCACAAGCAGAAAGATGTTCCTAAAATGATTAACAAAAATCAAACAAAAATGTGTTCTAAAGCCTACCCCTCCTGCTGCATCTTTAACAAAAGTGGAATCCTCTGTATATATATCTTCATATACTACAATCAACACAACATTAGAAAGAAACATACATAGTTCAAGAGTTATTCACTTGAAAAGAGAATTACGATTCCTATAGAACACAAGTATTTGGGAAATACTTACATGCTTCTGGTGCTATAATCATGAGGTGTCTCACTATTTTGTGCACAATGAGGGCACCCGATCATCTCTTTGCCAGAGAATTATCTGTATATCACCAAACTCGATACAAATTTAATACATATATCCATGTTAACACCAAAAAGACATGCGTCCCTTGTATTAAAGGCAATGTTCAAGGATCAATTTGCCTTTCACCTACAGACATGCTACTGTGACCACTTACCGGCATGCAACATAGAGGCAAGCAGCTGCAACTCGTCCCGTTCTACGCCCTCTTGTAAGCCCACGCTCAACGGCTATCTACAATTACGAAGGAATGAGAAACGACCATTGTCATTGAGCATATGCAGATATAAGTCTAAACGACTAAAATAAATGAAAAGAGCACAAATCTCATAATACCTAGCAGCATGACCAACTGCAATGCTGATCCCATGTATATCTTTCAGCTCATAAATTGCATCATTACATACGATAAAAGAAAATAATGTTGCAGTCAACATTGTGGAGTATGTAATGATATAGAATCACAAACATAATGTACCTTTATTCAGGGAACTTCTATGAGACCCGAAACGAGCACTTTTCATTGTAACAAGATTGCCTGCAAGATGGGCCTGCAAGCATATACAAGTTAGAAAGACCACCAGCAGAAAGATGTTACTGAAATGATTAACAAAAATCAAACAAAAATTTGTTCTAAAGCCCACCCCTCTTGCTGCATCTTTAACAAAAGTGGCATCCTCTGTGTATATATCTTCATTTACTACAATCAACACAACCTTGGAAAGAAACATACATAGTTCAAGAGTTATTCACTTGAAAAGAAAATTACTATTCCTATTGAACATAAGTAACTGGGAAATGCTTACATGCTTCCGGTGCTATAATCACGAGGTGTCTCACTATTTTGTCCAATATGAGGGCACCCGATCATCTCTTTGCCAGAGAATTCTCTATATGTCACCAAACTCAATACAAAATTAAAACATATATCCAAGTTATTTCATAAATAACTAATACCTTAACCATCTAGTAACACCAACAAGACATGCGTCCCCTGTATTTAAGGCAATGTTCAAGGATCAATTTACCCTTCACTTACACACATGCTACTGTGACCACTTACCGGCATGCAACAGAGAGGCCAGCAACTGCAACTCGTCCCGTTCTACACCCTCTCGTAAGCCCACGTTCAACTGCTATCTACAATTACGAAGGAATCAGAAACTAACATTCTCATTGAGCATATGCAGATATAAGTCTAAAAGAGTAAAATAAATGACAAGAGCACAAACCTCATAATACTTAGTAGCATGACCAACACTGCTGATCCCATATATACATTCCAGCTCATAAATTACTTCGTTCCATGAGATAAAATAAAATAATGTAGCACAAACCTCATAATATTTGGTAAACGAAAAGACTAAAATAAACGAAAAGCACAAACCTCATAATACTTGGTAACATGACCAACACACTGCTGATCCCAGATTAACCTATCTGCTCATAAATTACATCGATCCCTGCAATAAAATAAAATAATGTTGCAGTCAACATCATGTAGTATGTAATGATACAGAATCACAAACATAATGTACCTTTATCTAAGGTCCTTCTATGTGACTCAAAACTAGCACTTTGCATTGTAACAAGTTTGTCTACAAGATGGGCTTGCAAGCATATGCAAGTTAAACAGACGACTAGAGAAAAGATGTTTTGAAAATGATTTAACAAAAATTAAACAAAATGTGTTCTAAAGCCCACCCTCCCTGCTGCATCTTTAACAAAAGTGGCATCTTCTTTATTTATATCTTGTGATACTACTTTTCCACAATCAACGTCACAGCAACTAAAACAACATAAATAGTAAAGGAATTATTCATAAGGAACACAAGTAATTGGGTAATACTTACACACTGCCACTGTTTTGTGCACAATGAGGGCACCAGATCATCTCTTTGCCAGAGAATTATCTATCAGCAAACTCAAAACAACGTTAAACATACAAGATCTTTTATACATGACTGATACCTAAACAATCCAGTAACACCAACAATACATACGGCTCTCGTATTGAAGGCAATGTTCAAGGAACTGAATACACTCTTAACGACTTCAAATTGCCCTTCACTTACACAGTTACAAATATGGATCATACAATAAATTTCAAAGTTATTATAAACGAATACGTAACTTACCCCACAACAATAACATCAACACGCGATTCCAGTGCTTCTTCAATCGACTATAGGGCGAATGAAAGCCCTAAGGCCGAAGGTTTAGTAAATTGCAACCATCCTACGAAAATCGGACCCCTGTGACTTACCTCCGACTCTTCAAACGGTGTTTTGACTGATTACAATAACACCTCGAGACAATCCAAATATGAGTTAATATTCCACCAGTAATGCAAGTGGTACGTTGGTTGAAACCTCACCGGAGCAACACCTAGAGACGGTGGTCGGTGGGTGGGGCATCGGCGGAAGATGGTGGTGATTCGGTGGTGGAGGCAGAGGTGTGGTGAGAGAGAGAAAAAGAGGGAAATGTGAGAGACCTAACTAATATCCCGACCCTTTTTATACTTTTCGGGGTGTGAGGATTTTACGCAACGTTTGATTTCATGGGTAAAATAATAATAATATTTGTACGAGATTCTCGATCAGACATTTTATAGAAAGGATTCGTAGTAGATTTTTTAATTTCGTCATTATTACTTAAGATTTTTTTTATTTTTTTACATTTTAGCAATAAGGAAGATGTTGATCCAAATTACTACCATTTTCATATTCGGAATTTACATTTACATAATTACATTTATTAATATATGCTCAATTTACAAAAAACGAAGAACGTACCTTTTCATACTCGGAATTCATTTTAAATTAAATAAAAAAATCAGAAAACTAACTACTCTATGTCTTTTTTTTATGTCTGTAATTCTGTAAATATGTTTTGATTAGTTGATATTATTTTATAATCTGCATTACAAACAATGGCGGAGGATAGTGAGGGCCGGGGGGGGGGCCCTATTTTTTTCGTCGGTAGTGTTAAATTTTAGCCCGTTAGTGTAAATTTTTGGCCCGGTAGTGTAAATTTTTATATAAATCTCGAGTTCGCCCCCCCTAAACAAAATTAGTTTCGCCCCCGCCCCCCCTACGGTGATGTTCAAGCTCCGCCACTGATTACAAACGAATCTGGGTTATTGTTTAAAGAAACTCTAGTTTTTTTATTACGTATCTTCATTCCTATAAATTTATTGCTATAATGTTATCTGGTAAGTAAATATGTTTTAGGGTAAATTACGTTTTTAGTTTCTATGATTTGACATAAATTATTATTTCAATCCAATTATTTATTTATTACACTACCGGTATAATATATTTAGCATTGGTTTTAGTTTCACCTACGCCACTAACACCGTTATAACTTCTCTATTAACTTAATCTGAAACGACATTACTACAACTATAATCAAATACAAAATATATAAATAAAAAATGTGTCAAAACAAATAATTTGGGCAGGAAAATAGAAATGTTGATTATTTAAAATTGTATCAAGTGTCATTTTAAGATACACTTTTATTAGAATGTGATGATTGTTTCAAAACAAACCGTTTTAAAAGATGTCATTTTAAGAAAATTATTATAACTCAAATTTTAATTATTTTAGTTTATAAAGTTTTTGTTTTAAAAAAAACAGTTTTAAAATACTTCATAGTTTTAGAAAAATTTGATGATCTAGAATAATTTTTAATTTATTTAACGACCTTTTTTAATTTACTTAGAAACTATTTTAGTCTAAAAAATAAATATTATAATTAGTTATTATAATATGAAAGAAAAGCATAAAAATTAAAATTTTAAAGTTCTAAAATTGTATTAAATGTCTACTAAAAAGTTTTTTTTTATTATAATAAATAGACGTGAGACCTCCTAGCTATGTTTTAGTGATTCATCAATCTTTCTGAAACATTACAAACCGCCCCTCTCTTTTAAACTCCAAAAGGAACATCCAAGTTAGTTCTAAAATAAGACTTTTAGAACCTAAGTATTATCACCAAACACTAGATACTAAACATGTTTTATGATTGTTTCATTTGGTAACTTTTAATTTTGAAACCAACATATCACATATTATTACAAGTAATATTTTGGTTATTGAACTCGATTTACAGTAGGAAACTAAGATATATATGTAACTAGTAATAAAACATCTTCCTCATATGTAATAGCACGTAACTTTTTGAAAACAAATCATGGTCTCCATGCCTTGAACTAACGGTTTTAGTTTTTGTTGCCATTAGAAAATGAGTTGTAACATGTTAATCGAAGAAAAAGATCCAGTGATACTCTTAATTGTCATTAAAAGTCTATTTTTAATGGTTTATTGTAGTTTAATGGTTAACAAACCTTAAGTATAAATCGTTAATATGTAATTATTAAAATGTTACCGCGATAAACATTAAACATTTTATGATTCGTTAAAAGAATCAGATTTATTAGTTATCAAACATTGATAAAAACTTGAGCTCTATTTCTTTGTCATATATGTGGACCCTTAGTAAAGTGGTCATCAGTATTTTTGTAGTATTGCATATTTGATTTTCAAATGGTTAAACTTATAAACAACTCCCTTATAGTCAACAATCTAAAACAAACCCGGTCTCAAAAAAACAAAACTCTTCATATCATCAACAAAACCATATTCCTAACACCAACTTCACGGTAAAAGGTAAGTATTTAACTTATTGCCACGAACCCAACATTATCAGAGATCAGCATTAAGGCGGTAAGCTAACAACACGATCAAATTACCAAAACACCACCTCGTCATTATCAACATAACAAACGGGTATCAGAGAGTCACAGCAACAAAGTGGTAACAAACGGGTATCAGAGAGTCATGTTATGTAGGTGGAGTAAGATGTCAAAACATTTAACCTTTGTACATGTGAGGTTGATTCCATATGAAACACAATCAGTTCACGGTTGTTTTATATATATTTGTGAGATATGAGAAAATCAAATTATCTATAAAACTTATTTTCGAGTAAAATGATTTCTTAGATTTTATGCATTGGAAATGCACTAGATGTCAACTTTTGACCTGTTTTCTTTTTGGGTTTTCTACAGCACGTTGAAATGCTGGAGGTTCAGAACCATCAAGTCCCCCACAAAACTCAAGATAACAATCCTTGCAAAACCCAAAACCAGATTCAACTAACTGTTTTTTTGTGCTGGCAAACAGTGACAAAGCTTGAACCAAACCTTAGGGAGGCAGAGGCGAAAGTAAACTATTTTAGGGGGAGCGGACTCTATATATATTAAAATTTCCACCACCGGACCGAAAATTTATAGTACCGAGCCGAAAAGTATCACTACTCACGAAAAAAAGAGGGGGGGGGGGGGCGGGCTCAGGGTTCAACATGTTTCCTTTTAAGCTAATTAGTTTAACAATACTCTTTGGCTAACTTCAGCATGTTTCCTTTTAAGCTAATTAGTTTAACTTTACCGGTTAGAGATAAAATATATCTCAAATTAAGCCATTTATACCTAAGACCCCTTCATACCCAAGTAATGACGAATTTAATTAATCACCTGCATATGCTAAGGGTCATTGGCGGAGCATAGTTAGGACCGGGGGGGGCGCCGCCCCCCCCTCTTTTTTCGTCGGTAGTGTTAAACTTTAGTCCGGTAGTGTAAATTTTTGGCTCGGTAGTGTAAATTTTCATATAAAACTCGAGTTCGCCCCCCCCTAATAAAAATTATTTTCGCCCCCGCCCCCCCTTCGAGAACAGTCAAGCTCCGCCACTGCTAAGGGTTGCTCCCATAGGATCTTCAATCGACTTTCTTCCTCGTCAAGAAGGTAGCCAATGATATACACCACAATTATATGTAGATATATCACCACACTATATAATCTATAGCTATTAGTTGTTATTGAATCGAACATTATGTTGACAGGAATTAAACGTTCTTCCTACAGCCTCTTGGCCCTCTCTTAATTTTAGACTAGTGCACACTTAATCTTTAAAAAAAACCTCGTTAGAAGCTTTGTTCTAAAAACAACGAGGCGCTACGAGGGGTTTAGATCCGGAAAGCGAATGCGCAAGGCGAAAGCTTCATGCATGCGAGTATTCCGCTATGTGGTTGTTTTACATATGAGCCTCCTACACACCCTAGTCATGATGAATTTTGACCCAATGAGCATGAGGTGCCGCCCAAGGCACTGAGCGTATTCAAGATCGAAGCATGCACCTCACACCTTAAGCGCGCTTTTTAGAACCAGGACTTAGAATAAGAAATTAAGGATGTTAAAATGGGAACAGTTTCGCTAACCTCAGAATCATCAATATCAAAAAGTGTATCAGTTTGATAAGCAGGGGCCTCCATTGATCTTTCAAAAGCATCAACGCTGTCACTAGTTTTGTCAAGTTTTCCATAGTTCGGAACTGGTAAAATTTTGTCACAGAAGCAAAACAACAAACAGTAAGAACATGAGATACTTTCAACTAAAGGAAAAAAATGAAAATGGTCAATTTACCAACACCTTCAACTTCTGTTGGAGTGCTCATATTGGCTTTCATGTTACCACCCTTTCCACACATTTATGAATAAGTTAAATCCTTGACACAAACTAAGCATAGTAAACATATTCAAGACTTCAACATGTACACATATCAGATGATCAGAAGTCAAAAAAACTGCATCAACTTCCATTCCTTACTCCATAGCAGAGCCATCTTTTTTATTTTCTGAAAGTTTAGCCAACTTACCATAGGTGATCCCAAAAAATTCTTTTGGAGCAAATATTTATCACCCATTTTTCAAGAAATACCTTCAACGGCAAAATGAGCACGTTATGCAGGAGTAAGATGTCATAACATTTAACCTTTGTACAAGTGAGGTTGAGTCCATATGAAACACAACCAGCTCACAGTTATTTTATATATATTTGTGAGATATAAGAAAAATCAAATTATCTATAAAACTAAATTTTGAGTAAAATGATTTTCCTAGATTTTATGCCTTATAAATCCACTCGATGTCAACTTTTGACCTGTTTCCTTTTTGGGTTTTCTACAGCAGGTTGAAATGCTGGAGGTTCAGAACCATCAAGTCCCCCACAAAACTCAAGATAACAATCCTTGCAAAGCTCAAAACTAGATTGAACTCCACTGCTTTTTGTGCTGGCAAACAGTGGCGGAGCTTGAACCAAACCTTAGGGGCGGGGGCGAAAGTAAACTATTTTAGGGGAGACGGACTCTATATTTATTAAAAAATTTCCACTACCTGACCGAAAATTTACACTACCGAGCCGAAAATTAACACTACTCATGAAAAAAAGAGGGGGCGGGGGCCCCCTGGCCCCAAAGAAGCTTCGCCAATGCTGGCAAACCGCTTCTGTCATTCCAGGCATCTTTAAATCACTAGCAGATTGTTTACAGAACTGCATTTCCTTCTCAAAATACATAGCATTCTGAGTGAACTCTTCAATCTACATAGTCAACGAATCAAAAGCAGATAAGAGTTACTCTAAGTACAGGGCCGTCTCAAGCTTTTTTGAGGCCCCAATCAAATTATGAAACCAAATTATGAAACCTCTTAAGACCTGTTCATCTCACTAGGGGTGTGCAACTGTGCAAGATGGTAAAACTGTCTTCAACAGGTAGTATCACAGCATCAAGTGCACAAAAGTTATAATTTTTATAGGCTTAATGAATATTCAAGTAATTCAAATGAAAAACTGAGCTAAGAATGGCCAGACTACACAAGATGACGAATTATGCAGATATATGTGTTCAATTTATTTTGAGCAAAGCAATAGAACTCACTGTTGAACTCCCAGCTTCAGTGTTTTTAAACTCGGTCAATCGCTTCGTCAATGTTGCTTCACATATATGTACAGCTTTAACCTGACGGTAATATAGTAAAAATATGAACTTAGATAACCAAACAGAATGCTGTTTTCATCAGTTAAACATTAACATGTCTAGTTCTTAATAGAAAAAGAAACACTGAAACTTTACCAAAGCACATGACCATACTTTGAGCGACTTTACCAAAGCATTCAACCCACTTAAATCGTGTGTGTTTTAGCTTACTCTTTTAACTTTACGCATTTGACCCGTTATCAATCAAATATACCAAACTGACCTGTTTTCACAGAAAAGAATAACATGATAGTAGCTGTTTTGTTCGCAGAGTGTTATTGGACAAAATGCAATCTGTTAAACAAATTTAGAATGACCTTTATTCATATCTGCATGCATTTAAAATGTTTTAGAATTATACTCACAACTGTTGTTTTTGAAAAATTATATCCATGTAACACAGACAAAACATATATAGCTTTAGCACACATCCCACTAGGTTTCCTTCCTGTCTGTAAAAACATCATGAAGAAGAAAAATTTATTGAATAGACTCAGAAAGAGGGTATTATAAGAATTCAGAGAGGATAAAACCAGAATCCACTCTCTTTACATGCTAACTGCAAGATGCAATGCAGTGTTGAGAACTTTCTTATTGTTACCGTCTTTAGTGGTCCTTAAAACACAGAAACAATATAATATCAATCACAATTTCAACCATAAATACAAAGAATAAAGAGTAAAATTACACAAATGGTCCCTGTGGTGAAGGCCGTATTGTAAGTTTGGTACTTTCTTTTCAGAAATAACATATAGGTCCCCACTGTTAACCGACTAGTAACACGCTTGTTCCTATTCACTAACCTGGTCCTATTCACTAACCAGCGAATAAACTATTTGTTAAATCCATGTGAATGACAGATATACCCTTGCACTTAAAAAAGGATGGGTAGTTAGGATAACAGATCTTTTAAGATCAGTTGATGAAAAGGAACAAACATGTTACTCCTACATGTAACTTTTCAAAAGCAAGGACCAAACATGCAATATGGTTTACCGAGGGACCATTCGTGTAATTTACTCGAGAATATATAAAAAATAATTTAAATGAATGTGAAACAATCATCTTTTACCAACTTGTATATCTATGCATAAAAAGACTAGGATCGACTGGTTTTGGAACAAATGTATGATCCTATAGGTCAAGAGTTTGCATAGCTGTAGATACACAATGCCCAACTCATAGCTAGAATATATGAATTAGAATTCAGATTATTACAAAAACATCTAAAATATATTTATAGTTAAGAAAGGTGGTTGCTTGCACACTAACACTCAACCCACTGAAGAATTCAATGAGCAAAAACGATTTCTCCATTTCCCTGTATAGCATAACAGCAACCATTAATAGATCAGCAAATCACATGCCAAATAAGCTCCAACAGCTTATCTTTTTTGGCGCTTCTTTTCTCCCTAAACCCATCAGCATCTACTAATATCAAGCTCGAAAATTATTTCACTTGCCTTCATGTATCGTTTGTTGCGTGGATTTAGAGGGTTATTTTTTAGACACCACTTAATGGAGCAACTGATGGACCTATTCGGATTCGCATAAGGCCATCAAGTACAGCATTTTACCTCATTAGGAGCTGAGGGGGCCGAGAAGAGTCAAAATGATTAAGCTAGGAAGGATGTTTGTGAATGCTAAATTATAGCTTGGGTATCAAATTATGATAAACCTCGCCAATGTAATATTTATCATTTTATAATCATAGCCACAACCAAGTAGTTAATACTGTTCATTAATTAGCATTCAGGTGTTATCTTAACTGCTTCTTCAATTACAAACATGATATTGTGACCACTTACCGTCACGCAACATAGAGGCAAGCAGTGGCAACTTGTCTCCTTCTATGTCCTCTTGTAAACCCATGCTCAACAGCCCTCCTGCTGCATCTTTAACAGAAGTGGCATCCTCTGTTTATATATCTTGAGATACTACTTTTCCACAATCAACACAACATCTGAAGAAAACAGAAATAGTTCAAGAGTTATTCACTTAATAAGAAAATTACAATCCCTAAGGAACGCAAGTAATTTTGGGAAATACTTACACGATGCCGGTGGTTTAATGGCCACAAACAAACTGTTAATATCATTCAGCAATTAGCATGCAGATGTATCATAAATGCTTTTACACCTAAACACGTGATACTGTGACCACTTACCGACACGCAACACAGAGGCAAGCAGCTGCAACTTGTCCTGTTCCTCAATCAACACAGCATTTGAAAGAAACATCATAGTTCAAGAGTTATTCAATTGGAAAAAAAATTTACTTTTCTTAAGAAACACAAGTATTTGGGAAATACTTACACACTGCCAGTGGTTTGATCATGATGCGTCTTGCTATTTTGTGCACAACGAGGGCACCTGATCATCTCTTTGACAATGAATTCTCTATATACAAGATATACAAGTTCAAGGATCAATTTGCCCTTTACTTACACACATGCTACTGTGACCACTTACCCACAAGCATCGTAGAGACAAGAAACTACAACGTGTCCCATTCTACGCCTTCTTGTAAACACACGCTCAACGGCTATCTACGATTATGAAAGAATCAGAAACTACCATTCTCATTGAGGATATGCAGATATAAGTCTAAGAGACTAAAATAAATGGAAAACATAAACCTCGTAGTAACACCAACAATACATACGCCCCTCGTATTGAAGGCAATGTTCAAGGAACCGAGTAAACTCTCAACGACTTCAATTTGCCCTTCACTTACACAGACACACACACACACGAATCAAAACTATTTCATTACATTACTACAAATCAGTATTAAACAATAAATAAATTTCACAGTTATTATAAACAGATACGTAACTAATTACCCCACAACAATAACATCAACACGCGATTCCAGTGCTTCTTCAATAGACTAAATGGCGAATGAAAGCCCTAAGGCCGAAGGTTTAGTAAATGCAAATATTCTACGAAAATCGGACCCCTGTGACTTACCTCCGACTCTTCAAACGGTGTCTTGACTGGTGTTATTCGGATCATCGATATAAGTTAACAATTCACATGATTACAATAACACCTGGAGACAATCCACATATAAGTTAACATTTCCACCAGTAGTATAATGCAAGTGGTACGTTGGTTGAAACCTCACCGGAGCAACACCATGGGACGGTGGTCGGAGGGTGGGGCATCGGCGGAAGACGGTGGCGTTTCGGTGGTGGAGGCAGAGGTGTGGTGAGAGAGAGAGAAAGAGGGAAATGTGAGAGACCTAATAATAATAATAGCCTGACCCCTTTTATACTTTTCGGGGGGGGGTGTGTGGATTTTACGCAACGTATTCGTGGCCCACATGATATGATATCCGACTCTCCGTTTGCTTTTTGCTTTCACGGGTAAAATAATAACTAGTGGGTGACCCGCGCGTTGCTGCGGAGGCTGAAATTTGTATTTATCTTATGGTTTTCAATAAAATTCTCGTCAAAATATAAACACAAATAAAAATAAAAGGAAATGGAAACAAACTTTTATACCCTAGATCCTAGTTGCAATCAATAACAATGTACTTAACCTCTTTGATGGGAGCACTTATCCTCTCTTAATCTTTCTCTGACATTCATATGATCTATAAAGGTGCCTTATTTGAATAGGTTTTTACAATTGTACATTGTGTTTCATTTCGTCTGGATTCAACAATGAAGTTTTCTCCATATGATTGTGTAGCGTAACCAAATTTTGAACCTTGAAGTGCTTACTCGTCTAGAAAGAATCTCAATCGACCTTTTTGCATCTCTGGAAAACATAGTTTTGGAAAACTACAGATCCTAATCTACAACATTCAATTAAAAATAGTATATAAATGTTGCATTTCTTCCTACAAACATCATTTTGAATCAAGGGATGGTGTTTGGATTCTATAACTCAATTTATAAATTTCTTATTGTGTTAGAATCGAATAAAATTTATCACACAACCCGAAGCCATTAACATCTAATAAGAAATAACCATCTTAGACAACTGCTCTTAGTTTGTTCTAACCATAGTTAATAATGAAATGGAAAAAGTGTGGATGAAAGCATCATCCATACCTAACCAAAAAATACTTAGGATGGAAAGTGTTGTATAATAATTGGCATGTAGAAGAATTAACACATAGTTTGTTTGACAAAACCATAAATCAATTAACATTGAACGATCATATAAGGCTCAAATCTCAATAAATCCACTGTGGCTGCAAAATCTTCATAATTACCAAGCCAAGATGCAAGTAATCCCAGATTATAATCGGCAAAGCCTTGGCCCTTAAGCTCAGACTTACTTAATCCACATAGCCTCTCGAGTTAAAATATATGTAGTGGCATTACATCATTGTAAGTTGAAACAAATCAATAGACAAAGGTAAAGTGGAAGGCAAAATGTGGTTGATGTTGCAAAAGGTTGTAAAGATTGCTTCGAAATACGTAAATATTTCACTCTCTATCACTGACATTGCTAGAACAAAAGAAATAAAGAGAACTGCAAACCTTTCTAGAAGTCGGGCACTTGAACTTTAATTATCATTTGATTTGCCTGGAGTAGAAAAGAATTTTATAGATTTTTAGCATTTATCAAAATTTTATAGTAATAATAGTTGGAGGTTAATCTAAGTCATCTATCAAAGCATCAGCTAACTTTTCACATTAACACCGTAAGCAAAACTCAATCTTGTGAAGAAGTGGCATTTGATATTCTGTTATATCTTACAAGAATGATGAATTTACCGAAAGAATATGTTAAAATTTGAAAACAATACATGCAAACTATATATCAACAAGGGTAAGTTATCATATCTTACCAAAATAATAGAAGTTGTAAAATAAAATCATAGCCAATTGAAACCTTTGAAATCAATAGACATGTTAGAACCCTTGAAGGTTGAATCAACAAACAAGTAGGTCCTCATTAACAAGTCTGCAATCTAAAATCGATAGGTGCATGACGTACTTGAAGTCAGTTTGCAAGTGCTATTCTCGCATGAAGTGGAGATCAATCTTTAAATGTTTGGTGTGCTACTAAAATACTTAAATAGTTGCTAATATAATATGTGGTACCAAGATTGCCACACCGCAATGTGGGTCAACTAAATAAAAGGTTAATATATTGCTTTGCAGACATTGTTCTCGAACCAATCGGATATTGACAACCATAATTCAACCTAAATCATTGTAAAAAAACTCTTTTGTGTGACCAAGGGCGAAGGTTATAAGGGGGCGGGGGGCTCCCACCCCCTCTTTTTTTCGTCTGTAGTTTTAACTTTCGGTCCGATAGTGTAAAATTTTTGGCCCGGTAGTATAAATTTATATATATATATTGATTTCCTCCCCCTAAAAAAATTTAACTTCGTCCCCCGCTCCCCTATAAGAGTGCTCAAGCTCTGTGAGTGACTAAATTAATGTGTTTGAGTCGTCTTGTATCACATATAGGAATATTTTAGAAAACGTCTGTTTTTGTGAATTTAATCAAAGTGTTCCTATTTAGGTGTAGTTAAATTTAAATCTATTAATATGTCATCTTTTCAGATCTTTTCAGATCTTTTCAAAAATATTTCAAGCTTATCATTAGTAGTCATATATAATTGCCTGAGAGCTATAATCACACACTTATTAGAGAAATAAATTTTTGAAGGTTATAATAAGTTGTTATTGTTCAATAGTCATATGTGGTTAGTGTTATGTACTTTACATGTTATTGTTCTTAGTTTTGATCTAGTGGGACGTCAAATTCCTGAATTATATTAAAAGGCTTCAAAGTCGATCAAAAATGTCTATCAATATTATGCAGTGCCTACGATCTCTATTTTGCAAATCAAAGGGAGGTGGACTCAAGGATACATATCCTGATGATATACTTGCACCAATTTTGAAGGTATGCCTTTTAAAGATCAGGCTGTTGCGAGTGGAATTGAACTTAAATTGCCAGGATTTAGTTTTCTTCAAAGTTTTTAGTGAATTTAATTGTGTTATTGTTGCGGAAGTTGAGTCACACAGGAAGGCTGCTATAACTACTGCTGGAAGATTCAAGGATGAAATCATTCCAGACTTCCACTTAAAACTAAGGTAAGAATGTCTCTCCATCTATGCCCATATTTTATTAGCAAATAATTTGAGATGCATAGGCAACTCTAAGTATTAAGGCATCTTTAGATGTCACCAAAGTATTAAAAAGTAAGAAGGCCACCAAGGTATCAATTTGATTTCATCTAAGTTGAAACATGCAAAATACCTTCTGTAAAACTATAAAATGACAAATGCCCCCAAATTTAAAGCCTTTGCCGCATCTAGTGTTATAAGTGACAAAAATGCCCAAAAATATACAAAAAGATTTATGTGGATAAATTGTCAAACCATATTTGAGTAGATTTAGGGAGATCTTTGTCGATTCAAGACTTGTTAAAATATGGGGTCATTTGACAATTTTCCAAAAACTACTAATATAAGCACTACATAGACGAATTGTAATTGAAATTATGGTGGCTTGACATTGATCTAACGAACTAAAAATCATGAATCAAGTAGTTTGGTAATATAGTTTGTTTAGTTCAATAGTCTGCCATGTTAACGTTAATGTTCTTATGTCCACTTCAATTTCAGTCACAATAAAAAAAAGTAAAAAACAACGAACGGTAAACAATTCCCTAATATCATTTAGGGTATTTTATTTCCTTCAAAGCAGACTTCCAGGCTAATGATCTTTTAGTCACCGGGAACAAATCCGAAGTTACAAAGTTCATATGGGTGTACTCAAATAGACATCAAAAGACATATACATCCACATAATTAAGAACCTGAATGTCATAACTATACAGTGACAAATGTTTAGGTTCTTGAAAGTTGAGAGGCAATCAGATTGAATAAGCTACTACTAAACCAATCATCCATAAATTAGTTACTTTCTCTAAGTAAGTATGATGACCAGAATAAGTTTGCCTCATCAAACAGTCTACTGATTATATGCAAATTGAGTATACATTAATTAGATAACCAATTTGCAAATGGAATTCTAAACACTCCATAAGCAGGTGTATGTCTTTGCATTTTGGAGCAAGTTAGTAATCAATCAAATAAACAAATTTTATTATAATTATCTCTTTATTCAGGTAACCAAGGCCGAATTATTAGTTTTCATATAAGCACTAATGAAATGTAAATGAAAATTAAAGTTACCTACTATGCACCTACAATCAAAGAAATGTTGGTTAAAATTTTTAATAACTAAAAGCCCTAAAATAAAGGATTAAAAAGGGAAATACAAATAAGAACACAAACAACGTACCTCAAAAGCAAATCAATATGGTAGGAAACCAAAGAACAACAACCTTTCAAAAGTCCTTGCTAAGAACACCAAACTGTTAAGGCAGAAGCATGGGATTTGAATTAGCAAATCTCAAATAATCATTACCAAAATACAATAACACTTACTGATATGAATGGATTATACATAAATACTAAGGGTGATGCTTGTTGATGAGCAGCTGTCTTATATGCAAAATGGCATCAGCATTCCATAATTAGCAACCTCTCATCAGCAGAATAATGGTTACTCGTATGATTTGAATTACATATTGTAATTTGGGTGGGTTATGAATTAGTTTTGTTACTTGCAAGATAACACACAACAAGATTGTAAGCGTAATTCATCAAAGGGTTCATAAAGAGATTGATATTTTGTTAAAAGAAACAAACTATTGTTCGGTCAGAATTATACGAACTGTAATTGAGCAAATAGTAAGTAATTTGTATGAGGGCACAATAATCAATACCAAACACAACCTAAATCGCACCAAACGTATAATAGAAAATATGATTGAAGGTCAAGGCTGTATGAAATCAACCCTAATTGTATGCCCTGATTGAGAATTACACAAGCTAGAAGGGTTAAACCCAAACGGCAGGGAAGATTAGAAGTGAAGAAGAGCATAATTTGTATGTGTACCTGACGATATCGATATCCATGGGCATGACGGTCGACCTGATTTGCATCTCAACTATAAGTAAAGGTTTTGGTGGGAGGGGGAATATGTAAACAGACAACCATTAATGGCGGTTTCATACACCCAACCATTGAATTGAAAGTAGTCGATCGGTTTCCGACTGTAGTGGCATCCAATCGCCATTCAACCGAGGCAGGTAGGCGGAACAAATGGAGGAAACGACAGAGAGAGAGGAGGGGAAGGGACGTGTCTTATAAACAAATGTGAGGAGAAGGGGTAGGGATGGAAGAATGTTTTGAACGAGCAAAGTTTTGAATAGGAGACTCTTGATCTCCCGTCTTATTTTTTGAGCAAAATTACTAAATTGCCCACCCTATATGCTTTATAAAGTAGTAAAGATAATATTTGTACCAGATTCGTAGTAGATTTTTTATCGGGAATTTTAGGCGCACCGTTAAAAATTTGAAAAAAACCGACTAAAACCGTGACATATAGGCCAAACCGTGACATACTGAAGGCTAAAGGTCACGGTTTGGCCAAACCGTGACATATTGGGCTCCCAGGGGCCGGCCCATCTGTTATAAAAAAGAAGCACTAGGCTTGGGGCCCCAAAAAAATAGGGGCCCATTTTTAAAAAAAAAAATACTGGTATACTAGGCCCATTTCACCATTTGTAACCCTTATCTTCAACAACGATGTGGAACGGATCTTGCTAGTATCCTTTTTTTCTCATTTAGGGCTCCTAAGTCCCAACTTCCCTTTCACCGATTCACGGTTCACCCATGACCCATCAGTCCATCACTTCAATCACAGACGGCCAGACGGGTATGAGCCGCAGAGCCGTCCCCTGCTGTAGACCGCGGCCTGCATTTTAAAGGTGACCTGCACGGCTGCACGGCGGCTGCACTCCGATTGTCCGATGGTCCACTGAACGACTCGATCTCTATCTTGAAATTCCAATCTCCGCATGTTTTAATGTCGGAAGTTAGAAAGGAAATGAAGACGGAACATCTACTTGAGATTCCATTTTGAATGTCCTCTCCTCCTCTTTGAATCAGAACCGAAGGTCCAAATGTCCAACCGAAGTGCTAAGATCTATTTGAAATTCCAAGTTTCCAACCGATGAACCGAAGGTGCTTTAGGAATTCAGAACCGAAGGTCCTCTTTCAATCTGTTATCGGCTCTACTCCTCTTTCAATCGGTTATCGGCTCTACTCCTCTTTCAATCGGTTATCGGCTCTACTCCTCTTTCAATCAGTTATCGGCTCTACTCCTCTTTCAATCGGTTATCGGCTCTACTCTTTCAATCGGTTATCGGCTCTACTCCTCTTTTGCTTTGATATGGATTAGTTTAAAATTGTTGTGGTTTGGTTTTACATTGATCTGATATTATTTGAGATTAGGGTCTTTTGATTAGTTTTAAATTTTAATTAGGCTGTTTTTACTGCTTAATTAGGTTGTATGACTGTTTAAGTAGGCTGTTTTAATTATAAAAAAGCTTCGGAAGGCCCCATTTTTTTAATTTGATTGGGGCCTCAAAAAAGCTTGAGACGGCCCTGTGGGCTCCAGACAAAGTTCTGCACCTCGGGATTGGGTTATTTTTTATCATCATTACTAAGATTTCTTTTATTCTTTTTTACTTTTTAGCAACAAGGAAGAGTAAAAATACGTTTTTAGTCCCTTTTGTTTGAGATAAATTATTATTTTTGTCCAATAATTTATTTATTATACTGTCGATATAATAATTTTAGCATTGGTTTCAGTTTCACCCACGCCACTAATACCGTTATAACTTCTCTGTTAACTTATCTGAAATGACATTACTACCCTTATAATCAAATACATATTATATAAATACAAATCTATCAAAACAAATAATTATTGTGCCAATTGTCATTTTGAGACATGTTTTTATTAGAATAAGATGATTGTCCCAAAACAAACCGTTTTAAAAGATGTCATTTAAAAATTAATATTATAGTTTATAATTTTTTTAAAAAAATAGTTTTAAAATACTTCATAGTTTTAAAAAATTTTGATGATCTAGAATAATTTTTAATTTATTAAAAGATGTTTTTAATTTTTTTAAAAAAGTATTTTTAATCTAAAAAATTAAATATTATAATTAGTTGCTAATGTAATATTATAATATGAAAGAAAAATTGGAAAATTAAAATTTGAAGGTCTAAAATTGTATCAAATGTCTACCAATTTTTTTATTATAATAAATAGACGTGATACACCTTTAAGATGAATTTAAAATTCTCTCTTAACTATGTTTTAGTGATTCCTCAATCTTTGTGAAACATAGCAAACCGGCCCTCTCTTTTAAAAGAAGTAAAATCATCAAATTCCAAAAGGACCATCCTACTTAGTTTTAAAATTAACTCACTCTAGTTACATAGCATTTTGAAGGTTACTAGTGTTTAAGTAGCCTGAAAAATAAGACTTTTAGACCTCAAGTATTATCACCAGACACTAGATACTAAACATGTTTTATGATTGTTTCATTTAGTAACTTTTAATATTGAAACCAACATTTCACATATAAGTTATATTTTGGTTATAGAACTCGATTTACAGTAGAAAACTAAGATATATACGTAACTCGTAATGAAACATCTTCTTCATATGATAAAACATCTTCATATGTAATAGCACGTAACTTTTAGAAAACAAATCATGGTCTCCATGCCTTGAACTAACGGTTTTATTTTTTGTTGCCATTAGAAAATGAGTAGTAACATGTTAATCGAAGAAGAAGATTCAGTGGTGGACTCTTAATGGCCATCAAAAGTTTATTTTTAATGGTTCATTGTATTTTAATGGTTAATAGGCCTTAAGTCTTAATGGTTAATATGTAATTATTAAAATGTCATCTCAATTGTTGATAAACATTCAACATTTTATGATTCATTAAAAGCATTGTTTTCACGACTGGATCGGACCGGGCGGTCCGACCGGTTGAACCGGGGATCGGTCCGGTGGCCGGTTCGGTCAGCTATGATTCGGTTTTAAGTGGTCGAACCGGCTGGTTCTTCCCGAACTGGTGGTCGGACCGGGAAACCGGACCGGTTCGGATCGGTTTTTGGATATTTTTTATTTTTTTGAGTAAAAACGGAGTGTTGAACTGTAAATTAGTGTGTTAGATATAACGATGGTCATTAGTACTTCAAAAGCAAAAACCGAATTCAAAAAACTGCCTCGCGTGGGCCTGGGTTTTTGAAGCTGCATTCGTGTACGCGGAACGTGCGGGCACGCACGAGTTCAATGGAAATCCATCAGAAAACTCATTTTTGCACCCCTCTGTGCGCGGGTAGTACTTGTGGCAAAATATGTCATAAAGATACACTAGGGTGGTAAGACAAGTACTTATAAATCAAACCTCACTTTGTTCCCACACAAATGTGGGACAAAGTGTTCACCATAATCTTATATATACATTCACACACACCCAAATATACTTAAGTTTTATATATAAGTATAAAATACATATATAAATCATATATAAATTACTTATATTTGATTATATATAACTATATATATAATATACTATATATATAATTATGACGTCATCCGGTTCTTAAATCCGGTCCGACCACCAAACCGGTAAGGCGTCCGGTTCGACGTCCGATCCGGTTCTGAAAACATTGGTTAAAAGAATCAGATTTATTAGTTATCAAACATTGATAAAAACTTGAGCTCTAATTGCATGTCATATATGTGTACCCTTAATAGAGTGTGATTATAATTTGTTTATCAGTATTTTTGTAGTATTGCATATTTGATTTTCAGATGGTTGAACTTATAACCAACTCCCTTATGGTCAACAATCTAAAACAAACCGGTCTCAGAAAAACAAAACTCTTCATCGTCGACAAAACCATATTCCTAACACCTGCTTCAGGGTAAAAGGTAAGGATTTAACTTACAGCGACGAACCCAACGTTATCGGAAATCAACGTTAAGGCGTTAAGTTGATAACACGATCAAATTACCAAAACATTACCTCGTCATCATCGACCTAACAAACTGGTACGAGAGAGTCACATCAACAAGGTGGTAATAATGGTGGTTGAAGCAACACCACGACACACATAAACCCTAAATGTGTATGAGGGACACAACACCAAAAGGGCAACAATGGTGGTCTGACCACCATCGTCACCAACCCTTGCTGGTCAGAGACGACAACGACCGTCACCACCCCTCATCGGTAGGAGTGTAGGACACAAGGTCAACTGCCGGCATGCAGCGAAAAGCGAACAACAATGGCGATGTGAGGACATGCAGCGAGGGGCGAACAACCACCGGTGGTCGCACAACAGCGCCGAGAACAACCACCACCGACGGGGCTACAAACGACATCCAGACAGTGGCGGGTCTAGAAATTTAGTTCAGGGGTAACGTAATACAAGTTAAATTTTTTTTATCGTACGGTACATTAATATAAATGAAAAAAACATGATAATAAAGATAGTTAAAAAATACTTATTTGATCTCAGAACTCTCCTCTTCGGTTTTTCATAGCTTGAAAACGAAGCATTACATCCTCATTTGTTACTTCGTCAAACGTTTCCCTTTCAACCGCACATACTAGAGCATTGTTCAAATATTCCTCCCCCATTCGATTCCGTAAATCCGTCTTGATAAGCTTCAATTTAGAAAAACATCTTTCAACGGTCGCGGTTGCAACCGACAAAATCAATGCTGGCTTCAATATCCGATAAAACAAAGGAAAAAATAGATTTTTTCCGGTTTCCACCGTTAGCCGAGCAAGATGGCACATTCCGTTCAAGTTTATAAATCTATCATCTTCTTTTACAGAGTGATAAAACACCTTAAGCTCACCCAAAATACATCCTTTTTCATTTATATTAAAATCAACCGGATACATCTCCGAAAAAGCCACTATCTTAGATATATCAAACTTTGAAAATCCATTACAAGGATTTAAACCCGACATATTTTCGACCAATGTAGTTGATACCTCATTAAATCGATTCCCCAATTCTTGAATTTGCATATCCAAAACCGTATTAAAAATCTCAACCTCAAAATGATGTCGATTAGTAATGACATTCTTTCGGTTTCTTGGGTTACCATAACTTTCCATCATATCCAACACCTTAATATGATTTTTTTCACAAAAACAAGTTACTTTTTTCAACATAGAATCAAATCCCTTTTGCCTTAAATCATTCAATGCTTGTTTTGTTCCATTTATTAACTTACTCGCTTCCAATAAGTCTTGACTTTTTTTTTTGAAGATGTTTAGATAAAACATTTGTGTGTCCCAAAATATATTCCATCAAATGTGCATAAAAAACAAACTCAAGTTTCTTAAAATAGGATAAAATACCTTTTGCACTAGTTCGTTGTTGAGTGCTATCTCCTTCTTTTTTAACATAACGAAGTACGTCAACAACTTCCGGAAATAATTTAAGCACACTTATGATTGTTGCATGATGAGAACCCCATCTTGTATCTCTGCTTCTTACTATGGAAGTCTCTTGATTTAATCCTTTTCCGGACTTAATTTCACCTGAAAGAATTCCTTCCTCAACACTCTTTCTTTTTACCTCCCGTATCATATCTTTTCGTTTGCAAGAAGCAGAAACCGTAGTAACAACCATGTTAAGATAATCATAAAACTCTTTAACACCATCATGCTTTTTTGCAACCGCCACAATCACTAGTTGTAGTTGATGAGCAAAGCAATGTATATAATGTGCCGATGGATTATCTTTCAAAATCATAGCTTTTAAGCCATTAAACTCTCCTCGCATATTGCTTGCACCATCATAACCTTGACCCCTAACCTGTGTTTAAAAATAAACAATTGCACATTAATAATTAATTTATATTAAAGTTTAATAGTAGAAAAAATAAAATTTGAAAGTACCTGATCAATACTCAGCTGGTTATTTGCTAATAAAGAAAGAATGGCTTCTTTAAGAGTAGCAGATGATGTATCCTTCACATGAGCAATTCCAATAAAACTTTCTTTAACGACCCCGAGTTTATCTACATATCTCAAAACTACCGTCATTTGTTCTTTTAAAGAAACGTCACTAGACTCATCTACTAACAATCCAAACACATTATTCTTGATTTCTTCACAAATCTTTTTTGTTACCTCTTTCGCAAAACAATCAATAATCTCCTTTTGTATTGATGTAGCCGTTAATTTATTATTCTTCTTTGCATTCCCTAATGTGTACTTACCAATCTCTGGATTATTCTCACTAACCAACTTTAATACCGAAAGAAAACAACCCTTCGAACGAGATTTCTCCGATTCATCATGACCTCGAAATGGTAAAGTATTTTCTAGGCAAAATCTAGCACTAATAACAGATCCTAATAATCTGTACCGGTTTGCAACTTTTTCTTGATCACTTATCGTATAACGGGAGGGAGAGGGAGCAGCTTGCGAACGGGAGGGAGAGGCCGAGAGGGAGCAACAGCGAACGAGAGCAGTGAGCAGCAGCGAACGAGAGCAGGGAGCAGCAGCGAACGAGAGCAGGGAGGCGGGAGCATCAGGGTTGGGTTCAATGGGTTGGGTTTTGGGTTTTAAGTGAGTTTGGTTTTTTAATTGGGTTGGGTTTTTAAGTGGGTGAATGGGTTAATAGGTTAATAGGTTGAATTTAATTGGGTTGGGTTTTTTTAAGTGGGTTAAATTAATAAATTGAATTGGGTTTTTTAATATTTTTATAAAAGGTAATATTTTTATTAAAATATTACATTAATTTTTATAAAATTTAAAATTTCCTATAAAGTTTTTAGTATAAATTTTTTTTAGGGGTAACGTAAAATTTTCTCAAGGGTAACGTAAAATCATAAAAAAAAAATTCTGTATAATTTTTTTTTTACACTACTTGTTAAAAATTGAGGGGTAGCGGAGGCTACCCCTCCCAACCACATAGGTCAGCCCCTGCATCCAGATGATGCTCGCCAGGCGATGCAAACACAGAGAAGACATATAGTCGATGCAAAGAGATCAAAGAGCCAAATAAAAAGATGAAAGTGCAAAGAACAAGTGTTCCGTAAGCTAAAAAAATGTTAAAGCAATTTTCACTGTTCAATTATATCTGATTTAATAAAGGTATAATTACAAAAGTTAAATTAAAAAAGGATGAAAAAACTATATGTGTGCATGTCACCTTAATGAAAATATAAAACCCAAAGAGATATAAAGATACATACATACAATCAAAATATGACCAAAAAGATTTCGTTTGTATCGATATGAAAATGAATGGTACAATCTGTCATTTGATAAATCTGTAAAATACATATAACATATGTAAAAGTAAACAACTTTTTACTGATTGCATGAAAATAAAAATTGTTCACCAAACTTTAAAAGACCATCCATGCTTTTGGGTCCCCGTCTATAAACATAATTACAAATATGCATGGATCCCCATCACGTAATTAAATCACGTTCACAATCACATATCATGTGTCAATATCATGTAATTAAGTCCCACTCGAAATCACATATCACTTACTAGTCAAAGATTGAGGCCAATTTACTTCATCGAAATTAGAATTGAAGTCCAAATAAATTTCAATCATGTCGTATAATCTGCATCATTTGAAATTGAAATTGAAACTATTTTATATTTCAAAGAACTTTAACATTCACTTACTTGAACGATTGAATTCAAACATACCTTCGCCCGTACTCAATTGTGTTTCTGTGTTTGTCGCTCCCTCCCCCAAATAGCCACATGTTCCTTTAAAGACATTGATCAGCACTAATCAAAGCTTAGAGGTTGCCGAACTACATGAAGGTTGAGAGACCGCGACCTAAAATCATTTCATCTCGTAAAATTTCCAAATCCTTTGGCCAACGTGTAAAAAAACATCCCACTAATTTTCAATAAAATATATTTAATTTGTTATATTAGTTCTCTAAAACATTTTAAGAACCAACACTCTCAATAACACGTGATTACCTATTTGAAAGATAAATCTTTTAACCTTTCTAAAAAGCACAACCACTAAACACCGATGACTCAATCTATTCCAAGTTCAAACCGTATTTGAGTTACGAGATTCCTCGAATAACATTTTCAATACAACCACCACCTCTAACCTCTCACGTTTTTCGTATTCATTTCTTATTAATAAATCCATAAAATGTCTTCTCATCCTATAAAAATCGTATATTATTAAAGTAACAACAAAACAATATGCATTTAATACAGACTCCTGAACTATATTAAATTAAAGTAAAAACAAAATAAAATGTTTTTAATATACACTCCCGAACTTTATAAGCATTTAAAGATCACTTTTTTCTGCCTATATATATATCCAAGACCTAACACCTCCAAGTTCATTATCACCCTTACAACTTCCAAGTTCAAACACCTTATAAACCAATTTTAGATCAAATAACAATGTGTGAACAATTAGACTTTGACTGTTCTCTCCTTGAATCCATTCGTAGTTATCTTCTTGATGATCATTCGGATGACTACATCGGCGATCATAACGTAGTTAGTTTTCCATCAATCGACTCAAATGATCTTTGTTTTCCTGCCATCTCTGAAATGACATCTATAAATGTCATTCCAGATATGGCGTCCACTTTCACACCTAACTCCGGCTCTAACAAGGCACGAAGCCAGGACCCTAGGTTCACTAGTCCATATTTTATGGATGACCCGATCTTAACGTCACCCAATGTCGATGATTTTGAGATCTTTAGCTTATTATATCGCGATAACGATGATATTTTTCACATCCCAAATTGTCATGATACGTTAAACAACCCTACCCATGTCCAACAACTATTTCTACAAAGTTCACCGGATTATATTCCAGTATCTCTTGGTGATCTTTCGGGTATGTGTTTGCCATCACCGGAGGATCATCATTCTCTATCGCGTGTGAAGAATATCAAAGTTCGGGATATACCATCGGGTAGGAAATATAGGGGAGTAAGGCGGCGACCGTGGGGGAAGTTCACAGCAGAGATGAGGAATCCGGAGAAGAAAGGAGCGAGATTATGGCTTGGAACCTACGATACACCGGAGGAGGCAGCAATGGCGTATGATCGAGCTGCATTTAAGCACCGTGGGTCTCATGCTTTGCTTAATTTCCCACATTTGATCGATTATCACAACGAAAATCCTGAAAAATATACCACGAAGAAGCGAAGCACTGCCTCGACATCCTCGTCTTCTTCATTGTCGAACGCGATAAGGAAGAATGACATGAAGATAGGGAAAAGTTATTTGAAGATCAAAGGAGGAACCAAGCGAGTGTAAAAAGGGTGCCTTGACCCGTTCATTAGAATGTTTAACATGAGATAAATTAAGAATTAATATAATAATTTAATACTAGCTAGTAGTATATGAGTAGTAGTTTTAAAAGAATATTAAAATAAATGAGATTGCATCAAGTATAAGTTTGTGCTTCCATCACCACCAAACCACCAAAGATTAACTCAAACCATACACTCAAATAATTTATCATAAAAATGTAATGATCTCATTATCAAACTCCCAGATTTTGTTTTAAGTTTTTAATGAATCAACTTTGATTAGGGTCAAAACAAAAATGCTTAAATCTGTAAAAGCCACAAATAACTTGTAAAAAATGTACACAAAATGGTAACTTTGATATATATGAAATTGAAAGATATAAAATGCTCACCTTTATAAAATATATATTTTTAATAAACAATATCTTTTTGTAAAAAAGGTATTTCTGATTATTCAGATTGGTTCATGCATTTTGATTTCATTTTAACAAATTTGGGGTAAGAATTTAAAGATCTCTCTAACAAACGAAGTTCCGATTTCAAATTAGTGAATTTGAGTGAAATTTCTTGAATTGTTTCTTTGTAGTGGCGTTTGTTTTAAATTGACTACGGTTAGGGTCTCATGAAGCAACGGGTATTATAGGATTTCATGTGCATTGATAACACCTTATACACTATGTACTATATATACTACATGCTAGTGTGGTTTAATAAGAATCATAGCTTTTAGTTCTAGAATAATTAAATCCATTAGGTTAGCTGGCAATCAATTTAAGGGTCATTTCACATCTACAAAAGTTTAAAACATGAATGTTGCTTTAAATTAGGATTATCGGATTTTAATAATACAAACTTTTATTTTTTGGCTGTCACTAATTCTAACTCAGAAAATATTTACAAACACTTCTAACTTTGAGCTTATTTTACTCCAACGATACCTTACTAACTGAGAGTTAACCCCCGTTAGTTTTTTTTATTAAATGAAACCAATTTTGAATCATTTTTCAACTTCGTCACTGCCCAGCCTCCATCAAATCTGTTTTTCGGTGCCTAGCCTCTATCATCACTTGAAATCTACATCTAACGAGTCAAGTAGTTCAGATCAAGAAGTGTAGATTGACGAGTTTAGGGTGCAAAAGTTTTAGAATGTCGGACCAGATCGTTATCCAGAGTTAATCTGTGTTTAAAGAAATCATTTTTTACTAATGGACAATTGTATTTAGATCAAGAGTGAATGGTTCAAAAGGAATGAAATTACTAACATTTAGATGTAAAGGGTAAAGTTACTAATGAATCAAGAAACGTGGCGTACAAAAAGATTTTTATAGATTTGTAATACAAATTTTTTCATCTCAATGTAATTGGATTTCTATTATTAACCGTCAGAAATAATGTTTTTGTTGTTTTTCTACGATATCTAAATTATTTCATCACTTAACTTATAATGTGTAATTGTTTTAACTATTCATAGAGCATAAAGATACTAACCTCATATATCTTTATATGTTTAAATTCATCTAATTTTAACCGTTGGATTAACACCAACTGTTGATGGTCAAAATGAGTTTTCTAGTTTTAATTTTCTGGTCCCCATGTTATCATTATAGTCCATGTGATTTAACTAGATTTTATGTTTGCCTCTTAAACATTAAAAATTACAAAGTTAATCAAAAAAAATTTTATCACTGACATTAAATTTATTCAGTTCTTATACATTTTATAAATTTTAAACTAACATTTAAATTTAACTTTAGGGACCAAAAGTACAACACTCACATAAAAAGTTTAGACAACTTTGCAATTTTACGACATAAACTCTGGACTAGTTTTGTAATTATCAAAGTCTAAAAACCAAACGTGTAATCAGGTCAAATTATAAGAACCATTTACGGAATTTTCTCTAGTTTTATTTTATGAAATACTTCTACTCTAATAAAAGAGTAGCGAGAGGAACATGTGACAAAATCATATTCATGCTCATCAAAACTTTATCATTTTTCTCTCCTATTAAATAATTACATAAATTACAATAATATTATTTAATTATTTCTTAAAATAAAAAGAGTTTTCTAATAAATTAAAATAGAGATCTTTTATAATGTTATCTCTAGATAAACATAATTTTATAGCATAAGAAATAATTTAAAACATCAAACTTTTTTAAAAATCCAAAATATTCTAAATGGTGTATTTAAAAAGTATAATTATTATAAACTAAAAATAGTAAAAACTATGAGTTATAATAAGAAAACTTTTTAAAAATGTCATTTTTTAAGATGGTTTATTTTAAAAAAAAGAAAAATTTCATAATTGTTTTGTTATAATAAGAAAACTTTTTAAAAATGTAATTTTTCTTATTATAATAAGAAAAATTTCTTTAATTAAAAAAAAGAAATTAAAAAGTTGATATCTTAAGTATAAAGTGATTATATGAAAAAAATGTTAAATAATAAGTACATTTCATAATTGTTTTGTTGTAAGTAGTTAGGATAAACTAGTATTAAGCCCCACCGCGTTGCGGTGTGGGCGTAAAACCGTACAAAGTATCACCAATGTGATGTCACCCTCAGCGAGCATCAACACCGGAAAAACTCGTATTAGAAAATAAATAAATAAAGCTGAACGGAAAGTATACGTAAAAGCATAAAATATTAAACACAATAATTAAGCGGATCTAGTACCCCACACGTTACTACGGGGTCGTTAAATGTAAAAAAAAGGCATAACAATGATGAATCACACATGTTATGGCGTGTTAACTTTTAAAATTTTTACCGAAGTGTAAAACGAATAAATTATAAAATATAAAATGTATAAGGGAAGAAAGTTGAAAGTGATAAAATTTAGGGGTTAGATTGTAAAAGATGTAAAAGTATTGAGTTTAAAATAAAAATTAAAGGAAAGAAAAAAATAAAAAAATATGTACGATCATTAAAGCTAATGGTACAACAATAAATACATTGTAAAGTTGATAATTAGTATATATTAAATAACTATAAGAGCATTTTAAATCCATCCCTTATCGATCTATCTCATTTTTACAAAGTTATCAAAACACGCTCCATCTCATTCCGTATCTTTATACTTCAACCATATGTTTTAGAGGAAACCAACAACGCCCTTCAAGTGTAGAGGCTCACTGTTCATCATTCATATTTTTTATATAATTTTATAAGGGTATGTAAGTAGAAGAAAAAAATATTTAAAAATAATAATTAAGTACTATTTACGTGATAAGTACAAATACATATATAATATGATTGAGATTGAGATGTGAAAGATTTTTGAAGAAACTAAAACAATCTACTAAAATATGTTTACCTTAATCATAGATAATAGGATGAGAAACAGGATATCAACAAATCCTGAATGCTCTAAAAGTTTTATTATAATAAATAATAATAATAATAAAACTTAACGTTATGTTTCTGAGTTAATTTGAGGAGATCTGATAAAAAGCATTTATATTTATGTTCCTTTTCTCTTTTGTTTTTTCTTCTATTCACTCTCTTTCAATTCAAAAGACTTGATTTTAATCTTCTTATTCTTTCCACCTCTTTCTTTTCCTCTTTAAATAATTTCGAAAGCATAATTTTCTTACTTTTTTATTTATTTCTAATAAAAAACTTTTTGAAAAAACTTAAAACTTTATGAAAAAACTTTATAACATAACTGTTTTTCTATATTCTTTCAAAAATTTCTTTTAAATTTCAAAAAACTCGCCAACAAGGCGTAATTGATTTTTTGGTTAAAATCTACTCATGATTCTATTGAAAAAAAGATTTACTTACTAAAAATTAGAAGTCAAACAAATCCAGATGCACCACGATCCGTATCCGCTGTGGGACTAATGTTAATGTAATGGTTAATAATCTACACAGATTCACTTCATATATCTTCTATCAATCATCTCATCTCCGGTGACCACAATCATCTCTTCTCCGGCGAACTTCTCTCCGGCGTCACGGTGACGGAGGGAGATATCGCCGGCGTCACAATCTCCTTCAAACCAACACACAAATCATCTATAGAATGAGAGGTTCTTCTTCTTCGTCTTTGTTTTTCTCGCAGTTTACTTCTTCTGCTCTCAGAACTAAACCCTTAGGAAAATCAACCGATGCCGTCGGTTCACACTCCGGACAAGGTCTTGTTCGTCGTCTCGGACCTTTTGACTTGATTCTTCTAGGCATTGGTGCGTCTATTGGCGCCGGTATCTTCGTCGTCACCGGCACCGTCGCTCGTGATGCTGGTCCTGGTGAGTTTCATTTGGCGATTGAAATCTAATTACTTGCGATTTGATTGTTAAATTTGCGATTGAGTGTAATTTGTATTAGAATCTGTAATTAGTAGGTTTTGTGAGTGGATTATATTGTGTACTCTGAGTCTGTCATTTGTATAGTGCTTTACTGATTTGAAGTGCATCGAGTCATCGACATCTGACAGAAATCTATATTACTCTTCTGTTTCCCTAATTAATGTAGGATTCCTTTGTTTGATTTAGGGTTTAATTGTTGTGCTTTTCTGATTAAAACTTTGCAAATAAGATCTGTAACTTGATGCTCAATAAGTATTATTGTTAATGATTATGTTGTTAATCACTCTAAACCAGTCTGGTTATTGTTGAGAATAAGAGTTATTTGTAGCGGTTTATCTTTATTTTGTACTTGTTTATCCTCTGTGTTTTGTCACCTGTAAATTGGGTGTTATTGTGACTAATCAACTTGTGTCAAAAGTAATTACTTCATGGTATTATTTATTAAAGCTTCGATTTAAGTCAAACAACGTCTGTGAGATCACTACATTTGAAGTTGTTCAATCTTCAAAATCTCAAATGATGAATAGGCGCTTTAAGTTTGTTGAAGTTCAAATTTCATTTATGACAAGATGAACAGATAAGTTGCATATGCTGAAGAGCTTTGCCTTGAATGTTTTATCAATATGAATGCACCACATTTCTAGACTTTTAATCTTTGTATGATGTTGCTAAGTTATATATGTTGGTAATTGGAACCTTAAAAAAGTTATTTAAGCTGTCTTTAAGTTGTTACATTCCTCTTAGAATAATGATTATTAGAATGAGTTCATGTTGTTTATGATGATTCAATACTGAGTATTGCTCACACATTGTTGAATGCAGGAGTTACAATTAGCTTCCTACTCGCAGGAGCATCGTGCGTCTTGAATGCTTTATGTTATGCTGAGTTGGCTTCTCGTTTTCCTGCAGTCGTTGGTGGAGCATACCTGTACACATACACAGCTTTTAACGAGCTCACTGCTTTTCTTGTGTTTACACAAATGATGCTTGATTATCATATTGGTGCAGCTAGTATAGCCCGGAGTTTAGCCAGCTACATTATTAATATATTTGAGCTCATACCTTCAATCAAGGATAATATTCCAAATTGGGTTGGCCATGGCAGTGATGATATTTTAGGGTTCTTATCATTTAACCTATTGGCACCGATCCTTCTGGTAATATTGACTATAATCTTATGCCGTGGTGTCGGAGAATCTACACTAGTAAATACTATCATGACAATTACCAAGGTCATCCGGTTTGAGTAACTTTTAATAGTATATTAGTATCCTTTAGTGATTATAGAGTTGTAATTTTATTTCTTGGCTTATGACAGGTAGTTATTGTTCTTGTGGTCATCTTTGTTGGTGCTTTTGAGGTCGATGATTCAAACTGGTCACCTTTTGCTCCAAACGGTTTTAAATCCATGTTAACCGGAGCCACTGTAGCTTTTTTTGCATATGTTGGATTTGACGCAGTTGCTAATTCAGCTGAAGAATCTAAAAGACCGCAGGTAGTCATAAAACTGAATTTTGCTTTCTCATTACATCTGACTCAGTTAGTTAGGTTTTCTTATACTTGATATTCTCAGCGGGACCTACCAATAGGCATCATTGGGAGCCTTCTTGTATGTGTTGTGTTATACGCTGGTGTTTGCTTAGTTATTACGGGTATGGTACCTTATCAATTACTTGGTGAAGATGCTCCCTTGGCTGAGGCTTTTAAAGCCAAAGGATTGAACTTTGTATCAATCTTAATCAGCATTGGTGCAATTGCTGGGCTCACAACAACTCTACTGGTTGGCCTTTATGTTCAGGTAAGAATAATGTTGTATTATTTTGTCGCTTAACCATTTAAATACCTTAATTTTTTTACTGAGCAGTCTCGCTTGTATCTTGGGCTTGGAAGAGACGGGTTACTACCTGCAATATTTGCTAAAGTTCATCCAACACGTCACACTCCAATTAACTCTCAAATCTGGGTTGGAATTGTTGCATTTGTCTTGGCTGGACTGTTAAATGTGACTGTGCTGTCACATATTCTCTCAGTCGGATCACTGGTATAGTTTTCTGATATTTTGTGAACAGAAAACGTTAACATTCTTTTGCATGTTTTCAGTACGATTAGTTAATTTGATGCAGGCAGGTTATTCTGTTGTGGCAGCATGTGTGATGACCCTTCGTTGGGATGATAGTCAAGTCTCCAAAAGGATGGAAGGCATCACGTGCATTACTGTTATTGCTTGTTGTGGTTTTGCTGCTGGAATTCTGTACCGTTATAGTGTTTCATCTCTTGCAGATATATTTCTTATTTTACCCATAGCTATTGCAATCTTTGCAGCTGCAGCTCTTCAATTTAGACAGGTAATCGGAATCAAATTCATATGAATGCTTATTCATACATAATGGTGTATTAACCAAAAGGCTTTGGACTACTGTACCAAGGTGTTTATCTAAGGTGTTATGGGTGTAGAATTTAGGGGTGTGTGTGTTTGCTGTAAGAAAACTAGAAAAGTATATAATTAATGGCGTATTTGGATAACTAAATATCATGCAACAGCAATTTTTCCTTCCATAACCTCATATGCTGCATCTAACCACCCTAGGGATATGCAACGGATTCATACATATGACAAACTGCAAAATAAATATAAATGTATAAATATATTGATTAATTCATTTGGTCTCTTCATCCATCACTTAGGTTTTCTCTGTTACCTTCATGCAGGTCTATAGAGATCCACCTGGCTTCTCTTGCCCATGGGTTCCCATGGTGCCAGCTGTTTGCATCTTCTTTAACATATTCCTTTTTGCTCAGGTTTGCTTTTTGTTTCCAAATATTTTTAAAAAATAAACTTGATTATTTAAAGCACAAATTATATAGACTGATTGTTATTTCCATATGCAGCTTCATTATGAAGCATGGGTGAGATTTGTTGTCCTTAGCATTGTTGCAGTCTTTGTATACGCATTTTATGGGCAATATAATGCAAATCCTGCAAGTGACGACGCCTTTTATTACCATAGAGCAACGGAAGTTGAAGCTTAATGAATGTTTTATCTGTCATGCGTACGTGATCATGCATTCGTCAGAGTGTATTGTTGTAGTCTTATTTCTTCCCAACGACCAGGTGATATATTGTATGAATAAACATGTGCACATAATTAGATTTGCAAAGTCGCACCAAGAAAAATAACTATGTAAGGTAAAATTTGTAACATATCTTCTTGTTAAGTTAAGTTTATAGATGATTTTTCGTGTATTTGTTTGATTGATATTTTATTTTTTGAGTTCTACTGGTGCACACTTTGTATATCTTAAGTGTATTGATTGGCTTGCTGAGCAGTTTGTTCTCACTTTAGGGATGATTGGATTCTATCCCTACAGCTATAGTTCTTACTAGGAGTAGTCTCTCTATCCTCGGGGATGAATGTAAGGTTTGATTACAATTTACTCTTACTCTGTCGATAGTCTTGTTATGAATGAGATGTACAAAGTATGTTTATGGTTATTGTATGTTATGATTTGTTAGTTATACTCGTTTATCTGCTCTCAAAGTCTGGTTTGGGGTTTGAATGCGGTGGTGGGGCTGGGAGGTGACGGTAATAATGAATGAGGTGGGTGTCCAAAGTGGATGCCTATACTGGTGGTGACACTGGTTTGTAACAAAAATAAAGAACAAACTAATAAGAGTATAATAGTAGGAATAATTGGTTAAACTGTGGTTACAAACCTATACAATAGAAAAATAATAACATTTTTACCATCTATTTTCTAGGTAACGTTTATAGTTTTTTTTTATATTTATTTTAATTTTTCTTCCTTAAGTCGTCCATTCATATGTCCTATTTGAGAGTTTTATATTTTGAGCAATTTATTACGACACGAAAGTTGTACATTATTATTTAAGATGATCAAATATCAGGTGGGTGATAGCTAAATTAGGTCTTAGATAAATGAAAATTAGTTAAAGATATAAACAATCGTTTAATTTTATCTTTGTTTGAAATATAGTTAAATATTTATTTAATTAATAAAAGAGATCGATCTGTCAACTCTTTCTTTCACACCCACTTTCTTCTTCATAGATGGCCCCTCCACGTGGATTTTAACCCTAGACAGCGTGCTATCATTTGCTCTCTCTTTCATTTTAGCGTCATACACATAGAAGTCATGGCTCCCAAAAGCCGAGAGGTGGTACAAAGCATGTAGCACACCAAAACATTTAAAAGATAAGATGACGAATGAGGATATATCTATGTCTTGTGTATTGTATGAATGGATTATGCTTATTTTTAGACACAAACACACACACATGTATACGCATATAATTCGTCAAAATAAAGGGTGTCTTAACATATCAACATTTGTTTAAAAACAATTCATGTTTAAAATTAATCTTTCTGATTCTTCATAAGAGAAAATGTAGGGCTGCAGGTAAAAAACTTCGAAGATTTCCTTATAAACCCCTACATTTTCTCAACACAAATGGTGGGTAAATTGACAAATTTGACAAACATATAAATATAAGAAATCCCTAAAAAAGTGAGAGATGTGAGGAGAGATACACAAGCAAAATTCAGAAAACAAAGGAAGAAAAAGAATGGAGTTATGTTGATAGATAACTACAGAAATGGAAGCAAGATATTGAAAGAATGGAGGATGCAAGGGATGGAGATTTAAGGGTACCTTTAATCTCCTCCCTCTTCTTCGTTTTGGTTTTCGCTGGTGGTGTTTTCTTAACATTTTATGTTTTCGCACCCAACTTCTCAAAACCGTGGTTTCCTGGAATCGCGTTAATTTTAATTGGATCTCCGTGGGTTTTTTTGGTTGTTGACCTATTTGTACACATGTTTTAAGGGTTGTTGTGGTAAAGAATTACCCTACAACTATGATAATGCAAATTCAAGGCGAGGGGTTCCTTCTCATCCAATAACCCTCGTCGAAGTGCTGTCTCGAACCAGACCCGGGCCATGAGTACGTCCTGGTCTATGGATGGTTCACCGCATGATCAGGCAATTGGTGTGAATAATGTTGGTTCGCGTCATGTGCACTTTGGGGAGGAGGTGGTGGTGGTGGAAAGTGATGGGAGCAAGGTTGTTCGTGAGATGGAGTCATGGACAAATTCAAGCAAATCAACCCAAACGCCATCAAATGCATCTTGACATGTAAAAAGATTGTATTTTATTTATGTTACTTTCCCTTTATTATTTGGTATAGAGTTGTATGCATTGATAGAATCTAATTTCACTTGCAAACTAGATTTAGAAAAAAAAAACATATTAGTTAGTGCCACATTGTATATTTTTTACTTCATTAAGTTCACAAGTATGGTAATTTATTGCGTATTTAGTGAAAGATTTAGAATTTTGGATCACAAATGTATACGATAATAATAAACCTTAGTTTTATTTTTTATCTTCTACATAAGATAATACTATAAAGGGGTGGGAGTCGCCTCAAGTTTTCCCGATTCCCCGGGTGGTCGGGTTACCTCGTCAGTGTCACATAAAATTTTTTTATTTTATTTTTTCTAGCTTTTCACGTTTTGCATAGTGTCTACTAGTTTTTCTCACATTCCATCAATTTGCATAATGGGGAGTATAGTACAAGTTACTTTTAATTTATTGAATCCTAAAGAATTTTCATCTGGTCGAGGGTTTAATTTTCTCACCGGGGCCAATAAGATAGTGTTCTCACCTGACATTGGGTTTTCCCAAACCTTCCGTAGTCACATCATCTGCTCTAAAAATAATCAATAAATATAATCTATTTACTTTAATAAAAAAATAATCGGAAGAGACATAAGACACATTTCTTGTCCTCATCCTTCATTTTTCCCACCCATTTTAATCTATTTACTTTCATTTTCCTCACCCACCTGACAAGGGGTGAGCAATCGATATAACCGATTTCATGCCGATTCCCGAACCAATTTTGAATACATTCCCAGACTAACCGTTATTGAATGTATAGGTAAAAAGGGCGTACCTGGTGCTGCAAAGAGCTCCCGCGTTTTCGCAGGGTCCAGGGAGGGTCCGTCCCATTTAAGGGAAGATGTATGCGGTCTTTCCCCCACATTTGTGGGGAGGCCGTTTCCACGGATCGAACCTGAGACCTTCGGTCCCTTAGGAACAGCTTTTACCGCTGCGCCAAGGCCCGCCCTCATTGAATGTATAGGTAAGCGATAGTTAATTTATGCTGAAATCAGATTCGCTATCGGAAAAAAACAGAAAACCCGTATTATCAAGACCCGACCCGAAAACCCCCTTTCCCAATGTATGAGGGTAGGTACGATACTTTGGTTTTTATTTTTGATAAAGTTTCTACCCCACCAACCTCGACCTTGTGCCGCCCTTCACCATAGTTAGCATTTTTTTTCTTCTTTTTATTAGGGAGTAGGTATCTTTCAACCCAAGTAAGGTTGATTATGTTCATTTATATACAAGGAGTCATTCATATAGGACAATGTTATTTTTGGCAAGTTTTGCAAAAATATAAAATTTAAATCATGTATATATGCGTAAAATAAAAAAGTTCTCCATTTAAATATTGCAGGATTTAACAAAACATCATATATCACAATTCACATAGTTTACATATAAAATGAAATAACAAAGATTAATACAATAAGTTAAAGAGAAAACAACAAGATTTTAGCCGATGATGCACCGAATAGGCATATCCAAGATTTGCACATTGTTGTGATCAATCTTTTGTTGACTTATCACACCAATTGCAAAAGAAGTTGAGCACATTTTCTCGTATGTATGTATGTGTGTATGTATACATATATAAAACACACACACTTCTTTGTGTCTTAATGTTCATGTCTGAATCAATCGATTTTTCTACGTGTGCAATATTATTAAAGAAATCGTAAGCGGTGCAATATTCTCTCTTAGCTTGTGATCCTCTAGACGAGGCCAAGGGACATTTCTAGGCAATATATATTAATATATTATTCATCTTGTAATGTTTTTTTGATAATAAATCAAGCTTGTTTAGTTTTGTTTACAATCGTACATTTTAATTTGTTATTTTTAACTCAGTGACTTTGGCCTGTCTTTAAACTCAAGTGGGTAAATTTAAGATATTTTGAACATGTAAAACTAGTTGAACATTTATCAAAGTCTATTTAATTCTAATTATACATACATATAACCTTTGAATTGTTTTTATTCAAACTTGTGGATAATTCATAATAACTGTGTTTGTAATCATCAATTATGTAAGTAGTTCATATAATTTTTTTTAAAAAATGAGTAAAATTGTGCTATGAGCTTGAAAGAGCCTGCCCTTACAGAATGTTTTATTTCAAAATTTGACACGCTACCATAAGTTTCATGTTATTGCATAATTAACATAACAAGTAAATGTTTGAAGTAAGGGCATTGAACAAAACCAAACACAACAAGATGGGAGTGAATGTAGAAAAGGTTTATAAATCTTTACACTACATTACAAGATATATAAATCTTATCCATTCTTGACATTATGGTAGATTAAAAACTAGTGTAATTTAGAACTAAAATTAAATGAGTGTACTGTATGATTCATCATTAATGTTAAAAATAATCCTATAAAAATAAGAAAGTTAAAATATTGTAAATTAATAATGATATAAAACGTATCCTTCATTTTTTTGAGGCCGATATGATGGTGGACATACGTCACATACGATAGGCATACCAATGTTTTACATCTTGTTGATATCCTTTTGTTTTGTTTGACTAATCACACCATCAGCACACAAGACATCATCGATGTGCAATATAATATGCATCATTATATGCTTAGAATATACTTACAAGTTTAATTAATACTCCCAAAACATGCCTATAAAAGAAACACCCCAACCCCAACTAAGGTAAGCCTCCTAAACTAATGGAAAAGGTGAAGCTTTTTGCGACATGGTCGAGCCCATTTGCTAAAAGGGTCATGTGGGCATTGAAACTCAAAGGCATAGAGTACGATATCATTTATGAAGATCGTACTAATGTGAGCTCTCAACTCTTAAACTACAATCCTATATACAAAAAGGTGCCGGTGCTAGTGCACAATGAAATACCCATATGTGAATCGCTTGTGATTCTCGAGTACATTGATGAGATATGGAACAACGCTACTCCATTGTTACCTCAAGATCCTCTTCACAAAGCCAATCAACGTTTCTGGGCAAAGTTCGGTGATGAGCAAGTAAATAACCTACCATAACTAGCTACTGCTATATTTTTCTTCTAAAATATTATAGCATGTTTCATCATTTGATTTTAAAAAAGTTTGTTGGAATTAAGCTTTCGGTTGGATTTGTTGATCGACTAATGAAGATTTTAACATATTATTTATGAATGAGTTGATTTTAATTGTGTTTTGTATTATAATGAAAAAATAGAATTAAAAAAGGTTGACCAAAATATATTTTTACTACATATAATCTTTAGAACCAGAATATATTTTTAGTACATATAATCTTTAGAATTATATGACTGAAAGCTTTAGATTATTATCGTAATTTTAGTGGTATTATTTATAAAACACTTGAAATTTGAAAGAGTGGACAAAAGGATAGTTAGTGGTTCAACACTTCAATGCAAACCACCAACTTGTTTTAATCCACATCACATAGTTACTAGACTATCGGTATAACTCACTTTGACGTGTTACCAAAAAAATATCACAATTATTTTAACGCATTAAATGCAGCTTTTACCAGCGTTCTATGGTTCATATAAGAAGCAAGGGAAAGAGCAAGATGAAGCTAAAGAAGCAGCATTGGCCCATCTGAAACGTGTCGAACAACTGTTGAATGGAAAGAAGTTCTTGAGTGGTGAGAGCATCGGATTCTTGGATCTTGCTTTCGGGTGGCTTGCTGATTGTTCTCGTCCCTTAGAGGTGGTGATCGGTCTAAAACTGCTTGATGAAGATTCATTTCCAAATTTATGCACATGGAGAGATAAGTTTCTTGAGATCTCTGCGATTAGTGAAAGTTGGCCTGATCAAGAAACCCTCATAATTGAGTATCAAAAATCAAAGAAAATATAGGCAAATAACCTTTTATAACCATGTGACAAATTTCGTGGGGCTCACCAGTGCATGTAAATCTTGTGGTTCCAAAGTGCTTTTAGCATTTACATTTTCTCGTGTGTGATAAATATATATGTCGTTTGTGTATGTTGTTTTCTAAAGGAGAGATTGCAAAATTTGTCTCCTACATCATATTGTACCATGGTCTGATGAGTAACATGTCCCCAAATTAAAATGTTCTTATTAAGTAACTTTTTTCTAACTATATTAATTACACTTACACCCACATCTTCGTACTCTAAAAAAGTTAAATGAGTGTGTCACGTATCATCACCACATTCATTCCCATCAAACTTTTCTCGCTTCTCTCTCCTAATAAATAACCACATTAATTACTATACTATTATCTATTTATTTTTACATTATAATTAGTTTTTTAATAGATTAAGAAAGATAATTTTTTATTAACGTTATTTCTATAGAGATAGTTTTTTATAAAAAAAATTTTCTAAAAAATAAAACTATTTTTATGTAATATTTTTAAAAAAAATTAAATTAATTTTTTGTAAAACAAGAGGAGTTATAGTAAGGAAATTTTTAAAAATGAAAATTTTTAAAACATTATTTTAAAACAAAAAATTTAATTTATATTTGAAAAAAACAAAAAAGATTAAAATTTCATATTATTGTTTTATTACTTATTGTTATTACTCATACATAATTTCAATCATATCATGTCTTAATCTGTCGTTTTATAATTAATAATTTTTATTTTATTTAATATTTTATTTATTTAATCCGTATAATACACGATTTACTAAAACTAGTGTATATATTTTATATAACATCTTAATTTTTTTGTGCATTACACGAGATCAATTCATTTCATAAACCTATAAATATTCATTTATAACATGTTGGTGTCACTACATTAGACTAACATGTATTAAAAATTTTAAACTACGGTTAAAAGTGTAACTACTTAGGGGCTGTTTGATTTCACTGATTCATTAAGATCTGACTGAGTCAAAAGCTGACCCGGTTACTGACTGAGTCTGCATCTGACTGAAACTTGGTTGTTTGATTTATTATCTGACTGACTCTGCTGAATGATAAAGATAACCATATTGCCCTGTTGTTTTAACGAGTTTGAATTTAACTGTTGTTGTGTAATCAATAAAAATAGCCAAATTTATGTATACATGCTTCGAGAAATGTTTTGTCGACACAATCCGACTTCCAATTAACTCTAGCTTTGTAATGCCAGGAATAAAGTCGAAACGAGTCAATTAATAATAATGGGCTTAGCCGGGATTATTTAAAGAAAATACGCGGGAAATGGAGTATGGACCGAGTAGACCTCGCGGGTTATGTGTTCGGCAGGTTTAAGGTCCCGGGAACGCCTGATATATATGAATGGATCAGCTTGAGCCACTCTCATTTGCACTCAACACCCACTTCTAGAGAGAGAGTGTAGAGAGAGAAAGTAGAGAGAAAGTAGTGATTCAAGGCTCAGTTGCTCAAGATATTGAAGATCGGTGTTTGTGGGCATCCAAACAACAAGAAAAGACCAAGAATCCGGGTAAGAAATATCGTTTAATCGTTCCTTTTGATGTAAACCCGGATTCTAGGTTTTGGGGTTTTGAAAGTAGCAAAGAATCAATCAAAACTCACGTTTTTGTGTAAGAAAACATGTAAAAGCTTAGATATAGCTTCATGGATGATAAACCAAGGTTTTGGGTGTAAAAGATTGAAGTTTTGGGTTAAAATGGGCTGGTTCGTAATTTCAGCCCGTTCTGCGAAACTGGGTGTTCTTCCAGCGAAACTATGTAATCGTCCAGCGAAACTATGGATCATCCTGTGAAACTATAGTTTCGCAGGTAGATTCGCAGACTTGAATTTCCAACGAAAGTTGGGCGAAACTGTCAGCGAAACTGCTGACGAAACTAGCAGCGAAACTGCTAGCGAAACTAGCAGCGAAACTGCTGGCGAATCTGCTGACAAAACTGCTGATCTCGCAGCGAAATAGTAGTGAAATTAGGCAGAAATTAACTCATTTGAGTGTTAACTTATCTGCAAGTTGTGTAGTGCGACCCTTACTTAGAAAGCTTGACTAAGAAGCTACTCACTGAGTCCAGGTGAGTTCTAGGTCCCCTATTTAAAAGTTTTAAACTTATTTGGGGCTGGAAATGCATACTAAATATACGATTTAAATGACCAAGATTTTAAGGGGTTTTAACAGAAATATCGATTTTTCTATAACAAACTGTGTTATACGAATGTGCTATACGAATGACCAGCCAGGGGTGTTGCCCCTTGGACCCCACTAGGGGCTGCTGCCCTTAGGACCCCGCTGTCAGGGGCTGCCGCCCCCTATGACAACCCTCAAAATTCGGTAACTGAAGTATGGCCCAACGAACTGGACACACGAGGCCCAGTAAGGCCCAATAAGGAACTTAGGTTCACCTGAACCCCGATTTGATAATCCCAAGTCATAACGATGATCATTGAGCCTCGCAGATGAAAATTCAAACTAATAAACGTTAACGCGATAGATAACCAGTTCCTATCGAAACACGAAACTTCTAGTTTCATGTCTATGGAATATTATTATTCTAATTCAACAATCATTCTGAAACTCTATCCGATAAAACCGCATAAAACACACATACGTTAACGTTGTTAGTTCAAGCGATTTGGATGTCTAAATTAATGAACAAACTATTATTACACACTTATTATTATTTTATAAAAATAATAAAATTATAATATTTACATTCGGTGCGAGAAAACGCTCAAAACGGTTAAACGTGTGAAATACGCGATATTAACGCGCACCGAGCCGGTTTGTCACCGAATACGTAATATTAGACGAAACAAATCTTCCGAGAGCATCCGATATATTTATAAGTCATAAATTTTCAAGAGAAAACTAAAATAAAAGTGTGATATCAGTCAGATTTGTACGCGATACCAGCCGACACGGAGCAACAGACATTTACCGGCATTAATTCAACTCCTATATAAACCCACCCCCCTCTCATTCTCTTCACACTTTACACACACTTAAGTGTGTTTTTAGAGAGAGAGAGAGAGAGAGAGCTGGAATTTCCGGCCACCATCCGGTGGTGGTCCGGCGGCAGTCCGGCGGTGGTCCGGCGGCGGTTCGACGGCGGCGAGCGGCGGTCCGACGACCGTCGAAGACCCGTTTTTACCATACAACCACTTTTCAACGACACGAACGTGATGTTAAGCTCTGATTTCCCTGAATCTTTCGTTAAAGATACTAAAAATCGAGTTTTATAATCTGTTCAGGAAATGATGTGCATGCGCACTATCAGAGATGGGACGTTTCCAGAAAATTTGACCGTTGAATGTTTCTAATTTTTGGATATGTTATACCTAACATACCAGTCTTAACATCTAACGGTCAGTTTTCAAAAACAATACTCATAGATATGATTTTTCCATCCACAAACATGACTGATCGGAATTTTCTACCTGAAAAGCGGTTGTCTCAAAACTTGTTCATTTTCCCCGGAGATTCGACCGCGGAATCGTAACATTTTTGAATTGCATGGACGATACGAGACCAAAGAAATGTTCATGATGGAAAAACGAACAAAATGGTGTATTCGGTTCTCATTGCATGTCGGTTTCAAGAAGATTCGTATATGCGAATCGGACGCGAAAGGTATAAACCGAGTGTTTAATATTCATATATTGTGTCAAATGAGTGGGACGAGTGCGGCTACTAAATATAAAAGTAGTGATAAAATAAGTTTATGACAATTATAAAATATAACTAAATGAGATAAATATGGACACACACATAAATATAACTAACTTGTTATATTTAATAAAAATTCATATAAATTAAAATATAACGTGTATTGTATAAATATTGGACATTGTAATAAAGTTGTATAAAGTGAAATACGACTCTTGAATTTTAAATAATTTGAATTGAAGAAAATTAAGTTTATATATATAAATACTTAAATAGGTTAAATGGACTTTTATTAACAAACATGTATATATACACACACACATTATATATATTGGATTTTTATGAATAATCTATGGCTATTAAATAAACGTGGACGAATAGATATGACGAGTTTTCAAATGATCTATAAATTGTGTAAAACTAACCATTGTTTTATTAATATAAAAAACCCAACGAAGTTATACTTACAAAAAATGTATATGAAATTCAATAACTTGGATGAGCATGATATCTTGGTAAAGACGGAAGAAATAATATAAAAATCCAAACACATATACTTGAGCCATATCAATAAAGATGAATTGTTTGATAAAGTGTGCGTATATGTACAAACATTAATTATCAAACATAAGTAATACCAAACGACTTAAATCAAGTCGAAGCGGAATTGTAAGTATTAATACTTAACAACAATCTAAAGAGTAATGTACGCAAATAATAAACCTCAATCCAATAAACTCGCAACGTGTGAAGTAACACGCTAGATGGCTTGTTAAGACAAATAGGAGCATGATTAGTTCATCATTTTAACAATAGCATGTACTTGATTATCAAGCAGGAAATTTAGATTGATGATTCTAATATTCCACAAGATGACATCTGAATCCAAATAAGAAAATCTAAGTGTGTGGCTAAGGTGAGTACTTCGGCCCCATTTTTATTAAATATTGTTTTTATTTAAACTGTTTTGAGGGGAAAACATGGTAAACTGTTTTTATTTATATGATGGGTAAAACGAGGATAATATATTTATGACGGTATAAGTTTGGTCAATAGTACAAGTGTGCCACTATTGAGCCCTAAATCCCCCTATAATCGTTAACCTCAGGAATGAGACCGCAGACTATATTGGTAGATCTATCGGGTTAGAAGGGCTCGCTCTCGCGACCAGTCACGCTGGTCAGGATATGTGGCGAGGGAGTTTATATGTTTGGACTGTTGTGGGGCAACGACGTGTTTTTGGCTTTATTATGGACTTATGACCTGATTGTTATTATAAGACCTAGCTAGTCTATGATGGGTATATTATCTCGCTACATCATAACAGTTTTGAAAAAAAATAATAAATTGTTTTTCTCTTAAATTCTGAAAACCCGAATGCTCACCAACTTTATGTTGACTAGTATTTTCATGCTTTTCAGGGCTGTAGGTAAGCTCTGTTGGAATTAACGGGATGAGTCTTTGGAGGGTCAAACGTGTCAGTTGATTACCTGTTGTGAAATTCCAAATTAAATAAATGTTGTCGCTTACAAGATGGTTGTAAACAAATCTGAATTTTACTATGTTTTGCTAAAAAAAAAGAATGTAAGGGTCTAATCCCTGGTAGTCAACTGTTTGATCGTTAACGTTTAACTATAATTGTTGGAAAAATTCCAACTTCCGTTATCACCGCGTCACGTGACCTTCCGCTGCGATTTTCGGGGTGTGACAGAAATTGGTATCAGAGCCAATGGTTATAGCGAACTAGAAGATTTTCTAAAACGAGAAAAATCTAGACTATAACCTTTAAACGTTTTCATGACTCCAAAGACAGTTCCGTATCTTGAGCTTTACGCTAGGTAGAAGCGTAGGGTTGACATAACTAACTAATAATAAGACCTTATTTATTTATTGATTTAGAATAAGTTAGTGCATTATGTTAGATTAATAAGTACAAGTGTATTATTTAACTGTAGATGTGTGATCGGATGAACAAAAAGGACATACCAGGCATTAGCAGTAGTACTGAGGGTCCATCATTACCCGAATCCACCACGCCTTCCCAAGATTCTCTAGGGCTTGTGACTAATCCCGAGGATTAGATTTAAGTGCCATGAGTAGTATATTTTCCTGTTCCTTCTTTATTTTATTTTATTTTAGATTATAAGTTATTATGCCTATGCTAATGTGATATTAAGTGTGAATAGTGCTTAGTCTTAAAGCTAGCTAAGAAAATAATATGGTATACAGATTAAGCCAAATAGTCAGATGCCAACAGTTATGATAGGTTAGGTGATGTACCTAGTAAGTAAGTGAACATATTTTTAAATTAAGAGAGAGAATACACTTTTATGTAAGAGTTTAATGTTTGATGATATTCACATGCATTAATTTTTTTTTAATAAGGATAATAATATGTTAACTTAGGTATAAGAATACAAGATTGAAATATAACAAAATTAAGTGTTACTAGATCCATTAAGCCAATAATTTGCTGCTCTATGAAAGAAAGATAAATATATATTAATCAGAACCACATTATGGGTCAAGAGAGCACCCAGACTGTCGAAAGCACTTACGGATTAACCTGCATGTGACATTATGAGTATGAGCGATTAATTGTTCGCATTTATATGAAATAGCAGGGTTCAGTTTTGACCTTAACCAGGGAAACTAGATTGATCATAAGGCATGCATATGCATCTAGTTTTCTGTAATTGATTACATTGTTACCTACAAGTAGCAACTACATGTGTCATGTCGTGATAAGATCAAAGTATAGATTTAATGATTAGAATCCCTCTTCATTGAATTTGATTAACTAACTGAACTAAAAATTTGAATTAAGGGTGATAGGGTGTAATATAGTAATACACTTGGTTATAATGGGATAAAGCCTAGCCTAGGATCACTTGTTAGATCTAGACTAGTATGTTGAAAATTTTATAGGATTGTAAGTTTGTCGAAATTAATGACCGGTAGAAGTTTAGTTAATCTACTCAACTGTTAGTAGATATATGAAGTCTGGATCACCTCTCGTACGTCCCAGCTTGACGAAAAGAATGGTTAAACCATTCTCAATTACTTGTTGTTAACAGTAGGTTATTGATGACTGAAAATTTTAATAATTAGGGAGTGACCAAAAGATATGAATAGTCAAACAAGGAAAATAAGAACTACAAAACCCAAAAAAAATTGCATTATGACTCGTAATGGAAGAATACTAGAATGATCGAGTAAAATAATTGACAGTTAAATTTTGGCCTACGTAACTGTGAATTATAGTACTCGTAAGTTCTGGGAAATTCCATTGTGCCAAATAATGCTTAACTTAACGAAAATAATGCAATAAACAAATCAAAAATATGATATCTAGAGTGTGAGTATGACGACTTGACAAGTCGTTACGTATCTGAATTGAGAGCGTCATTTGAAGGACACTCGAACGAGAAAGGCTTAAAAGTATGATTCACCCTTACCCATTACAGAAAGAATTTAAAAATCAAAAATTCATAAGGGATATTGTGTCTTAATCGCAATTTAGCAATAAACAACAATAAGTATTAACTCGATTAAATTGATTCCCTAATCTTGAACCACTCTTTAACTATCTTCGATGACTTATAGTTATTCAATAGAACCTTGATCTCATGTTCTGATATTTGAATCTGACATATCCTGTCATCTAATGAGAATAATTTTCTTTCCCTAACCTCTAGTCACTTTGTGACTATCTATATAGTGATATCTTTTCTAAATCACTATAGATAAATGATCAAGTGTTGTTGATTGGTCCGCTGACATGGCTACCAAGTGCTAATCTTTGATTAAGCACCAATCGCAAGCTTTGTTTCCTCATACGCAAATTATCCAGTTACAGCTACCACCACTCGGGAGAAAGTTAAAGAAATTAAGATAAATCTGGAAAGACAAATTATGCGACCTGTAAGCAAAAGCACTTGATTTTTAAGGTGATGCACGCGTGTGCAACCCTTATAATTAGTTCTTTCTAAAAGAAGTCATTTTCCTTCTTTCATTAATTACTACCAATTTCACAATTAGAGTCTTATGACTCTGTATTGACTTCACACTAACTTCTCCTAACTGCGAGTGATGTGCAACCTCTTAATTGAAGCCTTCAGATAGTATTCTCTAATCATGCGACATTAGCTGCAGTATGTAAAATTGATTCGAAATAAGTGAGTGCCTTAGTTTTGATGAACACTATATCTTTAGATGCAATATCTCGTTCTTACTCTATGAATGATAAATCATATGAATATTCAAGCATGATTTCATACTCAGGATGAACTGACTGCCATTCTCAGAAGTGATTGAGATTGAAGTTTCTAGAGAAAGATTTATTTGTATTCTATCCTAACTGACCGAGAGAAAGTTTTCTTCAACAATCGAACCTCCATAAAATTCATGAAAAAAATTGACGTTGTTTCACCAATAACCTTATGACTCGTGATTAGTGACCTCGAACATTCACTCCCTATGCCTGAAATGACCACGCTTTGGAAAGAGTCCTTCCTCATGTTAGTAGATTTTAAATGTCACCCTGACAGTGATCATATTTATGTCTTTCATACTTATCATCTAAGTCTAAGATAAAATTCTTAAAACTTAGTATTAATAAGGAATGCATGTTAAACCCTTGCGATAGGAAAAATGTAAGATCACATGAAAACTGATGTTATTTCCATCAAATCCATTTCCTAAATCTTTAGAGTTAAGGCGTTGACACTAAATGCTACGAACAAATTTGAATCTGCAAACCATGTTACTTCGTACGTTGGTCTAGCAAATCGATAATTCGTAAACTGAGATGAATGTATCCTAAAACATGGTTAAAGATAGAATGTGTTATAGCACTTGCTTAAACCCTTACGATCCAACTAGGATAACTTGACTATATTCTTGACTAACGCGATGTTAACAAGAAAAATCTTGATTCAAATGAAAGAATTTATACTAAAAGCCAAGGGTAGAAACAACTACCATAGGACTAAGGTGTAATCAGATAAAAGTTGCCAGTACCGATAGAGATAATCGGCCATACTCACTGGTAGTTTAAGAATTCTGCATTAGATATCGATGCACACCTGTTTAGTCTAGAAAAATTCGATTTGAATTGGATTGGATAAATCTTGATTGGCGGACTTAAGCCTCAGATTGAGTTGTAGTTGTGTTTCACAACTATGGTACTCTCTGACCCTCTCTTATAGGGTTACACTCAATCAAGGTATTGGTTAATTATAACGATAAGACATTGACACATTCGAACTGCTTAAGTGATCTATCTAATGGACTCATCAACCGATCCCTTTTTTGGGTTTAAAAATCATGCGATGCTGAAGGAAGTATGATCCATAAGAAAAGCATAGATCACTATGAACTCCTTAAATTCTACCGAAGCAGAGCGTACAAACTCAAGCATTGAAACTCCTAACCTCGCATACAAATGATTTTAACCACCTGATTCCTATGATCTCCTAGAATATGTCAATGAATGATTGAGTAACTAGATCATTCAAATTTTTCTTCAACTAATTTTTTTAACTAATTTCGAGGATGAAATTTCTAAAAGGAAGGGAGAATGTGACAACCCTCAAAATTCGGTAACTGAAGTATGGCCCAACGAACTGGACACACGAGGCCCAGTAAGGCCCAATAAGGAATTTAGGTTCACCTGAACCCTGATTTGATAATCCCAAGTCATAATGATGATCATCGAGCCTCGTAGATGAATATTCAAACTAATAAACGGTTAACGCGATAGATAACCAGTTCCTATCGGAACACGAAACTTCTAGTTTCATGTCTATGGAATATTATTATTCTAATTCAACAATCATTCTGAAACTCTATCCGAGCACCTAACGACTATGGCGCGTGCAAAATCGATAAAACCGCAAAAAACACACATACGTTAACGTTGTTAGTTCAAGCGATTTGGATGCCTAAATTTATGAACAAACTATTATTACACACTTATTAATATTTTATATAATAATAAAATTATAATATTTACATTCGGTGCGAGAAAACGCTCAAAACGGTTAAATGTGTGAAATACGCGATATTAACGCGCACCGAGCCGGTTTGTCACCGAATACGTAATATTAGACGAAACAAATCTTCCGAGAGTATCCGATATATTTGTAAGTCATAAATTTTCAAGAGAAAACTAAAATAAAAGTGTGATATCAGTCAGATTTGTACGCGATACCAGCCGACACGGAGCAACAGACATTTACCGGTATTAATTCAAATCCTATATAACCCCACCCCCCTCTCATTCTCTTCACACTTTACACACACTTAAGTGTGTTTTTAGAGAGAGAGAGAGAGAGAGAGCTGGAATTTCCGGCCACCATCCGGTGGTGGTCCGACGGCGGTCCGGCGATGGTCCGGCGGCGGTTCGACGGCGGCGAGCGGCGGTCCGACGACCGTCGAAGACCCGTTTTTACCATACAACCACTTTTCAACGCTACGAACGCGATGTTAAGCTCTGATTTCCCTGAATCTTTCGTTAAAGATACTAAAAATCGAGTTTTATAATCTGTTCAGGAAATGATGTGCATGCGCACTATCAGAGATGGGACGATTCCAGAAAATCTGACCATTGAATGTTTCTAATTTTTGGATATGTTATACCTAACATACCAGTCTTAACATCTAACGGTCAGTTTTCAACTGTGAGCGTCCTGACAACGGGGCCTTACAAGCTTTTTATCTGTCATGCCTAAATCAAGAACTAATATCAAAATTGATTTCAAGAAAATCATATAAGCAACATATACTTATGTATATATACATATATACATGCATATTTAAAGAAAATCATATAAGCAACATATACTTGACAACATATACACATATATACATGCATATACCGACACATCAAATGTAAAGTTATTCATTCTGTGAATCCTTGATAACATATACTTGACAACATATACTTGACAACATATACAGACACAACATATACTTCCTTAATAATTGCCTAATTTATTATATATTACATATACAGGCATATCCTTGACAACATATACACATAATGGGGAAATCCCATTCTGTGAATCCTTCAATCAAAACACAAAGTTATTCCTTCAATTTTAAAGATCCCAAATATACAAAGTAATTGCCCTAATTTATCAAATATACATCCTACTTTTTTTCTTTGCAGGTCTGATCCATGGGAATTACCAGGTGCCATTTCACATACCCAAATTGAATAAACAAATTGTTGGTTTGGAGAGCAATCTATACATCTACATACACAACTACACCCATAAAAATTCATAGAGAGAAAGCAAGATTACTGAGTTTTTGAAGCGCAGCAGCCGCCGAGGGTGTCGCCGGGATCCGAGGGTGTCGCCGGGATCCGAGGGTGTCGCGTAACAGGCTCCGAGGGTGTCGCGCAGCAGCAGCCGAGAGTGGAGCTGAGATTGTGGATGTCGCGCAGTAGGCTCTGAGGGTGTCACCGGGAACGACTATTTGAAGCGCCATAAGGGAAGCCGGAGGTTGTGGGTGTGGATTGTCAAGAAGCTGAGCGCAAGGGGTTGTGGGGATTGGGTTGGAGAAACGAGCGGTGATCCTAGGGTTCCTGTGCGGCGGCACCGGTGATGCGGATCTTGGCGGTGGTAGTGGTTTGAAGACGAGAGTGGTAGGGGATCGAGAGGTCGAAAGGTGAAGAAAGACTCGGTCAGTGAAGGATTTGTAGAGGACTCGGTTAGTGGCTTCCGATCGGGTCAGTGGCCGAGTCTTGGATAGCAAACGGGATGACCGGCTGACCGATCGAGTCAGCCAGTCAGTGGTCAGCCCGGGTCAGCCCCTTTTCAAACATCCCTTTAGTTTTGGTACCAAATGCCTAATATTTGACGCTTGAGGGACTTGAACTAGCATCCAAGAATACTTAAATTCCGTATTTATGGCACAAATTTTAAGTGTGTGTATGTTCTTTAGCATCAAGAAGAAAGCCAATAAATTCTGGAATTCATTTGTATCTTAATGAAATTTTATATAAAATAATAACAACCACTATTCGATGGAGGCTGGTTATAATCACCATTAAACTTGATATGAATGACAATCCAAGTTAAAGTGTGAATATAATGATTTTCATTAAACATAATAATTTTAGCTCAATCAATCCAAATGTTTGATTCTGACAAGACTGCTTTCGATTGACACTTTCAATAACTGTTTTGATTCCGACAAACTACTAACTTCTGATGGGCTATGTGGTGTGGGTTGCGATGAGTAGTGGAACAACTTCAATGCTGCATAAAAAAAATCTTCTGAACAACAATTTTTTGTGTCTTGTTTATTACTTTATGACAGGCAATCCGAAAACACTATCATGGCATATCAGGTTATATAAATCAATGGTTGTAGTTACTATCTGGTTGTTTATGCGTAACTGACTACAGTTCTTAATATAAAACCTCTTACTTTAACAGTTGATAGGTTACGTCTTCATACTTTCATTTTTCTATCATGTCGTAATTTGCAATCATCAAGTGAAATACATAAAGAACTTGAAGTAATACCTTGTCTAGCGTTTTATTGTTATTCCCGTGTTTGCATAAGTTTCCAGTTGCTATTAACAAAGATTTGGCATTTGTTAATGATTATTATAATCATCTTGTGCTTAACCCGTAATTCCGGCAGTAATAACCTATAAAGATCATTTGAAAAGGGGGTTTTACATATTGTTTTCTCTGTGAATATTCAAACCAAGGCCATATAAATACTAATATTGAACCCAGTGGCGTATCTACAAATTAAAGAGGGGGCAACCGCACACCTTAAACGAAAAGTTTTTCAGTGTCAAGTATATGGGAAAACCCGACTACCCCTCGTAAAATTTTGTAATCACCCCCTTGAACTTTTGAAATTGAAGAGAAAACAATAATGTTGCAAACACATTGTCGGGGGTGGAACTACAATAGGGTTACCGTTCAACGATCATATTTTCTCGCTAACAGAGGTCTATAACCTAGTAGATTTTTAGTATTTACACACTCAAATAATCAAGTAGTTAGTAGGAAGAAAAATAATTTATATCGAGATAAATGTTTTTGACTATTAAGCAAGCTAAATTTATATTTTCCGACAATGTTTTTAAACATGTTAAACATCATCGGCATTAAAAAATTTGATAACCATTTTAACGATTAATATAATTATTTGCAAACATATTACATATCTATCACTTTTATGAGTATAATTGCCTTAAAAATCATATATAACCACTTTTATGACTGCTTTAATGAAGTTCTTGATATATCAAAAAATACTAGATTTTAGGGTCCATTTTAATGATGTTTCGGTAATGAATCAGATCCCACCCGATCTGACCCGAACCAAACCAAAAATATATTATATTATGATAAGCAAATGATCCTTAAAAATGTCCGTCTTACTAAAAAAAATTTCCTGGGTTTACCTCTGATTGGACCATATGTTCAGATGATCCAAAGCAGCCAATGTTTATCTTGAAATTCAAAATACTAAGATAATATATTATCTTAACATCGAAAGCAATATATTATCATTTCATAGAGGTCGACATTTAAAAATGATAATATAAAATAACAGTATTTTGAATTATATTATCATTAGACCGAATGCAATAACCATCATTGTTTTAAAGCAATATATTATCAGTAGATAAAACAATGATTCGAACCACTAAGATAAAAAAAATGATGATAATATGTTTTGAATATTATCTTCGAAATTAATATTTAATTGCATTCGGACATTCGGTCTAATAGAAAAAAATGATCCGACATTTACACACATTGTTATTTTCATCATTGTTTTAAAGTCTCATATTAATAAACTTTCAGTTTCAGGTAATAGAAAATTTTAAATTCTAATAGAAAAATAGGACAGTTACGAATATTAACGTGATAAAAATAAGCATGTTACATATTTGAAATTTATAAATAACATATTTTACTTGGGTAAAGTTTTAGTATACAAAGTTTAACTTGGGCCCGAATGTAATCTTGTTGGCCCAACTATTAGTATTAGCCCATTATACATGACCCCACTATAAGGCTCAACTTTGTATTACTCCATTTCTAAACTGGGGCCGGGGGGGGGGGGGGTTTGAGGACGGGCCCGTTCTCTCATTTAAGTTGGCTTGTATCTTACCTCTAGCGAATACACCTCTTTCCTCCATCTCACACATTTCCCGCCCGACCACTCTTGCGTAGGCAAAATTGTCATCGTCTCTCTACTTCCCACGTCCTTATCGGACACATGTCTCTTCCGCACGGTCCGGGAGCATCCACAAGAGTCCTGGTTAGAGACTACGGTGTTAGTTTTTAGTTGGTATGTGATAATTTTGATACGAAGATAGGTGGATTATAATCTGAACACATTTGTTAAATAACTCCACTGTTATACTTGTACTCATTTAACATTAGTTAATGGGTTTCTATTGCCATGCCATGTGTTAAGCTCCTATTCTATTATAAAATCATATGCTAACGAGAAGTTAAGAGGTTTGATGTTATTTTGTACTTTTAGTTTGAGTTGAATCATAATATTATTTACATTACGTGTATTGTTGACTCTGATGTACAATATTATCAAAATTATTATTGATTTGTATGACTCTAAGAATACATGATAGTAAATCAAATTCTAATTAAGTTGATAGACAATTAAAGATTAAAGGACACTCATAGAATAACTTTTAAATCTGTCATTAGATATCACTATGCACTAATATAATTTTAAGATTAAAGTTCCTCAAATAACTAATTTTATATAATATCAAAGTAGCAAATGGTTATTCTTTATAAAACAATACAATATTAAAATTTAAGTAAACTATTATCCGGTTCTAAATTTTACTTTTACAAAGAAACTTCTAAATTTTAAACAATTAATATAAAATAAACTCAAACCAGTTAAACAAGTGTGTTACACATGCGATCATTCCAAGACACTTGTAAGGGTAAGGTTGGGCGGTGTCGTCCCGCCTTCACCGTTTGACACACACCTGAATTCACTAATCGGCTCCCTCATCTACTCTCAACATCTCGACTTAATCTACTTTCAACACCTACTAAGCCGTTATTCCCCCTCTCTCACACGTCACCTAAAATACTCACAACCGCATCCTTCCTTTTCGTTCCTGCATCAATATCGCCCATTGTAAAAAACTTAAATATGTAAATAATTGTAAGAAAACCATGTTATGTATCACAAAAGTTGCATATTTAATTTTTAATGCATACATTGAGGTTGATTGAGGGACTAATCACATTTATGTAAACTGTTGAATTTTTTTATAGATTATGCGTCATCTATTTGTTTTGGTGAAGGAAGAAAGACTCGTTAAAAGTCAATCTCGAGCATCGCTAAATACCGTTGTGTATTTTTTATAGATGGATACTCTACGCAAATACTAGATGGTGTCGCTCTCAGTCTCTCACTACAAAGACTCACTAAGAGTCAATCTAGACAGTTGTAGGAAGGAGGAGATGGACTTGTCATGTATCATCTTTCTCTAATCTCTCTAAAAAGTTTGTAGCATCAACAAAAACCTCTTCAAAGATGCCCTAGCCCATAGGCGAGTATCCAGTAACACACTCCGCGCTCAAGTCTATTCAAATCTCCTTATAATGAACACACGTGTATCTCTATATCTATACTAATATATAAAACAAAATCTTGAGACACAAGTGTAATTTTATAAAAAGAATAAAACACCAAATACAACTTTTAAGCATTAGGTAAAAATGTTCTGTGTAATCATTCTTATTTTCTCTTGTTTAATAAACTTTTTGTAATTAATGTAAATTAACTATTAATGTGAGATTAATTAGTTCACTATATATATATTATATTATTATAATACTTAATTAACTTTTAAATAATAATTAAACTTATAAATAAGTATTATCTTACTTGAACACTTAACTATATAATTACTATATACTTTTATAATGATAATGATAATGATAATTATAATCTATATCTATATTATTTATATTTTTTATATAAAGCATTTGATAAGGATACACTTGTAACTTTACTTATAATTTAAGACACACAATATAATTTTTTAAACATAATATACAATTGCTATATATAATAATTCTTAATTTGACCATATTTAATATATTTATCCTAATTAATACATTATTTAATATATTTATCGAGTATCATCTTATTTATAATATTTTAAATATATAAAAATATATATATTTATTATTTATGTTTCATAACTTGATACTATTTGATTTAAGTATTAATTTAGTTAAACACTTAAGTATACAATCACTAAATATTTACGTAATCATAATAATTATAAAAATACCCGAATATATCAACGTTTAAGACAGGTTGATCAAGAGCCTTAATAACACCCGACACATCAATATACATAACAAATAAAAAACTATAAGTAGTGAAGGTGCATATTTTTTTAATGTTACCATAATAGTTTTCTTTTTCTCCAATCTAATAATATACCTAGTTTGTTGTTTTACAATTTTACAATTAAGCCTTTAAGGATTTTTTAAAACTAATCACATAATTTTCTCTCTCTTTTTTGTTTCTTCTAAATTAATGCCTACTCATTTCGTATGTTTTAAAATTTTATAGTTAAGCCTTTTAGTTATGTTAAATTTATATTTAATCATCCTGATTTTTTTAAAATATTATACTTGAGTTTTCGAGTTATGTCAAAGTTAAATTTAATCACCTGAACTTTTTTTAATTTTTATAATTAAGCCTTCGAGTTATTTGTAAACTTTTTATGTAAAAGTTACGAGCGTTTAAAAATAATAACCAAATCATATGAGTTAAAACGTCTAAACGATCATTTCAACTATAAACCTTCAATCAATTAAATATAAAACAGTTTGATTGCTAGCAAATAATATTCAAAACACCTAAATTATATATTAAACACGCGCGAGTCAAAACAACCACATTTGAGTCTATTTAAGGGAGGGGAGATCATCATCTCAATACTTTTATATTTAATTTCAGTTAAAATACACACACGCAAGCATTCGCTCATACGTAATTTCAATTGTATCTTATATTATAATATCGTTTTATAATTTAATAAATTTTATTTTATTTAATATATTATTTATTCAAACCGTGTATTTCACGAGGTTAGTAAATGTTTAAAGCTAGTATAACAATAATTGGGTTAGGCTATACAAACACATTCTATTACTTGTCATACTACCTCTTAAAAAACAATTTTGAAATTTTTATGTTTTACACTAGAAAAAAAGGTTTTTTAAAAATAAGTTTCTAAAATATTTTTTATATAACGATATAAAAGCATATTTTAAAATAAAAAAATCTATTAAAATTTGAATATAACAATTACTAAAGTAACATTAAAAACACTTTAAGAATATATTTTAGAATTGGAAATAGGCCAAATCGAAATTCAACTGATTTTATTTGGTTCGGCTATCTGATTAAACCTGTTAAATCGTTTATTATCCGGTGTATACGAATAACAGAACCAAATAAGCAAGATTTTGTGTAACCGACTAACCGTTAACCGAATTGAAAACCAAATTTACGATTTAATTCGAGCTTTTACTATTACGAATACGATTTGGTTTTCTATTATCTTCGTTTTCATATTTTTTGAACGCTCGTAACCACCACAAAAAAAAAATTATAAAAGACAAAACATATAAAGAATAAAATAAATAATAGATAGATAAAACTTATTAAATTTAATTTAACATATTAAGAAATGATATAATAAATAAAAAAACATAAAGTTAAAAATAAATATTTTTTATAAGGTACAAACAAACAAACAAACATACCCAGTGTATCCCGCTGGAGAGCGGGGTCTGGGTGGGGTATATGGTGACATGTCTTTCCTCTATCTAGAAAGATAGAGAGACTGCTTCCGAAGAGACCCCCGACTCGTTAACATAGTCAACAAAGTCAACACAATAACAGTCATAATACAAAGCATACAACACACAGATATATATCACATAAAGAATTAGATAAAGCATACAACACAAAGATATATATCACGAAGATATATATCACATAAAGATAAAGCATACAACACAAAGATATATATCACAAAGATATATATCACATAAAGATATAACACATAGCATACAAATTTTTTTTTTTTAATAAGGTATAACATGTAAAAGTATTTTAATGTGTATAAAATCACCATAATAATTTACCCTTTGCTGGCAGAAAGAAACAAGTATTGAATTCATCCGATGATGCGCCAGAGTGTATAACCAAACACATCTCCTTTAGCCCCCACTTCCGATCTACATCCACAATGCAACTTCATCTCCTCTCTTAGGGTTTCAAATCTCCATTCAACAGCACTGATTCACAACCTCAAACTCATTCCACCACTGAATCAACACCACACATGCTTCCAATTCGATTAATGCTGCACAAATCCTGAACAAAAATGGATCCAAAGCCTCCCCTCCGATCGGGAAGGTCCACCGTCAATCGACAGAATTCATCCACCTCATCATTGCTATCGAAAACACTCTCAGATGCAAGCACACAAAGTCTATCTTCAATCCTCAACAATCCTCATGTCTCCGATGGCTCATGGGCTGGCTGGTGGTCATCTTCTTCAACTGCTGTACAAATCCCTGAATTTGCTCCTCCTTCCGCTAACAAAACCCTGGGGTGGAAATCACTCGATCTGATTTCGCATCGTATGTGTCTTCGATCTCCGATCATTATAGCCGATTTGAAGACATCAGGAACCATTCGAACAAGGAGAACAGAGATGATGAGGATGGTGATGACGATGAGGCTGATCGCCGTGAGAGGGCTGGGGAAGCTCTGGTGGCGTGTTTGCGTGAAGTTCCCGCATTGTATTTCAAGGAGGATTTTGCGCTTGAAGATGGAGCAACTTTTAGGGCTGCATCTACGTTTTCTACAGTCGCTGAGAATACGGTGTTGCAGGAGAAGTTGTCGCAGTATCTGGATGTGGTGGAGCTTCATTTGGTGAAGGAGATATCGCTGCGTTCGAATTCGTTTTTTGAGGCGCAGAGTCAGTTAGAGGATTTGAATCTGAAGATTGTTGAAGGGTGCAGTCGGATCCGGGAGTTGAAGGAGACGATTAGGCTTTTGGATGTGGATTTAGTGGATTCTGCTCGTCAAATTCAGGATTTGAATCTTACTCGGAGTAATTTGTTGGCATTGCAGGAGAAGCTTAGGCTTATATTATACGTTAATCAGTCTCTTGCTGCTCTTAAGTTGGTACTCACCCTTTTCTTCTTCTGTTGCTGCCTTGCTGTGTGTGTTTATTTGGAAATCCTTGTTGCTTTACTGTGTTTTAACCCAATGGATTGAACCACATTGTCGTTGACAAGAATTTGACAATTGTGATTGTTTTTAAAAATACTTAATGATTTATGGTGTCATGTAGTCATGCTTAAGCTAAATTATGAGTTTTAATGCCTGTAATTGCATCTAAATTATAGTAGAAGTATATGTTAACGAGAACCAGGAAACACAAGAGAACCTAAACATCACTGGCTTGTGGCTGTGAACTTGCTTCAATGATCTTTTGGTAGTTTGATTATCTGATCAAATAATGAGATCTAACAAGCACAAGGATGAGGGACCATATGTAACACACTCAGTGAGTGACTATGAATGTTTAGGTAAAGTGATTATGAATATATGAAGTCAGAAGAATATGATTTGGAGAAGTTATTTTAAGAAAACTAATTATTGATATAACCATAGAATTATCTACCTTTCCTAAAAATAAACAAGTGACTATCTGATTGTTGGATTGACTTGAAGAAACTGGAAGATAGACCACAAAAAGATGTTGGCAAATGGAAAGGAGACCTACAATTAATAGACTAGCTATGTCAAAAGATAAAGAATGTAGACTTGTTTATATATTGCATGATCATGAATGTAACTTACCCTGAACAGTTTCCTCTTTCCGCAATGTTCTTGAAGTTTGGTATAAAATTACGGCCCCCACAAAAATCATGCTTTAACATTATGTCTTTTTAATATCCTGCTCATGTTTTTGTGGCACCAAGTCTTTTGGTGACAAATGATTATTAGAAAAGGTTTTATCTAGGTCATTAATTATTGATATCAAGTATGTTTGGTTTGGTGGCAACTTAAAAAGCAAGTGGAATCGGTTGTGTAGAGACACTTGACTGCTAAATTCATGTCTTTCTTGCCTTCTATTTTACCACTCATCAAAATATTGATGCTTGAGCCTATGATGTAACTTTAATCCTCTTGTTGATCTGTTCTATAGCTTGTCGCATCTGCTGATTGTGCTGGAGCTTTAGACGTCATCGATGATTTGAAGCATTTTCTGGTACATGAATACAATACCTTCTTACACCACATCCTTATTATTAGCTGTAGTTGATTTTTCTGAATGAGTTCTATGTTCATGTTATAGACTTATAGGTGCAACATTCATGTTATAACTTGGCACTTCAAGAAGTTTACTTGTGGATATTTGTAAACTGTATGTTTTAAAATAATTAGCAACTGGGAATGCTTCTAATCATCAGAACTAAATGGACTAGAAATAGCCTGTCTTATCCATTCTTAATGTTATTACTTACCAAAAGAGATTGAATTTAAAGTCCTGGTTGAAGGCATGCCCATGCTGCAATAGTTAAGGTAAACTGCTATACTTGTCTAAAGATTTAACATGAAGAAAAAAGAAGAAATTGCACTTAGTTTTAGTAATTGTAGATAAGGTTAGTGTGGATATACACTTAAAGCAAATTAATGCTCAAAGATATTTGATTAATAATAATCCACTAAGTGATGGTGCAGTAACATGCATAGACTAGACCAGCTAATACAGTGTAGGACTGTAGGGTGCACAGCAATACAATATTGACATATATTTTGTAATGTTAATGATTTTTTCTACTTCTAAAAGGGGTATTCGAATGTAGCCTTAAAGCAGTCATATGATGATTCATAATATTTGCTTAGTTGTTTGGCATGGTATGTGCCTATGTGGCTTAAATTCTACATACCAGCCAACTAGGCGGCTACAATCCACGTTGCCAACTTGCCATAAATAATCAATCATATACCAGCAAGTTACAAAGTTACATTATACTAGTATGAACTGAAGGTAAAAAACCATTTACGGGTCACTGAGATTTCACAATTCCAATGCCATGGTTCTAATTTCATCTATTTCCTTGCTATAGTTTGCAACCTTTAGCATTTAACTAACCCGTTAACCATATGCCAAGCTACTCATGGGAATAAACTGAGTTTCTTCCATGTTAATTGTAGATTTGTAGTATATAACTGAACGGCCCACATTGTTTTTAGATTCATTTATATCTTATATCTTATATATCATTATATCTCAACCTTTTTGATTATAGGATGGCGATCAACTTACTGGGCTACATTGTTTTCGTCACCTCGAGGATCATGTAATTGCTGCAATAGATTCTGTAAATAGGTTAGTGTATATATCGGCTTTGATATATGTTTTTGTTCGTATATGAGAAAAGTGCTATGAATCTTTTGAGGTAGTTAATGACTCACATCTGTATATGAGTTAAGTTTACTATTACATATGCTCTGTACTGCCATGAATATATCTGTATGAAATACTGTTATTTATTTTCAATGTGATTATCTTCTATCTCAAGATCCTGTGGAAAAATATCCAATATGATATGTATCATGAATATATCTAGCCATTTTGATGTATATAGCTTTCTCTGTTGTTAGTAATAGTTTCTATACTTGCAGTATTCTTTCAGCAGAGTTTTTGCGTGTATCTATCAAAGATGCTGGAGATAAAGATGTGGCTATATTATCTAAAGCAAAAGCAAGGATAGCCTCACCAGAAAATGGAGAAGATAATGAAGTACAATTTTTTTTTTGTGATAGTTGTGTTTATCGCTGATTATATATGCAGATGTGAGACTAACCGTGTTAATTATGTGATACAGGTATACTTGCAACCAGAAGATACCTCTAGTTTCCATGATCGGCTTTTACCTCTAATTATAGGCTTACTTAGAACCGTGAGTACCTTTATATATATATTTGGTATATTTGAGATTAATGGGAAGTAATCGATGGCAATTTGCTCGTGACATATTGAATAATGTTTTACCTTTGCAATTATATCATAGAAAACGAACACCAGAGAATATCTGAGAAAACTAGGGTCTAATTTCCTTAATTAATTCCTATCATCTTGCTATTGTAGTGTTTTAAAATTCAAATTGTTTGATCCATAATTTATGTAAGAAGATTGAATTGTTACTTTACATTCTTATTTTCACAAAGATTATGATACTCTCTTTTGGATGATGTATTATCTAGCCAGCTTTCCAGATACCATAGCAAGCATTAAACTTTGCAAACTTAATAATTTTAGTGAGATTGGGATTGTCTCATACTCTCATGTAATCTTGGTGATTTCAGGCAAAACTTCCAACCGTGTTAAGAGTATATCGTGATACACTTACATCTGATATGAAAACTGTTATCAAGTCAGTTGTTGCAGAGCTGCTTCCAGTTCTTCTTGCCAGACCTTTGGACTCTGATTTCAAGTCAGGCGATCGAATTGCTGATGCAGATGGTACACTTGAAATCTTTATGCTCAAAATTATTCCTTTTATGTATTCAAACAAAGTATACAATTCAAGTGGACCTTTCGAAACACTAATTCTTTACATGTGAAATTTTTTCTTTACAAATATAATTAATTTTTTTTTCACACAAATCTTTATATATAATAAAAGAAAAGGGTTTTGCCACTTGTCATCATATTAAACACCCTTTAACACATGTCAAATTTTTAAACAAATATTGCCACTTGTCATCATATTAACACTCATTTAAACTCCAAAAATTTCTCTTAATTTGTTTCCCTAAAATAAAAACTTTCTAAATTTTGAATTAATATCATTTTTATTTTATATTCAAATAAATGTTAAAATGGAAACCATTATTTGTATTCCTCATAATTTATTTTGAGAAAATAAAAAGCTATTTTGTAATATATGTACAATGATTTTAAACCAAAATTATGGTGAACAGAATCTAAATTTTCAAACATAATGTTAAGAGATTAGTTTTTCATAATTTAATTTTATATACAATCACAATACAACTTAAGTTGGCATGTTTCTTCACATTTGCAGCTAAGTTTGTTATAACATTTTATCAATTTTATGTTTTAATAAATTATTGGCTTTTAAGTTATATGTTGTCACATGGCACACTCTCAAGAAGTTATTGCCACGTGTCATTTATATAGCGAAAAGTTGTTTTAATGAAAATTTTGCATCCCTTAAATTTCGCATCCTTATATATCATTCTTTATATTATTCTTATATATTAGAAGATTATTAATATTAGTTCTTAATTTCTAATTGTAAATATTCGTTATTTTAGTTTTTTCAATCCGTGTAACACACGGGACGTTAGTCTAGTATTAAATATATGAAGTGACTTTTTTACTTAATACCAAAATAGAAAAGGCCAAATAAAAAAAAACCATAGGATTTTCTTAAACATAAACTATTACGTGTTGGTGCAGGTGGAGGCTCATCACTCGCAAGTAAGTTAAGAAGCCTGTCTTCTGAAAGCTTTGTTCAACTTCTTGGGACAATCTTTAAGATTGTACAGGTAATGTATATGCTTTATTGATTTCTTGTGTGTGTTCATACTTTAATTCAAAATAGTTGGAAATGTTAAACTAAGCAGCTAGTTAAAATTAGTTCTTGTAGCAATGATAAACAAACAAACAAACAAACAAACCCAGTATATCCCACTTAGAGCAGGGTCGGGGGTGGGGGTAGGTAGTGGCAAGTCTTTCCTCTATCTGTGTAGGTAGAGATACCGCTTCCAAAGAGACCCCCGACTCGATCAACAAAAGCAATAACGATAGCAGGGCAGCAAATAATATATCATACAGCACACAACATACACTTAAAACCACCAACAGATTAAGAAAAAGATATAGCAAACATCAGAGAAGCGGCGCGTTTCACCTATAGAGGGCAGTTGTGGACTGCGTACACCTTAGGCCCCGCATCAAGTCTACCTTACCCTTCCTACCTACAGATCCTACTAAAAGTCCTTAATTTTAATCCTACGCCTCCACTCGCTCCTATCCTCGATCATGTGCTCAGAGAGGTGCAAATGTACCATATCTCGCCTAATTAACTCGTCCCAAGTCAACCTAGGTCTCCTCTACACCTCTTACCCTTTAAGAAGATGTTCTCTACTGCTCTAACGGGTGCTGACATAGGTCTCCTTTTCACATGCCCACACCATCTTAATCTTCCCTCTCGTATTTTATCTGCGATACAAGCCACCTCTAACTTCTGTCGAAACACTTCGTTTCTTATCCGATCCAGTCTTGTGTGTCCACACATCCACCTCAGCATTCGCATTTCCGCTACCTCTATTTGTTTCTCGTGCGATTTTTTTATTGCCCAGCAGTCTGTTCCGTATAACATAGCTGGACGAACTGCCACTCTGTATAGTTTTCCCTTTAGTTTCGCTGGAAACCTCTTATCACATAGAATCCCTGATGCTGCTCTCCACTTGCACCATCCTGCTTGAACACGGTGAGCTACATCGCTGTGTATCTCTCCGTCGTCCTGTAGGTACGAGCCCAGGTATTTAAACCTAGTTGTTCTTGGGACCGCCATACCCTGGACACTGATTTGGGTGTCCTCTTCACCCTCACCACTAAAATTGCAATGCATGTATTCCGTCTTAGGGCGACTTATCCTTAACCCTCTGCTCTCTAGTGCTGCTCTCCACTGTTCTAGCCTGTCGTTAAGCACTCTTTTAGATTCTGATATTAAGACAATATCATCCGCAAATAGCATGCACCACGGAACTGACTGTTGTATAGACTTTGTCATCTCGTCCAACACTACTGTGAAGAGAAATGGGCTCAGTGCCGATCCTTGGTGGAGTCCTACTTCTACGGGGAAGGGGTCCGTGTCTCCAACTGGTGCTCGCACACACGTTTTTGCTCCGTCATACATATCCTTGATTATTTTGATATACCTCTCTGGTACCCTTCTAAGTCGTAGACTTTCTCAAATGAGTTAGCGCGGAGCACTGTCGTAGGCCTTTTCTAGGTCGATGAATACCATATGGATGTCCCTTTTCTTTTCTCTATATTTCTCCATTATCCTCCTTTGTAGCAATGATGATGACATAAAATTATAAGATTGCAAAGAGGCATGTAGAAGGTATATATCATGACAACAAGCAATAATTTTTAAAGGATCTTAGTTAAAAAGTGTGCCACGCCTTAGTGCGAGTTGTTTGGCGCTTCTGCGTACATGAGATGATGGGCGTACATGAGATGCGTGCCTTGACGATAGCTTCAACAACTATTGTACATGCGCAAAATTTGTGCTTCTTTAGGTTCTACTTATAACTTTTAGAGTTTTAGGCTTTACATAGAGGTTATTGTTAGGATCAAAGAGCTCAAACACACGAACACAAACACGAGAACAATAATCGAAAGCAATAGACGAGACACGAGATTTATAGTGGTTCGGTTACGTTGTGTAACCTACGTCCACTTGGGGCAACTAGGGTTTTCTTTTATTGAGGTGTTAATCTTTACAAGTACAAGAGATATGTATTTATACTAACTAGACAATTAGGGTTTACAATTTTTCCTAATTCTGTCTACAGGAAATACCGGGCCCACCCGAGATGGGTCGGAGCCCACAACATAACAATCTCCCACTTGGGCTTCGAGACATCTTCTCTAACCCACCACTTGAATGCGTCAAACACTTCAACCTGCTTCCACCTGAATGCGCAAAATGTCTTCAACTGCATTGTCTTGTACTTATAAATAAACCCGAACTGGTTTAGCTCCTCCTAGTTACCCCTGCCTTCTCGACTATTCTTGAAGGCCAGCTGAAGCCCTGCAAAGCTTCAGCTTATCTAGCGTGATAGACTTGGTGAACATGTCTGCTGGATTCTTGTTCCCCTTGATGTTGTTCAACTGAATAGTACCACTGCTGATTAGGCCTTCTGATGAAATGATATCTGATATGAATGTGCTTCGTCTTCCCATGATGAGAAGGATTCTTTGCTAGTTTAACAGCACTTTCATTATCACAGTACAATGGATACTTTGTCTGTTTTCTGCCTAACTCACCCAGAAAATTCTTCAACCAAACGAGCTCTTTACTAGCCTCAGCAGCTGCCATGTACTCAGCCTCTGTAGTAGAAAGTGCCACGCTCTTTTGGAGCCAAGACATCCAACAAATTGCTGTATCACCCATAGTGAACACATAACCCGTAGTACTCTTGTAGGTCTCATTACATCCACCCAAGTCAGCATCAGAATAACCTTTGAGAATAGCATCTCTACCCTTGAAACATAGTGCCATCTTTGAAGTACCCTTCAAATATCTGAGCAGCCACTTAACTGCTTCCCAGTGTTCTCTCCCCGGATTAGACATATACCTGCTGACAACTCCCACTGCGTGAGCAATATCGGGCCTTGTGCATACCATTGCATACATAAGACTGCCCACAGCTGATGCATAAGGAACCTTCGCCATTTCGGCCTTGTCTTTCTCTGTCTTTGGAGACTGATCTTTAGAAAGCTTAATATGACTAGCCAATGGTGTACTTCGAGTAATAGTCTTCTCATCATTCATTCTGAACTTCTCTAATATCTTCTGAATGTACTTCTCCTGAGATAAAGTTAGAGAACCGTTCTTGTGATCTCTGGTGATGCTCATACCAAGTATCTTCTTAGCTGGACCCAAGTCTTTCATTTCAAACTCTGCAGACAACTGTTTCTTCAACTTATTAATCTCTGCAATATCTGAACCTGCTATCAGCATATCATCAACATAAAGCAGGAGAATGATATAGGAACTTTTAAACTTCTTGAGATAGCAACAGTGATCCATCTCACATCTCCTATACCCGTTTCTACCCATAAAGCCATCAAACTTCAAATACCACTGTCTGGGCGCATGTTTTAAACCATACAAACTTTTCTGTAGTTTACACACCAAGTTTTCTTTTCCTTTAACCTGAAAACCCTCTGGTTGTGCCATATAATTAGTCTCATCAAGATCACCATGCAGAAACGCAGTCTTCACATCTAGCTGCTCCAAATGTAATTTCTCTGCTGTAACAATACTAAGCACCAATCTGATTGTAGTCATCTTGACCACAGGAGCAAATATCTCACTGTAGTCAACCCCGTGTTTCTGTTGAAACCCCTTAGCGACCCGTCTTGCTTTGTATCGTTTGTTACCATTGTGATCTTCCTTAACTCTGTATAGCCATTTATTCTGTAGAACTCTTTTATCTGGCGGAAGCTTGGTTAAGACCCATGTATTATTCTTCATTAGAGAGTTCATCTCATCCTGCATTGCATGCTCCCACTGAGGCGAATCTTTCAACTTAACTGCTTCTGAGTAACTTTCTGGTTCACCATCTTCAGTTAAAAGAAGATAATTAACTGAAGGACTGTACCGGGTAGGCTGCTTAGAAACTCTGGTGGATCTCCTGACCCAATGAGATTGGTCTGGAGTCTGTGGATGCTGTTCATCTTCAGAATCTGAACTCCCACTATCAGAAGCTTCAACTGTCTCTTCATCTCCACCCATGCCACCATCTTCAAACTCAAGAACTGTATCATCTTCAGTTTCTGTCTCTGATTCATTAACTGGTTCTGGATCTGATTGTTTCTGAGCATCAACATCAAATTCAACTTGCTCTTTCTGAACCTCTGAAGTGGTTGTGTTTCTATTTTTGTATAACTCAGCCTCATTAAAAGTAGCATGCTTACTTCTGATCAATTTTCTGTTTTCAAAATCCCAAAGCTTGTAGCCCATACTGTCAAAACCATAACCAATGAAGGTGTACTTCTTGGCTTTGGCATCAAGCTTGTCACCGTCTTTCACTAGATCATAGGCATTGCACCCGAATACTTTCAAATGCCCAAATTTAACAGATTCACCTTTCCACTCTTCTTCTGGTATCTTGAAACCCAATGGAACAGATGGTCCCCGATTAATTAAGTAGGCAGCAGTATTAATTGCATTTGCCTAGAACATCTTGGAAGCACTGAATTAATTCTCATACTTCTGGCTCTTTCATTCAATGTTCTGTTCATATGTTCTACGACTCCATTTTGTTGAGGAGTGCCCGGACTGTATAAATCATTCGAATACCATTCTCTGCACAGTAGTTCTGGAACTCTTTGCTGATGTATTCACCTCCGTTGTCCGACTTCAAGCATTTCACCTTCAAATCAGTTTCCAATTCAACAACAGTTTTCCATTTCTTAAAAACATCAAAAACTTCAGATTTATTTTTAAGAAAGTAAACCCATACCTTACATGTCGAATCGTCAATGAAAGTGACATAATAATGAGCACCTCCCAAAGAAGCAACTGGAGTAGGTCCGAAAACATCAGTGTGAATAAGCTCCAATTTCTGAGCTTTCGGTGGCTTTCCTGTCTTCACAAAAGACACCTTTTTCCCGAATACACACGGCTCACAAAATTCTGATTCGACCTTCTTTAACTCTGGAAGCTTTCCACTGGAGACGAGCATTTTCATACCTTTTTCACTCATGTGACCGAGTCGTTGGTGCCACAAATTAGATTGACTCATGCCACTGGTTACTGCATCTACCCCATCTACAGAAACTTCAACCATGTACAATGTGCCCCTCTTTGTACCTCTGGCAATCACAAGATTTCCTTTCACGACCTTCCATTGTCCCCCACCAAACATGACATCGTATCCTTCACAATCCAACTGCCCAATAGAAATTAACTTCTTCCTGAGACTTGAAATGACCCGAACATCTTTCAAGATCCATGTGGTGCCCAATGGAGTCTTCAAAACAACATCCCCCATCCCTGTGATATCAAGAGCATGGCCATTAGACAAATGAACTTTACCAAAGTTACCTGTTCGTAGATTCTTCATCGACTTCGTGCTAGATGTAGCATGGAACGATGCTCCTGAATCCATGACCCATGACTCTGTAGAATCTTCAACACAGCAGATAAGAACATCATTAGAATTATCTTCAGCCAGATTAACTTCCTTTTTGTCTTTAGAACAGATGGTTTAGGGCATTGGCTTCTATGTTCTTTGCAGTTCCAACACTGGATGTCCTTCCTGGGCTTTGACTGACTTCTTCTTCTAGACTTTGAACGACCCCTGCTACTACCCCTTTCTTTTCCCCTACCTCTTCCTTCAGTACTCAACAGAGAACTAGATGGTTCACCTGAATTTTTCCTTCTAATGTCTTCCCCGAAAATCAAATCACGGACCCCATCAAAGGTGAGCTTAGCAGTACTACATGAACTACTAACTGCAGTAACTGTCCGTGACCAACTTTCAGGCAATGACGATAACAATAACTGGGCTAAAATTTCATCATCAAACTTGATATCAACAGATAACAAGCGAGAAATAATGTTATTGAAATCATTGATGTGAGAGGAAACTGAACCACCTTCTTTCAATCTAGTGTTAACTAGCTGTCTGATTAGAAATACTTCGTTTGATCCAGACGGCTTCTCGTACATATTCGATAAGGCTTTCATCAAACCATGAGTAGTAGTTTCCTTCACTATATTGAACGCAACGTTCTTTGCTAGTGAGAGTCTGATAACAGCAATTGCTTTCCTGTCCAACGTCTTCCATTCTTTATCATCATATCTTCCGGTTTCTCCTCATCCAAGGCTGCCATAAAATCCTTTTGACACAGCAGATCCTCAATTTGCATCTTCCAAAACCCAAAATCATGTCCATCGAATTTGTCAATCTTTGTTCTCCCGTCATCAGCCATTATTCCAACCTAAATGCTCAACAATCGAGTCAAAACTGAAAACAGTGCCAAACACAACTTTGGCCGACTGCCTGAACTTGCGTGTTGTTCTATTGAACACTGTTTTTATGAAATCAGTTTCAAAAAATTGAGAGCAATCGGTTGTAACAGCACTTCAATTAAAACACTGAACCAACAGCAAACAAACACTGAACCAACAGCAGCAGAGCAAACATCAGCAGCTGTTTCAACCAAAACAATGAACCAACAGCAACAAAACAAACAGCAGCAGCTATTTCAGCGGCTGCAGGGGAGAAATTCGGTAGGAATCGGCGCCGAAAACCCTAATCGGCGGCGGCGGCGGCGGCGGTTGAAGGCGGTGGCGGCGGCGGCTTAACCCTAATCGGGGTTAGGCGGCGGCGGCGGTTGACGGCGGCGGCGGCGGCGGCTTAACCCTAATCGGGGTGAGGCAGTGGCGGTGGCGGTTGTTGTTGACGGCGGTGGAACCTTGATCGTGTGTACGGAATCTTCAAAAAAAATTTTCCGGGGGGGGGGGGGGGGAGATTTTAACAGTAACAAGAGCCTGAACCGGCTCTGATACCAGTTGTTAGGATCAAAGAGCTCAAACACACGAACACAAACACGAGAACAATAATCGAAAGCAATAGACGAGACACGAGATTTATAGTGGTTCGGTTACTTGTGTAACCTACGTCCACTTGGGGCAACTAGGGTTTCTTTATTGAGGTGTTAATCTTTACAAGTACAAGAGATATGTATTTATACTAACTAGACAATTAGGGTTTACAAATGGGTCGGAGCCCACAACATAACAGTTATCTGTATTTAAGTTGTATATAGAGGTTTTACTATCTACATTTTGGGTTCAAGGATTAACATTAATACATTCTAGTGAATATCATCTGAGTTAAATTAGGGGGAAAAAAAAAACTAATACCCATCACCTCGTGTATGTGATGCGTGCGCCTTCGTCTTGGCTCCGAGGAACCTAGCGCCTCCGTCTTGGCAGTTGGCTCCAAGGAACCTAGCGCCAGGGTGCGCCTTGTGCTTTTAAAACCAAGAAAAGGATCAAGTTTGCCAAGTCTCCTAAGTGGTTCTTTTTTATATTAATTCCTGCTCACTAGAATGGTTTTGTTTGCATATGATTCCCCTCCCCCTTTCATTTGTCGATATAATTTCACACACTTTTGTAGAATTATTCATACAAATTGACTTTTAAAAAATAACATACAGTTTTATTATTGGCATCAGATGCTCGTGTGAAAGATGACGTTATGAAATATAGTGCATTTTTGTTTTCACACAAAATTAATGTTCGCTTCTGCATCCACATTTATGAACTACTTGCATATGCTATGTTTAGTGTTATTATATTCAGGCCTAAATTTGGCTATCAATATAATGTAGTTTGTGATTTGAGATTTTCCATTTAGTGGTATTATATTCAGGCCTAAATTAGTGTATCAATAAAATGTAACTTGATTTATTTCTACTAGTGAATGCAGGCACACTTACTTCGAGCTGCTGAAGTTAAAAAAGCCATTGAGTGGATAATGTCGAATCTTGATGGTCACTATGCTGCTGATTCAGTTGCTGCTGCAATTGCTCATGGTGCTCTGACTGCAGAAATAGCTTCAGCTGCTGATGGTCAATCTGGATCCTTTCCTCTTTCATCTCAAAAAACCTTATCAAGGGTTCTCCTGCCACCAGTTCATCAAATTTATCAAAAAACTTCAGGTGATCTGTTTTCCATTCAGCACAACCCAAACACATTCTGGCCAGTACCCGGCCCACCCAACCTTAAATGTGTTTTCTTTGACAGAGCTGATGTATTGAGAGAAAACACAGAAGCAGTGTTTGCTGCTTGTGATGCGGCTCATGGAAGATGGGCAAACTGCTTGGTGTTCGTGCTCTTCTCCATCCAAGGCTGGGTTACAAGATTTTCTAAATATATAACGTGTCTCAAGAATTTGTAACTGCAACAGAGAAGGTACCGTTATTGGTAAAGTTCCAATTTGTAAATTGAAAGATTCATTTTTTAACTATATGTGCTTATAGTGTGAATCTATGCTAACATAAGCAGATTGGTGGAAGATTGGGATATAGCATTCGTGGAACATTACAGTCTCAAGCCAAAGCTTTTGTTGATTTCCAGCATGAATCTCGGGTAGTTATTGTTTTTGTGATTAATTAACTTGCTGATATGGATAGTTTAATGGTTATGATTATGAACCACTTGTTTTAATACTGTTGTAGATGACAAAACTGAAGGCAGTGCTTGATCAAGAACATGGGTTGAAGTTGATGTTCCTGTTGAATTCCAGGCTATTGTAGATTCGCTTTTCAGCTTGGAGTCTGACTCAGACGATGACCATTCTAAAAGCATTGCTAATAGCTATAATGAAATGGTTGCCAGCAGTGCTGAACAGCCATCTCAACCTGTTGATGAAATCACAGATAACAACATTAAAACAAAGAATGGACATGGAAAATCTTCTGCTCATTTATTTCCTTAGAGGTGTTGGGTATCACATGGTAAACTGGTTAGTAATCTTCTAATGCGTTTCACCAATTTATGGATCTTCATTGGTGTTTGGCTACTTGTTGCACCATGTTCTGCATTGATATATTCACTTGTGTGAATTTGGCCTGAGATTTTTTGATAATTACAACCTTTTTGTTGTCAGTGGCTAATCTTGCTGAAGATGTTATCAGAGTACATTGATATGAATACTGTTTTGCCATCACTCTCCTCTGAGGTTATTCACCGTGTACTTGAAATGTTGAATTTTTCAACACAAGGGCATGCCAGCTTGTTCTTGGTGCTGGTGCCATGCAGGTAACTTTATTGTTACAGTGACATAGTGGTAATTATAAAATTCCTTAATACAGTGCCTACTTGTGATGAGAAGTTTACCCACTTAAACTCTTCTTTTTGAAATCACATCATTTGTTGTAGGTCTTAAGTTAAATACTGTTTAATTGGCACTGCAGGTCTCTGGTTTAAAGTCTATTACATCCAAACATTTGGCACTGACAAGTCAGGTTGTCAGCTTTGTGCATGCTATTATCCCTGGTAGGTGCATGATTCAAAGCTGTTATTTTGCAGAAAAATATTATTCAGTGGGATTATCCATTCTTTAGTTTTTATAATAACCTTTCATATGTATGTATCTAAGAAATTAGGAGGATTCTTTTCCTGAAAGTACCGGAGTCGCGAAAAGGATTGCTGTTATCAGAAATCGAACGAGTATCACAGGTAGTTTTATGATCATATGTACATGGCAATGAGCGCTAATTATTTAATTTACCATTTAGTTTATCATGGATTTATCTTTGGAAACGAACTTAGGATTATAAAGTGCATCGAGATGAAATACATACAAAAACTGGTGCAAATAATGAGGGAGAGGTTGTTAGTCCATCTTCGTGGATTGCCACAAATTATCGAAACATGGAACCGAGTAGATGAAACTGACGCACAACCTAGTCAGTTTGCTCGATCACTCACAAAGGTAAGTAAGCGTCTGTAAATGTACATTTATTTGTTCCTTATTACCTTCTATATGTGTTTCAGCTGCTACATGTAGTTATTGTCTTGCTTTGCATTGTATTATGTTTTTGTTAAAACGAATTTTGTGTTCATTTCTTTCCAGGAAGTTGGATATCTTCAACGTGTGCTTTCTCGGACTTTGCATGATGCAGATGTTCAGAAATATTCAAGTGAGCTTTAGACAAAATATAATTATTAGGATCTTCAAGTTAAATAAGACTTCTAATGCGAAGGTCTATTTATAGCTGAAGGCCTGTGTTTCATTGTTTTATGGATTTTGATCATATAATATTTACCATTTAATAACCACATGATTTGTACTAGTGTTCATCTATAATTGTGATTACATCGAATGTCTCTCTTTGCAGAGAAGTGACCATCATCTTTGACATACAAATCTCTGATGCATTTTCACAAGTGGATATTTCACTCCACAAGCAAAAGCCAGGTTCTTAAAAAATTTATGCATGATGGTTACTGCGCACAAGCATCTCTTATCACCTCTTTTTGTAGATCACTGTACTTCAATATTCTAAATTAACCATTGCAATTATTACTAATAAAATTAAGAGAGACTAATTAGTGCTTTCAATAAATTCCCCAACACATGAAAGGTTTCATTAAATGTATCAATGTCATATATTAACTGAACGAGAACATATATCACAGACATTTGATATATATCTTATTATGTTAACTAATGTCTCCAGAGTTTAGAGGTGGCAATCTTCAATCTGTATATCTTATTATGAGTCTGTTTGGGTTTTTTTTAAACCAACAGGTCAAACTTGTTAATTTAAAAAACTTAGCTGAAACTGAAGTACGTCAACGGGTCGCCAAAGTGAATTAAATGCTTAAAATCTTGCTATATTAAAAAGTAATTTATTGTTTTTATAATACAATTCTTGAATTCATGTTTATTACGCTAGACCTTTATAAATCTTTTAAAAAATTGACAAAAAGAGTGTTTGGTGGGTCAACCAAATCTACAGACATATTTGACCCTCCCTGTTTCACTACCTCCCACCTGTGGTTGAATGCTATTAACTATATTCTATTGTTTACATCTTATTCCCATTTTTTTATGTGAATATTTGTGCCAGGCTTAAACGTGACATCAACACATTCTTGGATGCATTAAATCATTGCCTTCGGCCAAATTAAATAATGAGTCCGGGACTCCCACTGCTGGACAACTTGAGTCCTTGCTCCAAACAATATCTGCTGAACCGGATCAATAGTATACTTGGCAACTTATTTCATTAAACACTCAGAAAGACTATATATAAGAGAACCATCATTATCATGCAAATGATTTGAGGTAATAATATCATTACACAATTTTTTTCCTTGGGAGTATGAAAGTAATAATTTCCCAGCAATGATTAGAAGAGGTGGCAAAACGGGTGTAAAGTGGGGAATTTTCTCTTAACATTTTTATTTTTATTTTTGTATATTAGTGTGCCAATTGTGATTACAAAAGATATAGTATGTCACACAGTAATATAATGATTTTTAATAAGATTTTTTAAAGGTTTATGTATAAAAAAATAATTGGCAATTTTTGACCCATTTGACCCGTTTGGTCTAAGATATATTTTATTTTACCCTGTAGAGGTAAAACATGATCCTACTATTATCGTATTTTGTTTTATATATATTTTGTTGGCATCCCAGGTGCTTCGTTTTGCAATTTTCGATACAAATTTTGTGAGGAGATTGAGATTACTTGGTTGTAGGGCTACGGGATGTAAATTTAATGGTATAGATGTACAACAGGTTGGTTTGATTTTGTTGGTGTTTTTTTTCTCAAGAGGCCAGCACAGGTAGTGAATTTGGATTGGCTACAATTATGTATGGATTTGAACAGTACAAGCAAAGAGAATTTTCATGATTTCTCACAAATGAATATGAACGATTCGTGTTACCTGTAAACCAGAAATAGTCGTGTTCGGGTACCACAAGTTTTGTTAAAGATATGATGGTTTCGGTTTGATTAAGTTGTACTCCGTTGCCTGCGTAAGTGCATCACTTTGCTCTCATTTACCTGTAATAGTGATTAGTAGTCGAACTTCAAATTAAACCTAGCAAAACAAACTAAACACTCAATTTTAGTCTATTGTGGCAGTTATGATAACTAATGGGTTTAGTTTGGGTCATAATGGATTTTCAACGAATTAAAATGGTTATTCTTAATTTCTTATCAAGCTTGCTAACTTAAATAGATTTAAATTGAATGAGCGGGTAGTCGTGCATCATCCACCAGCATAATCTTCGTCAGCAAGTGCAAGTGCAAGTGCCCGTCACCGTTAACGCCACTATGGTGCAGACACGACTACGGCCACTGCCTACTGGACGTTGCTATTCTCGAGCCACAACAACTGCCATTGTTGCCGCCACCTGCTGAAAGTCGCTTCTTTGACACCACAGCAGCCACCACCATCGTCGTCATCGCTACCTTCACCACCACCACTTTTTTTTGTTGTCACTGCCATTGTGGCCACCACCTCAACCGGCACCCCGCATTGCTATTTACTTTGCCGCAACACCTTTATTTTTGCTGTCATCGTCTTCACCTTTACCGTCCATGAACCACCCTGTCTTTCCATTGTCGCTACTAGCTTGCCATAAAACCAAGTAAAACTGAGTCTGTCCATTTTAACTTGCACATATATATTGGTGAATGGTGATAATATACAAGTTGTGGGGCGGACATGAGTCAGTTTGGTTCTTTTATTAGTTATGCTGATGTTTCATTTATTATATAGATATTAACTATTAAGTTCGGTTTTACTCTGAGGTTTGATAAAAATATCATTTGTTTTTCAAAAGATTAAAAATACAATTTACATCCAAAAGTTTTTAAAACTGTTTCAATTTTAGTTTAAAAGTTTAATTAGTTCTTTCAACTCGATCCAATACAATGAAACTTTTGTACAGATATTGAAACAACGTATATATCTTTTGAATGTATTTGATGTTTTTAATATACTAGAGAAAAAATGTTACTTTTATCAAATTTTAGGGAGCAAATATGAAATTAACTCTAATATTAATTATCTTTCTAGCTTTATTTTTAACATATGTATGGAAAAACCAACCTTTAATGCCAACCAAAACATAAGGAGTATGTTCGAGCCGTAGGTTTGGCGGTTCTTTGCTTGGATTTTCTTTTTATTTGATTTTAATATTTTAACATAATAAAATTTTAAAACGTTACTATTATTTTATGTGATTTTAATGTACCATTATAACATTCTTATTTTTGTCTACTTGTCAATGTAAATATTACTCAAAACCTAATAGAGTTGACTTGTTGAGCATTTGTTTTTTTATGTATTTTTAGTATATATTTTTCTATGTAATTCAAATACATAACAGAATACTTGCTTTCTTTACGTTTCAAGATATATTTAACACAGTTGTTTCTATTTAGACAGCTAGCCCACAACATCATATTATTCTTTGAAACTTTAGACACACACTTACTACGTTTATTTTAATCTATGTTTCAACTAAAACTATTATAATAAATCCACCGTCTATATCAATATTTTTTTTAAACGTAAAAGATGCGACACTTCTTCGGTGGATAAACATTATTTCAATTGGGCCCGTCTTAGCTGGGACCGCACCCCCAGCTCATCTATCCGGTCTTAGCCGGACCGCACCCCCATCCCATCTATCCGTGTCTAAGCATATTGTTAAAAAAGAGACTTGAACTCATTAGTTCCACATATTTAAATATAATGGGTACCTAATATTAATAAGTTAAGAAACATTGATTTTATATTAATAACTGAGTTATCATAGTTGTGAGGAGAAAAGGTAGTTTAAGGGTTTAAGCGGTGTGGGTGAAGGGTGGTGACGGAAGCAGAGAGAGCACCGAGTGTAAACCAGCAGGAGCAATGTCGCTTTCGTCTCCCGTAAGCTATTTCGCCATTAATCTATATTTATCTCTAACAGCTGTAGCAACATCTATTATCCATAATCATCCACCCCAAATATCTCCCCAATTTCCATATAAACCACTAAAAGACACATTCAACCGCACAATTCTTCTCCACTCGATCGGTATCCACTGATCCTCACTCCTCAGGTCCGATTTCATCTGCTATCTTCTTCACTCATGATTGATTACATGTTCCTTTTGCTTATATGAAACCAATTCAAAGCTTTGAATTTGTTTATAACGCGTGCGTTACGATAGAATTAATAATCCACCGGTTTTACGGTGTAATTGTGTTTGAACCATTGTTCTCTGCTGCTCAATTGTGTTTGCATTGATCAATTTTGCTAATGATATCAGTTTTTGATAGTAAGGCTAAGCCACCGGGGTTTAATATTTTATTTCCCCTTTCGGCTTCGTGTGAAGTTGTTACAATAAGGGAGTTTTGATTTTGTGATTTTCATCAGGTGCTTGCACTTTGCAGATTGTAGCTGAAGTTGATGGTTTTGTTCACAATTGGTTGATTGGGAGCAAATAGCAATGGAATCAGGAGAAATTGGGGTTAGTAATTTAGTATTAGTAATTTGTAACAAGTTTTTTCATTACTCCCTCTTTGTCCATTGCTTCAAAATCTACTTAATGGAAGACATTATCTATATGAACATGCCATGCTGATTATGGATTGAATGCTAGTTTTTGTTGTAAATTGGTTGTTGTGGTTTTTTTCGTCTACTTGAATATGGTGTTGGGTTTAACTTCAGTTTAAACTTGTTATGTTTTGGATTGGCAGGGGAAGCCTTTGAAGAATGTTGGGAATCAGGTTTGCCAGATATGCGGGGATAACGTTGGCAGTATGGAGAACGGGGAAGTGTTTATCGCCTGTGATGTATGTGGATTCCCGGTTTGCAGACCGTGCTATGAATACGAGCGCAAGGATGGCAATCAGTCTTGCCCTCAATGCAAAACTAGATACAAACGACAAAAAGTTTTGATTTTACTTCAAAGCATTCGTATACCTATATGTTTGCTAATTTACTATGTATTGTAGGGTTATGTGCATTGATTGTTCATAAACAAGATTTATAAAGATTGATATGTGATTGCTGATAATAGTCCTGCATTCTTGAATACAGGAAGTCCTGCCATTTTCGGAGACGAGGAGGATGTTACTGCTGATGATGTTACTGCGGATTTTCACTTAACAGAAACTCAAAATGAGAAGCAGAAGATAGCACAGCGTATGATGAATTGGCACATGACGTACGGAAGAGGGGAGGATACTAGTGCTCCTAATTATGATAAAGAGGGCTCTCATAATCACATACCTTTTCTTATCAGTGGACAAGAGGTTTAAGCTTAATCTACACAGGCATCTCTCCGTTTTAATAATTTTTTGCTGCAATTTTTAATATTTTTTTTCTGCTTGCTGTTAGGTTTCTGGTGAGTTTTCTACAGCATCTTCTCCTCCTCGTGGGGGAACAACACATTCGCTCCCTTACCATGGTAATTTTCATCACTTGTGTGTTTTTCGCTTACTGTAACGAGACAATGAACTAATCTTTTCATATACATAAGTCTCATTCTGAAACAAGTTCTCTGTTTGCAGCTAATATTAGGGCTGGGGACCCTGCAAGGGAGTTTGGAAGCACAGGATTAGGAAACCTTGCTTGGAAAGAGAGAGTTGAAGGCTGGAGGATGAAACAAGATAAGAATGTAATTCCATTGACCACCAGCCATGCTGCTTCTGAAAGAGGTCAAGATATTGATGCCACCACTGATGTTCTGGTGATGACTCATTGTTGTAAGTCTACTGGTTCTCTCTGGTCTTGTTATGAACTTATGATGAATTAATGAACTATTGCTGTTGTTTAATTTTAATTTGTTCTAACTACTTAAGGAATGATGAAGCCCGCCAACCACTTTCAAGAAAGGTTTCTATTCCATCATCCAGAATAAATCCATACAGAATGGTTATTGTACTTCGATTGGTTGTTCTTTGCATCTTCTTGCACTACAGAATAACAAACCCAGTGACCAATGCATATCCATTGTGGTTACTTTCTGTTATATGTGAGATATGGTTTGCAATCTCTTGGATATTGGATCAGTTCCCCAAATGGCTACCTGTAAATCGTGAAACATATCTTGACAGACTACTCTTAGGTAATACACATCCCCATCTTACTCTTTGTTTAATAAATCTAAAAAAATATATATATATATGAAATTCTGTATTTTTTGCAAAATCATTTTTACAGGTATGACCGGGAAGGAGAACCATCACAGTTGGCTGCTGTTGACATATTCGTTAGTACTGTGGATCCATTAAAGGAACCGCCTCTTGTTACAGCAAACACTGTTCTGTCTATACTTGCAGTTGACTATCCAGTTGACAAGGTTTCATGCTATGTTTCTGATGATGGAGCTGCTATGTTGACTTTTGAAGCTCTGACTGAAACATCAGAGTTTGCTAGGAATGGGTTCCTTTTTGCAAGAAATATAACATAGAGCCCCGAGCTCCTGAATGGTATTTCTCCCAGAAAATCGACTATCTCAAAGATAAAATTCAGCCAACTTTCGTCAAAGACCGCCGAGCTATGAAGGTAAAAACTCTTTCATGGAGTTAATCTTCATTCCTGTTACTCCTTGACTAAAAATTGGCGATGTGTTCCTTTTTCTGGCAGAGAGAATATGAAGAATTCAAAATTCGTATAAATGGCCTTGTTTCCAAGGCTCAAAAAGTCCCTGAAGAAGGATGGATTATGCAAGATGGTACACCATGGCCTGGAAATAATACTAGAGATCACCCAGGAATGATTCAGGTAATTTAACTTTGCCAAATTATGTCAAATTAGTACAATAATACCTTCTTTTTATTTCTCTCCGAGACTTTTACTAAGTTGCCTTTTTCCCAGGTTTTCTTAGGTCAGAGCGGTGGCCTTGATAGTGAGGGAAATGAGTTGCCACGATTAGTTTATGTTTCCCGAGAAAACGTCCAGGGTTTCAACATCACAAGAAAGCTGGTGCCATGAATGCACTCGTGAGTAATTTTATATTGAAACCTTTAAGTATAACTTCTGGTAACTGAGCTGTAACTTTCAATACAACTATTTGTAGGTGCGCGTGTCGGCGGTCCTTACCAATGGCCCTTTTATATTGAATCTTGATTGTGATCATTACATCAATAACAGCAAGGCACTGAGGGAAGCCATGTGTTTTATGATGGATCCAAATCTTGGAAAATATGTTTGTTATGTTCAGTTTCCACAGAGATTTGATGGAATTGACAGGAATGATCGTTATGCTAACAGAAACACCGTTTTCTTTGATGTGAGTTTATTAAACTTTCTTAACTTATATTCTTTCATCCCAGTACATAACTGTGCTTATTTCTTCTTTTAACAGATAAACTTGAGAGGTTTAGATGGCATTCAAGGCCCTGTTTATGTGGGAACTGGATGTGTGTTCAACAGAACAGCATTGTATGGTTATGAACCACCTCTTAAACCTAAGAAAAAGAGAGAAAAAGGCTTCTTGTCTTCCTGCTTTGGCTCATCAAGAAACAAAAGTTCAAATTCAAACAAGGAGTCAGATAAAAAGAAATCTAGCAGGCATGATGATCCCACTGTTCTAGTTTTTAACCTAGAGGATATATAAGAAGGGTTGAAGGTAAAATTTCCACAATCTGTTAACCTCATTGTGTATATATTGGTTCTTCCATTCATGGTTTTGTTCATTTATATTAGAGCTGGGATTGATGATGAAAAATCATTACTAATGTCAGAAATGACCCTTGAGAAAAGATTTGGGCAGTCAGCTGTTTTTGTTGCATCCACACTTATGGAAAATGGAGGTGTCCCACAATCTGCAGCACCAGAGATTCTTTTAAAAGAAGCCATTCATGTTATCAGTTGTGGGTATGAAGACAAAACAGACTGGGGAAGCGAGGTCAGTTTGGCTTCCATTTTTTTAAAACATTTTTTGTAATTTTAAGATTCAAAGGGTATCTAATGAGATGAATATTGACAGATAGGTGGATTTATGGGTCTGTGACGGAAGATATTCTTACAGGATTCAAGATGCATGCACGTGGTTGGCGGTCAATATATTGCATGCCACCTAGGCCCGCCTTCAAAGGTTCTGCACCTATAAATCTGTCAGATCGTTTGAACCAAGTGCTTAGATGGGCTTTAGGGTCAGTTGAAATCCTTTTCAGCAGACATTGCCCTATGTGGTACGGTTACAATGGACGACTAAAGTGGCTTGAACGTTTTGCATACATAAACACGACCATTTATCCAGTTACTGCAATTCCACTGCTCGTCTACTGTACCTTACCGGCTGTCTGTCTCCTTACCGGAAAGTTCATTATCCCTCAGATTAGTAACCTTGCAAGTTTATGGTTTATCTCTCTATTTCTTTCTATTTTTGCTACTGGGATACTTGAAATGAGATGGAGTGGAGTGGGGATAGACGAATGGTGGAGAAATGAGCAGTTTTGGGTTATTGGTGGTGTTTCTGCTCATCTTTTTGCTGTGTTTCAAGGTCTGCTTAAAGTGCTTGCAGGCATAGACACCAACTTTACAGTTACATCAAAGGCATCAGATGAAGATGGTGATTATGCTGAACTTTATATGTTTAAATGGACCACACTTTTGATTCCACCAACAACACTCTTGATTGTGAATATGGTGGGTGTGGTTGCTGGGATCTCGTACGCGATCAACAGCGGATACCAGTCGTGGGGTCCACTGTTTGGTAAACTTTTCTTTGCATTTTGGGTGATTGTTCATCTCTACCCTTTCCTCAAGGGTCTTATGGGAAGCAAAACCGGATGCCAACTATTGTCGTCGTGTGGTCCATTCTTTTGGCGTCCATCTTCTCTTTGTTGTGGGTTAGAATCGACCCGTTTACTACAAGAGTTACTGGCCCGGATGTTCGGTATTGTGGAATCAACTGTTAAGTTGAGTATGGACTTAAAACCCTGCATACAACCTCTGGATATATATATGTAATTATATATAACTATATAAGCTGTTTGTGTTTCAAATATACCTTTTTCTTCAGCAGAAAATGCATGAATTGATGGATGTTTTTCTGGATGGCTTCTTTTGTCTTGTGCTAACTGGTAAACGTAGTGCTCTTCTCCAGTTTTATTTAGTTGCATCTTAAGTTGTCACATGATATAATTTATCTTTTCTTTAACCTGTCACATCAATAAAATTCACCTTTTTTACTCTAAAAGCGCTTTCTTTTTTATCCAAATTTAACATTTTCAATGCCACCTTGGAAATCAAAGGGTGGGCGTTGCTTGTTCACAAGCCGAGCTAAATTGAGTGTTCAAACTCACTCGTTTTCAATCCGAGCGCCTAGAAAAAAATCGTATGAGAATTTGCACTTGGAAGTCTGTCTAGTTTTATATATGATAGGCTAGTAATCGGATCAAAAAATTTTAGCCGGTCAAAGTCGGTCAACGGGTTTTTTTTTTTTTGCTCCTTGGTCAAAATCGGGCCTGGCTGGTCCTAATTAGCCCAAAATCATTGGTTTTTTGCGAGTTTCCGGCGACTCTCCGGCCAGATTCAGGCGACTTTCCGGCCAAATTCCGCCGAGATGCAAAATTTCTTGCGGAATCTCATAAATTCCGAGGAAAACATGAAATTTCAGGCCAAATGTGTGTGTGTTTATATATAAATCTAATATTTTCATTTAAAATTACATGTGAAAATGTTTGTTTTTATATATAAAACTAAAATTTATATATAAAAACTTCAATCAGATAAAATCCCGATAACTACCGATTAATCTTTAGTCGGTACCTCACCATCCGACTAGCGCCTAACGATTTTTACAACACTACATTGGACCATTGTCCATGCTAAGTGTTTTGATTGGGCCTTGGGATCGAAATTAAACGCATGTTTTGGAAAAACCTTCATCCGATATGGGCAATTCAATACGATTAACCATTAAGATGTAACCGTATCCGCCATCTAATACAAAAACACGTACCACTTCTGAGTTTAGACCAATAATAACAATTCCTTTTGGCATTTATTAGTGGATCCAACTAAGAAGAAAAACATTTAACAACACCATTTAACTATAATATATTTCAACATCCCTCCCAATCTTAAAGGTAAACAAGCCCAAAAACCCAGTTAAAACCATTTTCCATTTTTATTTAAAAACCCCTATTTTAACAAACATATAACCATATGTTTGTTTTAAACTATGCACATTAGAAATAAAACAAAACAATAAGCAACATAGTTCAAGAACTCCCATGATCAAAAGTGCACAACTAATTGAATGGTGCGATTTAGTGTGAACTGTAGGCCCCATCCCCCCCCCCCCCCCCCCCCCCCCAACCCAAAAAGAAGAAAAAAAACTTATTTCGTTTTTACCTTGAACATGAATGAAGAAACATGAATTCTAAACATTATGGAAGATATGAGCAAGAAATAACCAGAAAAAAAAATATGACTAACTTCCCTTGATCTCTCATGACCTCTTGAAGCAAATTCCACTTCTTTCCCTGCAAATATGCAATAAACATTGATAAAATTCAAACTTGGAAAGTGATTTCTTCAAAGATTGGAATAACCCAAGTCCCAACGATATATGTTCCACTCATACACGCATGTATGTAAATACATCAAAAGCATGTTAGTATGTTACTAGTTAATGAGATATTGTTCTAGATTAAACCTAACCGTACCCCAGCCCCTGCTCAGCTACCCCTGCTCAAAAAAGATTTCAGCCCAGCCCACCCAACCCATTTGAACGGTTGAACCTGTACTAATTAAATATTTAATCATTTTGAACCTGCATTCCTTAATCAACAATACCACAATAATGTGGAAGGAAAGAGAATGGATGTCAATTAGCAATATAGTTCTGCTTCCTTCAGGGTCTATTGCTTCTTCCTCCTCAGTTGCATGCTGCTTGCCTCTCGGAATTACTTAATCAACTGCAGTATCAAAAGAACATTGTTAATTTAATTGACGAGTAATTACTAAAACAAGTTCCAGGTTGACTTGTGTTAACCCACAAACACTTTTAAAAACAATGTGTTGATTAAGATTACAAAAAACAATATTATTACAATAAAAGTCTAGATATTGCGATTTAGAAGATTGAATCAATTGAATTCATTGACTGAAACTAGAAATAGGACCTTAAGTTATGTTACTATTCTTTAAAAGGAACCATTTAATATAGATTATAGATCAAATCAACATGTTGATAAGAGAAAATGAGGGCAAATAATCAAATACAGATAGCTTATACTATTGTTTGTATGTGCCTTCTAGATTATGATCGGATTCTTTAGGTGAAGAAGCAGTTTTGTCTATTCCCATAATCCCATGTCATTGTTGAAACACCCATCAAACCACATCGTACAGCGAATTTTCTTTAAGCAAGCCTGCAAACCAAATATTAATAAATTAAGATGGTGTGAAACTGTAGCCGTCAATGATTCTTTCGTTTAGTTATCGCCCACCAACTTATTTGCTTTTCACCTTCAACATGAACAAGAGAAACATGAATTCTAATTAGCATGGAGGATAGGAACAAAAATTTAGGAAAAGAAATATGACAAGCTTCCCTTCATCTCTCAGAACCTCTTGAAGCATATTCCAGTTTCTTTTCTGCAGATATGCAATAAATATTAATAAAGTTCAAACTTAGAAAGTGAAACCTTCAAAGACTGGAATAACCTTAAGTCCAATGGTATTTGTTTCTAGAGTGTACATGATTCAAAATTTTTTGGTCTGCAAGCTCGAGAAATCTCAAGCCATTAATATACCACTAGTATCTAAATCCAACAGTCAAACATCAGTAGCTAATGAGGTACTATTCCCACAAAAAAAAGTACCACTAGTATGTAAATCCAACAGTTGAAGGTCAGTAACTAATGAGGTGTTATCCCCCCCCCCTGGTCCCCCACACCAAAAAAATATATATATAAAAACTTGCAACTCATTAGCAAACGCAAAGAGAGAAGATGAAATAGAAATTAAGAGAAGAAAAAAGGAGGACCGGGAGTTTTCTTCCTTTTAATTATCAAATAATCATGGAAAATATGAACTAGAAAAAAAACAGAAAAAGAAATTAGACAAACTCCCCTTTCGTCTTTCATGACTTTTTTAAGAGGGGCCAATCAAGGCTCATTGAGCATCTCCAAGATATTCCACAAGTAACGAAAAAAAAAAAATACCTTAAACGGGATCGCATGCTCCTCTTTGGTCTGCACGCATCTGAATCTGAAAGCTGTTTCAAACATCACCATTATCATCTTCTAAGTGGTGTTTTCCATCCTCACTACCTGATCAACTGGTATAGACCCATTCAGAACATATTCAAATCAAGTATAGATGATGATAATACAATTTGTAGCAGACAAAATAAAATGTAGGCTTTAAAACTGGGTTTACATGCCAATACAGGAACAATGCAAATCAAATTGAAATAATAAAACTTTCAATATAGAAAATAAGCTTGTGTTACCACAGTATTAGCAGTGTACGAAGTAGTCATTTTTGATGACAAAGGACCAATCTGTGCCAGCACACTTCTCCCTGAAGAAAATATAATAAATAAGTTAACAGAACCCTACACTTAATAAAGTGATATAAAACATAGTAGCATGATGTGAGTGCCGGCACATTTCCATTCAAAAACCAAACAAAGAAAAACCTTATGTTTATCAAATCCTACCATAACAGATCCCAATCAGATTAAAGTTGCTTTTGGAATAGAAAAAGAAGGCACAGTTCAGAGAACTTCCCTTTGAATGCACAAGAAAAAAACATAAAAAGAAATGCAACAAACATCTGGCAGGCCTCGCCTCTTGAAGCAAAGAATGCAACAAGCATCCCTTCATCTCTCAAGGCCTCTTGAAGCATATTCCACTTTGTTCTGCAGATAAACAGAGAAAGTTGAAACTTCGGAAAATGGAACTTGAAACAGAAATGGAGTGAAGAAAGAGTCTGGGAGAAACCATCAACCTTCACCTCTCAAGGCCTCTTGACCTCACTTTCTTTGAAATGTTTAAAATTCATGTTGTGGACCTGTGGTCGATATACTGAAAGGCAGATGACATAATAGCAACAAATTTCAATTAGAGTTTATGACAGGTTAAGATTATATAAGGAGTTTTTGAAGTTTAAGTTAGGGACAGACTCACAGACTCAACTCAAACTTCCTTCGCCTCATCCAGCAACTGTTTGTAACCCCCAATTGCAGCCTTTTGCGCTGCTTGTGACTCTTTGTGTTCTTCTTCAGCACATGTTCTGACATAATGATCTAATATTGCTCTTCGAGCACTATAACTAGAAATTACCTGCAATAAGAACATTGTTTCCATCCACTCAGTAATTAATAATACAAAAGATAAATATTTAAATACCAGAACCAGAAACCAAAATCTAAGTTTGGTTCATTAAAAGTTTTGTCTGCAGGAGACTAACGCCTCACTTACTCAACATTTTATCATCTTTTTCTCTTTGTTCTCAAATTTTTAAACCGCATATTGCAGTCTTTCAAACAGCATATGGCAAGAAAAAATCAGCTGAAAGTACAAGACAATAATACTGCAGATAGGTTTCAGTGTAGCAAATAAGCTTGTGTTATCATGGTTTAAGTTGTAGGAAGTATCTTTTCCCTTAATTTGTGGTGATCAATCTGTGCTAGAACACTTCTCCCTGCACTATTTAAAAATCAACTAAGAAAACAGAAACCTACAATTTAGAGATACCATAAATGAAACGATATAATACATAGTAACATGATGAACTTTAATCGACCAGAATATACCAGCACATTGTCATCCACAACCCATTTTATTATAAACAAATAGAAACCTTATGTTTAACAGACCCTAGTCATGCAGATGACAATTCCCAATGACTTCAAAAAAAAAAAACCATTTAGCTATCAGTTTTAAAATAGAATTAAACTTGTTTGGAGAACTTCCCTTCAATCATGGACTCAAGGTAGCCCTCAAGGTTTTCTTCCTTTTAGGCTTTTAGCTATCAGCCTATCACCCACCAACTTATCAGCTTTTTACCTTGAACAAGAACGGAATAAATATAAATTCTAATAAACATGTGAGATATGAACTAGAAACATAAAATTACAAACTCCCCTTCATCTCTGAAGACCTTTTAAGCATAGTTCAGCTTTTTTTCCTGCAAATATGCAATAAAACATAGTTACATAGATAAAATTCAAAGTTAGAAAGCAAATCCTCTAAAGATTGGAATAACCTAATTCCAACTAGCTTCTTTCATTAATCAATTATAATGTAATAATGTGGAATTAAGTAGGAAGAATGAATGCCAATTACCAAATCATCCTGACCTCATCAGGGACTACTTCTTTGTTTTCATCACGATCTTTTGAAAATGAACAAAATCGTTATTTGTGCAAACGAGAACCCTAAGAACACAAACCATATGTTTTTTCTGTCCATGCTAGCCTCAAGGAATTAGGATTTAGGAATTACTTCATCACCTGTTGTGCAAAAACAAAATCGTTAACTCTGTTGATTAATAATAGGAAAATTAAACAAGTTCCTCTGAATGAACAGAAAAACATAAAAGAAATACAACAACAAGGTTCGTGTTGATCAGTTGTAGGGGAAGGTTCTTATTTGTGCAAACGAGAACCCTAAGAACACAAACCACATGTTCAAAACCCTTCAGAGATTTACGATGATGACTACAGAGGATCAAACAAGAAGACGAGAGTTGATTGAATCGAATGAAAGTAACAAGAGGGCATTTGAGTATTTAAGTATTCACACTAGGGTTTAACAATGATGATCGCCTCGCGATATGGAAACTAAATCGTTTTCAGATTTCGTGATGATGAACCAAATCGAATTTGGATTCTGTCACGTTTTATTTAGCGGTCATTTGTTATTTATTATTGTTGTAGCGGAACAACGATAGAGAATCACAATGTTATAAAAGAGGGTAGTTTTTTTATTAATTTCATAACTAATACTGTTATTATAATAATATCATGTTTGTTTTGTTGTAACCTTTTGTTTAAAATCTATTAAATAGAACATAGATTATCATAAAGCTGCTAAAGATAAATTTATATTTATATTAATAAAATAACAGCTTAGTGTGATATTGTTTTAATTCTAGTGGGTTTCTTTTTTTTATCGGTCGTGCTAATTTGATACTGGTAGGATACCAATAATAAATTGTTAAGTAATTGGTTGTATAGGGCATATATATGATTTTTAATGGCATCAAAGGCAGAAAGCATGCGTAATATAATTCAGTTCTAATACCTGTGATAGAAATACTAGAGTATTCGGGGTGTTACATTAAAAGGAAAAAGTATATTATTATAATGAATGGTCGATAAAACCTTTCAACGGGAATGACGTTACACGAAATGCAAAACGAGAGATAATATTAAAGGTTGTGATTGTAATTCTTGTCAAGCTATGAAAATAATTTGATTTTTGAGCGTTATGTTAACTTGTTTAATAAATATCACATGTTCAACTTGACCTTTTTATTTAAGGAGTTTTTGTGTTGATTTGTTTAAGTCATTCGATTAACATGTCAACTTATCGACTTGTTTAATCCATTCATTAGCCCCCTGATATCTTTTTGCAATCAAACATACTCATCAAATTGGATGGAAGGCATAATCCTCCCACCCCATTTAGAGCTTTAACCTCATTGCAGTAATGATACTTGGTTTGGTTGACACATTCACATGTTTTACTGTTAGGATGCTTAGTAAATTCCATAAGTTGAATCTGATGTCACTTTGGGGAAATAGATTGAGGACTCTGGTTTTTATTTTACGTCGAATAATTTACACGCATATTATACTTACTTTTAAATCTATAATTAGCTTTTGTCATATGACTAGAACCGCATCCACTTGGGAAGAAATCATCCATCTACTACTCTCCTAGTAAATCTAGAAATCTTTGATGCATTGGTGAAAAAAAGCCGAGTAAACACAATCAACATTAAAAACTAATCGGGTTAACAAAATACTAATCTCATATGTTAATAGTTTATTAATATATTTAATTAGATCTGTTATTTAGGTAGGACATCACACATGTTAGCGCACTCGCTACTTGCTAGTTCCTCCGTAGTTCATGCATATGTTACGTGCATGTGCATGCGCCATGCATGTGGGCTTAGGTCCACCAATGACGTGCCACACTAGTCACTAGTGATATGGCCCAACAAACCCTTTGGGTTGAGCCCAATACTTTCATCATGACTTGCCACTAGTGATATGGCCCATTAAACCACAGGGTTGAGCCCAACAACTTCCATCTAAAAGAGAACCCAATGACTCTCTTCCCTACACTTCTAATGAATTTAGAAGTTTAAGAAGATTATCCTAAATGTACTCTGGTGATCACAGTGATCACAGCTCTGCATGCATCCCAAATCCCCATTTTCACACCAAATCATGATCACCACCTAACCATGTCACTGAACTGAAACTCAAGAACCCCAAAACCTCAAAAAAATCTTAACTTTTTATCAACATTTAGCATGAGCAATCATGGGTTTCACAATGGTTCTGAATCTCCTCCTGTTAATAGCCATGGTTGCCACCAACATCCTCTCTCTCTACCACCTCTCCACCACCACAACCACCACCAAACCACCACCCACTAACCCTAACCCTAACCCTCCTCCCCCGACCACCTCCTCCGCCAGCTTCACACCATACGCGCCACCATCACCCACCTCACGCGCCTCCACACCACCACCACCACCGCCACCTCCGCCGTCCCGCCGGAGCTCCTCCTCCACACCCAACTCTCACCCATCGCCTCCGCCTGCCGCCACCACCCCCACCTCCTCCACCAGTACATGAACTACACCCCCTTCTCCCTCTGTCCGCCGTCGTCCTCCGCCGCCGGAGAGCCGCTGATCCTCCGTGGGTGCCACCCGCTCCCCCGCCGGCGTTGCTTCTCTCCGACTACCACTAAACCTCCCTCTTCACTTCCGACGAACCCCTTTTCTCCGGTGCCGGAGACTTCCATTCTATGGCACAATTACAACTGCAAAACCCTAAATTGTCTAAACCCTAATCAGGGTTTCGATTTCAACAACGAGAAATCAAAGTTCTTAAGCTACAAATCAAATCTTGATCTCCCAATTTCGCAACTAATCAGCATCGCTAACAGCTCAAAATCCATTCTCCGATTAGCGTTAGACATCGGCGGTGGTACGGCGACTTTCGCCGCTCAAATGAAACAACAAAACGTGACGGTGGTGACCACCACCATGAGCTGGGGTGCACCGTACAACGAAGTGGCTGCACTCAGGGGATTAGTGGCGTTACATGCGCCATTGCAGCAGAGGTTACCTCTGTTCGATGGGGTTTTGGATCTGGTGCGATGTGGGCATGCTGTAAACAGGTGGATACCTCTGCAATCGATGGAGTTTTTGCTGTATGATGTTGATAGAGTGTTGAGAGGTGGTGGGTTCTTGTGGGTTGATCGTTTTTTCAGCAAAAGGGTGGATCTTGATGAGGTTTATCGGCCATTGATGGAGAAATTAGGGTACAAGATTGTGAAATGGGCTGTGGGGAAGAAGATGGGTTCGAAGCATGGTGAGGTTTATTTGACTGCACTTTTGCAGAAGCATGTTTCGAGATGACGTACAGTGAAGAATCTTGATGTTCTTGAGGTACCATTATGAATTTTGTTGTTTATCTTGTGCATCTGTCAAATTATGTTATGCTGGTGTACTTTGAATGTCAAGTCTGTCAATTTGTGAGGAGGGATTCAAACGTCAAAGCTTGTAAATGGAAGGTATTTTTATTGTAGTTCTTGGGTTCTTTATGCATTATCGTGTTGGTGTTAGTGTATGAGGCTTAAGGTAAAGATCAAGATTATGAAATACACTATGCAAATTTCTTCATGTGCAGGGTAAGCAGTCATGTTTTGATGTTTGTAGCCGTTTGAGAGAAGATTTTGGCTTTATATAAGGCTTTGTATGAATTGCTTGTGATTGGTTGAAAACAAATTGTCATACATTTTATTTTCCTTGCAATCATTTACCATACCAACAAGGTTTTAACCTTAGGTTTTAAAAAGCTTAAAGAGTGTGTATCACTTATGCAAGAAACTACAGTTTTATTTAAGTTTAATATACAACTAAAAGTTGTTTCTTTCTTCTGATTTACATATAAACTTTTTTTATGTAGTAAAACTTTCATAATTTATTTATCTTTCTTTTAATATATAAGCTTCGTACAGACTCTAGACTTGTAAGTACATGAGACGCCGTCTGACTCTAGACCCGAAAGTACATGAGAAGCCGTCTCAATCTTGATGCTATTTTTAGTGCATTGGGCACCTTAGATGCGTCTTTTAAAACCAAGGGTTCTGAAGATTTAATGAATGTCTAATCGTCAATGGGTATACTTGAACTTTATGCTAATAGCATAAATTTATTAAAGTAGTTAATAACATAATTAGGAGTATAAGTAGATAAATGCGTGAGTTGTTATTTTAAGAAAAACTTAAGTTAATAACATAATTATTATAGGTCTCAAACTAGTTGATTTTTTAAAAAACGAACTCATACACAAATTAAATTTTTCTGACATTTGTTTTTTATTTTTATATTTGACTTAACATTACACTTATAATAATTTGAACTCACATAATTTTATAAGAGACAATCATTAAAATTAGAGCTAGAAGACCATGAACACACAAGACCATGAACACACATCCACGAAATGTGTTTCTTATCCACGTTGTATGTTCAAGATGGGGCTTAAAATCCCACCACTTCAACTAGGGCAACTGAAACTAGCTAATGCAAATGTTCCTGACACAATGATATAATGATTAACCTCATATAAGTGATGTGTATACAATTTTACAAGTTTAATTGATTAGGTGCTAAGTAAAAATTTGTTATTCAAGAAAGATCTAATGCAATTCCATTTACATGAATCGACATTCGACTAACACGTCTAAAATATGTTTGATAAGAGTAATTGGTAGATTTAAACATTAATTTAATTTTCGTCTTCATCTTTGTTTTCATCTTCATACTCTAATAAACGTATAAACAAAAGGGAACATGTGACAACATCGTATATTTATAAAAAAGAATTTTGTTTCTCTCATATTAAATAGTTACCTTAAATTACTAATAATATTATTTAACTCAACGTAATCTATCATCAATCTTCGTTTCCCTTGTGTCCGTAATATGGAGTTGAAAAACCTTTAGCGTTCGGTGAATGATCGTCGTATTCATCTTCCAGACGATGCATGTTGTGAGATAGAATCAGAGGATAGAAATGGGTCAAAAACATAACAATAAAAACTTCACAAACCTAAAATCAAAAAACCTGTTGAGGGAGGATAGCAAAAACAAAGAACCCAAATCCCTCATGAAACACTAGCCCCTCGAATCAGCGGTCGACTACACCTTTGCTGCCATCGTAGGCAGACATGGACGGGCCTTCGCCCCAACTCCCTTGGACTCTCGGGCACCCTGTTTCTCTCTCTCTTTTATTAGTTGTACTTCAATGCTTTATCCATGTACTCATTTCTTGACCGTCAGTTTAGAATTCAACGATGAAAAATCTTAAATTTATTATTCATTTAATGTGTTTTAATTATAGAGTAATATATGATCAATGACCATGTGAGACAATATAAAGCAATTAAACTCTACCATTGGTAATTAAATGCTACATTTACAAGGAATATTTTGTTCATAACTCGAACTAATTATCGCAATTCGGTCAAAACCCTACTTTTGTTTATATGAGCATGATCATAAGTTAAAACTTTTAAGAATTGTAATATTCTTAAATAAATAAGCCTATGTAGCATTAAAAATTACATAAGAATTAAAGACATGAAATGTGTATATATATATGTGTGTGTGTGTATGTATGTGTATATATAAACTTGTATACGGACCAACCGGTTTACACGCTCCGTTCAACGTTTCAAACCACAAACTTCGCAAATGTCTGTGGTTTGAATGATTCAGTTCATACGATATGAACTATATATTTCAAACCGGCCAAACAGGCCAACAAGTCTTCGGTTTGGGCAGTTGAACGGTTTGTGAACACCTCTACTTTTAAGAGATGAAATTGGATGCTACATGTGTTTGTAAGTGATAAGGGTGAAAACTGAACATTTTTTGTTTTTTTGTCTAAACGGCTAATTGGATCACCAACGTGTTACTGGTGTGCTCGATTATCTCAATTACTCGATCATCTCAATTACTCGAGTATAAATCCGATACCACCCTCACGAAGAAACTCTTCATAGATAAGAAACCCACCCGATCATCTCCATTACTCGGCTAATTGTTTCCGGTAACCCAAACTAAGACTATGTATAGTGGTTTATTTAGTTAAAATATCACATAGACAAATATAAATTTATTAAAATCTTTATAAATCAATTGTAGTGGGTTTAAAGCTCTTTTTAGTTAAAAGTGAGAAAAAATAAACCATTCATCTATTTTAACGTCCTCTAAGGGTTTAGCTAAAAATGAGTATTATGAAGCCCTTTTTTTACTAGTACGTAGTGGTGTTAACGCCCCATTTGTGTCCACATCAACAACTTTAAAGCTCATAATGGCACCAATACGTCTAGTCTATTAATGCCCGCAATTGTTAAATTCATGTAAACTTCCAAAATTTCATATAGAGTCTTCTGGAATTTTCCTAAACTTCAAATAAAAACTAACTATTTCTTTTGCATAAATACTCGCATACAAACGACACCCCCTTTGCTTATACGGTTATACATCTCCATTTCTTCTACGGCCATGTGCTTCAATAAATTCTGATTTCGAGTCATAAAGAGTTTTTGAAATTTTCCTAAACTTCAATAAAAGCTAAATATTTCCATTCCTTTGCAAGCTCTACTCACCACTATAAATTATACTAGCACTAGCATTCAAAATTACAAACGACACCAACATTCCTTATGCATATATCTCCATTTCTTCTGAGTCTTAGCAATATTTTATATTTGCCTCGATGAATTCTGATTCCTCCAATTCAACCGACCCTCGGAATGACGATATTGTTTTGTTATCTGATTTTTACGACTTCAAAGCTGAAATCAGAAGAAACCCACATGGAGGTATGACGAATTTCCTTAGTAAACCGGATGTAGCTAGAATTTAATGATGCAGAAAAGCTTAAGAATCACTTGAAAGCTATAAGAAGACGTACGTTGTTTCATGCATCGTCGGCAGATTAATGCTAATCAGCTTGACGTTGACAGGGACATGCATTTATTAGACGGAGAGATCATATATCGTCTCTGTGGCATGATATGAAAAAGAGATGAGGATGAGGGCTCTGAGGACGAGGCCGGAGAGGGTGATGACGATGATGATGATGATTATGAGGAGGAGGATCGAGGACAACGACGACGAGGACTTTGAGATGGATCGAGGAGGTCGACGATGATACCTCCTCCGCCTCCACCACCACCACTGCTGGCTAATGCAATGACTGTTTGTGGAGTATTAACTACTAATACAGTTTATCTTGTGTTGCTGCTGCTGCATGAGTATTGATATATATATATAAGTGAGATACTTATATGGTAAAGTATATATTGACATATATACCAGTGAGATACTTATATAGTGAAAGTATATATTGGCATATATACCAGTGTGATACTTATATGGTGAAAGTATATATTGACATATATACCAGTGTGATACTTATATGGTGAAAGTATATATTGGCATATATACAAGTGAGATACTTATATGGTTAACTTTAAACTGTATTGTTTTACATAAAACAAAGCAACTGTTACTTAACTGCTAATCTAGTTGTATATATTATTGTATATATTATACGTTATTATTTGTTATTTGTTATTATGGATGTCCGTAGTCCGGTTTTGATGGTTTTTAGATCAAACCATTACTAACGGTTTTTGACAATTGAGAACCAAAACCAAGCCGAACCAAATATGGTTTGATTTTGGTTGGGTTTTATAATTTGGGAAAAGAAATTAAAAGACATGTTTCAAGAGAAAAAGAATAAGAAATAGCCGGAGACAAATTTAAAACCTTAGAATTTCAAACAGATAATTATTCAAGTATTTCTTAAATGTATGCATGTTGATTTGTCGAATAGTTAATTACAAGCTCTCATGTTCTTCAATATTCAGAATAAAACAATTGCAATTAAACATTTTAAACAGAATCATATAACAAAAATGACAAAGTGAAATAAGAGACGAGAACGAGTCTTGCTTCCAAAGACCAACTTCCTGGTTAAAAAAAAAGCTTGATAATCACTATAAAATATAAACAAATGTTTTCAAAACCATAACCGGATTGAAAAATTAGATGACGTCATGGATATCAAAGATATAAATATTAAAGCAAAAAAATAATAGGCTACTTTTCCGGTCAATCTCCGGCGGCATCAAACACCCAAATTCGTTCAGATCAATCCAATCGAACCAAGATCAAATGATTAAATTGTGCAACATGAAACGCCCTTCAAGTTCAAACCTTGGGTTAATTTCAATCGAAACAACCAATTAATCATAATAATCTTACTCGAAGCCCCTGAACTCATTTTGAATCCGATTGAGTTAAAACCAAATGAATCCACCCAAGGAAACCTTCAACTTAATTCCTTTGAGCTTTCTTTAAACCCAATTCCATATAATCAATCATATGCACACACCATACTAGATCAATATCTCCTTGAAACTGCTCCCATTAGAAATCGTATTTCCAAGCAATCTAAACCAGAATTGATAGGGGGCTACTACTCATAACCATCTGAGAAAGGTGCACACTTAAATAATTGAGTTATTATAAATGAAATTGTCATCTCTCTGTCACGACTATTCAATCATCTGTTCATCATCTATTCTGATCCAATTCGGGTAATTCAACACTCAACTACACTCGATTTTACGTATGGAACAAATGCCCCATATTGATTTGGATTATCACAAACGAATTGAGGTTCAATTGAATCATATTAAAGTTAGGGTTCTTCAAAATAGGGAGGTTATTTAAATAGCGTTTTTAAAACTTTTGTCATCAGGGCTTCTGCCAACTGGATAAAACCTTCGCTTCTCCCACGGGAACCCAGGTTCAAAAGTATAAAAAAGTATTTTAGATAAAACATAAATCATTTCAAAACTATTTTAAATTAACACTTTGAAAATCATCAAGTAAATATTAATAGTTAATTATTTAAAACTAATTATTTTCACACTTTAAATTTCAAAGTTAATATACTCAATTGTTATCAACTAAATATTCTATATTCTATGAGTCTATTTCCTTTATTATTAATTATTATTTTCAAATTCTATACTCTCAGGATAAGTTTAATTTATATTTAATCTCTTAAACTTAAAAGAAATTTCTTCTACTTTCTTTTAACCAATTTACAATATATTTATCTATATCTATATTTATATCTATACTACATATAAAACATTTTAGATGGATATATTTGTAATTTTGTATAAAGTGTAAGACACCTAAAATGTTTTTTAATCTATACTACATATAAAGCATTTTAGATGGATATATTTGTAATTTTGTATAAAGTGTAAGACACCTAAAATATTTTTTAAACATAGAGTACAAGTGTTTAATTCAATAATTCCTAATTTACCCTAATTTAATAAACTTCTCTTTATAAATGCATTATTTAATACAATTTAATTCATTGAGGATCATTTTATTTATCATATTTTAAATTAATATTTAAATCTATATTTACTTTTATATGCTTTATCACTAAATATAATTTTAATCAAATATTATTTTATTTAAATACCTAAATTTATAGCCATTATACTATCTAACTTATACTCTCAGAATAAGTCTAATTTACACTTAATCTCTTAAACTTAAAAGCAATTTCTTCTATTTTCTTTTAACCAACCAATTTACAATATAGTACATTAATTTTAATAAAATTACAATTTACATATTCGCTATTCTTTTCTTATATTTCAAGGATTTATTTTTTAACAACATTTCTTTTTGTTATACTTTTTTATCAGCGTTTCACATGTGAATTTTTTACAGTTGGTTAATACTAACGTATAAATCATCAGAATTAGCATTATCAAATTTTATAATCCCGTGCATAGCACGAGTCACCCTACTATAAAATATAAATGCTTGTAGAAAATGAGAATTTATTTGTATATATAAAACGTGTTGTATTAGATAATTATCACAAATATGATTTCGTAATAATAAATATTACGCGGATATATAACAACAATTATTTTAACAATTAGTTTGCAAACACTTTTTAATAAATAAATTTAATATACATGTATACACGCGCAAACACACTAATAATAAAAGTAAAAAATAAGAATATTTCAAACATTTGAACTCTGAGGTTACTTTAGTCATTTTAGTAAAGTTTAATTTAGTTATATGGACTCATATAGTTATTAAAATAAAAAGTTAGGGGGCAAAGTGAGATTTTTTGAAACAACATGGATTCAAGTAGTTAAAATATGCAAAAGTTAGAGATGCAAATAATAATTAACCATTTCCTAATAATTGATATAATTGTTAGTGTTAAATTTGACAAGTAAATTACAACTTTCATCCTTTATGCATATATTAGCTTTAGAAAACCCGTGTAATACACGGGTTGAATAAATAAAATATTAATATAATAAAATTTATGAAAAATAAAATGATATTTCAAGATATGATATGAATGAAATTACGTATGAGTAAGTACTATAAGTAATAAAACAGTGATATCAACCTTTTTTAACTTTGTTTTTAATTTTTTTTTCAAAAAATAGCATTTTATTTTAAAACAAACTGTATAAAAATATTATTTTTAAAAATATTTCATTATCATAACTCCTAAATAAATTATTTTTGGTTTTTAAATAACTTACTTTTTAAAAACACTAATTTTATAATACATCATATTTTTAAAAAAGTTTGATATTTTAGAAAAAATATTATTTATAAATATTTGTTTATTTAGAAATAAAATTAATAAACAATCTTTTTCATAATTTATAAAAAAATATTTTAATCTAAAAAAGTATTAAATAATATTATTAAAGGTATTATTTAATAGGAAAGAGAGACGGAAAAATTTTGACGAGGAGAATTATGATGCGTGTCATACAAGTTACTATTTTATTATAATAGGTAGATGTTATTATGATCTATCGATTAGGTCCTTAATATTTACTAATTACATAAAACATCCTTTAGTTTAATGTGATGTAACAATTTTATCCCCCAAACTCTTAGAATGCCTTTTTTACTAAGTGACTACCATTTCTTTCTCTCTTTTTAACCTCACAACTGTTAATTAGTTTGGTTAACAAAAACGTATGTGCAAATAACATAATGATAGAATAGTCATTTTAATCTCACTTCCTAGGTTTATCAATCTCTCATCCATATTATAAAAATCAAAGCTTGTAAAGCTTTCTTAGTTGTAATCAACCGCTGCATTGTAATTAATCCAAAACCACATATGGCTTCCAAATTATTTAATCCAAATAATCAAATATGATGAAAAAATCAAATTAACCCGATACATTTTATTGTCTCCATCCAAAAACGTCGATAAACTTAAAGAACTCAAAAAATCATATAAATTAAATATGAATAACGACTAAAACAGAAAAACCTGAGATTGCCTAATTTTTTTTTTTAATTGAAAACTAAAAAATAGAGAGAGAGAATTGGAGAGTTTAGATAGAACATAAAAAACAAAGAAACAATGATGGAGAGTGTCATCATACCATACACAATGAAAATGTGAAAATTAAATATATAAATAAATAACCTCTAAGTATATAGAATTTTGAAGCAGAAAACCAACCGGTCAAAAAATAAAACAGTTATGTAGTCATTTTAATCCCACTTCTAGATTGATTAAACTTAGCAAGAGGAATCAAAATATCTATTTCACCCTCATGTGATTTGCACATGTATGTTAACCCCACTAGTTAGTCGCTAAGGCAAATGAACGAATCATTACAAACCATCAAACCAAAGTATGTTATGTGTAATTGGTAAACATTAAGGACCAAATGCATAATTTCATATATACATAAAGGATTAAATTAGCAAGTTACTCAATTTGATATGTCAAAATCCAATATTTTTTTATAAGTATTTATTTGTTGCCTTAAAGTTAAGATTTATCAATTCGATAATTGTTTAGAAAAAGGGTGTGTGCATGGCAACCATCAACTTGCCATATACAAAATTCAAACGTTCAAAGAAGAATATTCAGATAATCCGAGACGTAAATGTTTTTTGAAGTATAATTCAAAAGCGGAAATCCTATTTGTTTCGCCCAGATGATAGTGGAGTTACCGTCGTCGGGTCCAAATGCTGGATGTGATCTGCTCCCCATGTTGGGTGCAAATCATATCCGGGAAATTAAGCACAACTTTAGACATCTGAAGCTTATAAACTACTTTATCGTATGCAAAGATCGCATCCTTCAGTGCCCTAAGAGTCCCCAGCCATTTCAGGTGACCACCACGACGACTTGAAAGTTTTTTGGTGAGAGGATATGAAACAAGATTTGCTGATAATATAGAGAAATGGTAGGATACGTTATTCTAATTAACAAACTTATTTAATTAACTTATTCTAGTTAATATATGAGTTAGTGCATATGATTAAATTCACTATATTACGTCCATCTTCTCTTTGTTGTGGGTTAGAATCAACCCGTTTACTACAAGAGTTACTGGCCCGGATGTTCAGTATTGTGGAATCAAGAGTATGGACTTCAAACCCTGCATACAACCTCTGGATATATATATATATATGTAATTATATATAACTATATAAGCTGTTTGTGTTTCAAGTATACATTTTTCTTCAGCAGAAAATGCATGAATTGATGGATGTTTTTCTGGATGGCTTCTTTTGTCTTGTGCTAGCTGGTAAACGTAGTGCTCTTCTGTCCAGTTTTATTTAGTTGCATATTAAGTTGTCACATGATATAATTTATCATTTCTTTAACATGTCACATCAATAAAATTCACCGTTTTCACTCTAAAAGCGCTTTCTTTTTTATCAAATTTAACATTTTCAATGCCACCTTGGAAATTAAAGGGTGGGCGTTGCTTGTTCACAAGCAGAGCTAAATTGAGTGTTCAAACTCACTCGTTTTCAATCCGAGCGCCTAGAACAAAATCGTATGAGAATTTGCTACTTGGAAGTCTGTCTAGTTTATGAATGATAGGCTAGTAATCGGATCAAAAAAATTTAGCCGGTCAAAGTCGGTCAACGGGTGTTTTTTTTTGCTCCTTGGTCAAAATCGGACCTAGCTGGTCCTAAATCCTAATTAGCCCAAAATCATTGTTTTTTGCGACTTTCCGGCTAGATTCCGCCGAGATGCAAAATTTCTAGCGGAATCTCATAAATTCAGAGGAAAACATGAAGTTTCAGGCCAAATGTGTTTGTTTATATATAAATCTGAACATTTTCATTTAAAATTACATGTGAAAATGTTTGTTTTTATATATAAAACTGAAATTTATATATAAAAACTTCAATCCGATAAAATCCCGATAACTACTGATTAATCCTTAGTCAGTACCTCACCGCCCGGCTAGCGTCTAACGATTTTTAAAACATTACATTGGACCATGCTAAGTGTTTTGATTGGGCCTTGGGATCGAAGTTAAGCGCATGTTTTGGAAAAACCTTCATCCGATATGGGCTATTCAATATGATTAACCTTAAAATACCAACTATTTACCTACCTATGAAACCCAAATGCTCATAATCATGGAATATATGAACAAGCAAATAACAATGGAAATATAACAAACTTCTCGCGACCACTTGAAGCATATTCTAGTTTCTTCTATAATTATACAATAAACATAGTTAAAATTCAAACTTAAAAATGTTGGTAATTTTAATGTTACCGACACGAGTTTTGGTATATTGAATTAGCTTATTGATCGAGGAAAAATATTAAAAATTAAACGAGTTAGGTGCCACGGGAGTGCGATATTGAATTGGTGTAAATCTGGCCCAAGGGATTTATTAAAGTGGGCTGTTCACTGTTGGGTTCATTTGGATTTATTAAAATGTGCACTTCGGTTCATTTTTGATTGGTTACTATATGACAAAGTCCACGATGCGATTACTTCAATACAGTTGGTGCCCTCGGTCAAATAAAGAAACAAAAGGGGACTTTTGTTTCAAGAAGGCTCTCGATCAAATAAAAAATGAAACAGAGGGTTACAGTTTTTCCTCTTAAAAATCGCTAGTTTCTACCAATTTTGAAAAACAATTTCAAACTCCGTCTAATTCGACAAATCATTCATGTGTAACCGCGAAGTAGGTTAATTCTCAAGGATTGTTATAAACTTAAGTTCAACAGTATTTTTTCCCCTCATATCTAGTTTGCACACATTTCAAATATTTTGGTTTGCTAGCTCCATATTCTAACTTAGAAAGTGAATCCCTCAAGGATTGTTATTAAGCCTAAGGCCAATGGTCTTTGTTCCACTCATATCTAGTGTGCACACGTTTCAAATATTTTTGTTTTCTAGCTCCATAATTCTCATGCCACCGGCATACCACCAGCATCTAAATCCTTAAAATGCATGTCAGTCCTTACTTGAATACCACTCTAAATTAAACCTACCCCTACGGGCCCAACTAATCCAAACCAACCCTTTGAACCCCCAAGCTGGTAGTTATAACACAAATGCAAAGAGAGAACATAAAACAGTAACGTAGAAAAGAAAGTACCTGTGAGCCAGGGTTGACTTCTTCCATGTTTCCAGGTAGTTCATCACCATTATATATGGCTCCAACGACTTTCACAGCGTGCATCTTCCGACAATCCTCTTGAAACTCTCCTGCTGTTCTTCCGCTACCTGTATGAGCTTCCTTTCTTATTTGTTTTTTACATACTTACATACAAACAGTACCTGCGTTCATTAATCAATAACAACGTGATCATGTGGAAAGAGATTGAATGTCATATTGCCAATTGCCAATTACCAATCCTGTCCTCTTCAGAGTTTATTGCTTTCTTCCTCCATGGTTGCTCGTCTCAAGGAATTATTTCATCACGTGTTCTATGGAAACAAATTCTCAACTCAGTTGATGCATAATAATTAAAACAAGTTCCTAATGGACCCGTGTTGACTCATGAACACTTATTCAAAGCAAGGCATTGAATAAATTACGGATAATAATATTATCATGAAAAAAACTTAAATCTAAGAATAAAACTGATTTGGAAGATAGTATTAAATGTATTCATTAACTAGAATTAGATTCTAGGACCTTACTTTTAGTTGTTTTTAGATAATATGGTCATTTGAGATGGAACATAAAACAAGCCAACACATTGATAAAAATGAGAGCTAATTATTAAAGATAGATAGTTTATACTCTTGTCTATACATACCTCCCTCCTAGATCATGATCAGATTCTTTAGGTCAAAAATCAGTTTTGTCTCCCTTCGTGCCCGTCTTGAAACCCTATCAAGCCACGCTTATTGTGAATTTCCTTTAAGTAGGCCTGCATGCCAAATATTTATTAAAAGAAAGACAGGAATGAGAAGACGGTGTTTACAACTAATTCAGCCCCTAATTTACTTATAATGAGTCGTTGATTTGGATTACGATAAATCTCAAACCAGACTCATTGAAAAATAATCATCAGCTATAACAAATAACACGACACAAATGAGTAGAAGCTCAAAAGCAACATAACATGTACTTTCAATGGTTACAAGTGTTTGACTTATTCATTAAGACATTTAAGATTATTTGTAAATGTACAAGAGTTTCAGGACTGTTATGACAAGCACCCGCCTTGACAGGCCTGCCCATCCGCTTGCCCATTTTATCACGTTCATATAACAGCATAAAACCTTGACGCATATGTGATAAGTAAAAAAACTAGCGTTAAAGATGTGAACATGTTACCAGCTTCATACTCAACAAACTTAAGCCTTGCCTAAACGTGTTGCAGACTCAATCTGGGAATGAAGATGGTCAAGTGCAGGTGCAACAAATGATTTTCCATCAAGAAGTTTCATCACACCTGCCTTGATACTTAATCCAGTCAGGTGGTTCTTCACCTCTCACTCTAGCCAGATCCACTGTCTCCTTTAAACACTTAAGCAACACCAAAAAATCAACATATTTCAGACCAGGCTCTGGTCAAAATAGGTATCTTTGTAGGTTTTTGACAAAAGTAATTCAATGTAAAAAGGGTATTTTATCAATAAGATAACAAAAAGTTTATACAACCCAGATGGGCCTAACAATAAGTAATGAGGTCGAAACTCAAAAAGTTTAAACAAATTTTTTATGCAGGGATAGAAGAGAAATTTTACCTCCCAGTATGGTATTCATGTAAGGAGTTCCTGTATCCATGTATAGATGCATTTTTATGTCCTCATGAAGCTCTTCTATCCCTTTAACAGTCAAACCCTGCATTAATCCGTCTAAATTAGATTGGTGAGAAACCAATAAGATGTAACCGTATCCGCCATCTAATACAAAAACACGTACGAATTCTGAGTTTAGACCAATAATAACAATTCCTTTTGACATTTATTAGTGGATCCAACTAAGAAGAAAAACATTTACACAACACCATTTTAACTATAATATATTTCAACATCCCTCCCAATCTTAAAGGTAAAACAAGCCCAAAAACCCAGTTAAAACCATTTTTCATTTTTATTTAAAAACCCCTATTTTCAAAATATATAACCATATGTTTGTTTTAAACTATTCACATTAGAATAAAACAAAACAAATCAATAAGCAACATAGTTCAAGAACTCCCATGATCAGAAGTGCAAAAGTAATTGAATGGTGCGATTTAGTGTGAACTGTAGGCTTCCCCGTCCCCCCCCCCCCTTCCCAAAAAAAACCCAAAAAAAAAAAAGAAAAAAACTTATTTCGTTTTTACCTTGAACAAACAAAGCCAAAATCATTGAAAATACAATATTCAAGTAAACAACTTCATCAAGAAAGCAGTCCATGATACCATAACAGCCTACATACACCCAATCAATGCAAAGTACAAGCCTCAAAGTACAAAACATGTTGAGATGGGCTTTTAGGTGTTCTAGTAACAGGATTGCAATTTCTCAAATGTGTGTTTAATCTTGCAAAACACCATATAAAACTGTCAAACCCAAATCTATTAATAACATAGGAAAAGATGAGAATATAAGTAACCATATTAAGTAAAAGATCAAAATAAGAGGAAGTAGGAGCACTCAAGGAAAAAACATGATAACAAGTATAAATAAGAATTTTGTAAAGGGAAAAGATGAAACATTAAAAAAAGACAAAATCCTTAGAAAAAATTGAACATCAATAGAAAGAACATTATCAAGAAAGCACTCACGATACCACAAAAACCTACATACATCCAATCAACCGTAAAGTACAAGCCTCAAAGTACAAAACAAGTTGCGATGGGCTTTAAGGTGTTCTAGTAACGAGATTGCAAGTTCTTGAATATGAGCTTTGTATTGATTGCGAAACACCATATAAAACTGTCAAACCACAAAACCATGGAAAGAAAAGATGAGAAAATAGGTAACGAGATAAAGTAAGAGATGAAAATCAAAGGAAGATTCAAAACAAAAAAAATTAATATGTACAAACAGTAACAGGATTAATCCATCTAAATTAGATTGTTTGAATGGTGAGAAACCATTAAGCGGTAACCATATCCGCCATCTAATACAAAAACACGTATGAATTCTGAGTTTAGACCAATAATAACAATTCCTTTTGACATTTATTAGTGGATCCAACTAAGAAGAAAAACATTTACACAACACCATTTTAACTATAATATATTTCAACATCCCTCCCAATCTTAAAGGTACAACAAGCCCAAAAACCCAGTTAAACCCATTTTCCAATTTTATTTAAAAACCCCTATTTTAACAAACATATAACCATATGTTTGTTTTAAACTATTCACATTAGAAATAAAACAAAACAAAACAATAAGCAACATAGTTCAAGAACTCCCATGATCAAAAGTGCACAACTAATTGAATGGTGCGATTTAGTGTGAACTGTAGGCTTCCCCCCCCCCCCCCCCCCCAACCCCAACCCAAAAAAGAAGAAAAAAACTTATTTTGTTTTACCTTCAACATGAATGAAGAAACATGAATTCTAAACATTATGGAAGATATGAGCAAGAAATAACCAGAAAAAAAAATATGACTAACTTCCCTTGATCTCTCATGACCTCTTGAAGCATATTCCACTTTTTTTCCTGCAAATATGCAATAAACATTGATAAAATTCAAACTTGGAAAGTGATTTCTTCAAAGATTGGAATAACCCAAGTCCCAACGGTATATGTTCCACTCATATACGCATGTATGTCAATACATCAAAAGCATGTTAGTATGTTCCTAGTTAATGAGATATTGTTCTAGATCAAACCTAACCGTACCCCAGCCCCAGCCCCTGCTCAGCTACCCCTGCTCAAAAAAAGATTTCAGCCCAGCCCCACCCAACCCATTTGAACGGTTGAACCTGTACTAATTAAATATTTAATCATTTTGAACCTGCATTCCTTAATCAACAATACCACAATAATGTGGAAGGAAAGAGAATGGATGTCAATTAGCAATATAGTTCTGCTTCCTTCAGGGTCTATTGCTTCTTCCTCCTCAGTTGCATGCTGCTTGCCTCTCGGAATTACTTAATCAACTGCAGTATCAAAAGAACATTGTTAATTTAATTGACGAGTGATAACTAAAAGTCTAAAACAAGTTCCAGGTTGACTTGTGTTAACCCACAAACACTTTTTAAAAACAATGTGCTGATTAAGATTACAAAAAATAATATTAGTACAATAAAAGTCTAGATATTGCGATTTAGAAGATTGAATTAATTGAATTCATTGACTAAAACTAGAAATTAGGACCTTAAGTTATGTTACTATTCTTTAAAAGGAACCATTTGATATAGATTATAGATCAAATCAACATGTTGATAAGAGAAAATGAGGGCAAATAATCAAATACAGATAGCTTATACTATTGTTTGTATGTGCCTTCTGGATTATGATCGGATTCTTTAGGTGAAGAAGCAGTTTTGTCTATTCCCATAATCCCATGTCATTGTTGAAACACCCATCAAGCCACATCGTACAGTGAATTTTCTTTAAGCAAGCCTGCAAACCAAATATTAATAAATTAAGATGGTGTGAAACTGTAGCCGTCAATGATTCTTTCGTTTAGTTATCGCCCACCAACTTATTTGCTTTTTACCTTAAACATGAACAAGAGAAACATGAATTCTAATTAGCATGGAGGATAGGAACAAAAATTTAGGAAAAGAAATATGACAAGCTTCCCTTCATCCGTCAGAACCTCTTGAAGAATATTCCAGTTTCTTTTCTGCAGATATGCAATAAATATTAATAAAGTTCAAACTTAGAAAGTGAAACCTTCAAAGACTGGAATAACCTTAAGTCCAATGGTATTTGTTTCTAGAGTGTACATGATTCAAAATTTTTGGTCTGCAAGCTCGAGAAACCTCATGCCATTAATATACCACTACTATGTAAATCCAACAGTCAAACGTCAGTAGCTAATGAGGTACTATTCCCACAAAAAAATACCACTAGGATGTAAATCAACAACAGTTGAATCACCGGTAATCTAAAAAAAAAAAACAGAAAAAGAAATAAGACAAACTCCCCTTTCGTGTCTCATGACTTTTTTAAGAGGGGCCAATCCAGGCTCCTTGAGCATCTCCTAGATATTCCACAAGTAACGAAAAAATTAAAAAATACCTTAAACGGGGATCGCATGCTTCGCTTTGGTCTGCACGCATCTGAATCTGAAAGCTGTTTGAAACATCACCATTATCATCTTTTAAGTGGTGTTTTCCATCCTCACTACCTGATCAACTGGTATAGACCCATTCAGAACATATTCAAATCAAGTATAGATGATGATAATACAATTTGTAGCAGACAAAATAAAATGTAGGCTTTAAAACTGGGTTTACATGCCAATACAGGAACAATGCAAATCAAATTGAAATAATAAAACTTTCAATATAGAAAATAAGCTTGTGTTACCACAGTATTAGCAGTGTACGAAGTAGTCATTTTTTATGACAAAGGACCAATCTGTGCCAGCACACTTCTCCCTGAAGAAAATATAATAAATAAGTTAACAGAACCCTACACTTAGTAAAGTGATATAAAACATAGTAGCATGATGTGAGTGCCGGCACATTTCCATTCAAAAACCAAACAAAGAAAAACCTTATGTTTATCAAATCCTACCATAACAGATCCCAATCAGATTAAAGTTGCTTTTGGAAAAGAAAAAGAAGGCACAGTTCAGAGAACTTCCCTTTGAATGCACAAGAAAAAAAACATAAAAAGAAATGCAACAAACATCTGGCAGGCCTCGCCTCTTGAAGCAGAGAATGCAACAAGCATCCCTTCATCTCTCAAGGCCTCTTGAAGCATATTCCACTTTGTTCTGCAGATAAACAGAGAAAGTTGAAACTTCGGAAAATGGAACTTGAAACAGAAATGGAGTGAAGAAAGAGTCTGGGAGAAACCATCAACCTTCATCTCTCAAGGCCTCTTGACCTCACTTTCTTTTAAATGTTTAAAATTCATGTTGTGGACCTGTGGTCGATATACTGAAAGGCAGATGACATAATAGCAACAAATTTCAATTAGAGTTTATGACAGGTTAAGATTATATAAGGAGTTTTTGAAGTTTAAGTTAGGGACAAACTCACAGACTCAACTCAAACTTCCTTCGCCTCATCCAGCAACTGTTTGTAACCCCCAATTGCAGCCTTTTGCGCTGCTTGTGACTCTTTGTGTTCTTCTTCAGCACATGTTCTGACATAATGATCTAATATTGCTCTTCGAGCACTATAACTAGGAATTACCTGCAATAGGAACATTGTTTCCATCCACTCAGTAATTAAAAATACAAAAAAAAAATATATATTTAAATACCAGAACCAGAAACCAAAAATCTAAGTTTGGTTCATTAAAAGTTTTGTCTGCAGGATACTAACGCCTGACTAATGCTGAAAGTACAAGACAATAATACTGCAGATAGGTTTCGGCATAGCAAATAAGCTTGTGTTATCAATCTGTGCTAGAACACTTCTCCCTGCACAATATTTAAAAATCAACTAAGAAAACAGAAACCTACAATTTAGAGATACCATAAATAAAACGATGTAATACATAGTAACATGATGAACTCTAATCGACCAAAATATACCAGCACGTTGTCATCCACAACCCATTTTTCTATAAACAAACAGAAACCTTATGTTTATCAAACCCTAGTCATGCAGATGACAATTCCCAATGACTTCAAACAAAACCCTTTAGCTATCAGTTTTAAAATAGAATTAAACTTGTTTGGAGAACTTCCATTTGATCATGGACGCCTTCAAGGTTTTCTTCCTTTTACCAGCCTATCACCCACCAACTTATCAGCTTTTTACCTTGAACAAGAACGGAATAAATATAAATTCTAATAAACATGTAAGATATGAACTAGAAACATAAAATTACATACTCCCCTTCATCTCTGAAGACCTTTTAAGCATAGTTCAGCTTTTTTTCCTGCATCAATAAAACATAGTTACATAGATAAAATTCAAAGTTAGAAAGCAAATCCTCTAAAGATTGGAATAACCTAATTAAACAAGTTCCTCTGAATGAACAGAAAAACATAAAAAGAAATACAACAACAAGGTTCGTGTTGATCAGTTGTAGGGGAAGGTTCTTATTTGTGCAAACGAGAACCCTAAGAACACAAACCACATGTTCAAAACCCTTCAGAGATTTACGATGATGACTACAGAGGATCAAACAAGAAGACGAGAGTTGATTGAATCGAATGAAAGTAACAAGAGGGCATTTGAGTATTTAAGTATTCACACTAGGGTTTAACAATGATGATCGCCTCGCGATATGGAAACTAAATCGTTTTCAGATTTCGTGATGATGAACCAAATCGAATTTGGATTCTGTCACGTTTTATTTAGCGGTCATTTGTTATTTATTATTGTTGTAGCGGAACAACGATAGAGAATCACAATGTTATAAAAGAGGGTAGTTTTTTTATTAATTTCATAACTAATACTGTTATTATAATAATATCATGTTTGTTTTGTTGTAACCTTTTGTTTAAAATCTATTAAATAGAACATAGATTATCATAAAGCTGCTAAAGATAAATTTATATTTATATTAATAAAATAACAGCTTAGTGTGATATTGTTTTAATTCTAGTGGGTTTCTTTTTTTTATCGGTCGTGCTAATTTGATACTGGTAGGATACCAATAATAAATTGTTAAGTAATTGGTTGTATAGGGCATATATATGATTTTTAATGGCATCAAAGGCAGAAAGCATGCGTAATATAATTCAGTTCTAATACCTGTGATAGAAATACTAGAGTATTCGGGGTGTTACATTAAAAGAAAAAGTATATTATTATAATGAATGGTCGATAAAACCTTTCAACGGGAATGACGTTACACGAAATGCAAAACGAGAGATAATATTAAAGGTTGTGATTGTAATTCTTGTCAAGCTATGAAAATAATTTGATTTTTGAGCGTTATGCTAACTTGTTTAATAAATATCACATGTTCAACTTGACCTTTTTATTTAAGGAGTTTTTGTGTTGATTTGTTTAAGTCATTCGATTAACATGTCAACTTATCGACTTGTTTAATCCATTCATTAGCCCCCTGATATCTTTTTGCAATCAAACATACTCATCAAATTGGATGGAAGGCATAATCCTCCCACCCCATTTAGAGCTTTAACCTCATTGCAGTAATGATACTTGGTTTGGTTGACACATTCACATGTTTTACTGTTAGGATGCTTAGTAAATTCCATAAGTTGAATCTGATGTCACTTTGGGGAAATAGATTGAGGACTCTGGTTTTTATTTTACGTCGAATAATTTACACGCATATTATACTTACTTTTAAATCTATAATTAGCTTTTGTCATATGACTAGAACCGCATCCACTTGGGAAGAAATCATCCATCTACTACTCTCCTAGTAAATCTAGAAATCTTTGATGCATTGGTGAAAAAAAGCCGAGTAAACACAATCAACATTAAAAACTAATCGGGTTAACAAAATACTAATCTCATATGTTAATAGTTTATTAATATATTTAATTAGATCTGTTATTTAGGTAGGACATCACACATGTTAGCGCACTCGCTACTTGCTAGTTCCTCCATAGTTCATGCATATGTTACGTGCATGTGCATGCGCCATGCATGTGGGCTTAGGTCCACCAATGACGTGCCACACTAGTCACTAGTGATATGGCCCAACAAACCCTTTGGGTTGAGCCCAATACTTTCATCATGACTTGCCACCAGTGATATGGCCCATTAAACCATAGGGTTGACCCCAACAACTTCCATCTAAAAGAGAACCCAAGAACTCTCCTCCCTAAACTTCTAATGAGTTTAGAAGTTTAAGAAGATTGTCCTAAATGTACTCCGGTGATCACAGTGATCACAGCTCTGCATGCATCCCAAATCCCCATTTTCACACCAAATCATGATCATCACCTAACCATGTCGCTGAACTGAAACTCAAGAACCCCAAAACCTCAAAAAAATCTAAACTTTTTATCAACATTTTGCATGAGCAATCATGGGTTTCACAATGGTTCTGAATCTCCTCCTGTTAATAGCCATGGTTGCCACCAACATCCTCTCTCTCTACCACCTCTCCACCATCACAACCACCACCAAACCACCACCCACTAACCCTAACCATAACCCTAACCCTAACCTCCTCCCCCCGACCACCTCCTCCGCCAGCTTCACACCATACGCGCCACCATCACCCACCTCACGCGCCTCCACACCACCACCACCACCGCCACCTCCGCCGTCCCGCCGGAGCTCCTCCTCCATACCCAACTCTCCCCCATCGCCTCCGCCTGCCGCCACCACCCCCACCTCCTCCACCAGTACATGAACTACACCCCTTCTCCTCTGTCCGCCGTCGTCCTCCGCCGCCGGAGAGCCGCTGATCCTCCGTGGGTGCCACCCTCTCCCCCGCCGGCGTTGCTTCTCTCCGACTACCACTAAAACACCCTCTTCACTTCCGACGAACCCCTTTTCTCCGGTGCCGGAGACTTCCATTCTATGGCACAATTACAACTGCAAAACCCTAAATTGTCTAAACCCTAATCAGGGTTTCGATTTCAACAACGAGAAATCAAAGTTCTTAAGCTACAAATCAAATCTTGATATCCCAATTTCGCAACTAATCAGCATCGCTAACAGCTCAAAATCCATTCTCCGATTAGCGTTAGACATCGGCGGTGGTACGGCGACTTTCGCCGCTCAAATGAAACAACAAAACGTGACGGTGGTGACCACCACCATGAGCTTGGGTGCACCGTACAACGAAGTGGCTGCACTCAGGGGATTAGTGGCGTTACATGCGCCATTGCAGCAGAGGTTACCTCTGTTCGATGGGGTTTTGGATCTGGTGCGGTGTGGGCATGCTGTAAACAGGTGGATACCTCTGCAGTCGATGGAGTTTTTGCTGTATGATGTTGATAGAGTGTTGAGAGGTGGTGGGTTCTTGTGGGTTGATCGTTTTTCAGCAAAAGGGTGGATCTTGATGAGGTTTATCGGCCACTGATGGAGAAATTAGGGTACAAGATTGTGAAATGGGCTGTGGGGAAGAAGATGGCTTCGAAGCATGGTGAGGTTTATTTGACTGCACTTTTGCAGAAGCCTGTTTCGAGATGACGTACAGTGAAGAATCTTGATGTTCTTGAGGTACCATTATGAATTTTGTTGTTGTTTATCTTGTGCATCTCTCAAATTATGTTATGTTGGTGTACTTTGAATGTCAAATCTGTCAATTTGTGAGGAGGGATTCAAACGTCAAAGGTTGTAAATGGAAGGTATTTTTATTGTAGTTCTTGGGGTCTTTATGCATTATCGTGTTGGTGTTAGTGTATGAGGCTTAAGGTAAAGATCAAGATTATGAAATACACTATGCAAATTTCTACATGTACAGGGTAAGCAGTCATGTTTTGATGTTTGTGGCTTTTTGAGAGAAGATTTTGGCTTTATATAAGGCTTTGTATGAATATTAGTTGAAAACAGATTGTCATACATTTTATTTTCCTTGCAATCATTTACCATACCAAGGTTTTAACCTTAGGTTTTAAAAAGCTTAAAAAGCTTAAAGAGTGTGCATCACTTATGCAAGAAACTACTCAGTTTTATTTAAGTTTAATATACAACCAAAAGTTGTTTCTTTCTTCTGATTTACATATAAACCTTTTTTATGTAGTAAAACTTTCATAATTTATTTATCTTTCTTTTAATATATAAGCTTCGTACATACTCTAGACTTGTAAGTACATGAGACGCCGTCTGACTCTAGACCCGAAATTACATAAGAAGCCGTCTCAAATCTTGATGCTATTTTTTTAGTGCGTTGGGCACCTTAGATGCGTCTTTTAAAACCAAGGGTTCTAAAGATTTAATGAATGTCTAATCGTCAATGGATACCCTGTTTCTCTCTCTCTTTTATCAGTTGTGCTTCAGAGGATTTGATTCGAGTCTTGAAGGGTTTCGGCGATATTAGAGGTACGTACATAGCGCGAAAGTTTGATCGCTTGGGCAAACGATTTGGTTTTGTGACGTTCAACAGAGGAAGGAATATGGATGATCTGGCAGCCGCTTTGAAGGACGTATGGATCGGTTCATATAAGCTTTTTATAGCACCAGCTTTATTCGTGGACGGGAAGCAAATTCCATATCTGATGTTTATATATTTTAACTATTCCAATCTCTGATGTTTTTAAACCTTCTTGTTCAAACTCGTTTCTTATTAAACTTTTTAATCATTTTTTCTTTTTAAAATTTCCGTTTATTAGATGATTTGTTTTTTAAATCATTTTATTTTTGTTTTTAAAGTTTTACGTCAATTTAGATATTGATTTTTCAAATCATTCTTTTTGTGAATTCTATTTATTTAAAATATTTCATGTTTCAATCATTCGATTATTAACGTTTAAAGACAAACTATTGAAAAAGAATTCAGAAAAAGAATGGCTTAAAAAGATAAATAATTTTAGGAAACAAACGATTTAAAAAATAATCAGTAAAAAGTTCAACAAGCGAACGCTTTTAGAAAAAGACGTTTATAAAATATGAATGCTTGTAGAAAATGAGAATTTATTTGTATATTTAAAACGTGTAGTATTAAATAATTATCACAAATATGATTTTGTAATAATAAATACTACGCGGATATATAACAATTATTTTAACAATTAGTTTGCAAACATTTTTTAACAAATAAATTTAATATACATATATATAGACACAAACACACTAATAATAGAAGTAAAAAATAAGAATATTTTAACCATTTGAACTTTGAGGGTACTTTAGTCATTTTAGTATAAAAAAGTTAGAGGGCAAAGTGAGATTTTTTTAAACAACAAGGATTCAAGTAGTTAAAATATGCAAAAGTTAGAGATGCAAATAATAATTAATTGTTTCCTAATAATTGATATAATTGTTAGCGTTAAATTTGACTAGTAAATTACAACTTTCATCCTTTATGCATATATGTAATGTCATTATGGATTATGGATTATTGATTAGGTCCCTAATATTTACTAATTACATAAAACATCCTTTAGTTTAATGTGATGTAACAATTTTGTCCCCCAAACTCTTAGAAAGCCTTTTTACTAAGTGACTACCATTTCTTTCTCTCTTTTTAACCTCACAACTGTTAATTAGTTTGGTTAACAAAAACGTATGTGCAAATAACATAATGATAGAATAGTCATTTTAATCTCACTTCCTAGGTTTAATCAATCCCTCATCCATATTATAAAAATCAAGCTTCTAAAGCTTTCTATCTTAGTTTTAATCAACCGCTCCATTGTAATTAGTCCAAAACCACACATGGCTTCCAAATTATTTAATCCAAATAATCAAATATGATAAAAAAAAATCAAATTAATCCAATACATTTTATTGTCTACATTCAAAAACGTCAATAAACTTAAAGAACTCAAAAAAATATATAAATTAAATATGAATAACGACTAAACAAAAAAACCTGAGATTGCCTATTTTTTTTAATTGAAAACTAAAAACAGAGAGAGTGAATTGAAGAGTTTAGAGAGAACATAAAAAAAAACAAAGAAACAATGACGGAGTGTCCACACAATGAAAATATGTAAATTAAATATATAAATAAATAACCTCCAAGTATATAGAATTTTGAAGCAGAAAACCAACAAATCAAAAAATAAAACAGTTATGGAGTCATTTTAATCCCACTTCTTAGATTGATTAAACTTAGCAAAAGGAATCAAAATATCTATTTCACCTCATGCAATTTGCACATGTATGTTAACCCCACTAGTTAGTCGCTAAGGCAAATGAACGAATCTTTGCAAACCATCAAACCAAAGTATGTTATGTGTAATTGGTAAACATTAAGGACCAAATGCATAATTTCATATATACATAAAGGATTAAATTAGCAAGTTACTCAATTTGATATGTCAAAATCCAATAGATTTTTATAAGTAATTTATTTGTTGCCTTAAAGTTAAGATATATCAATTCGATAATTGGTAAGAAAAAGGGTGTATGCATGGCAACCATCAACTTGCCATATACAAAATTCAAACGTTCAGAGAAGAATATTCAGATAATCCGAGACGTAAATGTTTTTTAAAGTATAATTCAAAAGCGGAAATCCTATTTGTTTCAACCAGATGATAGTGGGGGAGTTTACCGTCATCGGGTCCAAATGTTGGATGTGATCTGCTCCCCATGTTGGGTGCAAATCATATCCGGGAAATTAAGCACAACTTTAGACATGTGAAGCTTATAAACTACTGTATCGTATGCAAAGGTCGCATCCTTCAGTGCCCTAAGAGTCCCCATCCATTTCAGGTGAACACCACGACGACTCGAAAGGTTTTTTGGTGAGAGGATATGAAACGAGAAGATTTGCTGATAAATATATAGAGAAATTCTAGGATGAGAAGTTATTCTAATTAACAAACTTATTTAATTAACTTATTCTAGTTAATATATGAGTTAGTGCATATGATTAAATTCACTATATTACGTCCATCTTCTCTTTGTTGTGGGTTAGAATTGACCCGTTTACGATAAGAGTTACTGGCCCGGATGTTTGGTATTGTGGAATCAACTGTTAAGTTGAGTATGGACTTAAAACCCTGCATACAACCTCTGGATATATATATATGTAATTATATACAACTATATAAGTTGTTTGTGTTTCAAATGTACCTTTTTCTTCAGCAGAAAATGCATGAATTGATGGATGTATTTCTGGATGGCTTCTTTCGTCTTGTGCTAACTGGTAAACGTAGAGCTCTTCTGTCCGGTTTTATTTAGTTGCATCTTAAGTTGTCACATGATATAATTTATCATTTCTTTAACCTGTCACATCAATAAAATTCACCTTTTTTACTCTAAAAGCGCTTTCTTTTTTATCAATTTAACATTTTCAATGCCACCTTGGAAATTAAAGGGTGGGCGTTGCGTGTTCACAAGCCGAGCTAAATTGAGTGTTCAAACTCACTCGTTTCCAATCCGAGCGCCTAGAACAAAATCGTATGAGAATTTGCTACTTGGAAGTCTGTCTAGTTAATGAATGATAGGCTAGTAATCGGATCAAAAATTTAGCCGGTCAAAGTAAGTCAACAGATTTTTTTTGCTCCATGGTCAAAATCGGACCTAGCTGGTCCTAATTAGCCCAAAATCATTGGTTTGTGCGAGTTTCCAGCGACTCTCCGGCCAGATTCAGGCGACTCTCCGGCCAGATTCCACCAACCGAGGAAAACATGAAATTTCAGGCCCAATGTGTGTGTTTATATATAAATCTGAATTATTTCATTTAAAATTACATGTGAAAATGTTTGTTTTTATATATAAACTGAAATTTATATATAAAAACTTCAATCCGATAAAATCCCGATAACTACCGATTAATCCTTAGTCGGTACCTCACCGCCTGACTAGCGCCTAACAATTTTTACAACACTGTATTGGACCATGCTAAGGGGTTGTTTGATTGCGCTGACTGAGTAAGATCTGACTGAGTAAGAAGCTGACCCAGTAAGAGGTTCCGACTGAGTCTGCATCTGACTGAAACTTGACTGTTTGATTTAATATCTGACTGATTTCATACACATCTACATACCCATATACATACACATATACATACCCATATACATACACATCTACATACCCATATATACATACCCATATACATACCCATATACATACCTATATATATATATACATACTCATATACATACATATATACATACCCAACTACATACACATCTACATACCCATATACATACCCATATACATACACATATACATACCGATCTACATACCCATATACATACACATGTACATACCCATCTACATATACATCTATATTCATAAAGGAATGATGATTACCGTAGGTATGTAGAACTTGGTGCTCGGTTAGGGCTCGCGAACTTGGTGCTCGGTTAGGGCTCGCGAACTTGGTGCTCGGTTAGGGCCGATCGAGAGCGCAGAGGGGCTGGATTAGGGCTCGGTCGGGACTTGGGAGGGGATGAAGCCGACCGAGAGCGTGAGGGAGGGGATGACCGGCGAACGAGACCGCAAGGGAGGAACCGAGAACCGAGAGCGCAGCGGGAGGAAGGGGCTGATCGGTGGGTGGGGTGGGTCAGCAACTTCATTTTTCAAGTTTGGGTCAGACATATATGACCCGGTCAGCACTCACTAACGAGTGGACCAAAACAAACAGGGCCTAAGTGTTTTGATTGGGCCTTGGGATCGAAGTTAAGTGCATGTTTTGGAAAAACGTTCATCTAATATGGGCTATTCAATATGATTAACCTTAAAATACTCGCTATTTACCTAACCTATGAAACCTAAATGCTCATAATCATGGAAGATATGAACAAGCAAATAACAATGGAAATATAACAAACTTCTCGCGACCACTTGAAGCATTTTCTAGTTTCTTCTATAACTAGTTATTCACCAGCCGCGCTTCGCCGCGGCGGTGTAAGTCTAATCACCAAACCACCCCGACCTCACCACCAACACATCCGCCGACATCACGATTGTCAAACCAAAGTGTCGCAAACAAAAGGATCCAAAAAAAAACTAAGCAACTCAAATCCACGTTCATCACCATCGATATAAACAAATCAAATTCCAGGATGGGATGAGAATTAAATAATCGACTCAGATCTACAATCATCATCGTCATTGTAAAACAAAACATTGACGAACAGAATTGTTAACACCATGAGCACAACCTCAGTAGACAAAAGAAAGAAAGCACAACTCAGACCCACATTCATCATCATCGTTGGAAAAGAAAGAGGCTCAGAGACAGCCATGGCCGCAACCGGAGTTACCACGCCAAATAGCGTCGTACCATCATCGCCAGAACACACTTCAAAGGGAACACCCTAAACCAGCCATCATCTTTACCTTATAGAAAGTTGTTAGTTTTAAAAACCCCAAAACAACCGTGCTCATGAAAACCCAGGTCATCGAAGACATGCAAGGGCCGAGGAGTCCTCAATACGTCCGTTTCCATCTCCAATCGACCCAGATCTACAATCATCATTGTCGTTGCAAAATAAAGACACATCTGATGACTCCACGGCTGCAACTGGAGTTGCCTCGCCAAGTGGGTGGCCACCATCATCGGTTCTCAAACCAAAAACCTAGGAAACAGGGAGAAGGCGAAGGGGCACGACAGAGAACCCAAACCCCCTCTGTCAGTGGATTAAAGGGAGAAACCGAGAGAACGCGTTTGGGTATGACGAGAATCCGAGACCCGACAGTGATATACAACCGAGCACCTGCCGGATGAAGAAGAAGAGAAACGTAACGGAAGGTGGGTGGGGGTGAGGCCAGAAACCACAGTGAAGGGTTGCACCGCACGCATCTTTGGTTGTACCGTTAGCTACAGTCGCAACCGATATCAATGGCGACGGTGGCGGTGCGACGGTGGTGGCGTGCCATCGGTCACCCAAACAGACCATCTCTCCCCTCCCAACATATCATATCTCTCTCTCTCTCTCTCTATCAAAACCATCGGCGGTGCCTGGGTTTAAATAGTGGAAAATCCAAAAAGACTAAACCACCCTTCAGAGACAAACCAAAAAGACGAAATTGCCCCCTTTTATGAATTTACTGTTCATCAACTTTTGTTTTTCATAATAGGAGAATTATACAATAAACATAGTTAAAATTCAAACTAAAAAATGGTGGTAATTTTAATGTTATCGACACGAGTTTTGGTATATTGTACTAGCTTATTGATCGAGGAATAATATTAAATTTAAACGAGTTAAGTGCCACGGGAGTGCGAGTTAGGTGCCACGTGAGTGTGATATATAATTGGTGTAAATCTGGCCCAGGTGATTTATTAAAGTGGGTTGTTTACTATTGGGTTCATTTGGATTTATTAAAATGTGCACTTGGGTTCATTTTTGATTGGTTACTATATGACAAAGTCCATGATGCGATTACTTCAATACAGTTGGTGGCCTAGGCCAAATAAAGAAACAAAAGGGGACTTTTGTTTCAAGAAGACTCTCGATCAAATAAAAATGAAACAGGGGGTTACAGTTTTTCATCTTAAAAATCGCTAGTTTCTACCAATTTTGAAGAACAATTTCAAACTCCGTCTAATTCGACAAATCATTCACGTGTAACCCGCGAAGTAGGTTAATTCTCAAGGATTGTAATAACCCTAAGTTCAACAGTATTTTTTTCCCCTCGTATCTAGTTTGCACACATTTCAAATATTTGGGTTGCTAGCTCCATATTCAAACTTAGAAAGTGAATCCCTCAAGGATTGTTATTAAGCCTAAGACCAATGGTCTTTGTTCCACTCATATCTAGTGTGCACACGTTTCAAATATTTTGGTTTTCTAGCTCCATAATTCTCATGCCACCGGCATACCACCAGCATCTAAATCCTTCAAATGCATGTTAGTCCTTACTTGAATACCACTCTAAATTAAACCTACCCCTACGGGCCCAACTAATCCAAACCAACCCTTTGAACCCCCAAGCTGGTAGCTATAACACAAATGCAAAGAGAGAACATAAAACAGTAACGTAGAAAAGAAAGTACCTGTGAGCCAGGGTTGACTTCTTCCATGTTTCCAGGTAGTTCATCACCATTATATATTGCCAATTACCAATCCTGTCCTCTTCAGAGTTTATTGCTTTCTTCCTCCATGGTTGCTCGTCTCAAGGAATTACTTCATCACGTGTTCTATGGAAACAAAATTCTTAACTCAGTTGATGCATAATAATTAAAACAAGTTCCTAATGGACCCGTGTTGACTCATGAACACTTATTCAAAGCAAGGCATTGAATAAATTACGGATAATAATATTATCATTAAAAAAACTTAAATCTAAGAATAAACTGATTTGGAAGATAGTATTAAATGTATTCATTAACTAGAATTAGATTCTAGGACCTTACTTTTAGTTGTTTTTAGATAATATGGTCATTTGAGATGGAACATAAAACAAACCAACACATTGATAAAAAATGAGAGCTAATTATTAAAGATAGATAGTTTATACTCTTGTCTATACATACCTCCCTCCTAGATCATGATCAGATTTTTTAGGTCAAAAATCAGTTTTGTCTCTCTCCGTGCCCGTCTTGAAACCCTATCAAGCCACGCTTATTGTGAATTTCCTTTAAGTAGGCCTGCATGCCAAATATTTATTAAAAGAAAGACAGGAATGAGAAGACGGTGTTTACAACTAATTCAGCCCCTAACTTACTTATAGTGAGTCGTTGATTTGGATTACGATAAATCTCAAACCAGACTCATTGAAAAAGAATCATCAGCTATAACAAATAACAAGACACAAATGAGTAGAAACTCGAAAGCAACATAACATGTACTTTCAATGGTTACAAGTGTTTGACTTATTCATTAAGACATTTAAGATTATTTGTAAATGTACAAGAGTTTCAGGCCTGTTATGACAAGCACCCGCCTTGACAGGCCTGCCCATCCGCTTGCCCATTTTATCACGTTCATATAACAGCATAAAACCTTGACGCATATGTGATAAGTAAAAAAACTAGCGTTAAAGATGTGAATATGTTACCAGCTTCATACTCAACAAATTTAAGCCTTGCCTAAACGTGTTGCAGACTCAATCTGGGAATGAAGATGGTCAAGTGCAGGTGCAACAAATGATTTTCCATCAAGAAGTTTCATCACACCTGCTTTGATACTTAATCCAGTCAGGTGGTTCTTCACCTCTCACTCTAGCCAGATCCACTGTATCCTTTAAACACTTAAGCAACACCAAAAAAACAACATATTTCAGACCAGCCTCTGGTCAAAACAGGTATCTTTGTAGGTTTTTGACAAAAGTAATTCAATGTAAAAAGGATATTTTATCAATAAGATAACAAAAAGTTTATACAACCCAAATGGGCCTAACAAATAAGTAATGAGGTCGAAACTCAAAAGTGGCACCTCCATCTACTGTACTTTTAAAAAATGCACACTAGAATATAAAATTTCGTCACATATCTATGATGTGAAAAAAGAAGACACAACAGAATTATAAAAGTTCATTACATATCTATGATTTGAAAAAAGGAGGGGGTGAAGGGTAAGATTATTTTAAACAATTTTTTTATGCAGGGATAGAAGAGAAATTTTACCTCCCAGTATGGCATTCATGTAAGGAGTTCCTGTATCCATGTATAGATGCATTTTTATGTCCTCATGAAGCTCTTCTATCCCTTTAACAGTCAAACCCTGCATTAATCCGTCTAAATTAGATTGATGAGTAACCATTAAGATGTAACCGTATCCGCCATCTAATACAAAAACACGTACGAATTCTGAGTTTAGACCAATAATAACAATTCCTTTTGACATTTATTAGTGGATCCAACTAAGAAGAAAAACATTTACACAACACCATTTTAACTATAATATATTTCAACATCCCTCCCAATCTTAAAGGTAAAACAAGCCCAAAAACCCAGTTAAAACCATTTTCCATTTTTATTTAAAAACCCCTATTTTAAAATATATATAACCATATGTTTGTTTTAAACTATTCACATTAGAAATAAAACAAAACAAATCAATAAGCAACATAGTTCAAGAACTCCCGTGATCAGAAGTGCGAAAGTAATTGAATGGTGCGATTTAGTGTGACTGTAGGCTTCCCTTCCCCCCCCCCCCCGTCCCCCCCCCCCCCGGTCCCCCCCAAACCCAAAAAAAAAAAGAAAAAAACTTATTTCGTTTTTACCTTGAACAAACAAAGCCAAAATCATTGAAAATACAATATTCAAGTAAACAACTTCATCAAGAAAGCAGTCCATGATACCATAACAGCCTACATACACCCAATCAATGCAAAGTACAAGCCTCAAAGTACAAAACATGTTGAGATGGGCTTTTAGGTGTTCTAGTAACAGGATTGCAATTTCTCGAATGTGTTAATCTTGCAAAACACCACATAAAACTGTCAAACCCAAATCTATTAATAACATAGGAAAAGATGAGAATATAAGTAACCATATTAAGTAAAAGATCAAAATAAGAGGAAGTAGGAGCATTCAAGAAAAAAAACATGATAACAAGTATAAATAAGAATTTTGTAAAGGGAAAAGATGAAACATTAAAAAAAGAGAAAATCGTTAGAAAAAATTGAACATCAATAGAAAGAACATTATCAAGACAGCACTCACGATACCACAACAACCTACATACACCCAATCAACCGTAAAGTACAAGCCTCAAAGTACAAAACAAGTTGCGATGGGCTTTAAGGTGTTCTAGTAACGAGATTGCAAGTTCTTGAATATGAGCTTTGTATTGATTGCGAAACACCATATAAAACTGTCAAACCACAAATCCATTGAAAGGAAAGATGGGAAAACAGGTAACGAGATAAAGTAAGAGATGAAAATCAAAGGAAGATTCAAAACAAAAAAAAAAATTAATATGTACAAACAGTAACAGGATTAATCCATCTAAATTAGATTGTTTTAATAGTGAGAAACCATTAAGATGTAACCGTATCCGCCATCTAATACAAAAACACGTACAAATTCTGAGTTTAGACCAATAATAACAATTCCTTTTGACATTTATTAGTGGATCCAACTAAGAAGAAAAACATTTAAACCACACCATTTTAACTATAATATATTTCAACATCCCTCCCAATCTTAAAGGTAAACAAGCCCAAAAACCCAGTTAAAACCATTTTCCATTTTTATTTAAAAACCCCTATTTTAACAAACATATAACCATATGTTTGTTTTAAACTATTCACATTAGAAATAAAACAAAACAAAACAATAAGCAACATAGTTCAAGAACTCCCATGATCAAAAGTGCACAACTAATTGAATGGTGCGATTTAGTGTGAACTGTAGGCTTTCCCATCCCCCCCCCCCAACCCGAAAAAGAAGAAAAAACTTATTTCGTTTTTACCTTGAACATGAATGAAGAAACATGAATTCTAAACATTATGGAAGATATGAGCAAGAAATAACCAGAAAAAAAATATGACTAACTTCCCTTGATCTCTCATGACCTCTTGAAGCATATTCCACTTTTTTTCCTGCAAATATGCAATAAACATTGATAAAATTCAAACTTGGAAAGTGATTTCTTCAAAGATTGGAATAACCCAAGTCCCAACGATATATGTTCACTCATATACGCATGTATGTAAATACATCAAAAGCATGTTAGTATGTTACTAGTTAATGAGATGTTGTTCTAGATCAAACCTAACCGTACCCCAGCCCCAGCCCCAGCCCCTGCTCAGCTACCCCTGCTCAAGAAAAGATTTCAGCCCAGCCCCACCCAACCCATTTGAACGACTGAACCTGTACTAATAAAATATTAATCATTTTGAACCTGCATTCCTTAATCAACAATACCACAATAATGTGGAAGGAAAGAGAAAGGATGTCAATTAGCAATATAGTTCCGCTTCCTTCAGGGTCTATTGCTTCTTCCTCCTCAGTTGCATGCTGCTTGCCTCTCGGAATTACTTAATCAACTGCAGTATCAAAAGAACATTGTTAATTTAATTGACGAGTGATAACTAAAACAAGTTCCAGGTTGACTTGTGTTAACCCACAAACACTTTTTAAAAACAATGTGTTGATTAAGATTACAAAAAACAATATTATTACAATAAAAGTCTAGATATTGCGATTTAGAAGATTGAATTAATTGAATTCATTGACTAAAACTAGAAATAGGACCTTAAGTTATGTTACTATTCTTTAAAAGGAACCATTTAATAATCAAATACAGATAGCTTATAATATTGTTTGTATGTGCCTTCTGGATTATGATCGATTCTTTAGGTGAAGAAGCAGTTTTGTCTATTCCCATAATCCCATGTCATTGTTGAAACACCCATCAAGCCACATTGTACAGCGAATTTTCTTTAAGCAGCCTGCAAACCAAATAATAATAAATTAAGATGGTGTAAAACTGTAGCCGTCAATGATTCTTTCGTTTAGTTATCGCCCACCAACTTATTTGCTTTTCACCTTCAACATGAACAAGAGAAACATGAATTCTAATTAGCATGGAGGATAGGAACAAAAATTTAGGAAAAGAAATATGACAAGCCTCCCTTCATCTCTCAGAACCTCTTGAAGCATAATCCAGTTTCTTTTCTGCAGATATGCAATAAATATTAATAAAGTTCAAACTTAGAAAGTGAAACCTTCAAAGACTGGATAACCTTAAGTCCAATGGTATTTGTTTCTAGAGTGTACATGATTCAAAAATTTTTGGTCTGCAAGCTCGAGAAATCTCATGCCATTAATATGCCACTACTATGTAAATCCAACAGTCAAACGTCAGTAGCTAATGAGGTACTATTCCCACAAAAAAAAGTACCACTAGTATGTAAATCCAACAGTTGAAGGTCAGTAACTAATGAGGTGTTACCCCCCCCCCCAGTCCACCACACCCAAAAAAAAATTGCGTTAAAGATGTGAATAAGTTACCAGCTTCATACTCAACAAACTTAAGCCTTGCCTAAACGTGTTGCAGACTCAATCTGGGAATGAAGATTGTCAAGTGCAGGTGCAACAAATGATTTTCCATCAAGAAGTTTCATCACACCTGCCTTGATACTTAATCCAGTCAGGTGGTTCTTCACCTCTCACTCTAGCCAGATCCACCGTCTCCTTTAACACTTGAGCAACACCAAAAAATCAACATATTTCAGACCAGCTCTGGTCAAAACAGGTATCTTTGTAGGTTTTTGACAAAAGTTATTCAATGTAAAAGGGTATTTTATCATAAGATACAAAACGTTTATACAACCCAAATGGGCCTAACAAATAAGTAATGAGGTCGAAACTCGAAAGTGACACCTCCATCTACTGTACTTTTAAATGATACACACTAGAATTATAAAATTCCGTCACATATCTATGATGTGAAAAAGAAGACACAACAGAATTATAAAAGTTCATTACATATCTATGATTTGAAAACAGGAGGGGGTGAAGGGTAAGATTATTTTAAACAATTTTTTTATGCAGGATAGAAGAGAAATTTTACCTCCCAGTATGGTATTCATGTAAGGAGTTCTTGTATCCATGTATAGATGCATTTTTATGTCCTCATGAAGCTCTTCTATCCCTTTAACAGTCAAACCCTGCATTAATCCGTCTAAATTAGATTGGTGAGAAACCATTAAGATGTAACCGCATCCGCCATCTAATACAAAAACACGTACGAATTCTGAGTTTAGACCAATAATAACAATTCCTTTTGACATTTATTAGTGGATCCAACTAAGAAGAAAAACATTTACACAACACCATTTTAACTATAATATATTTCAACATCCCTCCCAATCTTAAAGGTAAAACAAGCCCAAAAACCCAGTTAAAACCATTTTCCATTTTTATTTAAAAACCCCTATTTTAAATATATATAACCATATGTTGTTTTAAACTATTCACATTAGAAATAAAACAAAACAAATCAATAAGCAACATAGTTCAAGAACTCCCATGATCAGAAGTGCAAAAGTAATTGAATGGTGCGATTTAGTGTGAACTGTAGGCTTCCCCGTCCCCCCGTCCCCCCAAACCCAAAAAAAAAGAAAAAAACTTATTTCGTTTTTACCTTGAACAAACAAAGCCAAAATCATTGAAAATACAATATTCAAGTAAACAACTTCATCAAGAAAGCAGTCCATGATAGCATAACAGCCTACATACACCCAATCAATGCAAAGTACAAGCCTCAAAGTACCAAACATGTTGAGATGGGCTTTTAGGTGTTCTAGTAACAGGATTGCAATTTCTCGAATGTGTGTTTAATCTTGCAAAACACCACATAAAACTGTCAAACCCAAATCTATTAATAACATAGGAAAAGATGAGAATATAAGTAACCATATTAAGTAAAAGATCAAAATAAGAGGAAGTAGGAGCATTCAAGGAAAAAACATGATAACAAGTATAAATAAGAATTTTGTAAAGGGAAAAGATGAACATTAAAAAAAGAGAAAATCGTTAGAAAAAATTGAACATCAATATAAAGAACATTATCAAGACAGCACTCACGATACCACAACAACCTACATACACCCAATCAACCGTAAAGTACAAGCCTCAAAGTACACAACAAGTTGCGATGGGCTTTAAGGTGTTCTAGTAACGAGATTGCAAGTTCTTGAATATGAGCTTTGTATTGATTGCGAAACACCGTATAAAACTGTCAAACCACAAATCCATTGAAAGAAAAGATGGGAAAATAGGTAACGAGATAAAGTAAGAGATGAAAATCAAAGGAAGATTCAAAACAAAAAAAAATAATATGTACAAACAGTAACAGGATTAATCCATCTAAATTAGATTGTTTTAATGGTGAGAAACCATTAAGATGTAACCGTATCCGCCATCTAATACAAAAACACGTACGAATTCTGAGTTTAGACCAATAATAACAATTCCTTTTGACATTTATTAGTGGATCCAACTAAGAAGAAAAACATTTACACAACACCATTTTAACTATAATATATTTCAACATCCCTCCCAATCTTAAAGGTAAACAGCCCAAAAACCCAGTTAAACCATTTTCCATTTTTATTTAAAAACCCCTATTTTAACAAACATATAACCATATGTTTGTTTTAAACTATTCACATTAGAAATAAAACAAAACAAAACAATAAGCAACATAGTTCAAGAACTCCCATGATCAAAAGTGCACAACTAATTGAAAGGTGCGATTTAGTGTGAACTGTAGCTTCCCCATCCCCCCCCCCAACCAACCCAAAAAAGAAGAAAAAAACTTATTTCGTTTTTACCTTGAACATGAATGAAGAAACATGAATTCTAAACATTATGGAAGATATGAGCAAGAAATAACCAGAAAAAAATTATGACTAACTTCCCTTGATCTCTCATGACCTCTTGAAGCATATTCCACTTTTTTCCTGCAAATATGCAATAAACATTGATAAATTCAAACTTGGAAAGTGATTTCTTCTAAGATTGGAGTAACCCAAGTCCCAACGATATATGTTCCACTCATATACGCATGTATGTAAATACATCAAAAGCATGTTAGTATGTTACTAGTTAATGAGATATTGTTCTAGATCAAACCTAACCGTACCCCAGCCCCTGCTCAGCAACCCCTGCTCAAAAAGAGATTTCAGCCCAGCCCCACCCAACCCATTTGAACGGTTGAACCTGTACTAATTAAATATTTAATCATTTTGAACCTGCATTCCTTAATCAACAATACCACAATAATGTGGAAGGAAAGAGAATGGATGTCAATTAGCAATATAGTTCTGCTTCCTTCAGGGTCTATTGCTTCTTCCTCCTCAGTTGCATGCTGCTTGCCTCTCGGAATTACTTAATCAACTGCAGTATCAAAAGAACATTGTTAATTTAATTGACGAGTAATTACTAAAACAAGTTCCAGGTTGACTTGTGTTAACCCACAAACACTTTTTAAAAACAATGTGTTGATTAAGATTACAAAAAACAATAGTATTACAATAAAAGTCTAGATATTGTGATTTAGAAGATTGAATTGAATTCATTGACTAAAACTAGAAATAGGACCTTAAGTTATGTTACTATTCTTTAAAGGAACCATTTAATATAGATTATAGATCAAATCAGCATGTTGATAAGAGAAAATGAGGGCAAATAATCAAATACAGATAGCTTATACTATTGTTTGTATGTGCCTTCTGGATTATGATCGGATTCTTTAGGTGAAGAAGCAGTTTTGTCTATTCCCATAATCCCATGTCATTGTTGAAACACCCATCAAGCCACATCGTACAGCGAATTTTCTTTAAGCAAGCCTGCAAACCAAATAATAATAAATTAAGATGGTGTGAAACTGTAGCCATCAATGATTCTTTCGTTTAGTTATCGCCCACCAACTTATTTGCTGTTCACCTTCAACATGAACAAGAGAAACATGAATTCTAATTAGCATGGAGGATAGGAACAAAAATTTAAGAAAAGAAATATGACAAGCTTCCCTTCATCTCTCAGAACCTCTTGAAGCATATTCCAGTTTCTTTTCTGCAGATATTCAATAAATATTAATAAAGTTCAAACTTAGAAAGTGAAACCTTCAAAGACTGGAATAACCTTAAGTCCAATGGTATTTGTTTCTAGAGTGTACATGATTCAAAATTTTTGGTCTGCAAGCTCGAGAAATCTCATGCCATTAATATGCCACTACTATTTAAATCCAACAGTCAAACGTCAGTAGCTAATGAGGTACTATTCCCACAAAAAAAAAGTACCACTAGTATGTAAATCCAACAGTTGAAGGTCAGTAACTAATGAGGTGTTACCCCCCCCCCCCCCGGTCCACCACACCCAAAAAAAAAAAAATTGCGTTAAAGATGTGAATAAGTTACCAGCTTCATACTCAACAAACTTAAGCCTTGCCTAAAACGTGTTGCAGACTCAATCTGGGAATGAAGATCGTCAAGTGCAGGTGCAACAAATGATTTTCCATCAAGAAGTTTCATCACACCTGCCTTGATACTTAATCCAGTCAGAGGTGGTTCTTCACCTCTCACTCTATAGCCAGATCCACCGTCTCCTTTAAACACTTGAGCAACACCAAAAAATCAACATATTCAGACCAGCTCTGGTCAAAACAGGTATCTTTGTAGGTTTTTGACAAAAGTTATTCAATGCAAAAAGGGTATTTTATCAATAAGATACAAAAAGTTTATACAACCCAAATGGGCTAACAAATAAGTAATGAGGTCGAAACTCGAAAGTGACACTCCATCTACTGTACTTTTAAATGATACACACTAGAATTATAAAATTCCGTCACATATCTATGATGTGAAAAAAGAAGACACACAGAATTATAAAAGTTCATTACATATCTATGATTTGAAAAAAGGAGGGGGTGAAGGGTAAGATTATTTTAAACAATTTTTTATGCAGGGATAGAAGAGAAATTTACCTCCCAGTATGGTATTCATGTAAGGAGTTCCTGTATCCATGTATAGATGCATTTTATGTCCTCATGAAGCTCTTCTATCCCTTTAACAGTCAAACCCTGCATTAATCCGTCTAAATTAGATCGGTGAGAACCATTAAGATGTAACCGTATCCGCCATCTAATACAAAAACACGTACGAATTCTGAGTTTAGACCAATAATAACAATTCTTTTGACATTTATTAGTGGATCCAACTAAGAAGAAAAACATTTACACAACACCATTTTAACTATAATATATTTCAACATCCCTCCCAATCTTAAAGGTAAAACAGCCCAAAAACCCAGTAAAACCATTTTCCATTTTTATTTAAAAACCCTTATTTTAAAATATATATAACCATATGTTTGTTTTAAACTATTCACATTAGAAATAAAACCAAACAAATCAATAAGCAACATAATTCAAGAACTCCCATGATCAGAAGTGCAAAAGTAATTGAATGGTGCGATTTAGTGTGAACTGTAGGCTTCCCCGTCCCCCCGTCCCCCCAAACCCAAAAAAAGAAAAAAACTTATTTCGTTTTTACCTTGAACAAACAAAGCCAAAATCATTGAAAATACAATATTCAGTAACAACTTCATCAAGAAAGCAGTCCATGATACCATAACAGCCTACATACACCCATCAATGCAAAGTACAAGCCTCAAAGTACAAAACATGTTGAGATGGGCTTTTAGGTGTTCTAGTAACAAGATTGCAATTTCTCGAATGTGTGTTTAATCTTGCAAAACACCATATAGAACTGTCAAACCCAAATCTATTAATAACATAGAAAAGATGAGAATATACAAACAAACAACAAACATACCCAGTGTATCCCGCTGGAGAGCAGCGTCTGGGCGGGGGAAAAGATGAGAATATAAGTAACCATTTAATTAAAAGATCAAATAAGAGGAAGTAGGAGCATTCAAGGAAAAAACATGATAACAAGTAAAAAGAATTTTGTAAAGGGAAAAGATGAAACATTAAAACAGACAAATCGTTAGAAAAATTGAACATCAATAGAAAGAACATTATCAAGAAAGCACTCACGATACCACAACAACCTACATACACCCAATCAACCGTAAAGTACAAGCCTCAAAGTACAAAACAAGTTGCGATGGGCTTTAAGGTGATCTGGTAACGAGATTGCAAGTTCTAGAATATGAGCTTTGTATTGATTGCGAAACACCATATAAAACCGTCAAACCACAATCCATTGAAAGAAAAGATGAGAAAATAGGTAACGAGATAAAGTAAGAGATGAAAATCAAAGGAAGATTCAAAACAAAAATTAATATGTACAAACAGTAACAGGATTAATCCATCTAAATTAGATTGTTTTAATGGTGAGAAACATTAAGATGTAACCGTATCCGCCATCTAATACAAAAACACGTACGAATTCTGAGTTTAGACCACTAATAACAATTCCTTTTGATATTTATTAGTGGATCCAACTAAGAAGAAAACATTTACACAACACCATTTTAACTATAATATATTTCAACATCCCTCCATTTTCCATTTTTATTTAAAAACCCCTATTTTAGCAAACATATAACCATATGTTTGTTTTAAACTATTCACATTAGAAATAAAACAAAACAACAATAAGCAACATAGTTCAAGAACTCCCATGATCAAAAGTGCACAACTAATTGAATGGTGCGATTTGGTGTGAACTGTAGGCTTCCCTATCCCCCCCCCCACCCAAAAAAGAAGAAAAAAACTTATTTCGTTTTTACCATGAACATGAATGAAGAAACATGAATTCTAAACATTATGGAAGATATGAGCAAGAAATACCAGAAAAGAAAAATACGACTAACTTCCCTTGATCTCTCATGACCCGTTGAAGCATATTCCACTTTTTTTCCTGCAAATATGCAATAAACATTGATAAAATCAAACTTTGAATGCGATTTCTTCAAAGATTGGAATAACCCCACTCCCAACGATATATGTTCCACTCATATACGCATGTATGTAAATACATCAAAGCATGTTAGTATGTTACTAGTTAATGAGAAATTGTTCTAGATCAAACCTAACCGTACCCAGCCCCAGCCCCTGCTCAGCTACCCCTGCTCAAGAAAAGATTTCAGCCCAGCCCCACCCAACCCATTTGAACAGTTGAACCTGTACTAATTAAATATTTAATAATTTTGAACCTGCATTCCTTAATCAACAATACCACAATAATGTGGAAGGAAAGAGAATGGATGTCAATTAGCAATATAGTTCTGCTTCCTTCAGAGCCTATTGCTTCTTCCTCCTCAGTTGCATGCTGCTCGCCTCTCGGAATTACTTAATCAACTGCAGTATCAAAAGAACATTGTTAATTTAATTGACGAGTAATAACTAAAAAAGTTCCAGGTTGACTTGTGTTAACCCACAAACACTTTTTAAAAACAATGTGTTGATTAAGATTACAAAAACAATATTATTACAATAAAAGTCTAGATATTGCATTTAGAAGATTGAATTAATTGAATTCATTGACTAAAACTAGAAATTAGGACCTTAAGTTATGTTACTATTCTTTAAAAGGAACCATTTAATATAGATTATAGGTCAAATCAACATGTTGATAAGAGAAAATGAGGGCAAATAATCAAATACAGATAGCTTATACTATTGTTTGTATGTGCCTTCTGGATTATGATCGGATTCTTTAGGTGAAGAAGCAGTTTTGTCTATTCCCATAATCCCATGTCATTGTTGAAACACCCATCAAGCCACATCGTACAGCGAATTTTCTTTAAGCAAGCCTGCAAACCAAATATTAATAATTTAAGATGGTGTGAAACTGTAGCCATCAATGATTCTTTCGTTTAGTTATCACCCACCAACTTATTTGCTTTTCACCTTCAACATGAACAAGAGAAACATGAATTCTAATTAGCATGGAGGATAGGAACAAAAATTTAGGAAAAGAAATATGACAAGCTTCCCTTCATCTCTCAGAACCTCCTGAAGCATATTCCAGTTTCTTTTCTGCAGATATGCAATAAATATTAATAAAGTTCAAACTTAGAAAGTGAAACCTTCAAAGACTGGAATAACCTTAAGTCCAATGGTATTTGTTTCTAGAGTGTACATGATTCAAAATTTTTTGGTCTGCAAGCTCGAGAAATCTCATGCCATTAATATACCACTACTATCTAAATCCAACAGTCAAACATCAGTAGCTAATGAGGTACTATTCCCACAAAAAAAAAGTACCACTGGTGTAAATCCAACAGTTGAAGGTCAGTAACTAATGAGGTGTTATCCCCCCTTGGTCCCCCACACCAAAAAATATATATAAAAAAACTTGCAACTCATTAGCAAACGCAAAGGGTGAAGATGAAATAGAAATTAAGAGAAGAAAAAGGAGGACCGGGAGTTTCTTCCTTTTAATTATCAAATAATCATGGAAAATATGAACTAGAAAAAAAACAGAAAAAGAAATAAGACAAACTCCCCTTTAAAAAAACTTATTTCGTTTTTACCTTGAACAAACAAAGCCCAAAATCATTGAAAAACAATATTCAAGTAAACAACTTCATCAAGAAAGCAGTCCATGATACCATAACAGCCTACATACACCAATCAATGCAAAGTACAAGCCTCAAAGTACAAAACATGTTGAGAGGGGCTTTTAGGTGTTCTAGTAACAAGATGCAATTCTCGAATGTGTGTTTAATCTTGCAAAAACACCATATAGAACTGTCAAACCCAAATCTATTAATAACATAGGAAAAGATGAGAATTAAACAACACAAACAAACAAACATACCCAGTGTATCCCGCTGGAGAGCAGCGTCTGGGCGGGGGAAAAGATGAGGATAAGTAACCATATTAATTAAAAGATCAAATAAGAGGAAGTAGGAGCATAGGAAAAAAAAAACATGATACAAAGTATAATAAGAATTTGTAAAGGGAAAAGATGAACATTAAAACAGACAAAATCGTTAGAAAAAATTGAACATCAATAGAAAGAACATTATCAAGAAAGCACTCACGATACCACAACAACCTACATACACCAAATCAACCGTAAAGTACAAGCCTCAAAGTACAAAACAAGTTGCGATGGGCTTTTAAGGTGATCTGGTAACGAGATTGCAAGTTCTAGAATATGAGCTTTGTATTGATTGCGAAACACCATATAAAACCGTCAAACCACAAATCATGAAAAGAAAGATGAGAAAATAGGTAAAGAGATAAAGTAAGAGATGAAAATCAAAGGAAGATTCAAAACAAAAAAAAATTAATATGTACAAACAGTAACAGGATTAATCCATAAATTAGATTGTTTTAATGGTGAGAACCATTAAGATGTAACCGTATCGCGCCATCTAATACAAAAACACGTACGAATTCTGAGTTTAGACCAATAATAACAATTCCTTTTGATATTTATTAGTGGATCCAATAAAGAAGAAAAAACATTTACACAACACCATTTAACTATATATATTTCAAAATCCCTCCAATCTTAAAGGTAAAACAAGCCCAAAAACCCAGTTAATAAACCATTTTCCATTTTTATTTAAAAACCCCTATTTTAGCAAACATTAACCATATGTTTGTTTTAAACTATTCCATTAGAAAATAAACAAAACAAAAAAAATAAGCAACATAGTTCAAGAACTCCCATGATCAAAAGTGCAACAACTATTGAATGGTGCGATTTTGGTGTGTGAACTGTAGGCTTCCCTATCCCCCCCCCCCACCAAAAAGAAGAAAAAAATTATTTCGTTTTTACCATGAAATGAATGAAGAAACATGAATTCTAAAACATTATGGAAGATATGAGCAAGAAATAACCAGAAAAGAAAAATACGACTAACTTCCCTTGATCTCTCTGACCCGTTGAAGCATATTCACTTTTTTTCCTGCAAATATGCAATAAAACATTGATAAAATTCAAACTTTGAATGCGATTTTCTCAAAGATGGAATAACCCAACTCCCAACGAGATATGTTCCCACTCATATACGCATGTATGTGAAAACATCAAAGGCATGTTAGTATGTTACTAGTAATGAGGAAATTGTTCTAGATAAAACCTAACCGTACCCCAGCCCCAGCCCCTGCTCAAGCTCCCCTGCTCAAGAAAAGATTTCAGCCCAGCCCCACCCAAACCCATTTGAACAGTTGAACCTGTACTAATTAAATATTTAATAATTTTGAACCTGCATTCCTAATCAACAATACCACAATAAGTGGAAGGAAAGAGAATGGATGTCAATTAGCAATATAGTTCTGCTTCCTTCAGAGCCTATGCTTCTTTCTCAGTTGCATGCTGCTCGCCTCTCGGAATACTTAATCCAACTGCAGTATCAAAAGACATTGTTAATTTAATGACGAGTAATAACTAAAACAAGTTCCAGGTTGACTTGTGTTAACCACAAACACTTTTAAAAAACAATGTGTTGATTAAGATTACAAAAAACAATATTATTACAATAAAAGTCTAGATATTGCATTTAGAAGATGAATTAATTGAATTCATTGACTAAAACTAGAAATTAGGACCTTAAGTTATGTTACTTTCTTTAAAAGGAACCATTTAATATAGAGATAGGTCAAAATACATGTTGATAAGAGAAAATGAGGGCAAAAATCAAATACAGATAGCTTATACTATTGTTTGTATGTGCCTTCTGGATTATGATCGGATTCTTTAGGTGAAGAAGCAGTTTTGTCTATTCCCATAATCCCATGTCAGTGTTGAAACACCCATCAAGCCACATCGTACAGCGAATTTTCTTTAAGCAAGCCTGCAAACCAAATATTAAAATTAAGATGGTTGTGAAACTGTAGCCATCAATGATTCTTTCGTTTAGTTATCACCCCACCAACTTATTTGCTTTTCACCTTCAACATGAACAAGAGAAACATGAATTCTAATTAGCATGGAGGATAGGAACAAAAATTTAGGAAAGAAATATGACAAGCTTCCTTCATCTCTCAGAACCTCCTGAAGCATATTCCAGTTTCTTTTCTGCAGATATGCAATAAATATAATAAAGTTCAAACTTAGAAAGTGAAACCTTCAAAGACTGGAATAACCTTAAGTCCAATGGTATTTGTTTCTAGAGTGTACATGATTCAAAATTTTTGGTCTGCAAGCTCGAGAAAATCTCATGCCATTAATATACCACTACTATCTAAATCCAACAGTCAAACATCAGTAGCTAATGAGGTACTATTCCCACAAAAAAAAAAGTACCATGGTATGTAAAATCCAACAGTTGAAGGTCAGTAACTAATGAGGTGTTATCCCCCTTGGTCCCCACACCAAAAATATATATAAAAAACTTGCAAACTCATTAGCAAACGCAAAGGGTGAAGATGAAATAGAAATTAAGAGAAGAAAAAAGGAGGACCGGGAGTTTTTCCTTTTAATTATCAAATAATCATGGAAAATATGAACTAGAAAAAAAACAGAAAAAGAAAATAGGACAAACTCCCCTTTCGTCTTTCATGACTTTTTTAAGAGGGGCCCAATCAAGGCTCCTTGAGCATCTCCTAGATATTCCACAAGTAACGAAAAAAATAAAAATACCTTAAACGGGATCGCATGCTCCTCTTTGGTCTGCACGCATCTGAATCTGAAAGCTGTTTGAAACATCACCATTATCATCTTCTAAGTGGTGTTCCATCCTCACTACCTGATCAACTGGTATAGACCCATTCAGAACATATTCAAATCAGTATAGATGATGATAATACAATTTGTAGCAGACAAATAAATGTAGGCTTTAAAAATGGGTTTAACATGCCAATACAGGAACAATGCAAATCAAATTGAAATAATAAAACTTTCAATATAGAAAAAGCTTATGTTACACAGTATTAGCAGTGTACGAAGTAGTCATTTTTTATGACAAAGGACCAATCTGTGCCAGCACACTTCTCCCTGAAGAAAATATAATAAATAAGTTAACAGAACCCTACACTTAATAAAGTGATATAAAACATAGTAGCATGATGTGAGTGCCGGCAGATTTTCCATCAAAAACCAAACAAAGAAAAACCTTATGGTATCAAATCTACCCATAACATATCCCAATCAGATTAAAGTTGCTTTTGGAATAGAAAAAGAAGGCACAGTTCAGAGAACTTCCCTTTGAATGCACAAGAAAAAAAACATAAAAAGAAATGCAATAAACATCTGGCAGGCCTCGCCTCTTGAAGCAAAGAATGCAACAAGCATCCCTTCATCTCAAGGCCTCTTGAAGCATATTCCACTTTGTTCTGCAGATAAACAGAGAAAGTTGAAACTTCGGAAAATGGAATTGAAACAGAATGGAGTGAAGAAAGAGTCTGGGAGAAACCATCACCTTCATCTCTCAAGGCCTCTTGACCTCACTTTCTTTGAATGTTTAAAAATCATGTTGTGGACCTGTGGTCGATATACTGAAAGGCAGATGACATAATAGCACCATATTTCAATTAGAGTTTATGAAGGTAAGTTGAAGTTTAAGTTAGGGACAGACTCACAGACTCAACTCAAACTTCCTTCGCCTCATCCAGCAAACTGTTTGTAACCCCCAATTGCAGCCTTTTGCGCTGCTTGTGACTCTGTGGTTCTTCTTCAGCACATGTTCTGACATAATGATCTAATATTGCTCTTCGAGCACTATAACTATAAATTCCTGCAATAAGAACATTGTTTCCATCCACTCAGTAATTAATAATACAAAAGATAAATATTTAAATACCAGAACCAGAAAACCAAAATCTAAGTTTGGTTCATTAAAAGTTGTGTCTGCAGGAGACTAACGCTGACACTCTCAACATTTTTATCATCTTTTTCTCATTGTTCTCAAACTTTTAAACCGCATATTGCAGTCTTTCAAACAGCATATGGCAAGAAAAAATCAGCTGAAAGTACAAGACAATAATACTGCAGATAGGTTTCAGTGTAGCAATAAGCTTGTGTTATCATGGTTTAAGTTGTAGGAAGTATCTTTTCCCTTAATTTGTGGTGATCAATCTGTGCTAAACACTTCTCCCTGCACTATGTAAAAATCAACTAAGAAAACAGAAACCTACAATTTAGAGATACCATAAATGAAACGATATAATACATAATAACATGATGAACCCTAACCGACCAAAATATACCAGCACGTTGTCATCCACAACCCATTCTATTATAAACAAATAGAAACCTTATGTTTATCAGACCCTAGTCATGCAGATGACAATTCCCAATGACTTCAAAAAAAAACCATTTAGCTATCAGTTTTAAAATAGAATTAAACTTGTTTGGAGAACTTACCTTCAATCATGGACTCAAGGTAGCCCTCAAGGTTTTCTTCCTTTTAGGCTTTTAGCTATCAGCCTATCACCCACCAACTTATCAGCTTTTTACCTTGAACAAGAACGGAATAAATATAAATTCTAATAAACATGTGAGATATGAACTAGAAACATAAAATTACAAAACTCCCTTCATCTCTGAAGACCTTTTAAGCATAGTTCAGCTTTTTTCCTGCAATATGCAATAAAACATAGTTACATAGATAAAATTCAAAGTTAGAAAGCAAATCCTCTAAAGATGGGAATAACCTAATTCCAACTAGCTTCTTTCATTAATCAATTATAATGTAATAATGTGGAATGAAGTAGGAAGAATGAATGCCAATTACGAAATCATCCTGACCTCATCAGGGACTACTTCCTTGTGTTCATCACGATCTGTTGAAAATGAACAAAATCGTTATTTGTGCAAACGAGAACCCTAAGAACAAAACCATATGTTTTTCTGTCCCTGCTAGCCTCAAGGAATTAGGATTTAGGAATTACTTATCACCTGTTGTGCAAAAAAACAAAATCGTTAACTCTGTTGATGAATAATAGGAAAATTAAACAAGTTCCTCTGAATGAACAGAAAAAATAAAAAGAAATACAACAACAAGGTTCGTGTGATCAGTTGTAGGGGAAGGTTCTTTTTGTGCAAACGAGAACCCTAAGAACACAAACCACATGTTCAAAACCCTTAAGAGATTTACGATGATGACTACAGAGGATCAAACAAGAAGACGAGAGTTGATTGAATCGAATGAAAGTAACAAGAGGGCATTTGAGTATTTAAGTATTCACACTAGGGTTAACAATGATGATCGCCTCGCGATATGGAAACTAAAATCATTTTCAGATTTCGTGATGATGAAACCAAATCGAATTTGGATTCGGTCACGTTTTATTTAGCGGTCATTTGTTATTTATTATTGTTGTAGCCAAACAACGGCAGAGAATCACAATGTTATAAAGGAGGGTACGTTTTTTATTATTTCATAACTAATACTGTTGTTTTATAATATTTAAAATCTATTAAATAGAACATAGATTATCATAAGTTAGCTGCTAAAGATAAATTTATATTTATATTAATAAAATAATAGCTTAGTTTGATATTGTTTTAATTCTAGTGGGTTTTTTTAATTATGTGGTCGTGGTGGGATCCCAATAATAAATTGTTAAGTAATTGGTTGTATAGGGCATATGATTTTAAAGGCACCAAAGGCAGAAAGCATGTATAATTCAGTTATAATACCTGTGATAGAAGTACTCGAGTATTCGGGATGTTACATTAAAAGCAAAAAGTATATTATTATAATGAATGGTCTATAAAACCTTTCAACGGGAATGACGTTACATGAAATGCAAAACGAGGGATAATATTGAAGGTTGTGATTGTAATTCTTGTCAAGCTATGAAAATAAGTTGGTATTGGAGCGTTATGCTAACTTGTTTAATAAATATCTCATGTTCAACTTGACCTTTTTATTTAAGGAGTGTTTGTGTTGATTGTTTAAATCATTCGATTAACATATCAATTTATCAACTCGTTTAATCCATTCATTAGCCCCATGACGTCTTTTTGCAATAAAACATCCTCATCAACTTGGATGGAAGGCATGATCCACCCACCCTATTTAGAGCTTTAACCTCATTGCAGTGATGATACGTGGGCTGACACATTACATGTTTTATTGTTAGGATGCTTAGTAAATTCCATAAGTTGAACCTGGTGTCACATTGAGAAAATAATTAGAATTATCCTACAAATCTTTAGAGAGAAGACTTTGGTTTTTTATTTTACATCGAATGACTACACACGTATTATACCTATTTAAATCTATAAATCAGCTTTTGTCATGGACTATAACCTCACCCACTTAGAAAGAAAACATTTATTACTCTCCTAGTAATTCTGAAATCTTTGATGCATTGGTAAAAAAGAGCCGAGTAAAAACAAGCAACACTAAAAACTTATCGTGTAACAAAATACTAATCTCATATGTTAGTTTTAATTTTACTCCCTAAGGTTTGACTAAAGTAACTATTTTCCTTCAAAATATTAAAATCATCAATTTACCTCCAAAATTTATATGTTGTTTCAATTTCACTTTAAAAGTTTATTATATTGGATAAAGTTGGAACAACTAATGGAACATTTGGACTACAATTGAAACACTTATGAAACTTTTGAAAGTAAATTGATGTTTTTAATATTTAAAGGAAAATAGTTATTTTTAACAAACTTGAGGAGTAAAATGGAACTTAACTCTAGTTTATTAAATATTTAGGGGGTGTTTGGGATGCTTTTGAAAAGTCATTTTGACTTATTGACTTGTCAAATAAGTTAATAAGTTAGTATGAAGTGAATTATTAACTTATTTCCCTCACAACCATCAGATTACCAAACACTATAAAATGACTTTTTAACTTTTCAAAAGTTAATCTATACTACTATATACATATTAGAAGGATAATATAGTAATTTCTTTCAAATTGTAAGACACCTATACAATATTTTTAGCATGAAGTACAAGTGATTTATGCAATATTTCACTTTTGCCCCATTTAATTAACTTCTTCTAATTATTGTATTATTAATACACATTATTAATACATTTATTTAATATGATATTATTTAATTCATTTCATTAAATTTTATTTTATTATATAATATATAATTTGACATTTAAAGTTATATTTTACTAACCTACATTTATAAATGAAACCCCTTTAAAATCTAGGTAATAAGTGATTTTCAACCACAAATACCACCCATACTTCACTAATCTTGTGGGATAATATAGCTGTCTTTTAGACTTTTACAATATAATAATTGTTTTCTTTCATTCATTACAATAATTATATTTTTATTTTTAATTACGTTATAACGCATCGAGCCGTTACTAACTAAAATCGAATTTTAAAAAAAATCACGCAACAGCCGTATCGCCGCATCATGCGGGCTTTCCACTAGTAAGTTAAAAAGTAAGAAAAAAAACACTCCAAAACACCCACTTAATTAGATCTGTTATTTAGGTAGGACATCACACATGTTAGCACACTTGCTACTTCCTCCCATGCATATGTTACGTGCATGTGCATACACCTGCATGTGGGCTTAGGTCCACAAATGACTTGTCACACAAGTCACTAGTGATACGGCCCATTAAACCTTAGGGTTGAGCCCAATACTTTCGTCATGACTTGTCACTAGTGATTGGCCCATTAAACATAGGGTTGAGCCCAATTACTTCCATCTTAAAGAGAACCCCAAGGACTCTTTCCCTAAACTTTTAATGAGTTATGTAGAAGACTAATCAAGGCTCGGCAAAACAACTTGTGTGAAAACCTGATCCACGCGAAAAGCAGATGTCACGCGAGAAGAAGCTTCCACGCGAAGACGACTTTCACGCGAAAGTCTTAGCCGCGCGACAAGCCTGTCACGCGAGAACTGCGGTTTTAGTATAAATAGTTTCGTTTTCGTTTTGTAATGCAGCTTTTGTTTCATTTTTCAGATCTGTACTGTGCGAAATCGCACAAGACCTTCATAGGTTGTGTTATTCAATCAACGAATGATTTTGTGATCACTTCAATCTTCTTTAACTCCAATCTTGTTTACATTCCGCATTCACAAGATTGAGATCGTGTGTTTATTGTTTTCTGGGGGATTTCAAGGTTTTACAATTGGTATCAGAGCTTTAGGCTCTAGAACCACGATTTGGAGAAGATTTGGATTGTTTTCTACTCATTTTGAAGATATTCATCATTGATTTCTTGAGATTCAGATATGGTGATGTTATGCTGCTCGAATCTTGAGAATTTGGACTGATTTGGACTGAATTAGTGGACTTTGGTTGATTTTAAACATAATTAAGCTTAAAATTGAACTAAATTCATTAAATTGGATCAAAATTAGTATAATCAGTATAATCAGACATACTCAATGATTTGGAGATTTGCTTCTGCATGAAATTGGAAGATTTTCGCTTGAACTGGGAGTTTTCGCGTGCAAAAGTATCAGATTTCGCGTGAAAAGTAACAGATTTCGCACAAAAAGTTATTTCACTTTTGCGCGATTTCTGCACAAAAAGTCATTTCACTTTTACGTGATTTCGCGTGAAAAGTAAGTTAGATTTTCGCCCGAAACTCAATTCTCGCGCAAAAGGTGTGCCGCGCGAAAACAGTTCTCGCACATAATCTCTTTCGCACGAAAATTCTGATTTTTCACTTTCTGATCGATATGGCTTCAACAACAAATCTAAAGTATCTTACTGCTTCACTTCATCTAGACACGGAAATTGGTACTGGTAACAAGCCACCCAGACTTCTCTGTGAAGACGACTATGCCGACTGGGCTTACCGATTTGAGAATCATGTTATCTACACAGAACCTAAGATGTGGAGATCTATTCAGTAGGTCCGTACATTCCCATGTATAAGAATGACCAAGGGGAGCTGGTCAGAAACCAGAACATCTATGGGATGAGGATGACATAAAGAGGTTAGAACTGGATGATAAAGCTTATGTTGCCATCACTATGGCATTGACTACTGAGATTTCACAAAAATTCAAAGAGTTCAGAGGTGCTAAGGTGTTATGGGATGCTCTGGAAACTCAGATTATGGGCAACAAAGATATGAGGGAAAGCAAAAAGGATATGTGAATCAAGAATTCAACATGTTCAATCATATGTTGGTGAAAAGTTGGAAGCTCAGATTGCCAGGTTTGTTGACTGGTAACGAAAATGAAGAGTGCGGGTATTACTCTGGAACTTATCACTGTGAATAAGAAGCTGCTAAATTCACTTCCATACAGCTGGAATAACAACTGTACACTGATCAGAGAACCAAAGACTTGTATACTCTTCAGTTGACTGATCTTATTTCAACTATCAAGTCTTATGAGATGGACGATAAGCAGCGAGCTGCTAATCATCTCAGTTCTCTGGGTGCTGAAGGAACTACTCTCTATGCAAAGATGGCTAGTAATCCAAATTACTATGTCAGTTATACCCAAATGTGTCAGAAACAACAATCTGGAGGTGCAGCATCTTCTATATACAACCAGCAGTAAACCATCAAGTTCATGTTCCAGCTGCTCAACACTATTCCCCATCATCCATCAACATGTCCCTCAATCTCAAGATTCTCATAGTGGTCAACATGCTTATGTTGCTACCACTAATTCATCAAAACAGACTGTCCAGATTGCTGAGGAGCATCTTGCCCTTTTCACCACTTTCATGTCGAGTTATGAAGCTTTTATAGCTGGAAGACTCACTGCTCCTAATGTCTTGGTTGATGATCTTCAACAAGTCAATCCTGATGATGTTGAAGAAGAAACATGACATCAAGTATCAAATGGCCATGGTAGTTTACAGGGCGAAGAATTTTGCTAGACGAACTGGCAGAAAAATGTTTGGTGTTAACACTCTAGCAAAATCGGTTTTGACAAGTCTAAACCTGAGGTGTTACAACTGTGACAAACCAGGTCATTTCGCCAGAAATGTACTGAACCAAAGTCTGGTCAAACTGACGCCCCAAGAAGATGGTGACTGTGGAGATTGAGTCAAAGAAAGACAAAGCTAGCACTTCGGCTGGTACTAAAGCATTGGTATCTCAAATAATGCTGAATATGACTGGTCAGACCAAATGGAAGCACTGATCTAACATTGTCTACTGCACTCATTGCAAAGATTGTTCCTGAACCCGAAGAAGAAGAAAATTTATTTGCTGAGTTCATTTCTGAAGACTTGATGGAAGGTTGTTTGCTAAAAGAGAAGAAGTAAAGGTGGAAGTTGAGGAAGAAAAATCAGAAAGTTGAAGAAGTGAAGGAGAATGTTGAAGAAGAGAAAGAGAAAGTTGTGAAGAAACATCTGTTAAGAAAGTTGCTGAGGAGAGGATTATGATTGAAGAATACACTGTCGAACTCCAGTCAAATGCCAATGTATTGATCCAAAGACTGTTGACGTTGCTCCAGTGGAAGAAAAAGCTGCTGCTATGAAAGCATTCATGGTCAAGAAGGTGATGAAACGGAAGGAGGAAAGTTCTGAACCCAAGTTATATGATAGTTTATGCACAAATTTATGTGTTGAAAGTTCAAAGATTAGAGTTATAATGAAACTTGATAATGGAAGTTGAAAACTTCAGTATCAAGCTCGAAAACACAAATCAAATGAAAAGATTTTTAAAGAAAAACTTGAAGGTTTAAATAATACAGTATATAATTTACAATTAAATCTTCATGATAAAGAATGTACAAAAAAATGATTTGACAAATAGAAACAATGAACTCGCTTTAGAAATTAATAGACTCAACAATGAACTAGCCACGGCTAAATTGACTGTTGAGAAATTTTGAACTTTCATCAACAATGGTTGAGGAATAATCAAGTCACAAATGACACAAAGATTAAAGGAGGAAAATGCGGTGTTAGATTTTCAAACATTGCTCCTCCAATTAATCATGATTATTCATGTTTACCTTCGTCTGATGTCATTTCTGATTCTGATATGGTTTATGGGATTGGTTTATCTCCATCTCAAGACTTAAAACCTACAGTCAAAGTAAACTATCTGTTGATCCTATTATAATAACCAAACCTAAACAATCAACCGATAATTTTTGTGCAGATAAATTGAAGGTGGATGGGTTGGTTGAAGATTGGGAGAGTGAAAGTGAGGGAGAAAATGAGAGTGACAGTTTGAAAAATAAGAATGTAAATGTTTTGCAATCTGCTTGTAACAAACTTTGTCTGGAAATGAAAAAGTTGTTGATTTGAATGAGATTGAATCAAATTGTAAATATAATTTGAATGCATATCAAAGGGCAAATCAGAAAGAAAGAATTGAAAAGGATTTCAAAAGTAGATTTGTTTCTAAAGGTTTAATTGAAAAGAAGAACCTATTTTTAAAGACGAATTCTCGATTCTTTAAAAATAAACTCATTATAATGCCAACCTTGTGAATCAAGATATCTGTAGCCCAGATTTGCAAGTGAATGATTCTTCTGCATTTAATCTGAAAATTCAAAAGACTGGTCTTTCTCCAGCACCATTCGTATATCTAAGCCTGGTCCACCTCCTGCAAATTCAAAATCTGGTCTTACTGCAGCAGTATCTAAGACTGGTCCTATTCCAGCACCATCAATTCCAAAAGTCACAACTGACAATTCTCAATTCAAAAGTGGTCATATATCAACCATTTCCTCGAATCTGCAAAAGATGAACATACAATTATCAAATGAGGCAAAGATTCGAGAGACTGTGCAAACTATTAAACCTAGTCAATCTGACTTGGTTTTTATGACATTTTCATAATTGTCATCCACAGTTGTTATCCACACACAACAAAGAAAATGCTATCAGTATGGAAACATAAATCATTTGGCAAACAATTGTCCTTTTCGACAAAAATCGTTAAGCAAACAAAGATTTCATAATTCTATAGCTCATATAGAAAATTGTTTTCACTCGTGGAAATTTTCAAATCATATGAAATCAAAAGTTACTAATGATTTTAATGTCAAAAGGAATAAGAGTTTGAATAATGATTTAAACGAAAATATCAATGTGAAAAATGTAAATGAAAAGACTGATATGCTAAACAAATATAATAATCTTAAATCATTTTGTCTTGCTGCAACACATAATGTGCTCAAGTCATGCTTGACTTGGGTACCAAAAGCTAAGTAATTTTGTTACGTATGCAGGGACAACCGCAAAAGACTATTGAAAGTCTTTGGCTTGTAGATAGCGGTTGTTCAAGACACATGACTGGGAATTTATCATTACTACAAGAGTTCAATCATACAATGGAGGAAGAGTGATTTTTGCAGGTGACAAAGGAGGACGTATAACCAAGCGTGGTACAGTTACTAATGGTGTCCTTAGTTTTGAGAATGTTAACTGTTGAGGATTAAAACATAACCTGTTAAGTGTGTCTCAAATCTGTGACAAACATTATCTACACACTTTACTAACAATGAATGCTTAATCTAAAAAACGGGTTTTATTGTTCCAGATGAATGGATTTTGATGAGGACTCCGAGAGACAATGACACATATCTTCTTGATATGCATTGTTTCTAATTCTTTGGTAACAGCTTCTTGCTTATTATCCAAAGCCTCGGAGAATGATTCCATGTTATGGCATCGTCGGTTAGGACATGTCAATCTTAAAAACATGAATAAACTTGTACGTGGAAATCATGTCATTGGTTTACCTGAAAAGAATTTCAATTAAATGAACATTGTTTGTCATGTTCAAAGGTAAACAACATAAACTTCCTCACAAACAATTGCACACAACTCAGTCGAATCAATCTTACAACTCTTGCACATGGATCTTTTTGGTCCAGTGAGTGTTTTAAGTTTGGGTTGAAGATCTTACTGTCTGTTGTTACTGATGACTTTTCTAGATTATTTGGGTGTTTTCTTAGCATCTAAGGATGAAACTTCACACCTTTTGATCAAGTTTATTACTTTGGTGGAGAATCAGACAGAGAAAAAGTAAAATGCATCCGAAGTGACAATGGAACAGAGTTTTGCAATCTAACTCTGAATGAGTTTGTGAATCAAAGGGAATTGCTAGACAATTTAGTGCTGCTGGCACACCACAACAGAATGGGTTGCAGAAAGAAGGAATAGAACATTGATTGAAGCTGCTAGAACAATGATATCTGCTGCCAAATTACCTTTGTTCTTTTGGGCTAAAGCAGTAAATACTGCATGTTATGTCAGAATCGTGTTTTAATCAACAAAAGATTAAATAAGACTCCATATGAAATATTTTTAAACACAAACCCAAAGTTAAATATTTTAAAGCCTTTGGTTGTTGTTGCACTTTGTTGCATACAACTGAATCATCTTCAAAAATTTTGAAAAGGCTGATGAATGTTACTTTGTGGGATATGCTGCTAATAAGGTTGCATATCGAGTTTATAATAAAAGGACTAAACAAATAATTGAGTCATTTAACACTGATTGGCATGAACTTAAACAAACTGATGCAGGTTCAGCTCCTTCATGGGTTTATGATTATGAATCTTTGTTCACAAATTTTAAAATTTCTAAACCTTCATCTGCAGATTCTAATTCTCAAGCACTCTCTTTGGAAAACAAAATCATTGAGGAACTTCCATCTTGACATCTGATGATTCGCTGTTGCTTCATCATCCAAAGATATTCCTACAGCCTCTGTACAAGTATCTGAATGTTCTGAGTCCTTAGATGTTCCTTCAGAAACAAATTTCTAACAGGATCTGGAAGAATCATCAAGTTCACCTTTATCTGCATCTTCTTCAGAAACTATGGATACACCGATCGAAGTCATTCAAGTTCCATTTGAAGAATCTCCAAATGTGTCTACTGATTCTGAAAATCCTATTTCAAATGACACACCTGAAGAGAATATCGTGTATCAATCTCGACAATCTGAAGAAGTTCTTGATAATGTTGAACACATTACAAATTTGGAAGATGGAATGGTTGCAGATGATATTTCAATTAAGAATACATAAAACTCATCCACTGAAGCAATCATTGGTCCATTACATGAGGGTGTTATTACCAGAAGTCGATCAGGAGCAATCAACACATGTTTTGCTTGCTTTCTATCACAAATAGTGCCCAAGAATGTGGAAATGGCACTCAAAGAAAACAGCTGGATAGAAGCAATGCAAGATGAGTTGATGCAATTCAAGAAGCTCAATGTTTGGCTTGTTGAACTTCTAAAGGATAAGCTTCCGATTGGAACAAAGTGGATATTTCGAAACAAGACAGATGAAAAGGGGTTATAGTTCGGAATAAAGCACGTCTTGTTTGTGCAGGGATTCTATCAAGTTGAAGGATTGGATTATGAAGAAGTGTACGCTCCAGTTGCAAGACTAGAAGCAATACGCATATTCTTAGCCTTTGCTTCATACATGAACTTCAAGGTGTATCAGATGGATGTTAAAACTGCATTTGTATATGGAGAAATGAAGGAAGAACATATGTTTGTCAGCCTCCAGGATTTGAAGATCCCGATCATCTGATTATGTTTACAAGTTGGATAAGGCATTATATGGTTTACATCAAGCACCTCGTGCTTGGTATGCAACTCTGACTGAACATTTGCTTGCAAATGGTTATTCGAGGCGCAATTGATCAAACCTTATTCATACGAAAATCAGGCGATGATATCATTTTGGTTAAAATCTATGTCGATGATATTATTTGGATCTACAAATGATAGTATGTGCACGGAGTTCAAAGAGGTGATGAAGAAGAAATTTGAGATGAGTCCCTTGGAGAAATTTCATTTTTCCTAGGTCTTCAAGTTACTCAATCTGAGACTGGTATTCTCATCCATCAAGAAAAGTATGTTCAGAATATTCTTGAGAAATACAAGTTTCAAGATTTCAAAGTAGCCCCAACTCCAATGGCTTCTCGTCCTACTCTTACTCCAGATCCTTAGGAGAATCAGTTGATCAACATCTTTACAGATCGATGATTGGTTCCCTCATGTATCTCACTGCAAGTAGGCCGGATGTTATGTTCCCTGTTTGTCAGTGTGCCCGCTATCAAAGTGATCCAAAGGAATCACACATGAAAGCTGTCAAGCGGATTTTCAAGTATCTCAAAGGTCAACCTAAATTGGTCTTTGGTATCCTCGAAATTCCGATTTCAATTTATTTGCTTATACTGACAGTGATTATGGTGGTTGTAATTTAGACAGGAAATCGACCACAGGAAGATGTCAATTCTTGGGCAACCGACTCATTTCTTGGCAGTGTAAAAAGCAGAACACCGTCTCCACATCCACTGCCGAAGCCGAATATGTGGCTGCATCGAGCTGTTGTTCCCAGCTTGTCTGGATTCAAACAACAACTTCTCGATTATGGTCTCAACATTTATGACACACCCATTTGTGGTGACAACACGGCAGTTCTGAACATCGTGAAAAATCCCATTCAACACTCCAATGTCACACCCCGACCGACGGCGGAATCATCGGAGCGGACGAGGGAATGATGGATTGTTCATAACACATGGTTGTCTAATAGTGGAATATAATTTAAAATCAGATTACATAATAGAATAAGTACAACATACACAAATACAAACAATCGAAACCACAAATAATAATGTCTTTTATTTTAACTAGGTCCGTGTCTTAGATGAGCACGTAGAAGTCCACTATCTTGCTTACCTGAAATCATGTGAGAAAATAAAGTCAGCTAACGAGTTAGCTGGTGAGTAATCACAGTTTTGAATATACATATAGATTGATTGATTGATCCATCGATTGTAATTCAATTCACAAGGTAATATTAAGACTTATATGGCAACCGCGAAGCATATAGATAAACCGACACAATATAAAACCCTTGACTTGACACTTGCATATAATAGACTCCACACAAACACCATAGATTGACTAATTGCCTCTGGCACAATCACCACTCGTAAGCATATGGGGTGGGTTATCCAAACCAGTAGATCTACATTGTTGCCAGGATTGATTGATTGATTGAATTAGGGTTCTACTGTCGTCCAGTTATCACAGTATGTTCACGTAATTGCAAGTAATAACATAACCTGTCTTGAATTGAATTGAAAATGAAATAACAATAGAATATCATGATAGAATATATTGTATCACATGATTTCCCCCAAATAGGAAATGATATAAAAAGGGATATGAATACTCACTTGATTGTTGAGATTGGAATTTGGACGTGATAGTTTGAACACCAATGATTTCCTTATGATTAACCTAAGGAACGGTGTCTCGAGTTAGAATAATAGCGATTTGGGAATTTGGGAATGTATTAGGATTTCTATGGTAGTTTAAGTTGATAAATTTTATTTGGTTTGAAATGTATTGAAATAAACGAATTTATTGAAAATGATTATGTCAGAATTTTAATAAAACTTTATACGTGTAAGTTATACGTTTATACAATTTATTAATAAATTGTATATGTATAATTATATTCATAATTATATATAATCAAGTAATTATATATAATTATATGTATAATTATATACATGATTATATGTATATATACATTTATACATAAATGAACATAACTATATATTGTATGTTAGGTATATACATGAGTTATAAATTGTATACAATTATATAAAGTTATATACATGTAATTTAATCAAATAAAAATTGTTTTGATAATTGGATATATATACCTATGTATATATATTGGACTCAATTTATTTATTTGTATAATTATATATTATACACTAATTATAAATTGGTATAAGTAATTAGTTATTTTATTTATTTAAAACAATAAAATAAATAATTAAAATGTTGAAATTAATTTCAGAAAAATAATTAGATTGTTTTAAAAATTTCTAATGTTTGTAAAAATGTTTTTATGATTTTTAGAATTTTTTCTGAATTTTTAAAGGCTAAAAGGCCTTAAAAAAAATAATGTAGGTGCCCGGGGTCGAACCCGGGACCTTCTGTTTGAGTTAGAGGCGTGGGAACCGGGAACCAAGGCCTAAGCCGCGGTTATGATCCGGCTTTATTTTTTTTAAACGAACCTGCTTAACTCCAAATCCCCATATGAACCCTAGATCGAATCCCGTTCAATTGAACCCCGATTCGATTATATTGCTACTGAAATCATGGGGCTTTTATTCCCATGAAAAACCGAGTTCATAGATGTATCAATTACCTGTTAAGATGGTGTATTCAATGAGTTTGAGTTCGAGATAGGTCCGCGACTAAGTGCCAATCGGATGTTGCTCAAAACGTGTTGATAATCAAATAAATTGGTATGAAGCTTTGAATGATGATCGAGAGTGAAAGCCCCTAATCAATTTCAAGTTTTGAAACTCCGAAGGTAGTGTTCGATTGAGTTGCAGGTCGCGATGAAGATGAAGATTGATTTCAGTGTTGGGTTTGTTTTTGGTAAAATTGGCACTGGGTTTCGATTAGGTGTGTATAAATGACCGTCTGTAGCTTTAATTTGTTATTGTGGTTGTTTGAGTGCATTATCAAGCTGTAACGAATCCGAGAATAAAGTGAAGAATTTAACCGTTGGTTTGACCAATTCAACACGTTTTTGTGTTGGAATTCAATCCAAATTGGATCCAAGAAACTTTGTGTGTGATTGTGGGTTCAAATTGGAATAATTTGACTGCTTTTGGTCGGGAATTTCGTGGTTTCGATGTGGTGGCTTTGGATCCGATTTACCCGTGATTAATTGTGTTAATGGTTGATTTAGGTTCGAATCTCATCCACGCACATATTGGAACCGGTTTGGCGAGTTGAAATGATGAAATTTGCTGTTTTCGGCTTCGCCGGAGTTTGGCCAGAATCTCGCCGGCGAGTCGCCGAAAAAACGGGGGTGGGAAGCCGGGTTTAAAAAAATTACACAATCAGTCCCTGCGGTTTCCAAGTTTATTATTTTATGTTTGAAACTTCTTATTAAGTTTCTAAATTGGCAGAAATAACCCTGAACTTATTATTCAATTTTTTATACATGCTTTATATATATATATGTATATATATATAATATATTTATATATAATTCTTACTAATATAATAGTAGTATTTATTTTTATTATATTATTATTCATTATTATTATTATTATTATTTTTTTTTAAAACTTCATAATTACTAATATAATTTTATAATATATTTTTTTTATAACATCATATTAATAACTATATGTAATGTGAATTAATGACACATCAATACGTTTTAAATGAATAGATTCATTTACTGATATAAACGAGTTCGGTACAATTTCAAATGGGTCGGATGTTACAGTCTCCCCTGCTTTAGGAAATTTCGTCCCGAAATTTAATCACGAGGAGGCTGAAACGAAAAGGTGAGGATACTTGGATTTCATTTGGTCCTCACGTTCCCAGGTGTACTCTGGCCCACGTTTAGACTCCAACGAACTTTGACAATAGGTATCCGGCTACGCTTGAGTTGTTTAACTTCCCGATCCATAATTTCCACAGGTTTCTCAATAAAGTGCATAGATTCATCAATCTGGACTTCGTCGAGTGGAATGTGGAGATTTTCATCGGCAAGACATTTCTTGAGATTTGAAACATGAAACGTCGGATGTATATTGCTAAGTTCTTGAGGTAGTTCAAGCTTGTAGGCCACTTTCCCAATTCGCTCGAGCACTTTGAATGAACCCACGTAACGAGGTGCTAGTTTCCCTTTCTTTCCAAAGCGAATCACTCCCTTCCAAGGTGACACCTTAAGAAGTACGAGATCACCGACATTGTATTCCATGGGCTTACGTCTTTTGTCAGCATAATGCTTTTGACGATTTCTAGCAGCGACCAAGTTATCACGGATCTTATGAATTTTGTCGGTTGTTTCTTGTATCAATTCCGGACCAGTAATCTGTGATTCACCAACTTCAGACCAGCAGATGGGAGATCGACACTTTCGACCATACAAGGCCTCAAATGGTGCCATCTGGATGCTGGTATGATAATGTTATTGTATGAGAATCGATCAACGGAAGATGAAAATCCCACGATCCACTGAAATCAATGACACAAGCCCGGAGCATATCCTCGAGGGTCTGTATCGTTCTTTCAGTTTGACCATCGGTTTGCGGGTGATAGGCTGTGCTAAGATTTAGTTGAGTCCCGAGAGCTGATGGAGACTTTTCCCAAAACGAGAGATGAAACGACCATCGCGATCAGAGATAATATAAAAGGCACACCATGTCGACTGACTATTTCATTAATGTAAATACGAGCCATTTCTCGACTCGATAATCTTCCCGAATTGGAATGAAATGAGCCGACTTAGTCAATCGATCAATGATAACCCAGATACTATCGTGACCACTAGCGGTACGAGGCAGCTTGGTAATGAAATCCATGGATATGCTCTCCCATTTCCATAATGGAACCTCAGTTGTACGAGTAATCCAGAGGGACGTTGATGCTCGGCTTGACTTTGGAACATGTAAGGCATTTAGATACATACAAGGCTATATCCTTCTTCATGCCGGGCCACCAATATTGGTTCCGAAGATTCATGAACATCTCTATCTGCTCCCGGATGAATAGAATAACGAGCCTTGTGAGCCTCATCCAGAATGGTTGTTCGAAGATATCGCGATTCGGAATCCAAAGTCGATTTAGAAAATACAATAGTCCGTCCGACTTGGTTTCCAATTGGAGTTCAGCACCGCATGACATTTCCTCATACATGTTGCCCTCGGTGACTGATTCGTGTTGAGCTTCGAGTATACGGGTTAGGAGGTCGGTTTGAATGGTAATACTTTGAAGCATAACTTGACCCTTTCGACTTAATGCGTCGGCTACGACATTCGCCTTTCCTGGATGGTAGCGAATTTCACAATCGTAGTCATTAAGTAATTCAACCCATCTCGTTGTCTCATGTTTAATTCCTTCTGATTGAATATGTGCTGAAGGCTTTTATGATCGGTAAATACAATACACTTGGTGCCGTAAAGGTAGTGCCTCCAAATTTTGAGTGCGAATACCACAGCTCCTAGCTCGAGATCATGGGTTGTGTAATTTTCTCATGAATTTTGAGTTGTCTTGAGGCATAAGCTATGACTTTGCCTCGTTGCATGAGAACACAACCAAGACCTTGCTTCGAAGCATCACAGTAGACAACGAAATCGTCATTCCCGTCGGGAAGAGTCAAGACTGGGCATCACACAACTTCTGCTTGAGGGTTTGAAAAGCTTTCTCCTGATCTGGTCCCCCACGAAACTCTTGTCCTTATGTGTCAAGGCGGTGAGAGGCACAGCGATCTTTGAGAAGTTTGGAATAAAGTGACGGTAGTAACCGGCTAAGCCAAGGAATGAACGAATCTCGGTAGGAGTTTGGGTTCTATCCTCAACTTCCCTGCTCAATCTTTGCAGGTATGAATACGTTCTACCATGTTACGATGTGACCAAGGAATTGGACTTCTTTAAGCCAAAATTCACACTTTGAGAATTTTGCATAAAGCTTTTCCTGTTTCAGAAGTTCAAGGATCGAACGGAGATGATGTTCGTGATCGGATTTTGATTTTGAATAAATGAGAATGTCGTCAATGAAAACGATCACGAATTTGTCCAGATATGGGTTACACACGCGGTTCATTAAATCCATGAACACAGCAGGTGCATGGGTTAACCCGAATGGCATTACTGTAAACCTCGTAATGGCCATATCTTGTGCGAAAAGCTGTCTTGGGAATATCATCATCGTGCACTCGTAATTGATGATAACCTGAGCGGAGATCGATTTTGGAAAAAAAATGAGAGGCTCCTTGAAGCTGATCAAATAAATCGTCGATCCTGGGTAGAGGATACCGGTTTTTGATAGTAAGCTTATTAAGCTCCCGGTAGTCGATGCACATTCGAAAAAAACCGTCCTTCTTCTTCACAAACAAAACTGGGGCTCCCCAGGGTGAGGAACTTGGTCGAATGAAGCCTTTATCGGAGAGCTCTTGAAGTTGACTAGCAAGCTCTTGCATCTCAGATGGTGCAAGTCGATAGGGAGATTTTGCTACTGGAGTTGCGCCAGGCACAAGGTCAATACGGAATTCGACTTGACGAACAGGAGGAAGACCGGTTAAATCATCGGGAAAGACTTCAGGAAACTCTCGAACAACCGGAATGTCTTCAATCTTCTTCGGTTTCTCATCTGCCTTCACGATATGAGCTAAGAAAGCCACGTAATGTTTGCGGAGGTACTTTTGAGCTTTGGTGCAGGACATGAGTTTTAATCCCTTGGAAAGCTTTTCCCGTAAATATTCAAGACACTTCCAGATGCGCGAGGGATCCGGATGATTTTCTCGAAACAGACGACTTCAGCATGGTTCTTTGACAACCAATCCATGCCTATAATGACGTCAAAACTTCCAAGTGGCATCGGTATAAGATCGACAGGAATTCGTGTTCACTAAGTTTAAGGGTACAATTTGGATGACAGAATCAATTGTGACGGATTTTCCATCAGCTAGTTCTACTGTAAACGGTTTCCCTAACTTAGTTCGGGTATTAACAAGCAAAGGTTCAAATTCTAAGGATACAAAACTTTTATCGGCACCGGTATCAAATAAAATTGAAGCATATTGATGATCGATTAGGAACGTACCATTCACCACATCATTGGCAGCCTGAGCTTGTTGGGCATTGATGTAAAAGCACGCCCTTGTGCTGCGGGTACGGCATTAACGAGCTGAGGACATCGGTTACGGAAATGAGTGGATCACCGCATTGATAACATGCACGAACTTGAGCAATTGCAGGAGGGTTTTGTTGGACTGGCGCATTTACCAATACCTTAGCAGCATTCCTGCATATGTTGAATGTATGGCCAAAACGACCACAACTGGTGCACTGACGACACTTAGCACAGTAGGATGATGATACTTGCAGATGTTGCATTGTGGAAATGGCCGGGTGTAAGGTTTCTTTGTTGGGGCTTGATTATTCATGGTTGGTGATAGGTCGGTGCGACTTGGTGATTGGAACAGCAGGGGTAATTACAGCAAAGTTTTGAGAGTTAGCCTTCCTCTTCCGGTTCCTGGAAGTTTCAGGCTTGTCTTCCTTGGTTGTTTCAGTAGAAGACTTCTCCATTTTCTTCTTGTCACCCTTCCTGGTCAAAAGTACCGGCCTTGACATGGTTGTCGGTTAACTGAGCTGCTAGACGGATAGCATCTGCCAAGTTAGTAGGGTTCCTACCCCACACGGTATCCTGAATTTGCATAGGGAGACCACCTATGTACTTCTCGATAGCTCGAGATGAGGGAGTAACTAGATGAGGAACCAGAAGACTCAACTCGTGAAAACGGGTGTGTTAAACCAGATTCTCGCCGCTTTCCTGAGCCAAATCCCAGAATTCAGCTTCTAGTCTTTTGATTTCATTTCGTGGGCAGATTCTCGCGTCATGAGTTCCTTAATTCAGCCCACGTCAATGCCAGGGCAGCATCAGTGCCACGGGTTCGTTTCTCCCCGTTCCACCAAGTTAAAGCTCTCTTCTGGAAAAACACTGGTAGCGTAGCGAACTTTGAGATTTTCAGGACATTCGCTGTTAAGAAACGTGTTTTCAATACTCTCGAACCATTGCAGAAGACCAGTGGCACCTTCGGCTCCGCTAAACTTAGTGGGATTGCAGGAATTGAAATGCTTGTAAGTACAAGTTTTGGGAGGGTTTGGTGCAGTTGGGTTTTGGACAGTGTTTGGTGCAGTTGTGTTTTGGACAGCATTGTTGCCTTGGTTCAAATGAGTAAGCAGTGTTGGGATAACCGCAGCAACTTCACGTGCCACCATAGCAGCAATCTTGCGGCCAGAGCTTCTAGATCGGAAGCGGTTTTGACGAGAAGACATGCTGTATAATAAGGAACGAAGAAACCTTTATGAGTAACGGGTAATTGGTTTTTAAAACTTCTCAAATAATAAAATCGTTAATGAGATTGTTTAAAAAACAATGAGAGGTTAGGAGTGTAAAAACGCGGTTCGCAAACCAAAACGAATACGTTGACTTATCAAAGTATTCGTGTCCAGCACGAGGACATGCGTACCTATAAGCGAATACTCATCTCGAGGGTTCCCAGGTAAGGTAATCAAGTTGTATGAAATACCTTGCCTAGACAGAACACCTTAAGATACAGGTATCCCACTCTTCCAGCATTGCATGTTGTCGGTCGTGTGACACGGACTTTGACGAGATTTGAAAACCATGAATAACAATCGAGTTTTGGAGTTTGATATCACTTGAATTAGGCACACAATGCCTTAGAATACGAGTTAAGTTTCGTGTGTATTTGATAGATTCATAGTATAAGAAGAATCACATAAACAGAAAATCACATAATCAAGTATAAACATGTAAGGCACATAAAATCCTGTCTAAGCATATAAAATACATGAGAGGACTCATGTGTAAAGGTACTTAGTTATAGTCTAGGTCATTCCATTTCTAATAACCTAATTCCCTATAACCATGGCTCTGATACCAATCTGTCACACCCCGACCGACGGCGGAATCATCGGAGCGGACGAGGGAATGATGGATTGTTCATAACACATGGTTGTCTAATAGTGGAAATAATATTAAAATCAGATTACATAATAGAATAAGTACAACATACACAAATACAACAATCGAAACCACAAATAATAATTGTCTTTTATTTTAACTAGGTCCGTGTCTTAGATGAGCACGTAGAAGTCCACTATCTTGCTTAACCTGAAATCATGTGAGAAAATAAAGTCAGCTAACGAGTTAGCTGGTGAGTAATCACAGTTTTGAATATACATATAGATTGATTGATTGATCCATCGATTGTAATTCAATTCACAAGGTAATATTAAGACTTATATGGCAAACCGCGAAGCATATAGAAAACCGACACAATATAAACCCCTTGACTTGACACTTGCATATAATAGACTCCACACAAACACCATAGATTGACTAATTGCCTCTGGCACAATCACCACTCGTAAGCCATATGGGGTGGGTTATCCAAACCAGTAGATCTACATTGTTGCCAGGATTGATTGATGATTGAATTAGGGTTCTACTGTCGTCCAGTTTATCACAGTATGTTCACGTAATTGCAAGTAATAACATAACCTGTCTTGAATTGAATTGAAAATGAAATAACAATAGAAATCATGATAGATATATTGTATCACATGATTTCCCCCAAATAGGAAATGATATAAAAAGGGGATATGAATACTCACTTGATTGTTGAGATTGGAATTTGGACGTGATAGTTTGAACACCAATGATTTCCTTATGATTAACCTAAGGAACGGTGTCTCGAGTTAGAATAATAGCGATTGGGAATTTGGGAATGTATTAGGATTTCTATGGTAGTTTAAGTTGATAAAATTATTTTGGTTTGAAATGTATTGAAATAAACGAATTTATTGAAAATGATTATGTCAAGAATTTTAATAAAACTTTATACGTGTAAGTTATACGTTTATACAATTTATTAATAAATTGTATATGTATAATTATATTCATATTATATATAATCAAGTAATTATATATAATATATGTATAATTATATACATGATTATATGTATATAATACATTTATACATAAATGAACATAACTATATATTGTATGTTAGGTATATACACGAGTTATAAATTGTATACAATTATATAAAGTTATATACATGTAATTTAATCAAATAAAAATTGTTTTGATAATTGGATAATATATACCTATGTATATATATTGGACTCAATTTATTTATTTGTATAATTTATATTATACACTAATTATAAATTGGTATAAGTATAATTAGTTTTTTATTTATTTAAAACAATTAAAATAAATAATTAAAATGTTGAAATTAATTTCAGAAAAATAATTAGATTGTTTTAAAAATTTCTAATGTTTGTAAAAATGTTTTTATGATTTTTAGAATTTTTTCTGAATTTTAAAGGCTTAAAAGGCCTTAAAAAAAATAATGTAGGTGCCCGGTGTCGAACCCGGGACCTTCTGTTTGAGTTAGAGCGTGGGAACCGGTGAACCAAGGCCTAAGCCGCGGTTATGATCGGCTTTATTTCTTTTAAACAGAACCTGCTTAACTCCCAAATCCCCATATGAACCCTAGATCGAATCCCGTTCAATTGAACCCCGATTCGATTATTATTGCTACTGAAATCATGGGGCTTTTATTCCCCATGAAAAACCGAGTTCATAGATGTATCAATTACCTGTTAAGATGGTGTATTCAATGAGTTTGAGTTCGAGATAGGTCCGCGACTAAGTGCCAATCGGATGTGCTCAAAACGTGTTGATAATCAAATTAAATTGGTATGAAGCTTTGAATGATGATCGAGAGTGAAAGCCCCTAATCAATTTCAAGTTTTGAAACTCCGAAGGTAGTGTTCGATTGAGTTGCAGGTCGCGATGAAGATGAAGATTGATTTCAGTGTTTGGGTTTGTTTTTGGTAAAATTGGCACTGGGTTTCGATTAGGTGTGTATAAATGACCGTTCTTGTAGCTTTAATTTGTTTATTGTGGTTGTTTGAGTGCATTATCAAGCTGTAACGAATCCGAGAATAAAGTGAAGAATTTAACCGTTTGTTTGACCAATTCAACACGTTTTTGTGTGGAATTCAATCCAAATTGGATCCAGAAACTTTCGGTGTGATGTGGGTTCAAATTGGAATAATTTGACTGCTTTTGGTCGGGAATTTCGTGGTTTCGATGTGGTGGCTTTGGATCCGATTTTACCCGTGATTAATTGTGTTTAATGGTTGATTTAGGTTCGAATCTCATCCACGCACATATTGGAACCGGTTTGGCGAGTTGAAATGATGAAATTTGCTGTTTTCGGCTTCGCCGGAGTTTGGCCGGAATCTCGCCGGCGAGTCGCCGGAAAAAACGTGGGGGGTGGGAAGCCGGGTTTAAAAAAATTACACAATCAGTCCCTGCGGTTTCAAGTTTATTATTTTATGTTTGAAACTTCTTATTAAGTTTCTAAATTGGCAGAAATAAACCCTGAACTTATATATTCAATTTTTTATACATGCTTATATATATATATATGTATATATATATATATTTATATATAATCTTACTAATTATTAATAGTAGTATTTATTTTTATTATTATTATTATCATCATTATTATTATTATTATTATTTTTGTTTAAACTTCATAATTACTAATATAATTTTATAATATATATTTTTTTTATAACATCATATTAATAAATATATGTAATGTGAATTAATGACACATCAATACGTTTTAAATGAATAGATTTCATTTACTGATATAAACGAGTTCGGTTACTTCAGTATTTCTGGTGTTATATTTCAAGAGATGCAGAAGAACGCTACAGCTAATCCAGGGAAAAAGTTTATTATGTACCCGAGATTCGTGCAACTTGTCATCAATGATGCTTATCTAGAGTTGCCACTTTGAGATCTCCAAAGTATGTTTGTTCAGGTCATCAAGAAAGACATCTTACTCATCTCACTGGAGCAGTGGAAACAAGTGCTCAGGAGAAAGCTTTGCTAAAATTGGTCGTTTTTTCTGAGATAGATGATAGTACAGGTAATGTGGGGAGAGAAGTAAACACAGATGAAGCTCAGACTGGCACTTCTCCTCTGATGCTAGAGACAATATTGATGAGGAGATAGAAAGAATGTTTGACGAGGAACCAATCAATGAAGGGAGAGTGGAAGGTGAAGTGCACTCGCTTCTAGTTCCGAGACTGATAGTGCAAATTGGTAATGTTCTTATGTTCTTCAAACAAATCGAGCTCCTACTATACTCCAACATCTTCAAGGACATAATGATGAAGACAGGGATACTGACTATGTTCCTGAGGAGTCTCCTAGTACGTCTTCAAGGAGAAAACGTATGGCTATAAGGGAGATTTTCCAACAAGAAAAAGAGGTCGAGGAATTGTACCCAGGAGACCACGAACACATGTGGTTGTCACTGAGACAGAGCAAGATCAGCCGCTAATGTGACTTCTTCTGCTCCTGAGACAGAAACAGTCCTGTTTCTGGAGCAGCCAATATTCTGAGTCTGGCTTTTCTACACCTCCAAGGCAAGAAAACTTAGAATTTGATGTTGATTTGTTCTTAAATACTCGGGAGAGAGGAATCAACAAGCACTCCTCGTTCTATCACATAGAAGAAAGAATAAAGAACTTGGAGAAAGAAATTTTAAGAATATGAAGTTGATTGCTGAATTAAAGAAAGGTAATGAAGAAAGACAAATCAGATTACCATGATTTATTCTGGATTCTGCAATTAAAAATACAAGGATAGCTTCTCTTGAACAACAGATGAAGAACATGGTGATTATACTTCTGGGTTGAGAGACAACTGAATGAGCTCAAGAATTTATATCTCGCCTTTTCATCACCACAAGTTATAAGGTCTACTACTATGATTGGTTGATCTAGTAGACGCTCTCCTAGCCCACCTCTCACTGAAAATGTTTCCAGAAAAGAAGTGGTCAACGAAGCTCAAACTACTACTGAACAGCCAAGTGTTGTGCGACTGAAGATGTTCCAATCCTCATCTGAAGACCTATCACCGAAGCTTTCAAATCTACAGCTTTCGTCGAGCCTGAGCATATGATTACTTTGCCTATTGTTAATGAAGAGGAGGATGAAGAGTTGATTGATTATGCTGATTCAGATCATGAGGATGATGAGATGAGGACGATGATGACAATGATGATGATGATGGTGGAGACATGGTGGAGATGATGATGGTAATGATGATGGAGGCAATAATAATGATGGAGGTGATGCTACAGGTTTCTCTTCGAGTCCAACTGGAGATACTAACACTGATAATGTCGATCGACCAGTGTTATGATCGGAAGGATATGATCCACTTGACCCCTGCCACTGAGAGTGTGTATGAAAAGGAATTGTATTCTTTTCAACAATCTTCCTCAGGAGATGAGCCGTCGAAGAAGAATTGATATGTTGATGATTTGGAGGATCAGATGAATATACTGACATATTTGGGAACAACCTTCAAGAGTTATCCAAAACATTAATCTTGAGAAGGAGAAATCCTACTGAGACTGTGGGTGGTGAAATCCTGCTGTTTCTACAAAGAAAGATTCTACTGGTCAGATTGCGTTATTCACTAGAGGATTATTAATGTTCCAAGCACACCACACCTACGGAAGCTCATTTTCTATTCATTTCTAAGCCTAAGCAGAAGTATGGTGAAATGTCTCAGGTGATCAGTTGGGGTTATGATGGCGAGAAAAGGTTGTATGTAATAAAAAGAAAAAGAATGGAGAAATTGATTATCTGAAAAGCACACAAGAATCCATACTCTACGTGCTGCTGATCTCTACTCCATGGGCAAAGCTCCATTCTTTAATGAAAGCAATTACAGTGAAGCTGAACTGATGAGATCTATGATACAAAGGGAGATGCGTACAAACTTCAAGGATTTTAAGACTGCCAAATCAAAGGTGATTGATGACTCAAAAGAATAGATGAAAAGACTAAAGCTCCAATGAAAATACGAGTCTATCAACATCCTAAATTTATCAGGAAAGTCCCCGTGCACGCTCCAGTTCCTCCAACACTTTAAGCAATTACTATCATGGAGATGTGAGAAGGATTCCGGTCACGCTGTGATATAGATGTAATTGACAAGTCATTTAGAATCATTGATCCAGCAGACTTGATGAAGTTTGGCAAGACGACTTACTCAAAGCTTTTTACACTGTCCCATTTCAGCTGATGAGTCCGTTTATTTTCTTCTTGCCAATATGTGTGGATGATTGACCGGATCCTAAGAATAAATGGTATGCATATGCAGGCTCGTACAAGAAGGCAAACGTTTGATTTTGATTGATCATGTTTCACGCGAGCCTAGGGGGAGATTGTAGAAGACTAATCAAGGCTCGGCAAAACAACTTGTGCGAAAACCTGATCCACGCGAAAAAGAGATGTCACGCGAGATGAAGCTTCCACGCGAAGACGACTTCCACGCGAAAGCTTAGCCGCGCGACAAGCCTGTCGCGCGAGAAACTGCAGTTTTAGTATAAATAGTTTTCGTTTTTCGTTTTGTAATGCAGCTTGTTCATTTTTCAGATCTGTACTGTGCGAAATTGCACAAGACCTTTCCTATGTTGTGTTATTCAATCACGAATGATTTTGTGATCAATTCAATCTCTTTAACTCCAATCTGTTTTACATTCCGCATTCACAAGATTGAGATCGTGTGTTTATTGCTTTTCTGGGAGATTTCAAGGTTTTTACAAGTTATATGTCCGGAGTTAAAAACAAAAATTTTATTTTCCTTTTTATTATTTTCTCTTCTTTTTTTCTTCTTCTTTCTATTCTTTCTCTTTATTAGTGATTTTAGTCTTCATTTTCATTTTGTTTACTTTTTTTTCTTTTCACAGGTGAATTCGGAACACAAACTTTTAATTTTCTCTTTCGATTGAAAATAATCGAAAAAACTCTGAAACACAACTTACGTTTTCATTTAATGTCATTTCTTTTTTTTCATTTACAGGCTGTTGGGATTGCTTATTTAGAATAATTTTGACTTTTAGAGGGGTGAAAAAACCAAAACACCCCTCCAAAAGTCACACATCACCTACCTCACGCGCCTCCCACCATACACCATCCCCTTAATAACTCTGGTGATCATACAGCAATCATACGCGCCACCATCACCTACCTCAACACTCTATCAACATCATACAGCACTACAAACAGCCCCTTAATAACTCTGGTGATCACAGCTCTGCATGCATCCCAAATCCCCATTTTCACACCAAATCATACGCGCCACTATCACCTACTCACGCGCCTCCACACCATACCACCAGCGCACCTCCGCCGTCCCGCGGAGCTCCTCCTCCACACCCAACTCTCCCCCATCGCCTCCGCCTGCCGCCACACCCCACCTCCTCCACCAGTACATGAACTACACCCCCTACTCCCTCTGTCCGCCGTCGTCCTCCGCCGCCGGAGAGCCGCTGATCCTCCGGGGGTGCCACCCTCTCCCCCGCCGGCGTGCTTCTCTCCGACTACCACTAATCCACCCTCTTCACTTCCGACGAACCCCTTTTCTCCTGGTGCCGAAGACTTCCATTATATGGCAAAATTACAACTGCAAAACCCTAAATTGTCTAAACCCTAATCAGGGTTCGATTTCAACAACGAGAAATCAAAGTTCTTAAGCTACAAATCAAATCTTGATCTCCCAATTTCGCAACTAATCAGCATCGCTAACAGCTCAAAATCATTCTTCGATTAGCGTTAGACATCGGCAGGGGTATGGCGACTTTCGCCGCTCAAAGAAACAACAAAACGTGACGGTGGTGACCACCAAATGAGCTTGGGTGCACCGTACAACGAAGTGGCTGCACTCAGGGGATTAGTGGCGTTACATGCGCCATTGCAGCAGAGGTTACCTCTGTTCGATGGGGTTTTGGATCTGGTGCGGTGTGGGCATGCTATAAACAGGTGGATACCTCTGCATCGATGGAGTTTTTGCTGTATGATGTTGATAGAGTGTTGAGAGGTGTGGGTTCTTGTGGGTTGATCGTTTTTCAGCAAAAGGGTGGTCTTTGTAACACCCGAAGTTTGACTTTTTGGTAGGCTATGCGACTGAGCCTCAGTCGCCTGTGATTTATGCGACTGGAGGTTCAACCGCATGGCTATTCGGCCGATTGTAGCTCAACGCACGCATCGATTGGATTCAACCGCCCGAATGAAGTATGAGCCGCATGGAACACGTGCGATTGGGGTCCAATCGCATAGGTTGATGCGACTGAAGGTCCAGTCGCCCCTAGGGAGCTACTCCCCTTTTATACCCGTAGCTCATTCGCATCTGGTCCAGGCCTGGACCAGATGCGAATGAGCTACGGGTATAAAAGGGGAGTAGCTCCATTCCCCTTCCCAAATTTCAGTCGGGAAAGGAGCAGAGAGCGACAGAGAGCAGAGAAGAAGAGAGGGAAGTGCTGACCGAGCTCCGAATTTGTCGTGAGACTAGCCAAATCGAAGCTCATCAATTCTACCTGTTAAGGTGAGTTCTAGGACCCCCTCATTTAATGTTTTCTAACGATTTGGGGCTGGAATCACATATAAACCCTATTTTGAAATAGTGAAAGTTTGAACCTTTGGGTAAATTCTTGAGTAATGTGTTTATAGTATGAATTAGGACTAGTATATGCTTGTATGATGTCTAGTATGAATCCCTGAGACTCGGGAGGGTAGATTGGGGCTAAAAAATGGGTTTAAGACGGGTTTGGGTGCGGGGAGTTCGCGAATGCTGTTCATGAAGAACTCCAGTCGCTGCCCGGTTAGGGTTATGCGACTGAAGGGCCATTCGGCCGAATGAGGGTTAGTTGATGTCCAATCGCCCGATGAGGCTCTAGACGCCCGATTGAGCCCAATCGCACGATAGGTGATGCGACTGAGGGTTGCGGTCGCATAAGTTCAATCGCAGAGTAGTTCAGTCGTACGGTTAAGAGTTAGTCGCATATAGCCCAGTCGCCTAATGTCTAGTCGACGGAAGGAAGGTCATTCGCACGTTTGAGTACCCATTCGCATGATAGCCCAATCGTATGGCCCAGTCGCATGGAGGACAAGGACTGGTATAAGTTCAGTCGCCCGAACAGGGCTGATGTGAGTGAATGTAGAAGTGTATGTATGATGTATGTATGTTAGTATGATTGTGCCATGATAGATGGTGAATACTGATGATATGTAAGTATTTATGTTCCTTATGTATATGTGTCTTATCTTTTAATATCTTACGTGAATGAATGAACGAATGAAACGAAGTATTAAGAACGTAAAGCGAAAGATAATGAAAGAAGGAACATGATGAATGAATGCATGCATTAATGAAAGAAAGTAAGAAAGGCTTGCAAGCAAATGAAGGAGGTGCACACCCCTGGAGGTGTTAGCTCAACGGTGTGCGGGTTAGCTACCCCGAAGGATGCATATCGGGTCAATCATTGAGATTGATAATGAGGTGAGCAACTTCGTGTTGCAACAGACTCGGTTAGCAGGCAATCATAAGATTGTCACTGAGGTGAACAGTCGCGCGCTGCAACAGACTCGGCTAACGTATGTTAGTAGTAAAGTGAAAGATAAGTGGTGCATGTACTTACCCCAGGTGACTGGATCAGCATTTGTGCACAACGTTCGTGGCTAACCACCACAGGTCCGCACCAGTAGTATGTATGATGAAGGGGGTATTGTACATGTCACCGAAGGTAATGAACGTTCGAACGAAAGTAATGAAAGTATGAATGAATGTAATGAATGTTCGACGTAAGTAAGTAATGAATGTATGAATGAAAGTAAAGTACGTACGAAAGTATGTAAAGTATGTATGTATGAAAGTAAACGAGAATGATGAAGTGTACACGAAATGAAAGTAAGAATGATGATGAGATAATAATAACATTATCTACGTGTACGTATGATGTGTGAACACATGTATGGAAGAACAGTTATGAGAATGAAAGTATGGTATTATAAAAACTAGAACTCACTCAGCAACGCTGACTTTTATGTGTTTTCCAGTTCGCAGGTAGTGTTGCTGAGGATGGCACGAGGCGGCTACTCAGCTCTTTTGGGATGGCATTCACTTTTTATGCTGCCACATCATGTGTTGTGGGCCCATAATGCGCGCAACACATCATGTTGCATGCAAGTGCAAGATTTCTTGATAATCCTGAAAACAGGATTATTTAAGAAATTTCTTTATGAAGAAAATATATTTTTGAACTTAATATCTTCTTTATGAAGGGAGATATTTGTTTTTATTATTTTCTTTCGCTAGAGGTCGCTGTATGACCCTATGATTGCTGAGGATATGCTATCAGCAGCATCATAGTCATAGTATAAGCAATGTAAGGAAAAGCTTGTATTTTGTAATCAAGACAATGATGTAAAAGCTTTTAGATGAGATGAGAATGTATATTTTATAAATTCCGCTGCGTTATTCATTATGTTTACATCAAATGTATGTTTTACGTGTGATGATGACCAACCGTAAGGTGCCCGGGATCGGGGGCCTTACAATCTTGATGAGGTTTATCGGCCACTGATGGAGAAATTAGGGTACAAGATTGTGAATGGGCTGTGGGGAAGAAGATGGCTTCGAAGCATGGTGAGGTTTATTTGACTGCACTTTTGCAGAAGCCTGTTTCGAGATGACGTACAGTGAAGAATCTTGATGTTCTTGAGGTACCATTATGAATTTTTTGTTGTTTATCTTGTGCATGTGTCAAATTATGTTATGTTGGGTACTTTGAATGTGAACTCTGTCAATTTGTGAGGGATTCAAACGTCAAAGGTTGTAAATGAAGGTATTTTTATTGTAGTTCTTGGGGTCTTTATGCATTATCGTGTTGGTGTTAGTGTATGAGGCTTAAGGTAAAGATCAAGATTATGAAATACACTATGCAAATTTCTTCATGTACGGGGTAAGCATCATGTTTTGATGTTTGTGTTTTTTGAGAGAAGGATTTTGGCTTTTTTGAATAGCTTGTGATTTGTTGAAAACAGATTGTCATACATTTAATTTTCCTTGCAATCATTTACCATACCAACAAGGTTTTAACCTTAGGTTTTTAAAAAGCTTAAAGAGATGTATCACTTATGCAAGAAACAACTCAATTTTATTCAAGTTTAATATACGACTAAAAGCTGTTCTTTCCTCTGATTTACATATAAACTTTTTTTATGTATTAAAACTTTCATAATTTATTATCTTTCTTTTAGTATATAGGCCTCGTACAGACTCTAGATTTGTAAGCAATGTTTTCAGAATCGGATCGGACGTCGAATCGGACGCCTACTGTTTGGTGGTCAGAACCGGTCGGAAGGGATTAAGAACCGTATGACGTTATAATTATATATATAGTGTATTTTATATATAGTTATATATATAATTTAATATAAGTAATATATATATGATTTATATGTATTTATAGTTACATATAAAACTAACTATATTTGTATATCCAACACATTAATTTAGGTTCAACACCCGTTTTTACCCATTAAAATAAAAAAAATTACCAACAATCGGTTCGAACCGGTCCGGTTTCCTGGTTCGATTAGCCAAAAACGATCCATAATGAACCGGGACCGGCCACCTAGCCGATCCCCGGTTGGACCGGCGGTCCGATCGGTCCTAACAACATTGCTTGTAAGTACATGAGACGCCGTCTGACTCTAGACCCGAAAGTACATGAGAAGCCGTCTCAAATCTTGATGCTTTTTTTTAGTGCATTGGGCACCTTAGATGCGTCTTTTAAAACCAAGGTTCTAAAGATTTAGTGAATGTCTAATCGTAAATGGGTACACTTAAACTTTATGCTAATAGCATAAATTTATTAAAGTAGTTAATAACATAATTAGGAGTATAAGTAGATAAGTGCGTGAGTTGTTATTTTAAGAAAAACTTAATAACATAATATTATAGGTCTCAAACTAGTTGATTTTTTAAAACACGAACTCATACACAAATTAAATTTTTCTGACAACTGTTTTTATTTTTATATTTGACTTAACATTACACTTATAATAATTTGAACTCACATAATTTTATAAGAGACAATCATTAATGTTAGAGCTAGAAGACCATGAACACACATCCAGTTTCTTATCCACATTGTATGTTCAAGATGGGGCTTAAAATCCCACCACTTCAATAGGGCAACTGAAACTAGCTAATGCAAATGTTCATGACACAATGATATAATGATTAATCTCATATAAGTGATGTGTATACAATTTTACAAGTTTAATTGATTTAGGTGCTAAGTAAAAATATGTTATTCAAGAAAGATATAATGCAATTCCATTTAATGAATCGACATTCGACTAACACGTCTAAAATATGGTTGATAGAGTATTGGTAGATTTAAACATTAATTTATTTTCGTCTTCGTCTTTTTTTTCATCTTCATCTATCTATTATAATAAAGAGTAATTTGGTATGATGTTTCACCACCACAATTCTTCCTACCAAAATTTCCCGCCTCTATCTCCTATTAAATAATTACCTTAATTACTAATATATATTTAACATTTTTTTAGATTAAATATTTTTTAATATTTTTCTAAATTAACTTTGTTAAAAAATGAAATATTTTACTATTTTTTAAATGTTTAAAAACCAAAAATAATTTAATTTAGGAGTTATGATAATAAAATATTTTAAAAAATGATATTTTATACGGTTTGTTTTAGAACAAAAATATTTTAAAAAAATAAAAACAAAGTTATAAAATATTAATATCACTGTTTTATTACTTATAGTACTTACTTATACGTAATTTCAGTCATATCATATTTTTAAATATCATTTTATTTTTCATAAGTTTATTATATTAATATTTTATTTATTCAACCCGTGTAATACACGGGTTTTCTAAAACTAGTACTCTAATAAACGAATAAACTAAAGGGAACATGTGACAACATCGCATATTTATAAAAAAGATTTTGTTTATCTCATATTAAATAGTTACCTTAAATTACTAATAATATTTTAACTCGACGTAATCTATCATCAATCTTCGTTTCCCTTGTGTCCGTAACATGGAGGTGAAAAACCCTTAGCGTTCGGTGAATGACCGTCGTATTCATCTTCCAGACGATGCATGTTGTGAGATAGAATCAGAGGATAGAAATGGGTCAAAAAACATAACAATAAAAACTTCACGAACCTAATCAAAAACCTGTTGAGGGAGGATAGCAAAAACAAAGAACTAAAATCCCTCATGAAACACTAGCCCCTCGAATCAGTGGTCGACTACACCTTTGCTGCCATCGTAGGCAGACATGGACGGGCCTTCGCCCCAACTCCCTTGGACTCTCGGGCACCCTGTTTCTCTCTCTCTTTTATTAGCTGTACTTCAATGCTTTATCCATGTACTCATTTCTTGACCGTCAATTTAGAATTCAACGATGAAAAATCTTAAATTTATTATTCATTTAATGTGTTTTAATTATAGAGTAATATATGATCAATGACCATGTGAGACAATATAAAGCAATTAAACTCTACCATTGGTAATTAAATGTTACATTTACAAGGAATATTTTGTTCATAACTCGAAGTAATTATCGCAATTCGGTCAAAAACCCTACTTTTGTTCATATGAGCATGATCATAAGTTAAAACTTTTAAGAATTGTAATATGCTGAAATAAATAAGCCTATGTAGCATTAAAAATTACATAAGAATTAAAGACATGAAATGTGTATATATATGTGTGTGTGTGTATATAAACTTGTATACGGACCAACCGGTTTACACGCTCCGTTCAACGTTTCAAACCACAAACTTCGCAAATGTCTGTGGTTTGAATGATTCAGTTCATACGATATGAACTATATATTTCAAACCGGCCAAACAGGCCAACAAGTCTTCGGTTTGGGCAGTTGAACGGTTTTGTGGACACCTCTACTTTTAAGAGTTGAAATTGGATGCTACATGTTTTGTAAGTGATAAGGGTGAAAACTAAACATTTTTTTGTTTTTTTGTCTGAACGGCTAATTGGATCACCAACGTGTTACTGGTGTGCTCGATTATCTCAATTACTCGATCATCTCAATTACTCGAGTATAAATCCGATACCACCCTCACGAAGAAGCTCTTCATAGATAAGAAACCCACCCAATCATCTCCATTACTCGGGTAATTGTTTCCGGTAACCCAAACTAAGACTATGTATAGTGGTTTATTTAGTTAAAATAAAATATCACATAGACAAATATAAATTTATTAAAATCTTTTTAAATCAATTGTAGTGGGTTTAAAGCTCTTTTTAGTTAAAAGTGGGAAAAAATAAACCATTCATCTATTTTAACGTCCGCTAAGGGTTTAGCTAAAAATGAGTATTATGAAGCCCTTTTTACTAGTACGTAGTGGTGTTAACGCCCCATTTGTGTCTACATCAACAACTTTAAAGCTCATAATGGCACCAATACGTCTAGTCTATTAATGCCCGCAATTGTTAAATTCATGTAAACTTCCAAAATTTCATATAGAGTCTTCTGGAATTTTCCTAAACTTCAAATAAAAACTAACTATTTCTTTTGCATAAATACTCGCATACAAACGACACCCCTTTGCTTATACAGTTATACATCTCCATTTCTTCTACGGCCATGTGCTTCAATAAATTCTGATTCCGAGTCATAAAGAGTTTTTGGAATTTTCCTAAACTTCAATAAAAGCTAAATATTTCCATTCCTTTGCAAGCTCTACTCACCACTATAAATTATACTAGCACTAGCATTCAAAATTACAAACGACACCAACATTCCTTATGCATATATCTCCATTTCTTCTGAGTCTTAGCAATATTTTACATTTGCCTCGATGAATTCTGATTCCTCCAATTCAACCGACCCTCGAAATGACGATATTGTTTTGTTATCTGATTTTTACGACTTCAAAGCTGAAATCAGAAGAAACCCACATGGAGGATATGACGAATTCCTTAGTAAACCAGATGTAGCTAGAATTTAATGATCCAGAAAAGCTTAAGAATCACTTGAAATCTATAAGAAGGCGTACGTTATTTCATGCATCGTCGACAGATTAATGCTAATCAGCTAGACGTTGACAGGGACATACATTTGTTAGATGAAGAGATCATATATCGTCTCTCTGGCATGATATGAGAAAAAGATGAGGATGAGGGCTCTGAGGACGAGGACGGAGAGGGTGATGACGATGATGATGATGATGATTCTGAGGAGGAGGATTGAGGACGACGACGACGAGGACTTTGAGATGGAACGAGGAAGTCGACGATGATGACACCTCCTCCGCCTCCTCCTCCACCACTGATGGCTAATGCAATGACTGTTTGTGGAGTACTAGCTACTAATACAGTTTATCTTGTGCTGCTGCTGCATGAGTATTGACATATATACGAGTGAGATACTTATATGGTAAAAGTATATATTGGCATATATACCAGTGAGATACTTATACGGTGAAAGTATATATTGGCATATATACCAGTGTGATACTTATATGGTCAAAGTATATATTGGCATATATACCAGTGCGATACTTATATGGTGAAAGTATATATAATGTGTGTAAGGTATATATATTTTAAATAAGGATTTTTCACACAATTTGAGTTTTAATTTAAGAAACGTTTATCACTCTTAAACCAACTACACACAATAGGCAAGTGCATCTATCGCATAATAGTATAGTTTTAGGTAAGAACCGAGTATCGATCCGTGGACACAATGGCTCCCAATACTAAATCATCATCACTATTTAACCGATCAATTAAGTTTGGATTTGTGAGTATTATAGTTAACTAAAATGATTAACTAATTAAACTAGTAAATTAAGAAAGTAAAGATGAAGATACACAATCAATTAAAGATACCACTTGGACTTTGATTCCACTTAGCATAGAATTAACAACTGGCACAAACTCGAGGCGAGACCATTTTTATACACATGAAACATGGAAGTAGCCTAAACCCCCGTCAAGGATATCTAGACATATAACCATTCGGAAAGCTAGAACGATAAACACATAATAGCCACCTAAAATTATGCCATGAAGAACTAATGATATAATTATGTTGATGTTAAAGATGAATTAGACTCCCGTTAGGGTTACCTAATTCCACAAATGTTTGGAAAGTTAACACGATAAACACATGATAACCACCTCAACTTGGGAAAAATAAACAAAACTACAATTACTCTGCAACTCATAAACTTCATACCACGATTACAAAATAATTCATAACCAATGACAAGAGAGATTTATGACATACACTATGGTTTTATCAAACATAAGCATAAGGATGCACATTTAACCAATTCTACTAAATCTTCAACCTTCATTCACCATTCCTTGTCAAATGTCATAACATTACATACAAAAGATGCAATTATATGCATAAGTCTTGTAAGAACATGAAGTTTTCCAACATAACATGCTTACAACACCCACAAGGTTGAACATTTCATCAAACTAGAATAAACACACACAATCATTGAAGAATAATCAAGTTTCATCATAGCATCAACATAAACATCACCAAGAATCATGTACAAGTTGTTAAATCATGCTAAGTTTCATCTAATCCAAGTGATAATAAGAGTTTAGCCCATAAGGCTTACAAAAGACACACCCAAACTCAAGAACATGGAAGAACTCATAGTAGATCTAGAGGAATTCAAACCAATTTTGAGTGGAAATGGGTGGATGATGTTAGAACCTTCTTGAAAGTGTGAAATCTTCAATCCTGGCCTTCAAATCTTTCAAAAACTCTTGAGAAATGCTCAAAGACACCTAAGGGTTTGAGGTAGGCTACGGTTTTGAAAGAAATGAAAGTTTTTTTGGAAATGAGGTGTGATAGGGTTATAAACCCGTTTTTTGCCCGAATATAGCCATATATGAAGTGATATGACCATATTCAGCATAAAAAAATGGGCTATTTGAAATTTGACAGCTTATATGACCATATTCAGCTTCAATATGGTCATATCAGAAACATTTTTCTCTTGAACCTCTTTAAATCTTGGACTTTCTTCACAAAAAATCACCGAGCTTCATCCGAAAGCTACAAAATTCAAATAAAACACAAATAAGTGTCTAAATTATGAATTTTGTATCAAAATGACTTAGAATGCAAAGAAATATATATTTTAAACATGTATATTTATTATCATATCAATATATTGGCATATATACGAGTGAGATACTATATGGTTAACTTTAAACTGTGTTGTTTTATATAAAACAAAGCAACAGTTACTTAACTGCTAATCTAGTTGTATATATTATTGTATATATTATACGTTATTATTTGTTATTTGTTATTTGTTATTATGGATGTCCGTAGTCCGGTTTTGATGGTTTTTAGATCAAACCATTACTAACGGTTTTTGGCAATTGAGAATCAAAACCAAGCCGAACCAAATATGGTTTGATTCTGGTTGGGTTTTATAATTTGGGAAAAGAAATTAAAAGACATATGATTCAAGAGAAAAAGAATAAGAAATAGCCGGAGACAAATTTAAAACCTTAGAATTTCAAACCGATAATTATTCAAGTCTTTCTTAAATGTATGCATGTTGATTTGTTGAATAGTTAATTACAAGCTCTCATGTTCTTCAATATTCGGAATAAAACAATTGCAATTAAACATTTTAAACAGAATCATATAACAAAAATGACAACGTGAAATAAGAGACGAGATCGAGTCTTGCTTCCAAATACCAACTTCCTGGTTAAAAAAAAAAGCTTGATAATCACTATAAAATATAAACAAATGTTTTCAAAACCATAACCGGATTGAAAAATTAGATGACGACATGGATATCAAAGATATAAATATTAAAGCAAAAAAATAATAGGCTATCCCCACCTCCGGACACTTTTCCGGTCAACCTCCGGCGGCATCAAACACCCAAAATTCGTTCAAATCAATCCAATCGAACCAAGGTCAAATGATTAAATTGTGCAGCATGAAACGCCCTTCAAGTTCAAACCTTGGGTTAATTTCAATCGAAACAGCCAATTAATCATAATAATCTTACTCGAAGCCCCTGAACTCATTTGAATCCGATTGAGTTGAAACCAAATGAATCCACCCAAGGAAACCTTCAACTTAATTCCTTTGAGCTTTCTTTAAACCCAATTCCATATAATCAATCATATGCACACACACCATACTAGATCAATATCTCCTTGAAACTGCTCTCATTAGAAATCGTATTTCCAAGCAATCTAAACCAGAATTGATAGGGGGATACTACCCATAACCATCCGAGAAAGGTGCACACTTAAATAATTGAATTATTATAAATAAAGTTGTCTCGAACTGATATCTCTCTGTCACGACCATTCAATCATCTGTTCATCATCTATTCTGATCCAATTCGGGTAATTCAACACTCAAATACACTCGATTTTACGTATGGAACAAATGCCCCATATTGGTTTGGATTATCACAAACGAATTGAAGTTCAATTGAATCATATTAAAGTTAGGGTTCTTCGAAATAGGGAGGTTATTTTAAATAGCGTTTTTAAAACTTTGTCATCAGGGCTTCTGCCAACTGGATAAAACCTTCGCTTCTCCCACGGGAACCCAGATTCAAAAGTATAAAAAAGTATTTTAGATAAAACATAAATCATTTCAAAACTATTTTAAATTAACACTTTGAAAATCATTAAGTAAATATTAATAGTTAATTATTTAAAACTAATTATTTTCACACTTTAAATTTCAAAGTTAATATACTCAATTGTTATCAACTAAATATTCTATATTCTATGAGTCTATTTCCTTTATTATTAATTATTATTTTTAAATTCTATACTCTCAGGATAAGTCTAATTTACATTTAATCTCTTAAACTTAAAAGAAATTTCTTCTATTTGCTTTTAACCAATTCACAATATATTTATCTCTTTATAAATGCATTATTTAATACAATTTAATTCATTGAGGATTATTTTATTTATCATATTTGAAATTAATACTTAAATCTATATTTACTTTTATATGCTTTATCACTAAATATAATTTTAATTAAATATTATTTTATTTAAATACTTTGTGACAACCCGAAAATTTTTCGTGATTTAATAAAATTTTTATGTGAATTTACAATTTGTTTTATATTTTTATTATTATTTAATAATAATATTAATAATAATAAAAATAATGATAATAATAATAATAATAATAATGATATTATTATTACAAATAATGATAATAATAATAATAATAATAATAATAATAATAATAATGATATTATTATTACAAACAGTGATAATAATAATAATAATAATAATAATAATGATATTATTATTAAAAATAATGACAATAATAATAATAATAATAATATTATTAGAAATAATAAAGTTAATAATGAAAATAATAATAATAATGAAAATATTAATATTTACAAAATTAAGTTAAGTAATTAAATAGTCCAGGGACTAGTTTTGTAATTTTTTAAAAACATGTTTTAAAAAGTTAAAACATGAAATGACAAAATCCCAAAACCCCAGGGACCATTCTGTAATTTTTTTGAAAAACCACCGCCCCTCCCCGTCGACCACTGTGCCGGCACCATCTCCGGCGACTCTCCGGCCAACCCCAAACGCCCAAAATACGTGCTTTTGATTCAATTAAATGTCACTAACCCGTTCGAAAACAAGATTCGAACCTAACACCCACTAAAATTCGAATAAAAGACCCGATAATGCGATCTAACCACCACGTGAACACAGTCGACAACTTTACAGAGTTGAATCGCATTCAAAACTTATCAATAATCGAATTAAACACCTACACACAATGCTATAAATAGTACCAATCGGAATACACTTCCAATTGCACCTGAAACAACAACATTCATTGAATTTAATTCTATCTATCTCCGCGACCTACAACCCAATCGAATCCTATATTACAAGCTTCAATTCATGAAATTGACAGAGGTCTTTTAATCATCAACACCCATAGAATCTTTATATGAAATAAATTCGATTATAAACAACAATTGGGCAACAAGCAGATTTCATATAAGTCGCGACTTGTTCTTGATTGTTCTTGACATCAAATCGATTCGAAACAGGTAATTGAACCTACTTAAACACTCGGTTTTACATAGGGAATAAAAGCCCTAACATTAATATGAATATTATCATCGATTTGATCTTCAATTAGATCGATTACAGAACTAGGGCTCTTGATTTGGGGGGAAAACAGGGACTTAGTTGTTAAAAGGAATTGGACCCGTGTTCTTCTCGATTTGGAGCCTTTGGCTCACTGGTTCGGGTGTGGGAGTAATGGGGAGGAGGTCGCGGGTTCGAACCCGGCCCCCTCCCAATTTTTTTTTAAACCTTTTTAGACAATTTAAAAATAAATAAAAATCACTAAAAATCATAAAAATAATTTTTAAAAACATCTTTTATTTATAAAGCCTTTAATTAATTTTCTGAAATTTATTTATTTAAAAACACCTTAAAATAAATTTATAAAATATTATTTAAAAATGTTATAAATAACTATTTTATTAAAAATAGACTTTAAATAATAATTTAAAGTAATAATCCATTAATTGAACACCATATCATTTTTAATTAATGATAAATCATAAAAATTGTAGAAATTTAATTATTTAAAAACCCTAATTATTTATGTAAATAATTATTACATGTATTATAAATTCCATACTATGAAAAAACCAAATGATGAATAGTTGGGTTTTGGTGGTTATATTTTGGTCACTATAGTTTCTGGTATTTGCAATATGGTCCTTTTAATGCTTTTATGCCTATATGAATGCCTTGTCTCTTTACACCCATTTTTAGAGAGAGGGGCTCGCAACCGGTTTGTTCTTTCCGCCTTCCCACGTTGGAGAGGGGAAGGTGGAGATGGCACGGGTCGCGCGGCTGCTCGTCGCCGGTTGCGGCGACGTTATGTCAGTTTCCCTTTTTTTCCGAGTAGATTTGGGATCAATGGGTTTCTTTGGTGATGGTGGACGCAGTGGCCAGCTTGGCTACAATTTCCCGTCTCATGTGCGATGTCTTGCATCTGTTGTTTGAGGCCGAGGTGGCGATTGTTGTGGCCATAACTTCCCGTCGGTCTCACCGTCGGTGTCGATTGGGGGCCTTTTTGGCATCGCGACATCGACTTGCCGGAAATCGGCCCTCCTTTGGGGTTATAAGACCCCGCCGCCGCCGGAAATTTCCTTGAATGCGTCGCTTGGGCGCGGCGACGGCGATTCATCTTAAGCTCTTCTCATGTTATCATTTTTAGCTCGGTGATGATGTGCATGCCACATCTGAGAGCTATTTTCAACCTTTTGGGTTGATATGGTGCCATTGGCGGCGGTGGATGATTTCGACAGCGATTGTGATTGTGTTGATTATTTCTGTTTCACTTTGGCTTTGTATCAATCGATGACGATGAGCACTTGCTTATCCGAGATTTCGTTATTTGAATCTTATTTTGCGTGTTGGCTTGGTTTCCTTCTGTTATATAAGTCGGTGATGATGAACTTTGTTCATCTGAGATTTTGGGTTGTTTGGTACTTCAATCGGTTCTCTGTCCTGTTTCGTTATGGTATTAGGGCTTTCAGATCTGCTTCTTTTTGGCACATGCCATGGTGCTCTGCACCCACGTCGATGATGTTGAGCTTTGGCTCTTCTGAGACGGTTGTTTACACCACTATGTTGGGTGACAATGTTCTTTACTGGTGTCCATGGTGAGACCCTTCTGTCGATGGTTTACCTACTCTGACATGTTGGTGTGCAGATTAAAGTTGGTGTTCTGGTTGTGATAAGTTTATATATTTCCTGCTTAGCATGGTTTGGATTTGTTCCACTGCTTCGGATATTGTTCTAGAGCGATAGACTCTTTGAAATCATGGACGTCGCTGCCCGGAGTTGCCATTAACGGCTCTTTGTCGGCGGCGACATGTTCTGTGGTTGGGTAATCTGTTATGTCAATGATGATGAGTACTACCTCATCTGAGACATTATCGTTACGTTGTTCACTTTGTTGATGATGATGACGGTTTTTCCATATGAGATCATTCGTTCTGGTTGTTCACTGGCTGTGATGATACCATATAACTGTCGTTGGTTGCTTTGGCTTGGTGATTGTATTTGGTTTGCAGCCGTAACCCGACATCGGTACTGAGCCACCTTTTAACCATCACGCGTTATGGCTGTGATGATCTAAACGTAACATTATAAACATGGGCGTTTGTCTGAGCCTCGGTTTACGGTATCTAAGACGCGCAACGCGCGTCTGGACTACAAACGCTGGTTATTATCCATACAAAAATGGGTTTTAAATATAAATTAAATCATCAAATTATTAATGGATATTATATTATGGATTAATCTTGATAACATAAGTACAAATTAGATTTTTATAAATTTAAACATTTATAAAATCTTACAAAATTAAATATAAACTTCTATGTTTAAATAACGTTTACAATTTAATTAGAATATAATGATACGTTAAAAATCATTATTAAACTAATTAAATTATATAAATCTTTAAATGATTCAATGTTTATAACAAATCCCAGAAAAACCAAACCCTAGATCAATTGAACACCAGGTTCAAGATCTAACTTATTTAGGTTATGGATTTGTATATATTTATTTATGTGAATATTAATTCCTTAGGAGGAATTTACTAGCTTGTCAACACTACCCAAGGACCGAGGTGAGTTCATACTTAATTTTCCCCTTTTTAATCATTTAAATATTTTGGGGATGGATACATGTTGTAATTAAAATTACAAATTATTTTTGTGTATTATGTTGAATAATACTATTATGAAAATCCTTCTCTGTATACTGGACTATAAATAAGCAGGGATCTTTTGGATAGTACTATCGGGGAGTGACTTACCCCCACAAAGGTATGGACATGTGATCCATATCAGATGCACAAAGATCTTGTTGTCATTTGGGATGACTGTTTCTGTAGTGAGAAGGCAGATGTGCACTTTATATAGTTTGCAATATAGTTCCCTATACAACCCATATGAGGATAAATGTAAAGGAGGATTTGCTCCCTCTGATTTGAATTATTATGAAAATATAATACGCACATAAAAAGGAAAATAAACTATGATACATGGACAAATCCTAATATGAAAGATTTGTTGGACTTGTACATAGTAATAATAAACTAAGTGACATGGACAAATTCAATGTGAAGGATTTGTTGGGCTTGTACTTAGTAGGTATGTAGGATAGCGGGTTCACCTTATTTAAAAGGGTTCCGACAGACTATCCATATACCGGTGAGTAAATTAAACTCACACTTTTACAGTAAATCCTATTTGATGATAACTGATGATTTATCACTATGTTTTACTTACCTGTGAACTCACCAACCCTGTGTTGACACTTGATTTACATGTATTCTCAGGTATCTATTAGGAGCATATGGACACGCACGTAGGATCATATAAGAGCTCAAGATACATATTGCTTATTATTTGAGATATGAATAGACGTGTTATTAACAAACAATTTATCATTTACTTCCGCTATGCATAATATTTGTAACTCTGATTTTCAATGTAACGATTACCTAAAATCTATCATATAGATAATTGCATCTCAAGTGTGACTACTGTGTTCGATCCTGTTTGCTCACTCCTCCGTGATAAATTCCAGACCCGGAATTTGAGGGTGTGACATACTTAAATTTATAGCCATTATACTATCTAACTTATACTCTCAGAATAAGTCTAATTTACACTTAATCTCTTAAACTTAAAAGCAATTTCTTCTATTTTCTTTTAACCAATTTACAATATAGCACATTAATTTTAATAAAATTGCAGTTTACATATTCGCTATTCTTTTCTTATATTTCAAGGATTTACTTTTTATCAACATTTCTTTTTGTTATATTTTTTTATCAACGTTTCACATGTGAATTTTTTACAGTTGGTTAATACTAACATATAAATCATCAGAATTAGCATTATCAAATTTTATAATCCCGTGCATAGCACGAGTCACCCTACTATAAAATATAAATGCTTGTAGAAAATGAGAATTTATTTGTATCTATAAAACGTGTTGTATTAAATAATTATCACAAATATGATTTTGTAATGATAAATATTACGCGGATATATAACAACAATTATTTTAATAATTAGTTTGCAAACACTTTTTAATAAATAAATTTAATATACATGTATACACGCACAAACACACTAATAATAAAAGTAAAAAATAAGAATATTTCAAACATTTGAACTCTGAGGGTACTTTAGTCATTTTAGTAAAGTTTAACTTATTTTAGTTATATGAACTCATATAGTTATTATAAATAAAAAGTTAGGGGCAAAGTGAGATTTTTTAAAACAACAGGGATTCAAGTAGTTAAAATATGCAAAAGTTAGAGATGCAAATAATAATTAACCATTTCCTAATAATTGATATAATTCTTAGTGTTAAATTTGACAAGCAAATTACAAATTTCATCCTTTATGCATATATGTAATTATGGATTATCGATTAGGTCCTTAATATTTATTAATTACATAAAACATCCTTTAGTTTAATGTGATGTAACTATTTTGTCCCCCAAACTCTTAGAAAGTCTTTTTACTAAGCGACTACCATTTCTTTCTCTCTTTTAACCTCACAACTGTTAATTAGTTTGGTTAACAAAAACTTATGTGCAAATAACATAATGATAGAATAGTCATTTTAATCTCACTTCCTAGGTTTATCAATCTCTCATCCATATTATAAAAATCAAAGCTTGTAAAGCTTTCTTAGTTGTAATCAACCGCTGCATTGTAATTAATCCAAAACCACATATGGCTTCCAAATTATTTAATCCAAATAATCAAATATGATGAAGAAATCAAATTAACCCGATACATTTTATTGTCTACATCCAAAAACGTCGATAAACTTAAAGAACTCAAAAAAATCATATAAATTAAATATGAATAACGACTAAAACAGAAAAAACCTGAGATTGCCTAATTTTTTTTTAAAAGAAAACTAAAAAATAGAGAGAGAGAATTGGAGAGTTCAGATAGAACATAAAAAAACAAAGAAACAATGATGGAGAGTGTCATCATACCATACACAATGAAAATGTGAAAATTAAATATATAAATAAATAACCTCTTAAGTATATAGAATTTTGAAAAAATAAAACAGTTACGTAGTCATTTTAATCCCACTTCTAGATTGATTAAACTTAGCAAGAGGAATCAAAATATCTATTTCACCCTCATGTGATTTGCACATGTATGTTAACCCCACTAGTTAGTCGCTAAGGCAAATGAACGAATCATTACAAACCATCAAACCAAAGTATGTTATGTGTAATTGGTAAGCATTAAGGACCAAATGCATAATTTCATATATACATAAAGGATTAAATTAGCAAGTTACTCAATTTGATATGTCAAAATCCAATAGATTTTTATAAGTATTTATTTGTTGCCTTAAAGTTAAGATATATTATTTAACACCCCCGCCCCAACGTGGAACAAGAGGTCACTTCAAATGTTAACAGAACATTCTAAGTCCAAAAGAATACTTAAATTGCGAATGTCAAATCAAAACATCAACTTATAAAGTCTAAAACATCCACCAAAATAAATACTAATTTAAAAATTAAAGTCTTATGAAATAAAAGAAATAAGTCTCCAAGCATGTGTCCCAAACTTCTACTAGCTCTCATCACACAGCCCCGATCAACCTTGATTACCTGCCGCAAAAAACAAGAAAGCGGCTGAGCTACAAGCTCAGTGCGCGGATGTAGATCACAAAAGATAAAATAATATATATATATCGAAGCATGATGTTAGAGAATTAGAAAATAAACCAGAATCTTTAGTTTAAAACATCTCCATCGAATACCATCCTTTACACCAGAATAAACAAAAGAATAAAGGCTGAAGCAACGAAGGGCTAGGGTTATTGATACCGAGTAACCTACAAACAAATATACAAAAATGCACATTCACAGTGCCAACATATCATATCTCATATCATATATCATAATCACAATGGCACACTGGTCGCGACTCCAATGCACCCTCTAATCGGAAGGTGTGTATGGCACTACACGACTCAACCGCGAACTAATCATGTCATCAAAATCCTAGGATGCATCCATACGCCTCCTAAATAATCCAAAAGCTCTCCCGTGAGCATAATCACATAATAAAAGTGGAGACGTCGTGAACTGATCACACCGTCACGGATAGTGTCAAGCCGTTGGTAGCCACAACGACAAGCCTATGGTACCTCCATAGGTAGTTGACTCGGTATCCCTATCTCCTGTCTACAAATCTAGGGTTCTATGGCCGCATGAGTGAACAATAATCCAACCACCATCAAATATATTCATCATGCGCAAAGATCCTAATTTGAATGAAATCAAGCAGTGGCACACAAACGATACGTTCACAAGCATATCATAAAAATATATTTTTCTCAATGGTGTTAAAAATAGCTCAATATCACACATCAGAGTAGCTCAAAAGAAGGAAGCAGATCATAATAGCGAGTCATAGATCAGCGGAGTGATTTCAAAAGTGGCATGATTTATAGTAAAGCACATAAAAATAACAAAGAACATCCGTACCTCAATAAGTGTCTAATTCTTTTAATGTCTCAAAGTTCCACCGACGTGTTCAACAAACCTACAACGAGGGATTCGACTTCCAAGTCAAATTTATTTCATATTGATCATACTAGTAGTTTAAAATCCCAACCTATTAATAATTATTACTCATTGCTGTTATTATTATTATTTTAGTGTTTATCGTCGTAGTACTTGTATACAATAAGTTTCTGAGATAATTAGACTTAAACTCAAAATGGCATGCCATGCCAACAAATACAATTTCATGGTTCCACAGCTCCACTCATATATATTTTATATATTTCTAAAACTAGTAAAACTTAGTTATATAATTTAACTCGCTATATAAATTAACTCACTGATCCAGCATATTAGGAGCACAAAACCATGTGTGATGAGAAAAAGATTAGTTGAAATGGGTGTCAATTAGATGGGTTAGTAGGGAAGAAAACAACAGGAGGGTTCTGATTGATTAATCGATTTTTAACCCATTAATAGTCATAAACTAGGCAGCTTCTATTCCACTGTAGTTACGTCTTATTATTGATTAATTCAACTATTAAAATTTATATATTATGCCTTGGCTTTGGTGATTAATTGATGGAGACTAAAACTTGATATTTGTGAGTCAAAAGGAAAAGCATTTGGCTGGAACATAAGCCAAAAGAACAGCAGCAGCAGTAGGTAGGAATCATTCAAAATTGTTTTTGTATATTATGATGTATGATTAGTAATGTTAACTACTTTAAATTTCAGAAACCTACATTGATTATCATATTTATTATTACTACATAATGTGCCTCAAGTAAATATGAGTGGAACATGAAACTAGGCACATAACAATAGCAAGGCTCTAGTGATTACCTTAAGTGCAGTTAACAAGCTTTTGGTTCAGATTGATGTCTCAATGTGGGGTGCTTCAAAACAGGGGCTGTGACACCATTGACAGAATGATATTGTTAGGGAAGTTTAGGAGTAATAAGGGTGAGAATTATAGCCAAACATAACAGGAAGAACAAGAGTTTTGATTTACCTCAGTTATGAATTCGATTACTAGATCGAATGGACTTCAAATCGAAGATCAAGAAGCTGCGTTTTGGTAACCCGAACAGGGAGATCGAACGGGTCCCAAACAGGGAGATCGAACGGGACGAGAGAAACTGTTGGTGAGGTTTACGTGAGTATTGATTTGGGTTGGGTTCCATCTATTATAGTTGTAGGTGTATGGGGATGAGACTTGAAATCCCATGAACCTCGGTTGTTTGTTGGTGTAGATAAGAGGGAAGAAGAAGAGATTGAAGTTGCTAAATCTTTGGTGATGTTAGTTGCAATAGATAAGGGAGAAGAAGAAGATAATGGAGATGTGTAGGGTAGGTCAAATAACTCACGTTTCCCCCCTTTTGGTGTCATATTATTATTATCATTATATTATTATTATTATGATTATGATTATTTTATTATTATAAGTGTTTGTTTATTTTTTTGTTTATTATTATCTTTTTTTTTGTATTCAACTTCGGGTTATTTCATCACTACTCCGTTTATTTAATTTCGTCCTTGAAATTCTAAGAACACGATGAGTGGTGGAACATATGGTTTTTCTTAAGCACTCAAGTTTCTAACTCGGGGTCTACAATTTACTAGAGATCACCTAAAATTAATGAATATAATATATCATTACATCTAAAACGATGGGTTATTATAACACATACCCCTAAAAATGATTTCGTCCCCGAAATCAATAGATTATAAAGCGTACCTTTACTTAAAAAGATGCGGGTATCGCTCCCGGATAGAGTCCTCAAGTTCCCATGTTGCTTCTCTTTCCGAATGATTCTTCCACAAGACTTTCACAAACGGTATGGTTTTATTTCGCATGATTCTTTCCTCACGCCCTAGGATTGCCTCTGCTTCTTCTTCACATGAAAGGTCTTCTTGAATCTTGTGAAACGGGTATAGCACGACATGAAGCGGGTGATAATTGTAACCTCGTAGTGTTGACACGTGGAACACATTATGCACATGCGCTAGTGCTGGAGGTAAAGCTATACGGTACGCCACCTCTCCAACTCTTTCCAACACTTCAAAAGGACCGATGAATCTAGGATCGAGCTTTCCTTTAAGACCAAAGCGACGAACACCCTTCCATGGAGAGACTTTAATAAAAACATGTTCACCTGGTACAAATTCTACTTCTCTTCGATGCTGATCAGCGTAGCTCTTCTGACGAGAGCGGGCCTCCTTCAATTTCTGCTTTGCTATTTCCAACTTCTCATTAGTAATTCTAACCAACTCGGGTCCTTCAATAACTTTCTCGCCTACCTCGTTCCAACAAATCGAAGCTCTGACATTTCCTCCCATATAACAACTCAAATGGTGCCATATCAATACTTGCATGCCAGCTATTGTTGTATGCGAACTCCACCAAACATATATAATCATCCCAATTCCCATTCCATTCCAAGGCACAAGCCCTCAACATGTCTTCTAACGTTTGGATGGTCCTTTCAGACTGACCATCCGTCTGAGGGTGAAAGGACGTACTATACTTTAACTTTGTACCAAAAGCTCTCTGGAATCCCTTCCAAAATTGTGATGTAAATCGTGGGTCACGATCTGAAACAATTGACATGGGTGTGCCATGAAGTCTAACAATCTCTTTCTGAAATATTTCTGCCAATCGACTAGCGGAGAACTTCTCTTGAATAGGTAGAAAATGAGCTGATTTTGTAAGTCGATCAACTACTACCCATACTGCATCATTCTTCCTCAACGTCTTAGGGAGTCCAGTAACTAGATCCATAGTAATATCGTCCCACTTCCAAACAGGAATTTTAAGTTGTTGTAGAAGACCACTAGCCCTTTGGTGTTCTATTTTTACCTGTTGGCAAGTAAGACACTTTGCCACAAATTCAGCAATATCTTTCTTCATTCCACCTCACCAGAAGTTTTTCTTCAAATCGTTATACATCTTCGTTGAACCCGGGTGAATAGAGAATTGGGAGCTATGAGCCTCTTTCATTAATGTTTCTCGAATATTAGGATCTGCTGGAACACACAATCTATCACCTTGCCACACCACATCGTCATCATCGAGTCGAAATTCTTGTTGTTTGCCTTCTATCATATTTTGTATAATAGCCCATAATTCACCATCTTCCTGTTGAGCTTCTTTAATACGTGTTATCAAGGTAGGTTCAACTCTTAAGTGAGCTATACTACCATCTGCTTCTTTGGTGTGAACCTCCACCTCAAGACGAGCCAAATCTGAAATAATTTCTGGTTGAGTAGTAAGACATGATAGACTACCCGAACTTTTTGTACTAAGAGCATCTGCAACCACGTTTTCTTTCCCAGGATGGTATTGAATCTTAGCATCATAATCTTTTAGAAGCTCTAACCATCTTCTTTGTCTCATGTTGAGTTCTTTTTGCGTGAAAATATATTTTAGGCTCTTGTGATCCGTAAAGATATCACAAGTCTCACCATACAAATAGTGACGCCATATTTTTAAAGCGAACACAACTGCTGCAAGTTCTAGGTCGTGTGTGGGGTAATTTACCTCATAAGGTTTAAGTTGTCGAGAAGCATACGCGATCACCTTCCCATGTTGCATAAGGACACATCCTAAACCCATTTTTAAAGCATCACTATAAATCTGAAATCCCCTGGTTCCTTCTGGTACAGCAAGAATAGGAGCCGTCACCAATCTTTTCTTCAACTCCTCAAAGCACTTTTCACGTTCATCGTTCCATTCGAATTTAACACCTTTCCTTACTAATTGGGTTAAAGGTAATGCCAACGATGAGAAACCTTCCACGAAACGCCTGTAATACCCGGCCAAACCCAAGAAACTTCTTACTTCAGAAACTGTGCTAGGTCTTGGCCAATTAGTGACAGCCTCGACCTTGGCTGGGTCTACTTCAATTCCTTTTGCCGACACCACATGACCAAGGAATGTGACTCGTTCCAACCAAAACTCACATTTAGAAAGTTTAGCGAATAACTTCTTTTCACGCAAGATTTCCAAGACAACTCGTAGATCCCCTTCATGTTGTTCTTTGGATTTAGAGTATACCAAAATATCATCTATGAAAACCACCACACATTTGTCGAGGTAATCATGGAAAACACGATTCATTAAATCCATAAAGACTGCCGGAGCATTCGTTAACCCAAATGGCATAACGAGGAACTCGTAGTGGCCATATCGGGTGCGAAATGCAGTCTTAGGAATGTCTTCAGATCTCACACGCAACTGATGGTATCCAGACCGCAAGTCGATCTTTGAAAAATATTTTGCTCCATGGAGCTGGTCGAATAGGTCATCGATTCGGGCAAAGGATACTTGTTTCTGATGGTGACACGGTTGAGCTCCCTATAGTCGATGCGTAGCCTCATGGATCCATCCTTCTTTTTCACGAATAATACTGGCGCACCCCATGGAGATACGCTTGGTCTAATAAATCCACGATCAATTAACTCTTGCAATTGCTCCTTTAGTTCTTGTAATTCTAACGGTGCCATTCGGTATGGTGCTTTAGAAATTTCCGGAACAAGTTCAATAGTAAATTCCACTTCTCTTTCGGGTGGTAAACCTGGAAGTTCTTCTGGAAAAACATCTGGAAAGTCTTTCACAATTGAAATTTCCCCAAGTTGATGCTCTTCTTTTGAGGTATCCCGTATAGCTGCCAAATATCCCTCACAACCATTGCTGATTAATTTTCTAGCCTTCAACGCTGAAATCACTTTAACTAGCCCGTTAGGAGAAGATCCTTGATACACGCACTTTGGTTTTTCAGCATCTCCAAAAATAACTCGTCTAGCTTGGCAATCAATGGTGGCTTGGTGTGAGATTAGCCAGTCCATTCCCAGAATAATATCAAAGTCGTGCATGGTCATAGGAAGTAGGTCGACCATAAAAACATCATCTCCGATCGATATTGGGCATTCGCAAAACACATCAGTAATAGTTATTGAGTTCCCCATTGGTGTAGTAATAGACATAGGTGGGTGTAGTAGGGAAGGAGATAGGCCAACACGTTGCGCAAAAGATAGAGAAATAATTGAATGCGTAGAGCCCGTATCAAATAATGTGGATGCCTTAGTAGCATTTAAAATAAGATTTCCTGATACAGTACCTAAAGTATAAAACAAAATAATTGATTGCTAGGGCACATAGGAAATAAATAACAAAAAAATCAATTGAAATTACTGAATTTTTATATTACTATTTAAATTAAGAGTTTCTTATACGCTACCTGGAGCCTCAGCCGCCTGATGAGCAGTCATAGCAAACACCCTACCTCCGGTGGTACGTTGATTATTACCACCATTATGCTGATTCGTATTACCCTTCACAGTGCAATCCTTAGCTTTATGACCTGTCTGACCACAAGTGAAACATGCTCCAGTCTCTCGATAACATGGCCTACCCGGATGATTACCTCCACATTTAGCGCATGGTGTGATAAGAATTCTGTTTGGGTTACCTCCTCCATTCCTTCCTTGATTTCCATAATTATTGCCTCTATTCTGGTACGTTCTTTGACCCTGCCATTGACCATGACCATGACCATTATTACCCCCATTACGATATGACCCTTGACCTTGCCATCCTCTCGATTGAGTGCCACGAGAACGATCGCCAAAACCACGTTGATTGCCAGAATAAAATTTTTCCCGACGATCTGAGTTCGCCCCATCTTCATCATCCCTGCCTCTTTTCCTGCTACCATCAGACCTGAAAGAGTTAAAGTCAGCTCTTTCCAATTCCAGATTTCTAGCTGCATTCGCGACCTCAGCTACAGTGAAAAATTTATCATTAATGAGAGGTCGCCTGTACTCGAATAACAATCCCCACTTGAATCGTTCGGCCTGATCAGCTGCTGACCCTACCACAGCACCAGCAATTCCAGCTACTCGAATAAAACGAATCATGTAGGCAGTGATAGTCTCATTAGGCTTCTGTCGCATACTAAAATACTCCCGACGATATGCATCTCTTTCGGATTCAGGGAAATACTGCTCATAAAACACATCCAAAAAGTCACGCCATGCGAGAGCTTCAACATATCCGTCTCCCTGAGCATTTTTCAGAGCCTTCCACCACCTTTGAGCATCTCCTTCCATCTTATAAGCTGCTAAACGTACTTTCTGATTATCAGTAGTCTCCAGAACATCAAAGATTTTCTCCAGATGTGCAATCCAATTTTCTGCCTCTATAGGTGTTGGAGCATCACGAAAAGAATCTGGTTTCTGCTTTTGGAATCTTTCAAGTAATACCGGAGTAAGAGCAGCATTAGCATTGGCACCACCATCCCCATCGCCATCAGCATTACCATCAACATTACCATTACCATTATTCTGAGCCGGATTATTCTGGAGGGCAGTAGCAACAGCTTGAGGAACACTTTGAGCAACAGCGTTTGCAACGGCCTGATTAAGTGCTGCTAGGAGAACTGGATCGATATTTCCCGCATTTTCATTGTTGTTAGTCGTACGTCTGCCTCGGGTGCCCCTAGTCGAAGGTCGTGCCATCTAAATAAAGTGGATACGGACAAATAATTGAAGGTTAGAATAGAAAAAAATACGGAAGAGTACAAAATAAAAGATGAAGAATCCTATCGGATGTTCTACCCAATCCTATTTATGTTCTACCCAAACTCACAGGTCAAGCCTATGCTTACTACAGAATCGAGCCTAAGCTCTGATACCATTCTCTGTAACACCCCCGCCCCAACGTGGAACAAGAGGTCACTTCAAATGTTAACAGAACATTCTAAGTCCAAAAGAATACTTAAATTGCGAATGTCAAATCAAAACATCAACTTATAAAATCTAAAACATCCACCAAAATAAATACTAATTTAAAAATTAAAGTCTTATGAAATAAAAGAAATAAGTCTCCAAGCATGTGTCCCAAACTTCTACTAGCTCTCATCACACAGCCCCGATCAACCTTGATTACCTGCCGCAAAAAACAAGAAAGCGGCTGAGCTACAAGCTCAGTGCGCGGATGTAGATCACAAAAGATAAAATAATATATATATATCAAAGCATGATGTTAGAGAATTAGAAAATAAACCAGAATCTTTAGTTTAAAACATCTCCATCGAATACCATCCTTTACACCAGAATAAACAAAAGAATAAAGGCTGAAGCAACGAAGGGCTAGGGTTATTGATACCGAGTAACCTACAAACAAATATACAAAAATGCACATTCACAGTGCCAACATATCATATATCATATATCATAATCACAATGGCACACTGGTCGCGACTCCAATGCACCCTCTAATCGGAAGGTGTGTATGGCACTACACGACTCAACCGCGAACTAATCATGTCATCAAAATCCTAGGATGCATCCATACGCCTCCTAAATAATCCAAAAGCTCTCCCGTGAGCATAATCACATAATAAAAGTGGAGACGCCGTGAACTGATCACACCGTCACGGATAGTGTCAAGCCGTTGGTAGCCACAACGACAAGCCTATGGTACCTCCATAGGTAGTTGACTCGGTATCCCTATCTCCTGTCTACAAATCTAGGGTTCTATGGCCGCATGAGTGAACAATAATCCAACCACCATCAAATATATTCATCATGCGCAAAGATCCTAATTGAATGAAATCAAGCAGTGGCACACAAACGATACGTTCACAAGCATATCATAAAAATATATTTTTCTCAATGGTGTTAAAAATAGCTCAATATCACACATCAGAGTAGCTCAAAAGAAGGAAGCAGATCATAATAGCGAGTCATAGATCAGCGGAGTGATTTCAAAAGTGGCATGATTTATAGTAAAGCACATAAAAATAACAAAGAACATCCGTACCTCAATAAGTGTCTAATTCTTTTAATGTCTCAAAGTTCCACCGACGTGTTCAACAAACCTACAACGAGGGATTCGACTTCCAAGTCAAATTTATTTCATATTGATCATACTAGTAGTTTAAAATCCCAACCTATTAATAATTATTACTCATTGCTGTTATTATTATTATTTTAGTGTTTATCGTCGTAGTACTTGTATACAATAAGTTTCTGAGATAATTAGACTTAAACTCAAAATGGCATGCCATGCCAACAAATACAATTTCATGGTTCCACAGCTCCACTCATATATATTTTATATATTTCTAAAACTAGTAAAACTTAGTTATATAATTTAACTCGCTATATAAATTAACTCACTGATCCAGCATATTAGGAGCACAAAACCATGTGTGATGAGAAAAAGATTAGTTGAAATGGGTGTCAATTAGATGGGTTAGTAGGGAAGAAAACAACAGGAGGGTTCTGATTGATTAATCGATTTTTAACCCATTAATAGTCATAAACTAGGCAGCTTCTATTCCACTGTAGTTACGTCTTATTATTGATTAATTCAACTATTAAAATTTATATATTATGCCTTGGCTTTGGTGATTAATTGATGGAGACTAAAACTTGATATTTGTGAGTCAAAAGGAAAAGCATTTGGCTGGAACATAAGCCAAAAGAACAGCAGCAGCAGTAGGTAGGAATCATTCAAAATTGTTTTTGTATATTATGATGTATGATTAGTAATGTTAACTACTTTAAATTTCAGAAACCTACATTGATTATCATATTTATTATTACTACATAATGTGCCTCAAGTAAATATGAGTGGAACATGAAACTAGGCACATAACAATAGCAAGGCTCTAGTGATTACCTTAAGTGCAGTTAACAAGCTTTTGGTTCAGATTGATGTCTCAATGTGGGGTGCTTCAAAACAGGGGCTGTGACACCATTGACAGAATGATATTGTTAGGGAAGTTTAGGAGTAATAAGGGTGAGAATTATAGCCAAACATAACAGGAAGAACAAGAGTTTTGATTTACCTCAGTTATGAATTCGATTACTAGATCGAATGGACTTCAAATCGAAGATCAAGAAGCTGCGTTTTGGTAACCCGAACAGGGAGATCGAACGGGTCCCAAACAGGGAGATCGAACGGGACGAGAGAAACTGTTGGTGAGGTTTACGTGAGTATTGATTTGGGTTGGGTTCCATCTATTATAGTTGTAGGTGTATGGGGATGAGACTTGAAATCCCATGAACCTCGGTTGTTTGTTGGTGTAGATAAGAGGGAAGAAGAAGAGATTGAAGTTGCTAAATCTTTGGTGATGTTAGTTGCAATAGATAAGGGAGAAGAAGAAGATAATGGAGATGTGTAGGGTAGGTCAAATAACTCACGTTTCCCCCTTTTGGTGTCATATTATTATTATCATTATATTATTATTATTATGATTATGATTATTTTTATTATTATAAGTGTTTGTTTATTTTTTGTTTATTATTATCTTTTTTTTTGTATTCAACTTCGGGTTATTTCATATTAATTCGATAATTGGTAAGAAAAAGGGTGTGTGCATGGCAACCATCAACTTGCCATACACAAAATTCAAACGTTCAGAGAAGAATATTCAGATAATCATTGTTTTTTGCGACTTTCCGGCTAGATTCCGCCGAGATGCAAAATTTCTGGCGGAATCTCATAAATTCAGAGGAAAACATGAAGTTTCAAGCCAAATGTGTTTGTTTATATATAAATCTGAACATTTTCATTTAAAATTACATGTGAAAATGTTTGTTTTTATATATAAAACTGAAATCTATATATAAAAACTTCAATCCGATAAAATCCCGATAACTACTGATTAATCCTTAGTCAGTACCTCACCGCCCGGCTAGCGCCTAACGATTTTTAAAACATTACATTTGGACCATGCTAAGTGTTTTGATTGGGCCTTGGGATCGAAGTTAAGCGCATGTTTTGGAAAAACCTTCATCCGATATGGGCTATTCAATATGATTAACCTTAAAATACCAACTATTTACCTACCTATGAAACCCAAATGCTCATAATCATGGAATATATGAAAAAGCAAATAACAATGGATATATAACAAACTTCTCGCGACCACTTGAAGCATATTCTAGTTTCTTCTATAATTATACAATAAACATAGTTAAAATTCAAACTTAAAAATGTTGGTAATTTTAATGTTATCGACACGAGTTTTGGTATATTGAATTAGCTTATTGATCAAGGAAAAATATTAAAAATTAAATGAGTTAGGCGCCACGGGAGTGCGATATTGATTTGGTGTAAATCTGGCCCAAGGGATTTATTAAAGTGGGTTGTTCACTGTTGGGTTCATTTGGATTTATTAAAATGTGCACTTGGGTTCATTTTTGATTGGTTACTATATGACAAAGTCCACGATGCGATTACTTCAATACAGTTGGTGCCCTCGATCAAATAAAGAAACAAAAGGGGACTTTTGTTTCAAGAAGGCTCTCGATCAAATAAAAAATGAAATAGAGGGTTACAGTTTTTCCTCTTAAAAATCGCTAGTTTCTACCAATTTTGAAAAACAATTTCAAACTCCGTCTCATTCGACAAATCATTCATGTGTAACCGCGAAGTAGGTTAATTCTCAAGGATTGTTATAACCTTAAGTTCAACAGTATTTTTTCCCCTCATATCTAGTTTGCACACATTTCAAATATTTTGGTTTGCTAGCTCCATATTCTAACTTAGAAAGTGAATCCCTCAAGGATTGTTATTAAGCCTAAGGCCAATGGTCTTTGTTCCACTCATATCTAGTGTGCACACGTTTCAAATATTTTGGTTTTCTAGCTCCATAATTCTCATGCCACCGGCATACCACCAGCATCTAAATCCTTAAAATGCATGTCAGTCCTTACTTGAATACCACTCTAAATTAAACCTACCCCTACGGGCCCAATTAATCCAAACCAACCCGTTGAACCCCCAAGCTGGTAGCTATAACACAAATGCAAAGAGAGAACATAAAGCAGTAACGTAGAAAAGAAAGTACCTGTGAGCCAGGGTTGACTTCTTCCATGTTTCCAGTTAGTTCATCACCATTATATATGGCTCCAACGACTTTCACAGCGTGCATCTTCCGACCATCCTCTTGAAACTCTCCTGCTGTTCTTCCGCTACCTGTATGAGCTTCCTTTCTTATTTGTTTTGTTACATACTTACATACAAACAGTACCTGCCTTCATTAATCAATAACATAATCATGTGGAAAGAGATTGAATGTCATATTGCCAGTTACCAATCCTGTCCTCTTCAGAGTTTATTGCTTTCTTCCTCCATGGTTGCTCGTCTCAAGGAATTATTTCATCACGTGTTCTATGGAAAAAATTCTCAACTCAGTTGATGCATAATAATTAAAACAAGTTCCTAATGGACCCGTGTTGACTCATGAACACTTATTCAAAGCAAGGCATTAAATAAATTACGGATAATAATATTATCATGAAAAAAACTTAAATCTAAGAATAAAAATGATTTGGAAGATAGTATTAAATGTATGCATTAACTAGAATTAGATTCTAGGACCTTACTTTTAGTTGTTTCTAGATAATATGGTCATTTGAGATGGAACATAAAACAAACCAACACATTGATAAAAAATGAGAGCTAATTATTAAAGATAGATAGTTTATACTCTTGGCTATACATACCTCCCTCCTAGATCATGATCAGATTCTTTAGGTCAAAAATCAGTTTTGTCTCTCTCCGTGCCCGTCTTGAAACCCTATCAAGCCACGCTTATTGTGAATTTCCTTTAAGTAGGCCTGCATGCCAAATATTTATTAAAAGAAAGACAGGAATGAGAAGACGGTGTTTACAACTAATTCAGCCCCTAATTTACTAATAATGAGCCGTTGATTTGGATTACGATAAATCTCAAACCAGACTAATTGAAAAATAATCATCAGCTATAACAAATAACACGACACAAATGAGTAGAAACTCAAAAGCAACATAACATGTACTTTCAATGGTTACAAGTGTTTGACTTATTCATTAAGACATTTAAGATTATTTGTAAATGTACAAGAGTTTCAGGACTGTTATGACAAGCACCCGCCTTGACAGGCCTGCCCATCCGCTTGCCCATTTTATCACGTTCATATAACAGCATAAAACCTTGACGCATATGTGATAAGTAAAAAAACCAGCGTTAAAGATGTGAACATGTTACCAGCTTCATACTCAACAAACTTAAGCCTTGCCTAAACGTGTTGCAGACTCAATCTGGGAATGAAGATGGTCAAGTGCAGGTGCAACAAATGATTTTCCATCAAGAAGTTTCATCACACCTGCCTTGATACTTAATCCAGTCAGGTGGTTCTTCACCTCTCACTCTAGTCAGATCCACCGTCTCCTTTAAACACTTGAGCAACACCAAAAAATCAACATATTTCAGACCAGCTTCTATGATTTGAAAAAAGGAGGGGGTGAAGGGTAAGATTATTTTAAACATTTTTTTATGCAGGGATAGAAGAGAAATTTTACCTCCCAGTATGGTATTCATGTAAGGAGTTCCTGTATCCATGTATAGATGCATTTTTATGTCCTCATGAAGCTCTTCTATCCCTTTAACAGTCAAACCCTGCATTAATCCGTCTAAATTAGATTGGTGAGAAACCATTAAGATGTAACCGTATCCGCCATCTAATACAAAAACACGTACGAATTCTGAGTTTAGACCAATAATAACAATTCCTTTTGACATTTATTAGTGGATCCAACTAAGAAGAAAAACATTTACACAACACCATTTTAACTATAATATATTTCAACATCCCTCCCAATCTTAAAGGTAAAACAAGCCCAAAAACCCAGTTAAAACCATTTTCCATTTTTATTTAAAAACCCCTATTTTCAAAAATATATAACCATATGTTTGTTTTAAACTCCCCAGACCCTGCTCCTGAGTGGGACATACTGGGTTTGTTATGTTATGTTATGTTTGTTTTAAACTATTCACATTAGAAATAAAACAAAACAAATCAATAAGCAACATAGTTCAAGAACTCCCATGATCAGAAGTGCAAAGGTAATTGAATGGTGCGATTTAGTGTGAACTGTAGGCTTCCCCGTCCCCCCCCCCCCCCCCAAAAAAAAAAAACCCAAAAAAAAAAGAAAAAAACTTATTTCGTTTTTACCTTGAACAAACAAAGCCAAAATCATTGAAAATACAATATTCAAGTAAACAACTTCATCAAGAAAGCAGTCCATAATACCATAACAGCCTACATACACCCAATCAATGCAAAGTACAAGCCTCAAAGTACAAAACATGTTGAGGTGGGCTTTTAGGTGTTCTAGTAACAGGATTGCAATTTCTCGAATGTGTGTTTAATCTTGCAAAACACCATATAAAACTGTCAAACCCAAATCTATTAATAACATAGGAAAAGATGAGAATATAAGTAACCATATTAAGTAAAAGATCAAAATAAGAGGAAGTAGGAGCATTCAAGGAAAAAACATGATAACAGGTATATATAAGAATTTTGTAAACGGAAAAGATGAAACATTAAAAAAAGACAAAATCGTTAGAAAAAATTGAGCATCAATAGAAAGAACATTATCAAGACAGCACTCACGATACCACAACAACCTACATACACCCAATCAACCGTAAAGTACAAGCCTCAAAGTACAAAACAAGTTGCGATGGGCTTTTAAGGTGTTCTAGTAACGAGATTGCAAGTTCTTGAATATGAGCTTTGTATTGATTGCGAAACACCATATAAAACTGTCAAACCACAAATCCATTGAAAGAAAAGATGGGAAAATAGGTAACGAGATAAAGTAAGAGATGAAAATCAAAGGAAGATTCAAAACAAAAAAAAATTAATATGTACAAACAGTAACAGGATTAATCCATCTAAATTAGATTGTTTTAATGGTGAGAAACCATTAAAGATGTAACCGTATCCGCCATCTAATACAAAAACACGTACAAATTCTGAGTTTAGACCAATAATAACAATTCCTTTTGACATTTATTAGTGGATCCAACTAAGAAGAAAAACATTTAAACAACACCATTTTAACTATAATATATTTCAACATCACTCCCAATCTTAAAGGTAAAACAAGCCCAAACAGTTAAAACCATTTTCCATTTTTATTTAAAAACCCCTATTTTAACAAACATATAACCATATGTTTGTTTTAAACTATTCACATTAGAAATAAAACAAAACAAAACAATAAGCAACATAGTTCAAGAACTCCCATGATCAAAAGTGCACAACTAATTGAATGGTGCGATTTAGTGTGAACTGTGGGCTTCCCCATCCCCCCATCCCCCCCCCCCCCCCCAAAACCCAAAAAAGAAGAAAAAAACTTATTCGTTTTTACCTTCAACATGAATGAAGAAACATGAATTCTAAACATTATGGAAGATATGAGCAAGAAATAACCAGAAAAAAAAATATGACTAACTTCCCTTGATCTCTCATGACCTCTTGAAGCATATTCCACTTTTTTTCCTGCAAATATGCAATAAACATTGATAAAATTCAAACTTGGAAAGTGATTTCTTCAAAGATTGGAATAACCCAAGTCCCAACGATATATGTTCCACTCATATACGCATGTATGTAAATACATCAAAAGCATGTTAGTATGTTACTAGTTAATGAGATATTGTTCTAGATCAAACCTAACCGTACCCCAGCCCCTGCTCAGCTACCCCTGCTCAAGAAAAGATTTCAGCCCAGCCCCACCCAACCCATTTGAACGGTTGAACCTGTACTAATTAAATATTTAATCATTTTGAACCTGCATTCCTTAATCAACAATACCACAATAATGTGGAAGGAAAGAGAATGGACGTCAATTAGCAATATAGTTCTGCGTCCTTCAGGGTCTATTGCTTCTTCCTCCTCAGTTGCATGCTGCTTGCCTCTCGGAATTACTTAATCAACTGCAGTATCAAAAGAACATTGTTAATTTAATTGACGAGTCATTACTAAAACAAGTTCCAGGTTGACTTGTGTTAACCCACAAACACTTTTTAAAAACAATGTGTTGATTAAGATTACAAAAAACAATATTATTACAATAAAAGTCTAGATATTGCGATTTAGAAGATTGAATTAATTGAATTCATTGACTAAAACTAGAAATTAGGACCTTAAGTTACGTTACTATTCTTTAAAAGGAACCATTTAATATAGATTATAGATCAAATCAACATGTTGATAAGAGAAAATGAGAGCAAATAATAAAATACAGATAGCTTACACTATTGTTTGTATGTGCCTTCTGGATTATGATCGGATTCTTTAGGTGAAGAAGCAGTTTTGTCTATTCCCATAATCCCATGTCATTGTTGAAACACCCATCAAGCCACATCGTACAGTGAATTTTCTTTAAGCAAGCCTGCAAACCAAATATTAATAAATTAAAGATGGTGTGAAACTGTAGCCGTCAATGATTCTTTCGTTTAGTTATCGCCCACCAACTTATTTGCTTTTTACCTTAAACATGAACAAGAGAAACATGAATTCTAATTAGCATGGAGGATAGGAACAAAAATTTAGGAAAAGAAATATGACCAGCTTCCCTTCATCCGTCAGAACCTCTTGAAGCATATTCCAGTTTCTTTTCTGCAGATATGCAATAAATATTAATAAAGTTCAAACTTAGAAAGTGAAACCTTCAAAGACTGGAAAAACCTTAAGTCCAATGGTATTTGTTTCTAGAGTGAACATGATTCAAAAATTTTTGGTCTGCAAGCTCGAGAAATCTCATGCCATTAATATATGCCACCACTATGTAAATCCAACAGTCAAACGTCAGTAGCTAATGAGGTACTATTCCCACAAAAAAAAAGTACCACTAGTATGTAAATCCAACAGTTGAAGGTCAGTAACTAATGAGGTGTTATCCCCCCGCCCCACCCCGGTCCACCACACAAAAAAAAAAACTTGCGTTAAAGATGTGAATAAGTTACCAGCTTCATACTCAACAAACTTAGGCCTTGCCTAAACGTGTTGCAGACTCAATCTGGGAAAGAAGATCGTCAAGTGCAGGTGCACCAAATGATTTTCCATCAAGAAGCTTCATCACACCTGCCGTGATACTTAATCCAGTCAGGTGGTTCTTCACCTCTCACTCTAGCCAGATCCACCGTCTCCTTTAAACACTTGAGCAACACCAAAAAATCAACATATTTCAGACCAGCTCTGGTCGAAACAGGTATCTTTGTAGGTTTTTGACAAAAGTTATTCAATGTAAAAAGGGTATTTTATCAATAAGATACAAAAAATTTATACAACCCAAATGGGCCTAACAAATAAGTAATGAGGTCGAAACTTGAAAGTGACACCTCCATCTACTGTACTTTTAAAAAATACACACTAGAATTATAAAATTCCGTCACATATCTATGATGTGAAAAAAGAAGACACAACAGAATTATAAAAGTTCATTACATATCTATGATTTGAAAAAAGGAGGGGGTGAAGGGTAAGATTATTTTAAACAATTTTTTTATGCAGGGATAGAAGAGAAATTTTACCTCCCAGTATGGTATTCATGTAAGGAGTTCCTGTATCCATGTATAGATGCATTTTTATGTCCTCATGAAGCTCTTCTATCCCTTTAACAGTCAAACCCTGCATTAATCAGTCTAAATTAGATTGGTGAGAAACCATTAAGATGTAACCGTATCCGCCATCTAATACAAAAACACATACGAATTCTGAGTTTAGACCAATAATAACAATTCCTTTTGACATTTATTAGTGGATCCAACTAAGAAGAAAAACATTTACACAACACCATTTTAACTATAATATATTTCAACATCCCTCCCAATCTTAAAGGTAAAACAAGCCCAAAAACCCAGTTAAAACCATTTTCCATTTTATTTAAAAACCCCTATTTTCAAAAATATATAACCATATGTTTGTTTTAAACTATTCACATTAGAAATAAAACAAAACAAATCAATAAGCAACATAGTTCAAGAACTCCCATGATCAGAAGTGCAAAAGTAATTGAATGGTGCGATTTAGTGTGAACTGTAGGCTTCCCCGTCCCCCCCCCCAAAAAAAAAACCCAAAAAAAAAGAAAAAAACTTATTTCGTTTTTACCTTGAACAAAGAAAGCCAAAATCATTGAAAATACAATATTCAAGTAAACAACTTCATCAAGAAAGCAGTCCATGATACCATAACAGCCTACATACACCCAATCAATGCAAAGTACAAGCCTCAAAGTACAAAACATGTTGAGGTGGGCTTTTAGGTGTTCTAGTAACAGGATTGCAATTTCTCGAATGTGTGTTTAATCTTGCAAAACACCATATAAAACTGTCAAACCCAAATCTATTAATAACATAGGAAAAGATGAGAATATAAGTAACCATATTAAGTAAAAGATCAAAATAAGAGGAAGTAGGAGCATTCAAGGAAAAAACATGATAACAGGTATATATAATAATTTTGTAAAAGGAAAAGATGAAACATTAAAAAAAGACAAAATCGTTAGAAAAAATTGAACATCAATAGAAAGAACATTATCAAGACAGCACTCACGATACCACAACAACCTACATACACCCAATCAACCGTAAAGTACAAGCCTCAAAGTACAAAACAAGTTGCGATGGGCTTTAAGGTGTTCTAGTAACGAGATTGCAAGTTCTTGAATATGAGCTTTGTATTGATTGCGAAACACCATATAAAACTGTCAAACCACAAATCCATTGAAAGAAAAGATGGGAAAATAGGTAACGAGATAAAGTAAGAGATGAAAATCAAAGGAAGATTCAAAACAAAAAAAAATTAATATGTACAAACAGTAACAGGATTAATCCATCTAAATTAGATTGTTTTAATGGTGAGAAACCATTAAGATGTAACCGTATCCGCCATCTAATACAAAAACACGTACAAATTCTGAGCTTAGACCAATAATAACAATTCCTTTTGACATTTATTAGTGGATCCAACTAAGAAGAAAAACATTTAAACAACACCATTTTAACTATAATATATTTCAACATCCCTCCCAATCTTAAAGGTAAAACAAGCCCAGAAACCCAGTTAAAACCATTTTCCATTTTTATTTAAAAACCCCTATTTTAACAAACATATAACCATATGTTTGTTTTAAACTATTCACATTAGAAATAAAACAAAACAAAACAATAAGCAACATAGTTCAAGAACTCCCATGATCAAAAGTGCACAACTAATTGAATGGTGCGATTTAGTGTGAACTGTGGGCTTCCCCATCCCCCCCCCCCCCCAAACCCAAACCCCAATCTTAAAGGTAAAACAAGCCCAAAAACCCAGTTAAAACCATTTTCCATTTTATTTAAAAACCCCTATTTTAACAAACATATAACCATATGTTTGTTTTAAACTATTCACATTAGAAATAAAACAAAACAAAACAATAAGCAACATAGTTCAAGAACTCCCATGATCAAAAGGGCACAACTAATTGAATGGTGCGATTTAGTGTGAACTGTAGGCTTCCCCATCCCCCTCCCCCCCCCAACCCCAACCCCAACCCAAAAAAGAAGAAAAAAACTTATTTCGTTTTTACCTTGAACATGAATGAAGAAACATGAATTCTAAACATTATGGAAGATATGAGCAAGAAATAACCAGAAAAAAAAAATATGACTAACTTCCTTGATCTCTCATGACCTCTTGAAGCATATTCCACTTTTTTCCTGCAAATATGCAATAAACATTGATAAAATTCAAACTTGGAAAGTGATTTCTTCAAAGATTGGAATAACCCAAGTCCCAACGATATATGTTCCACTCATATACGCATGTATGTAAATACATCAAAAGCATGTTAGTATGTTACTAGTTAATGAGATATTGTTCTAGATCAAACCTAACCGTACCCCAGCCCCAGCCCCTGCTCAGCTACCCCTGCTCAAGAAAAGATTTCAGCCCAGCCCCACCCAACCCATTTGAACGGTTGAACCTGTACTAATTAAATATTTAATCATTTTGAACCTGCATTCCTTAATCAACAATACCACAATAATGTGGAAGGAAAGAGAATGGACGTCAATTAGCAATATAGTTCTGCGTCCTTCAGGGTCTATTGCTTCTTCCTCCTCAGTTGCATGCTGCTTGCCTCTCGGAATTACTTAATCAACTGCAGTATCAAAAGAACATTGTTAATTTAATTGACGAGTCATTACTAAAACAAGTTCCAGGTTGACTTGTGTTAACCCACAAACACTTTTTAAAAACAATGTGTTGATTAAGATTACAAAAAACAATATTATTACAATAAAAGTCTAGATATTGCGATTTAGAAGATTGAATTAATTGAATTCATTGACTAAAACTAGAAATTAGGACCTTAAGTTATGTTACTATTCTTTAAAAGGAACCATTTAATATAGATTATAGATCAAATCAACATGTTGATAAGAGAAAATGAGGGCAAATAATAAAATACAGATAGCTTATACTATTGTTTGTATGTGCCTTCTGGATTATGATCGGATTCTTTAGGTGAAGAAGCAGTTTTGTCTATTCCCATAATCCCATGTCATTGTTGAAACACCCATCAAGCCACATCGTACAGCGAATTTTCTTTAAGCAAGCTTGCAAACCAAATATTAATAAATTAAGATGGTGTGAAACTGTAGCCGTCAATGATTCTTTCGTTTAGTTATCGCCCACCAACTTATTTGCTTTTCACCTTCAACATGAACAAGAGAAACATGAATCCTAATTAGCATGGAGGATAGGAACAAAAATTTAGGAAAAGAAATATTACAAGCTTCCCTTCATCTCTCAGAACCTCTTGAAGCATATTCCAGTTTCTTTTCTGCAGATATGCAATAAATATTAATAAAGTTCAAACTTAGAAAGTGAAACCTTCAAAGACTGGAAAAACCTTAAGTCCAATGGTATTTGTTTCTAGAGTGAACATGATTCAAAAATTTTTGTTCTGCAAGCTCGAGAAATCTCATGCCATTAATATATGCCACCACTATGTAAATCCAACAGTCAAACGTCAGTAGCTAATGAGGTACTATTCCCACAAAAAAAAGTACCACTAGTATGTAAATCCAACAGTTGAAGGTCAGTAACTAATGAGGTGTTATCCCCCCCGCCCCCGCCCCGGTCCACCACACCCAAAAAAAAAACTTGCGTTAAAGATGTGAATAAGTTACCAGCTTCATACTCAACAAACTTAAGCCTTGCCTAAACGTGTTGCAGACTCAATCTGGGAATGAAGATCGTCAAGTGCAGGTGCAACAAATGATTTTCCATCAAGAAGTTTCATCACACCTGCCGTGATACTTAATCCAGTCAGGTGGTTCTTCACCTCTCACTCTAGCCAGATCCACCGTCTCCTTTAAACACTTGAGCAACACCAAAAAATCAACATATTTCAGACCAGCTTTGGTCAAAACAGGTATCTTTGTAGGTTTTTGACAAAAGTTATTCAATGTAAAAAGGGTATTTTATCAATAAGATACAAAAAATTTATACAACCCAAATGGGCCTAACAAATAAGTAATGAGGTCGAAACTCGAAAGTGACACCTCCATCTACTGTACTTTTAAAAAATACACACTAGAATTATAAAATTCCGTCACATATCTATGATGTGAAAAAAGAAGACACAACAGAATTATAAAAGTTCATTACATATCTATGATTTGAAAAAAGGAGGGGGTGAAGGGTAAGATTATTTTAAACAATTTTTTATGCAGGGATAGAAGAGAAATTTTACCTCCCAGTATGGTATTCATGTAAGGAGTTCCTGTATCCATGTATAGATGCATTTTTATGTCCTCATGAAGCTCTTCTATCCCTTTAACAGTCAAAACCCTGCATTAATCCGTCTAAATTAGATTGGTGAGAAACCATTAAGATGTAACCGTATCCGCCATCTAATACAAAAACACGTACGAATTCTGAGTTTAGACCAATAATAACAATTCCTTTTGACATTTATTAGTGGATCCAACTAAGAAGAAAAACATTTACACAACACCATTTTAACTATAATATATTTCAACATCCCTCCCAATCTTAAAGGTAAAACAAGCCCAAAAACCCAGTTAAAACCATTTTCCATTTTTATTTAAAAACCCCTATTTTCAAAATATATAACCATATGTGTGTTTTAAACTATTCACATTAGAAATAAAACAAAACAAATCAATAAGCAACATAGTTCAAGAACTCCCATGATCAGAAGTGCAAAAGTAATTGAATGGTGCGATTTAGTGTGAACTGTAGGCTTCCCCGTCCCCCCCCCCCCCAAAAAAAACCCAAAAAAAAGAAAAAAACTTATTTCGTTTTTACCTTGAACAAACAAAGCCAAAATCATTGAAAATACAATATTCAAGTAAACAACTTCATCAAGAAAGCAGTCCATGATACCATAACAGCCTACATACACCCAATCAATGCAAAGTACAAGCCTCAAAGTACAAAACATGTTGAGGTGGGCTTTTAGGTGTTCTAGTAACAGGATTGCAATTTCTCGAATGTGTGTTTAATCTTGCAAAACACCATATAAAAACTGTCAAACCCAAATCTATTAATAACATAGGAAAAGATGAGAATATAAGTAACCATATTAAGTAAAAGATCAAAATAAGAGGAAGTAGGAGCATTCAAGGAAAAAACATGATAACAGGTATATATAAGAATTTTGTAAAAGGAAAAGATGAAACATTAAAAAAAGACAAAATCGTTAGAAAAAATTGAACATCAATAGAAAGAACATTATCAAGACAGCACTCACGATACCACAACAACCTACATACACCCAATCAACCGTAAAGTACAAGCCTCAAAGTACAAAACAAGTTGCGATGGGCTTTAAGGTGTTCTAGTAACGAGATTGCAAGTTCTTGAATATGAGCTTTGTATTGATTGCGAAACACCATATAAAACTGTCAAACCACAAATCCATTGAAAGAAAAGATGGGAAAATAGGTAACGAGATAAAGTAAGAGATGAAAATCAAAGGAAGATTCAAAACAAAAAAAAAATTAATATGTACAAACAGTAACAGGATTAATCCATCTAAATTAGATTGTTTTAATGGTGAGAAACCATTAAGATGTAACCGTATCCGCCATCTAATACAAAAACACGTACAAATTCTGAGTTTAGACCAATAATAACAATTCCTTTTGACATTTATTAGTGGATCCAACTAAGAAGAAAAACATTTAAACAACACCATTTTAACTATAATATATTTCAACATCCCTCCCAATCTTAAAGGTAAAACAAGCCCAAAAACCCAGTTAAAACCATTTTCCATTTTTATTTAAAAACCCCTATTTTAACAAACATATAACCGTATGTTTGTTTTAAACTATTCACATTAGAAATAAAACAAAACAAAACAATAAGCAACATAGTTCAAGAACTCCCATGATCAAAAGTGCACAACTAATTGAATGGTGCGATTTAGTGTGAACTGTAGGCTTCCCATCCCCCTCCCCCCCCCAACCCCAACCCCAACCCAAAAAAGAAGAAAAAAACTTATTTCGTTTTACCTTCAACATGAATTACCTTCAACATGAATGAAGAAACATGAATGAAGAAACATGAATTCTAAACATTATGGAAGATATGAGCAAGAAATAACCAGAAAAAAATATGACTAACTTCCCTTGATCTCTCATGACCTCTGGAAGCATATTCCACTTTTTTTCCTGCAAATATGCAATAAACATTGATAAAATTCAAACTTGGAAAGTGATTTCTTCAAAGATTGGAATAACCCAAGTCCCAACGGTATATGTTCCACTCATATACGCATGTATGTCAATACATCAAAAGTATGTTAGTATGTTACTAGTTAATGAGATATTGTTCTAGATCAAACCTAACCGTACCCCAGCCCCAGCCCCTGCTCAGCTACCCCTGCTCAAGAAAAGATTTCAGCCCAGCCCCACCCAACCCATTTGAACGGTTGAACCTGTACTAATAAAATATTTAATCATTTTGAACCTGCGTTCCTTAATCAACAATACCACAATAATGTGGAAGGAAAGAGAATGGATGTCAATTAGCAATATAGTTCTGCTTCCTTCAGGGTCTATTGCTTCTTCCTCCTCAGTTGCATGCTGCTTGCCTCTCGGAATTACTTAATCAACTGCAGTATCAAAAGAACATTGTTAATTTAATTGACGAGTGATAACTAAAACAAGTTCCAGGTTGACTTGTGTTAACCCACAAACACTTTTTAAAAACAATGCGTTGATTAAGAATACAAAAAACAATATTAGTACAATAAAAGTCTAGATATTGCGATTTAGAAGATTGAATTAATTGAATTCATTGACTAAAACTAGAAATTAGGACCTTAAGTTATGTTACTATTCTTTAAAAGGAACCATTTGATATAGATTATAGATCAAATCAACATGTTGATAAGAGAAAATGAGGGCAAATAATCAAATACAGATAGCTTATACTATTGTTTGTATGTGCCTTCTGGATTATGATCGGATTCTTTAGGTGAAGAAGCAGTTTTGTCTATTCCCATAATCCCATGTCATTGTTGAAACACCCATCAAGCCACATCGTACAGTGAATTTTCTTTAAGCAAGCCTGCAAACCAAATATTAATAAATTAAGATGGTGTGAAACTGTAGCCGTCAATGATTCTTTCGTTTACTTACCGCCCACCAACTTATTTGCTTTTTACCTTAAACATGAACAAGAGAAACATGAATTCTAATTAGCATGGAGGATAGGAACAAAAATTTAGGAAAAGAAATATGACAAGCTTCTCTTCATCCGTCAGAACCTCTTGAAGAATATTCCAGTTTCTTTTCTGCAGATATGCAATAAATATTAATAAAGTTCAAACTTAGAAAGTGAAACCTTCAAAGACTGGAATAACCTTAAGTCCAATGGTATTTGTTTCTAGAGTGTACATGATTCAAAATTTTTTGGTCTGCAAGCTCGAGAAACCTCATGCCATTAATATACCAGTACTATGTAAATCCAACAGTCAAACGTCAGTAGCTAATGAGGTACTATTCCCACAAAAAGTACCACTAGGATGTAAATCCAACAGTTGAAGGTCAGTAACTAATGAGGTGTTATCCCCCCCCCCCCGTTTCCCCCACACCCAAAAAAAAAAAACTTGCAACTCATTAGCAAACGCAAAGAGAGAAGATGAAATAGAAATTAAGAGAAGAAGAAAAAGGAGGACTGGGAGTTTTCTTCCTTTTAATTATCAAATAATCATGGAAAATATGAACTAGAAAAAAAACAGAAAAAGAAATAAGACAAACTCCCCTTTCGTGTCTCATGACTTTTTTAAGAGGGCCAATCCAGGCTCCTTGAGCATCTCCTAGATATTCCAAAAAAATTAAAAAAATACCTTAAACGGGATCGCATGCTCCGCTTTGGTCTGCACGCATCTGAATCTGAAAGCTGTTTGAAACATCACCATTATCATCTTCTAAGTGGTGTTTTCCATCCTCACTACCTGATCAACTGGTATAGACCCATTCAGAACATATTAAAATCAAGTATAGATGATGATAATACAATTTGTAGCAGACAAAATAAAATGTAGGCTTTAAAACTGGGTTTACATGCCAATACAGGAACAATGCAAATCAAATTGAAATAATAAAACTTTCAATATAGAAAATAAGCTTGTGTTACCACAGTATTAGCAGTGTACAAAGTAGTCCTTTTTTATGACAGAGGACCAATCTGTGCCAGCACACTTCTCCCTGAAGAAAATATAATAAATAAGTTAACAGAACCCTACACTTAGTAAAGTGATATAAAACATAGTAGCATGATGCGAGTGCCGGCACATTTCCATTCAAAAACCAAACAAAGAAAAACCTTATGTTTATCAAATCCTACCATAACAGATCCCAATCAGATTAAAGTTGCTTTTGGAAAAGAAAAAGAAGGCACAGTTCAGAGAACTTCCCTTTGAATGCACAAGAAAAAAACATAAAAAGAAATGCAACAAACATCTGGCAGGCCTCGCCTCTTGAAGCAGAGAATGCAACAAGCATCCCTTCATCTCTCAAGGCCTCTTGAAGCATATTCCACTTTGTTCTGCAGATAAACAGAGAAAGTTGAAACTTCGGAAAATGGAACTTGAAACAGAAATGGAGTGAAGAAAGAGTCTGGGAGAAACCATCAACCTTCATCTCTCAAGGCCTCTTGACCTCACTTTCTTTTAAATGTTTAAAATTCATGTTGTGGACCTGTGGTCGATATACTGAAAGGCAGATGACATAATAGCAACAAATTTCAATTAGAGTTTATGACAGGTTAAGATTATATAAGGAGTTTTTGAAGTTTAAGTTAGGGACAAACTCACAGACTCAACTCAAACTTCCTTCGCCTCATCCAGCAACTGTTTGTAACCCCCAATTGCAGCCTTTTGCGCTGCTTGTGACTCTTTGTGTTCTTCTTCAGCACATGTTCTGACATAATGATCTAATATTGCTATTCGAGCACTATAACTAGGAATTACCTGCAATAGGAACATTGTTTCCATCCACTCAGTAATTAAAAATACAAAAAAAATATATTTAAATACCAGAACCAGAAACCAAAAATCTAAGTTTGGTTCATTAAAAGTTTTGTCTGCAGGAGACTAACGCCTGACTAATGCTGAAAGTACAAGACAATAATACTGCAGATAGGTTTCGGCATAGCAAATAAGCTTGTGTTATCATGGTTTAAGTTGTAGGAAGTATCTTTTCCCGTCATTTGTGGTGATCAATCTGTGCTAGAACACTTCTCCCTGCACAATATTTAAAAATCAACTAAGAAAACAGAAACCTACAATTTAGAGATACCATAAATAAAACGATGTAATACATAGTAACATGATGAACTCTAATCGACCAAAATATACCAGCACGTTGTCATCCACAACCCATTTTTCTATAAACAAATAGAAACCTTATGTTTATCAAACCCTAGTCATGCAGATGACAATTCCCAATGACTTCAAACAAAACCCTTTAGCTATCAGTTTTAAAATAGAATTAAACTTGTTTGGAGAACTTCCCTTTGATCATGGACGCCTTCAAGGTTTTCTTCCTTTTACCAGCCTATCACCCACCAACTTATCAGCTTTTTACCTTGAACAATAACGGAATAAATATAAATTCTAATAAACATGTAAGATATGAACTAGAAACATAAAATTACAAACTCCCCTTCATCTCTGAAGGCCTTTTAAGCATATTTCAGTTTTTTCCCTGCAAGTATACAATAAAACATAGATAAAATTCAAAGTTAGAAAGCAAATCCTCTAAAGATTGGAATAACCTAATTCCAACTAGCTTCTTTCATTAATCAATTATAATGTAGTAATGTGGAATGAAGTAGGAAGAATGAATGCCAATTAAGAAATCATCCTGACCTCATCAGGGACTACTTCTTTGTTTTCATCACGATCTTTTGAAAATGAACAAAATCGTTATTTGTGCAAACGAGAACCCTAAGAACACAAACCATATTTTTTCTGTCCATGCTAGCCTCAAGGAATTAGAATCTAGGATCGAATTACTTCATCACCTGTTGTGCAAAAACAAATCGTTAACTCTGTTGATTAATAATAGGAAAATTAAACAAGTTCCTCTGAATGAACAGAAAAACATAAAAAGAAATACAACAAGGTTCGTGTTGATCAGTTGTAGGGGAAGGTTCTTATTTGTGCAAACGAGAACCCTAAGAACACAACCCACATGTTCAAAACCCTTCAGAGATTTACGATGATGACTACAGAGGATCAAACAAGAAGACGAGAGTTGATTGAATCGAATGAAAGTAACAAGAGGGCATTTGAGTATTTAAGTATTCACACTAGGGTTTAACAATGATGATCGCCACGCGATATGGAAACTAAATCATTTTCAGATTTCGTGATGATGAACCAAATTAAATTTGGATTCTGTCACGTTTTATTTAGCGGTCATTTGTTATTTATTATTGTTGTAGCGAAACAACGATAATCACAATGTTATAAAGGAAGGTACGTTTTTTTATTAATTTCATAAATCATAACTAATACTGTTATTATAATAATATCATGTTTGTTTTGTTGTATCCTTTTATTTAAAATCTATTAAATAGAACATAGATTATAGCTGCTAAAGATAAATTTATATTTATATTAATAAAATAATAGCTTAGTGTGTATTGTTTTAATGCTAGTGGTTTTTTTTAATTATGTGGTCGTGCTAATTTCATATCGGTGGGATCCCAATAATAAATTGTTAAGTAATTGGTTGTATAGGACATATGATTTTTAATGGCACCAAAGGCAGAAAGCATGTATAATTCAGTTATAATACATGTGATAGAAATACTCGAGTATTCGGAATGTTACATTAAAAGCAAAAAGTATATTATTATAATGAATGGTCTATAAAACCTTTCAACGGGAATGACGTTACACGAAATGCAAAACGAGGGATAATATTGAAGGTTGTGATTGTAATTCTTGTCAAGCTATGAAAATAAGTTGGTTTTGGAGCGTTATGCTAACTTGTTTAATAAATATCTCATGTTCAACTTGACCTTTTTATTTAAGGAGTGTTTGTGTTGATTTGTTTAAATCATTCGATTAACATATCAACTTATCAACTCGTTAAATCCATTCATTAGCCCCATGACGTCTTTTTGCAATCAAACATCCTCATCAACTTGGATGGAAGGCATGATCCACCCACACCATTTAGAGCTTTAACCTCATTGCAGTGATGATACTTGGGTTGACACATTTACATGTTTTATTGTTAGGATGCTTAGTAAAATCCATAAGCTGAACATGATGTCACTTTGAAAAAATAATTAGAATTATCCTACAAATCTATAGAGAGAAGAATTTGTTTTTTTATTTTACATCGAATGACTTACACACGTATTATACCTATTTTAAATCTATAAATTAGCTTTTGTCATAGGACTATAACCTCACCCACTTAGAAAGAAAACATTTATTACTCTCCTAGTAATTCTAGAAATCTTTGATGCATTGGTAAAAAAAGGGCCGAGTAAAAACAAGCAACAAAAAAACTAATCGGGTTAACAAAATACTAATCTCATATGTTAATTTTAATTTTACTACCTAAGGTTTGACTAAAGTAACTATTTTCCTTCAAAATATTAAAATCATCAATTTACCTCCAAAATATATGTTGTTTCAATTTCACTTCAAAAGTTTTATCATCTTGGATAAAGTTGGAACAACTAATGAAACATTTGGACTACAATTGAAACAACTTATGAAACTTTTGAAAGTAAATTGATGTTTTTAATATTTTAAAGGAAAATAGTTATTTTTAACAAACTTGAGTAGTAAAAATGAACTTAACTCTAGTTTATTAATATATTTAGGGTTTGTTTGGAGTTGCTTTTGAAAAGTCTTTTTGACTTATTGACTTGTCAAATAAGTTAATAAGTTAGTATGAAGTGACTTATTAACTTTTTTCCTCACAACCATCAGATTACCAACACTATAAATGACTTTTTAACTTTTCAAAAGTTAATCTATATCTATACTACTATATAATACATATTAGAAGGATAATATAGTAATTTTATTCAAATTGTAAGACACCTATACAACATTTTAAGCATGGAGTACAAGTGATTTATGCAATATTTTCACTTTTGCCCCCATTTAATTAACTTCTTCTATTATTTAATACACATTATTAATACATTATTTAATAATATGATACCATTCAATTCACTTCATTAAATTTTATTTTATTTATAATAATATAAATTGACATTTAAAGTTATATATACTAACCTACATTTATAAAATGAAACCCCCTTTAAAATCTAGGTAATAAGTGATTTTCAACTACAATACTACCCATGCTTCACTAATCTTGTTGGGATAATATAGTTGTCTTTTAACTTTGCAATATAATAATTGTTTTCTTTCATTCATTACAATAATTATATTTTGATTTTTTAATTTACGTTATAACGCATCGAGCCGTTACTAACTAAAATCGAATTTTAAAAAAATCACGCAACACCGTATCGCCGCATTGCGCGGGCTTTTCCACTAGTAAGTTAAAAAGTAAGAAAAGAAACACTCTCAAACACCCACGTAATTAGATCTGTTATTTAGGCAGGACATCACACATGTTAGCACACTTGCTACTCCTTCGTAGTTCATGCATATGTTACGTGCATGTGCATGTGCATACACCATGCATGTGGGCTTAGGTCCACAAATGACTTGTGACACTAGTTCTAGTGATATGGCCCATTAAACCTTAGGGTTGAGCCTAATACTTTTATTATGACTTGTCATTAGTGATATGGTCCATTAAACCATAGGGTTGAGCCCAATTATTTCCATCTAGAAGAGAACCCAGGACTCTCCCCCCTAAACTTCTAATGAGTTATGTCCCGAGTTTAAAAACAAAAATTTTATTTTCCTTTTTATTATTTTCTCTTCTTTTTTTCTTTTTTTCTTCTTTCCTTTCTATTCTTTTCTCTTTATTAGTGATTTTAGTCTTCATTTTCATTTCGTTTACTTTTTTTTTTCTTTTCACAGGTGAATTCGAAACACAAACTTTTAATTCTCTTTCGATTGAAAAAACTCTAAAACACAAGTTACTTTTTCATTTAATGACATTTCTTTATTCTCAGTTAAATAACTCTGGTGATCACAACTCTGCATGCATCCCAAATCCCCATTTCACACCAAATCATGATCATCACCTAACCATGTCACTCACTGAAACTCAAGAACCCCAAAACCTCAATTAAAGATCTCACTTTTTATCAACATTTTGCATGAGCAATCATGGGTTTCACCATGGTTTTAAATCTCCCCCTGTTATAGCCACGGTTGCCACCAACATCCTCTATCTCTACCACCTCTCCACCATCACAACCACCACCCACTAACCCTAACCCTAACCCTCCTCCCCCCGACCACCTCCTCCGCCAGCTTCACACTATACGCGCCACCATCACCCACCTCACGCGCCTCCACACCACCACCGCCACCTTCGCCGTCCCGCCGGAGCTCCTCCTCCACACCCAACTCTCCCCCATCGCCTCCGCCTGCCGCCACCACCCCCACCTCCTCCACCAGTACATGAACTACACCCCCTTCTCCCTCTGTCCGCCGTTGTCCTCCGCCGCCGGAGAGCCGCTGATCCTCCGTGGGTGCCACTCTCTCCCCCGCCGGCGTTGCTTCTCTCCGACTACGACTAAACCACCCTCTTCACTTCCGACGAACCCCCTTTTCTCCGGTGCCTGAGACTTCCATTTTATGGCACAATTACAACTGCAAAACCCTAAATTGTCTAAACCCTAATCAGGGTTTCGATTTCAACAACGAGAAATCAAAGTTCTTAACCTACAATCAAATCTTGATCTCCCAATTTCGCAACTAATCAGCATCGCTAACAGCTCAAAATCCATTCTCCGATTAGCGTTAGACATCGGCGGTGGTACGGCGACTTTCGCTGCTCAAATGAAACAACAAAACGTGACGGTGGTGACCACCACCATGAGCTTGGATGCACCGTACAACGAAGTGGCTGTACTCAGGGGATTAGTGGCGTTACATGCGCCATTGCAGCAGAGGTTACCTCTGTTCGATGGGGTTTTGGATCTAGTGCGGTGTGGGCATGCTGTAAACAGGTGGATACCTCTGCAATCGATGGAGTTTTTGCTGTATGATGTTGATAGAATGTTGAGAGGTGGTGGGTTCTTGTGGGTTGATCATTTTTTCAGCAAAAGGGTGGATCTTGATGAGGTTTATCGGCCATTGATGGAGAAATTAGGGTACAAGATTGTGAAATGGGCTGTGGGGAAGAAGATGGGTTCGAAGCATGGTGAGGTTTATTTGACTGCACTTTTGCAGAAGCCTGTTTCGAGATGACGTACAGTGAAGAATCTTGATGTTCTTGAGGTACCATTATGAATTTTGTTGTTGTTTATCTTGTGCTGTGTCAAATAATGTTATGTTGGTGTACTTTGAATGTGAACTCTGTCAATTTGGGAGGGATTCAAACGTCAAAGGTTGTAAATGGAAGGATTTTTATTGTAGTTCTTGCTTGGGGTCTTTATGCATTATCGTGTTGGTGTTAGTGTATGAGGCTTAAGGTAAAGATCAAGATGTACAGGGTAAGCGGTCATGTTTTGATGTTTGTGGCTTTTTGAGAGAAGATTTTGGCTTTATATAAGGTTTTTTTTGAATTGCTTGTGATTTGTTGAAAACAGATTGTCATACATTTTATTTTCCTTGCAATCATTTACCATACCACAAGGTTTTAACCTTAGGTTTTTAAAAGCTTAAAGTGTATCACTTATGCAAGAAACAACTCAATTTTATTCAAGCTTAATATACGACTAAAAGTTGTTTCTTCTTTCTTCTGATTTACGTATAAACTTTTTTTATGTAGTAAAACTTTCATAATTTATTTATCTTTCTTTTAATATTAAGCTTCGTACAGACTCTAGACTTGTAAGTACATGAGACGCCGTCTGACTCTAGACCCGAAAGTACATGAGAAGCCGTCTCAAATCTTGATGCTATTTTTTAGTGCATTGGGCACCTTAGATGCATTTTTTAAAACCAAGAGTTCTAAAGATTAATGGATGTCTAATCGTCAATGGGTACACTTGAACTATGCTAATAGCATAAATTTATTAAAGTAGTTAATAACATAATTAGGAGTATAAGTAGATAAGTGCGTGAGTTGTTGCTTTAAGAAAACTAAGTTAATAACATAATTTATTATAGGTCTCAAACTAGTTGATTTTTTAAAACGAACTCATACACAAATTAAATTTTTCTGTTTCTCTCTTATTAAATAGTTATCTTAAATTACTAATAATATTATTTAACTCGACGTATCTATCATCAATCTTCGTTTCCCCTGTGTCCGTAACATGGAGGTGAAAAACCCTAGCGTTTAGTGTATTCATCCTCCAGACGACGATGCATGTTGTGAGATAGAATCAGAGGATAAAAATGGGTCAAAAAAACATAACAATAAAAACTTTTCACAAACCTAAAATCTAAAAACCTGTTGAGGGAGGATAGCAAAAACAAAGAACCCAAATCCCACATGAAACCCTAGCCCCTCGAATTAGTGCCCGACAACACCTTTGTTGCCATCGTAGGCAGACATGAACGGGCCTCCACCACAACTCCCTTGGACTCTCGGGCACCTTGTTCTCTCTCTCTCTCTCTCTCTGGGTGGAGGGGGCACCCTCGGGTACCCATTCGGGTAGTCGGGTACACCGCCGCCACCCCTTTCGGGTACCCGGTGGGTAGTTGGATTCGGGTGGTAATTATCGATGCATGCCCGAGAAGAAAACGGCTTTATAGCCGTTAAATCTAGTCGTTGGGATTAATTTTTTTTAACCTCTAAATACTTACACACATACACACAATTATCTACACAAACCCACTTATATTTACACAAACACAAACACAAAAATATTGTCATGGATCCCCGAGCAGCGGATGGAATGGGACCTAAAAACGTTTATGTAACCGCACGATCACATCATCGGTCCAATATTGCAAATAATATTAGACCGGAAATGAAAAATAGCCAAGAAATATAATTGGCCTTATGATTTAGTTTTTATATTTTTTAGGATTTTTTTATTGTATTTGTATTTGTATTTTTTTATTTAAACTATTGTAATTTTTATTTCTTAATAAAAGTTAATTTTCTTTTGAATTATTTAATATTAAAATAAAAGTTACAGGGTAACTCAAGGTTGCATTTCCATCTTTTTAGGTGTTTCAAGATAGTTCAAGGTACTTGTGATGTGTTAGTGTCTAATTGTTAGATTACAGGGTAGTTCAGGGATACGCCCCCCTCCTCCCTTAACAGTTGTACTTCAATGCTTTATCCATGTACTCGTTTCTTGACTGTCAATTTAGAATTCAACGATGAAAAATCTTAAATTATTATTCATTAAATGTGTTTTTTAATTACAGAGTAATATATGATCAATGACCATGTGAGACAATATAAAGCAATTAAACTCCACCATTGGTAATTAATGTTACATTTAAAAGGAATATTTTTCATAACTCGATGTAATTATTGCAATTCGGTCAAAACCCTACTTTTGTTCATATGAGCATGATCATAAGTTAAAACTTTTAAGAATTGTAATATTTTGAAATAAATAAGCCAATGTAGCATTAAAAATTACATAAGAAGTAAAGACATGAAATGGTGTATATATGTGTGTATGTATGCGTATATGTAAACTTGTATTCGGTTGGTCCGGTTTACACACTCCGTTCAATGTTTCAAACCACAAACTGCGCAAATGTTCGTGGTTTGAATGATTCAATTCATACGATATGAACTATATATTTCAAACCGGCCAAACAGGCCAACAAGTCTTCGGTTTGGGCAGTTGAACGGTTTGTGGACACCTCTACTTTTAAGAGATAAAATTGGATGCTACGTGTTTTGTAAGTGATAAGGGTGAAAACTGAACATTTTTTTTGCTTTTATGTCTAAACGGCTAATTGGATCACCAACGTGTTACTGATGTGCTCAATTATCTCAATTACTCGAGTATAAATCCGAGACCACCCTCACGAAGAAAACTCTTCATAGATAAGAAACCCACCGATCATCTCCATTACTCGGCTAATTGTTTCCTGTAACCCAAACTAAGACTATGTATAGTGGTTTATTACTTAAAATTCCACATAGACAAATATAATTTATTAAAATCTTTTAAATCAATGTAGTGGGTTTAAAGCTCTTTTAGTTAAAGTGAGAAAAAATGAATCATTCATCTATTTTAACGTCGCTAAGGGTTTAGCTAAAAATGAGTATGAAGCCCCTCGTTTACTAGTACGTAGCGGCGCTAACGCCCCATTGTGTCCACATCAACAACTTTGAAGCCCATAAAGGCACCACTACGTCTACTCTTTGTATAAATAATCGCATACAAACGACACCCCCGGCCCTTTGCTTATACAGTTAGTTATACATCTCCATTTCTTCTACGTACGGCCATGTGCTTCAATAAATTATGATTCCGAGTCGTAAAGAGTTTTTGGAATTTTCCTAAAAGCTAAATATTTTCTTTGCACGCTCTACTCACCACTATAAATACTAGCACTAGCATTCAAAATTACAAATGACACCAACATTATTCCTTATACATCTCCATTTCTTCTACGTACGACCATGTGATTCAATAAATTTGATTTCGAGTCAAGATAAAGAGTTTTTGGAATTTTCCTAAAAGCTAAATATTTACTTTGCACGCTCTAATCACCACTATAAATACTAGCACTAGCATTCAAAATTATAAACAACACACCAACATTATTTCTTATACATCTCCATTCCTTCAACGTACGGCCATGAGATTCAATAAATTCGGATTCCGAGTCATAAAGAGTTTTTGGAATTTTCCTAAAAGCTAACCTATTTCTTTGCAAACTCAAACTATTTCCTTATATATCCATTTCTTCTGTGCCTTAATATTTTATATTTGCCTCAATGAATTTTGATTCCTCCAATTCAACCGACGCTCGGAATGACGATATTGTTTTGTTATCTGAATTTTACGACTTCAAAGCTGAAATCAGAATTGAAGAAACCCGAGGACATGACGAATTTCCTTAGTAAGCCGGATGTAGAATTTAATGATGAAGCTTAAGAATCACTTGAAAGCTATAAGAAGACGTTTTTTCATGCATCGTCGGCAGATTAATGCTAATCAGCTAGACGTTGACAGGGATTTGTTAGACGTCTGACATGATATGGGGAAGAGATGAGGATGAGTGCTCTAAGGGCGAGGACGGAGAGGGTGATGACGATGATATGATGATGATTCTGAGGAGGAGGAGGATGACGAGGACTCTGAGATGGAGGAGGTTGATGATGACGACACCTCCTCCACCACCACTGATGGCTAATGCAATGACTGTTTATAGGGTACTAACTACTAATACAGTTTATCTTGTGCTGCTGGTGCATGAGTATTGACATATATATGAGTGAGATACTTATATGGTGAAAGTATATATTGGCATATGTACCAGTGATATACTTATATGGTGAAAGTATATATTGACATATATACGAGTGTGACACCTCACAATATCAAGCAAAGAATATTGTGAGTTACTGTCACATTAGTGTGACAGTTCAGATGATACAGATGGAATTGATAAACAAAGTGCTAGAAACATTCAAGATATTCCCAAATCAGAAAGGAAACCTAAGATTCTTCTTGTTGAAGATCATGTGATGAATGTGATGGTATGTGGCATCTGTCACCCATAGACCGTCGATCGACATTGAGCTAGTTAACTCACCGTGTGTGTATTAACGATCCTCACGCATGTTTATAATCTATTTATCGTGTTAACCGAATTATATTCGTGTACATGTTCCATGTGCGTTAACTATCCTTACGTATCTATCATTTTTATATATACACATATATCGTTTTAATCGAAACTCTCGCATACACGTTCGTGTAACAATAAAATAATAATAATAACAATATCATAATAATAATAATAATGATAATCTAATAATAATAATAATCGTAATAATAATAATGATAATCTAATAATAATAATAATAATCATAATAATAAAATAATCATAATAATAACAAATAATAAAAATAAATAAGTTCAGGGGGGGTATTTTGTAATTTATGAAACTTCAAAAGAAATTATATAACATAAAATAATAAAAATGAACCACAGGGGCTGAATCTGTAACTTCGGAATTTTCAAATCCAACCCCGCCCACCCCCCGATTTTCCGGCCGGTCTCCGGCCAAATTCCGGCCAAGCTCCGGCGACGGCTAAAACTTCAAAAATACCCCATTTTATACTACAAAACCGGTCCCAATTCGTTCGTATACAAGATTCGAACTCAAAGCATCCCTAAACCGCGTTTAATGGTCGATTAAAGGCTACTAAAACTTTTTCCAACTTTACAACTCGAACGTTCAACGGCTAATTCATCCACTTAACATCCCTTTAATCGAAATTATTCAATCAAATCGAACTTTATCAGATTATACATCGAATACAACCTGTAGCATCATCTGAAACACACACACACCCCATTATCAATCATCATCTTCAACCCCGATCTACAACTTTATCAACAACCAACATCCGACACATATACACTCAAATTTACATAGGGCTTTCAATCTTAAGTATCATTCGAAGCTGTATGTACGATTATTGGATTTTCATCAAGGATAGATCCCCATTCGATTTCAACTTGTACCGCGGCTTGTTCTAATCTACCCCATCATCAAATCGAAACAGAAACAGGTAATTAAACACTCTAACATACTCGTTTGCACATGGGGAATCAAAGCCCCATGTTTATTTCATAAATCAATGTCGATTTCGTGTTCAATTTGAGCGATTTCGATCTAGGGTTCGTATGAATATGGGGAAACTGGGTTGACCAGGTTTAAAAATAAATGAAAACCAAATACAAATGCGGCTAAGGCCTCTGGTCTACTGGTTCGGGTTGTGCATGGTGACAGTGAGGTCCCGGGTTCGACCCCGGGCCACTACACTTATTTTTTTAAGCCGTTTTAAGCCCCAATAAAATATAGAAAAATTCTTAAAAATTATAAAAATAATTTTATAAACTTTCCTTATTTAAAATGTTACAAAATGTTTTCTTTAAATTTATTTTATTAAAAAACGTTAATAATCTTTATAAAATAGTAGTTATAAATATTACAAATAATTATTTTGTAAAAATAGGCATTATATCGTATTTCACTATGAAATAATCATAGAAAACCATAGAAATTATATAATATAATTTCACAAATCATTTGTAAATGTAATTAAAGTTATATTTTTATATTTTAATTAATAAATTATTATTGAATTATACGATTTCAAGGAATACATACATATACTCCTTTCGAACAAATCAAAAATACAAGTAATTTCATTACTTGTCCAAAATCCCATTTTAAATCTTAATATCGTTAGGTATGAAATCAAACTCAAATATATATAACTAATCGTGGACATTAAACCAAACCGACTCGAATTCAATCAAACATATCTATTCGCACTGAATATGTTTTAAAGGCTTAGTTATAATCAATAATAGGTATTGATCGTGTTTGATCGTGCATTGCTTGATTCTGTGAAGTCTTTGTGCATTACAACAATTCAAGGTGAGTTTCGTGGCCCTTTTTATGCTTATACAAGTTTACAATGTTTTCAATCAAATTGGGGGAAAAATATGCTCACCCGTTTTCAATGCTGTACATTATATATTCTGTTTTCATTCTTGGAATCAATGTGATACTGTTTTGCATGCATACATGGTGTTAATCTATGAAAAACTCAACAACCATTAATTCCCGGGTTTGGGAACCAACGGTTAGGTATTGGTAGTACTACTGGGTTGACACCCCCGCCCTCGACAGATCGGTTAACTTGTGAGTTACCGACTACAGCTGCCAGCTAACAGGCCATGGGTGAATATATTCCGTCAGATTTATATGCATAACGTCATTAGGTTTGGTTGTCAAACACATGTTATGTGGTTTGTGCTTACAGTTTGATTCCACATCAAAAATCTATACAGCATCAGTTATATGTTTTAAATTTAAACCTGCGGAACTCACCAACATTATTGTTGACATTTTTGAGCATATCTTTTCAGGTGATCATAATCAAAGAGGATAGCTAGTGCTGATGCCTTAGCAGAGACCCTCAGGATTTCAGTAGTTTTGCATTTGTAATGTATATCATTTGTATTCATTCGTGAACAATGTGTATTTTGGATTTTAGAATCAATAAGACTATGATAGTCGTGGAACTGACTAACCACGACACAAGTCACCATTGTGTCAGGGGACGTCATGACACGAGAAGTTTGCATGTATTATATCTCTGTATTTATACCAAGTGTTATGACGATCCCGTCCGGTCGTATCCTCGTGTTTCCGCTTTAAGCGAGGGTGTGACAGATTGGTATCAGAGCCTTGGTTATAGAGATTTAGGTGGAGAATTCGACCTAGACTATAACCTAAGAACCTTCATATAGAATGCATGCTAGGGATTGTGTGCATTTGATTTTACCTAAATTCTATAAACTTGATATACAGGTATATTCCTATATACCTAATAATATACAAGTATGTTCCTACATACTTGATTTTATACATATACACGTGTTATCTGAACATCCCGAGGAAGACATTATTACTCTCAGTTTTTCTCCATGGGATACAAACCACTGAACTATAACAACTGAAGAACAAACTTTTCAGCTGTTGTACAAACTACTGAAAAAAAAAAAAAGAAAAAACCATCACAACAACTGAAGACAACTTCTTCAACACTTTGATACTAGAACTTTACGCTTGTATACGTACAACATTATTAGGGAATTTCGGTGATCTTGCGTAGCGTCGATCTCTGATATTGAATCCGACCCTATCATGGTTATGGCTGAAATTCTGAAGATGTGACGAATATACAGTTATGATTAGACATACTGTGCTTATGTGCTTATTTGCTATTACATGCTATTATTGGAATACTGGCTCATGGACATAAGGACAATACATTATTTGTTCTTGATGAATCTAAATAATACTATGATGTTAGCTTGGGGTAAGTGAAGCCAAGGGTGATCATGCAAGGTAAATTACCATTATGGGTGCACACGTAATTGCAATTCACCATGCATGAGAAGTCTGGTTAATCTTACCATGAGGTAACGATCATGAGTATCACACGTTTCTATTCTATATCCTAGGGTGTTAGGGTCATAATTCTGGTAAGTCCTTGTTGAAGGCAATCAAACATTGTAAGTCCTTGTTGAAGGCAATCAAACATTGTAAGTCCTTGTTAAAGGCAATCAAACATTATAAGTCCTTGTTAAAGGTAATCAAACATTATCAACATTTACTCAAGTCCTGTCCTACTTAGAGGCTTCATAGTATTTCCAATTATAATATTGATCTTATGAGAAATATCTCCACTTAGCGTTTCAGTAACCACTAATTAATGCTTAGAATGAAAGTGGAATACATAAATGTAGAGGAGTAATGATACTCTCTACACATACAATACGTTATTCTTTAAGATCATGCTAAGGATAAACGGATGTCACGTAACTGGTTTAGGCATCGTTCTAGGTATGCCACGGATGTGGTGGGAACGCTGCGGGGAACCCTATATATAAGCATCCTTGGTATACCAAGAATGTGCTTAAACTGGGCTACGTGATGATCCCGATTGACTGAGGCATGGATTGGTTTGGTTGTAAACTATACATATACGCTTTGTGGATCTTGCTACGTCACATTAAACTATTTACACTTTGGAAATGTTTTCTCTACAGCCATCAATTCCCGTGTGGAACCGATGTATAGGTTTGTCTGTAGCCATTTATATACTGGTAAAACCGCCTATACATAAGTTGCGGTAGCTCACATCAACCTTATATTACGCCATTCTTTGGAATGATGCTAAGGAAAATTAAGGTGTTATGTAACTAGTTTAAGTATTATTCAAGGTATATCGTGGATGTGGTGGGAACGCTGCGGGGAACCCTATATATAAGCATCACCGGTATACTAAGAATGTGCTTAAACTGGACTACGTGATGATCTTGATGGACCGAAGCATGGATTATTAGAACTTGATAAATGGAACCTTATGTGATTCTTTTTATACTTTGATTCCTATCAAAGCACACACAAATCCTAAATCATATTCTAAGGCATTGTGTGCCTAAATCAAATGGTTATCAAAATAAACTTTGAATCGCTATCTGTGGTTTTCAAAATCTCGACAAAGTCTGTGCCTCACCAATAAATACATGCAATGTTGGAAGAGTGGGATGAGTATCTGCTTATAGGTACGCATATATCCAACAAAGATGTGGTTGACTTAAAACTTTTGTTAGTCAACGTACTCGCTTTGATTTATGAATCAAACGATTACACTTGGAATATCTCATTGTTATTATGCCAAATTCCCGATGGTCGTTTCCATGTTGTACAGCTCATATTACCCTCATAAAATATCTTAATGATATTTCAAAAAGGTCTACTCGTCAAAACATACCCTGATTTGGAAACTCTAGCCGTAAGATTGTTACTATTATAGCACGTGAGGTATACCAATCCTCCTAAATCATCTGAATCAAGACGTGAACCCTGCTCAAATCTCTATTTGTCATAACCCTCCACGTGCTTGTACCTACAAGCATTTCAGTTCTTGCAACTCCACTAAGTTCAGTGGAACCGAAGGAGCTACCGGATTACTACAGTGGTTCGAAAGTATCGAGAACACTTTCCTAAGCACCGAATGGTCTTCAAAACTTTAAACCGTTACTTACGGTCCTCAAATCCTCTTAAGAATGTGTTCTATAATTAAGAACATGCAATACTGTAGGTAGAATTCCTACATCTCGGGATACTTTGTTAGTTGAATATTTTATATTATAAGTGGTCACTCACCTCAATAATCGAATAAACTAATTATAACCTAGTTACCACTTATAAGTGCGCATGCCTTTAATAAGGTTATGGCTGACATCATATCTTGAGAAGTCCATGTATTCCCTTTGATTGTGAATCGAATGTTCACATCTCATTGTAATGACGAATCATTCTTGTCCTTGATTTCGTCTTTCTGATTAATTATTCAAGATATGAACACCATCATAACAAATTCTGCGATCTTGAATTTCGATCTTAAGCTTGTAAGCACGATCTTTCCTTCGTTACACTGATGTAATTTAAATTTTTCCGAAGTTCTAATTGATATGAATTTCCTTCCGTCGTTAAGTCAAGCTTCATACTGCTTGCACCGTGGGAAATGCAAGAGTTTGCAAGTCAACCTATGACTAAGAACACTTGTATCTCCTAAATGATTCTATCTCATTAAAGCAGGGGAGATTCCCTTACTTTGATGAATCTCTATAAACGTTTTCCCATTTGTTTGTTTTGTGAAATTTCATCCTCTAGATTAGGGTGACTTCCCTATCTTGAGGATTGACTTTAATTATTCGCATTAGAACATACATTTCACAAATGATATGATCTCACCAAAATAGGATTAAAACCCATATTTTGGTGACAAATGTCAACCTTCGATTATTTTCTTGTTAGTAGCAAGCTAGGCATGAATTCCATACCTTGATGACTAATCTCAATTCTTGGTTATCAACTTACCATGGTTGTAACCAAGTGACAAGACGCATGAAGTAACTTGAAGGGTGAACCAATGTTGGTGATTCGACCTATCAAGCCAAAGCATGATCTCCGAACCTGAAAGGAGACCCGATCGTATTAAGTTGATTTTGATTCCAAGCTTGGAGCACTTAAAACCCTTAAATCGATTTCTCTTCCTTTATCCTCATATTTTGACCTAGCTATATGGAAACGTTTATTCCTTTCATTTTGAGTTATCATCAAAACGTGATTGTGCGATAGTAGCCTTCCTAAACAATCCCTCCGCTGAGGATATTATCACCTCATGAACATGACTTCTAGTCATATAAATGTTCTCAGTTGAACTCATGGCTTGTTAAACTGCGTATGTAAACTTACTTAGGTATTGCTACCTTGCAAAACATGTTTACAAATACCTTTCCTATTATTCGCGTCACTTCTTGAACCGCTTCGAATCCTTAACCTTGAAGATCATTAAAATTTATTTTCTTGTTAGTAGCAAGCTAGGCATGAATTCCATACCTTGATGACTAATCTCAATTCTTGGTTATCAACTTACCATGGTTTAACCAAGTGACAAGACGCATGAAGTAACTTGAAGGGTGAACCAATGTTGGTGATTCGACCTATCAGCCAAAGCATTATCTCCGAACCTGAAAGGAGACCCGATCGTATTAAGTTGATTTTGATTCCAAGCTTGAGCACTTAAAACCCTTAAATCGATTTCTCTTCCTTTATCCTCATATTTTGACCTAGCTATATGGAAACGTTTATTTCCTTTCATTTTGAGTTATCATCAAAACGTGATTGTGCGATAGTAGCCTTCCTAAACAATCCCTCCGCTGAGGATATTATCACCTCATGAACATGACTTCTAGTCATATAAATGTTCTCAGTTGAACTCATGGCTTGTTAAACTGCGTATGTAACTTACTTAGGTATTGCTACCTTGCAAAACATGTTTACAAATACCTTTCCTATTATTTCGCGTCACTTCTTGAACCGCTTCGAATCCTTAACCTTGAAGATCATTAAATTCTATCTTGAATTTGAACAACGAGACTTTAAAGAAGTTCTGGAGAGAGTTACCAGCAAAGAGAGGAATTACTTTTGAGACTGAGTTATTTAGAGCCAAAACATTCTTAATATTGTTGAACCGTGTTCAGCAAAGATGGGGAGAAAATTGGCGTTAAGTACATGGGCATGGAAATCACTGATCAGTGAAAAGAGAGAAAGATGACAGAACTAAAGAAGAAATAGCGGTGCAGAAGGCCAAAGAGACAGAACTTAATAAATTGTTCATATTACAGAGGAAACGATGAGAGCAAAAAAATGCTAGCAACCATGTCACACGAGATAAGATCTCCATTATCAGGGGTCGTTAGCATAGCAGAAATTCTATCAATACAAAACTCGATAGAGATTAGAAACAACTTTGAGTGTCATGTTGTCTTCTGGTGATCTAGTCCTTCAACTTATTAGTGACATCCTCGACTTTCCAAAGTTGAGTCAGGAGTTATGAAGTTGGAAGCCACAAAATTTAGGCCAAAAGAGGTGGTGTCCCAGTAGAGGTTGGTGATGTCTTACGAACTAGACAAATTCTCACCCACTTGATCAGCAATGCTATCAAGTTTACCCACCAAAGAAAGGTCATCCATTACAAAATATTCGTATACGGGGTATGACATTAAAATATCAAGCGTTTTCTGAATGATTGATTATTTTCTGTTTATATTATTATATATTCAACCAGCATTGTAAACCCATTCCAAGATCTTCACATAGCGTATTATTCTTAGACCGATGGTTGGTCTAAGTAGAAATACATATTCACAAGATACGCGTTAAGGTCGTTTCAGATGGTGACGTTTGGGATTCTTAAATTCCAACGGATAACCCCTCTTATCATTGCTGGTCTTTCAACGATTCTAGACTTCACCTTGTCACGAGATTATGTTCTGGAAGTTATGATATTAAAGTCTAACATACCATGGTAACTTGTCATCGTGTTCTAACGTTCCATAATCCAAACCTCAAAGAGAGTCTCGCGATTCTCTGGAAGAGTTCAAATTGGCATACATTATGCCAAGAATCTTGTAACAGATTCTATACAAATGAAACAAAGCCGGGTACCTATTGTCAAAGTCCACTGGGAATCTAAACGTGGCCCAGAATTCACATGGGAACGTGAAGATCAGATAAGACTCAAATATCCACATCTATTCATGGATGACGCTCTTGGTCCTAGCACCAGTTGAATTTCGGGACGAAATTCCCTCAACTGGGGGATACTGTGACACCTCACAATATCAAGCAAAGAATATTGTGAGTTACTGTCACATTAGTGTGACAGTTCAGATGATACAGATGGAATTGATAAACAAAGTGCTAGAAACATTCAAGATATTCCCAAATCAGAAAGGAAACCTAAGATTCTTCTTGTTGAAGATCATGTGATGAATGTGATGGTATGTGGCATCTGTCACCCATAGACCGTCGATCGACATTGAGCTAGTTAACTCACCGTGTGTGTATTAACGATCCTCACGCATGTTTATAATCTATTTATCGTGTTAACCGAATTATATTCGTGTACATGTTCCATGTGCGTTAACTATCCTTACGTATCTATCATTTTTATATATACACATATATCGTTTTAATCGAAACTCTTGCATACACGTTCGTTGTAACAATAAAAATAATAATAATAACAATATCATAATAATAATAACAATGATAATCTAATAATAATAATAATCGTAATAATAATATGATAATCTAATAATAATAATAATCATAATAATAATAATAATCATAATAATAACAAATAATAAAATAAATAAGTTCAGGGGGGGTATTTTGTAATTTATGAAACTTCAAAAGAAATTATATAACATAAAATAATAAAAATGAAACCACAGGGGCTGAATCTGTAACTTCGGAATTTTCAAATCCAACCCCGCCCACCCCCCGATTTTCCGGCGGTCTCCGGCCAATTCGGCCAAGCTCCGCGACGGTACATCTAAAACTTCAAAAATACCCCATTTTATACTACAAAACCGGTCCCAATTCGTTCGTATACAAGATTCGAACTCAAAGCATCCCTAAACCGCGTTTAATGGTCGATTAAACGGCTAACTAAAACTTTTTCCAACTTTACAACTCGAACGTTCAACGCTAATTCATCCACTTACACATCCTTTAATCGAAATTATTCAATCAAATCGAACTTTATCAGATTATACATCGAATACAACCTGTAGCATCATCTGAAAACACACACACACCCCATTATCAATCATCATCTTCAACCCCGATCTATAACTTATCAACAACCAACATCCGACACATATACACTCAAATTTACATAGGGCTTTCAATCTTAAGTATCATTCGAAGCTGTATGTACGATTAATTGGATTTTCATCAAGGATAGATCCCCATTCGATTTCAACTTGTACCGCGGCTTGTTCTAATCTACCCCATCATCAAATCGAAACAGAAACAGGTAATTAAACACTCTAACATACTCGTTTGCACATGGGGAATCAAAGCCCCATGTTTATTTCATAAATCAATGTCGATTTCGTGTTCAATTTGAGCGATTTCGATCTAGGGTTCGTATGAATATGGGGAAACTGGGTTGACCAGGTTTAAAAATAAATGAAACCAAATACAAATGCGGCTAAGGCCTCTGGTCTACTGGTTCGGGTTCGGGTGTGCATGGTGACAGTGAGGTCCCGGGTTCGACCCCGGCCACTACACTTATTTTTTTTAAGCCGTTTTAAGCCCCATAAAATATAGAAAAATTCTTAAAATTAAAAAATAAATTTTATAAACTTTCCTTATTTAAAATGTTACAAAATGTTTTTCTTTAAATTTATTTTATTTAAAAAACGTTAATAATCTTTATAAAATAGTAGTTATAAATATTACAAATAATTATTTTTGTAAAAATAGGCATTATATCGTATTTCACTATGAAATAATCATAGAAAACCATAGAATTATATAATATATAATTTCACAAATCATTTGTAAATGTAATTATAAGTTATATTTTTATATTTTAATTAATAAATTATTATTGAATTATACGATTTCAAGGAATACATACATATACTCCTTTCGAACAAATCAAAAATACAAGTAATTTCATTACTTGTCCAAACCCATTTTAAATCTTAATATCGTTAGGTATGAAATCAAACTCAAATATATATAACTAATCGTGGACATTAACCAAACCGACTCGAATTCAATCAAACATATCTATTCGCACTGAATATGTTTTAAAGGCTTAGTTATAATCAATAATAGGTATTGATCGTGTTTGATCGTGCATTGCTTGATTCTGTGAAGTCTTTGTGCATTACAACAATTCAAGGTGAGTTTCGTGGCCCCTTTTTATGCTTATACAAGTTTACAATGTTTTCAATCAAATTGGGGGAAAAATATGCTCACCCGTTTTCAATGCTGTACATTATATTTCTGTTTTCATTCTTGGAATCAATGTGATACTGTTTTGCATGCATACATGGTGTTAATCTATGAAAAACAACCATTAACCCATTTCCCGGGTTTGGGAACCAACGGTTAGGTATTGGTAGTACTACTGGGTTGACACCCCCGCCCTCGACAGATCGGTTAACTTGTGAGTTACCGACTACAGCTGCCAGCTAACAGGCCATGGGTGAATATATTCCGTCAGATTTATATGCATAACGTCTTAGGTTTGGTTGTCTTAAACACATGTTATGTGGTTTGTGCTTACAGTTTGATTCCACATCAAAAATCTATACAGCATCAGTTATATTTTTAATTTAAACCTGCGGAACTCACCAACTTATTGTTGACATTTTGAGCATATCTTTTCAGGTGATCATAATCAAAGAGGATAGCTAGTGCTGATGCCTTAGCAGAGACCCTCAGGATTTCAGTAGTTTTGCATTTGTAATGTATATCATTTGTATTCATTCGTGAACAATGTGTATTTTGGATTTTAGAATCAATAAGACTATGATAGTCGTGGAACTGACTAACCACGACACAAGTCACCATTGTGTCAGGGGACGTCATGACACGAGAAGTTTGCATGTATTATATCTCTGTATTTATACCAAGTGTTATGACGATCCCGTCCGGTCGTATCCTCGTGTTTCGCTTTAAGCGAGGGTGTGACAACGAGTGAGATATATACTTATATGGTTAACTTAAAATTGTGTTGTTTTATATAAACAAAGCAATTTTTATTAAACTGCTAATCTAGTTGTATATTTATTGTATATATATTATATGTTGTTATTGTAATTTGTTATTATGGATGTCCACGGTCCGATTTTGATGGTTTTTGGATCAAACCGTTACTAACGGTTTTTGATAATTGAGAGAAACCAACCAATCCGAACCAAATATGGTTTGATTCTGGTTGAGTTTTATAATCTGGGAAAAGAAATTAAAGTTTCAAGAGAAAAAAAAAGAAGAAATAGTCGGAGACAAAAAGTAAAATCTTAGAATTTCAAACCGATAATTATTCAAATCTTTCTTATCTTAAAATGTGTAGACTTAGGGCACAAAAAACCCTACACAACCGGACACCCAAACCCGGCAACCCGGACTGTAACTTCCTGCATTTTTATTCATTTTATTTATGCCATTTTATAACATTCTTAGTAAAATTTTTATATATATATATAATAAATAACAATAATAATAGATAATAATAATAATATAATGAAAGTATTAATAATAATAATAATAATAATAATAATAATAATATAATAATAATAATAATAATAATATAATAATAATATAATAACAAGATTTAAATGCAGGGGGGTTATTTTGTCATTTTAAAAACTTTGAATAAGATTTATACATAAATAATGAAGTTTAAAAGTACAGGGACCATTTATGTAAATACCCAACGCCCCCCCCCCCCCCCCTCTACCCCGTTTTCCCGCTGCCGGCTCCGGCGAGCTCCGGCGAGCTCCGGCGAAGCTTCAAAACCCCATTTTGCGCTATTAGACCCAATTAAACCGCCCAACACTCTCGGCCCCATGATCGAACCCGAACCCCAATTCATTGGTGTTAATCACGCGTTTAACCTTTCCAAATCGAACCTCGAACCAACCGAGTCAATCACCGCAATCAAATCTTGCCTAAATCTGCATTTCAATCAAATTAATCACCCTTAATCATAGTACGCGGCTTTACCAATCAATAATCAATTTGAATTGCCAATTAACTGTGCGATATATTAACTATGGTAGGGGTGTGCAAAAAACCGAAAACCAAAAAAACCGAACACCGATCCGTATTCGTAACCGTAAAAAACCGAACCGAATTATGAATTCGTTTTCGGTTCGGTTCACAACCGAAACCGAATTGGGAATTCGGTTTCGGTTCGGTTTAACCGAACTAAACCGAATTTAATGTGTTATAATTTATATAAATTTTTATAGTGTATAGTTTAGCCCAACTATCTCAACCCAAAAACTATCCAAAGTGAAATTATTGTGGCGTTTTTTGGTTTTGTGTGTTTTATTGTGTGGCGTTTTCTGGTTTTGAACGTTTATGTGCTACAAGTTGTGTTGTTTGAAGTTATTTTTGTTGTTGTCCGGAATGCAAACAGGTAACCTCGGTTGAATTCGTTTTTTTTCGGTTTTTAACCGAAACTAAACCGAATTGAATTCGGTTGAATTCGTTGAATTCGGTTCGGTTAAGCATTTTCCCAATTCGGTTCGGTTCGGTTTTCGGTTATGCATATTAAATTTAAAAACGAATAAACCGAACCGAATAAAACCGAACAAACCGATAACCGAACCGATGAACACCCCTAAACTATGGTAATTTTTCAAACTCGGATTCAAACCGAAAATGTTGAGCTCCAAACCGTGTAACCGAAACTATATATTGAAGGTTTCGGATTCGTTTTGAAGTTCCCCAACTCGCTGATCACTCAATTGCACAAGAACAATTCGCAATCGCGAAGCCCCAATTCAAGAACACCCTAACCTAAACCGAACTCGAATTCACCCTTAGTCTCATCAAAACAGGTAATTAAAACATGTTTTCTACTCGATTTTGTTCAAAGATCAAAAGCCCTATGATGATTTAGGTGACTAACACCGAATTGAGGGCCAATTTTGATCCTTTTGAAATTAGGGTTCATACGATTTGGGGGAAACCGGGGAAACTCGGGTTAAATTTAAAAGAAACCAAATGAACCAAAGCCACGGCCCTGGTTCACTGGTTCCCGCGCCCCATCTCACAGTGGAGACCCGGGTTCGACCCCGGGCAGCTCCTTTCCCCTTCTTTTATTTTTTATGTTTTCTTTTTTTTCTTTTCTGTTATTAATTATTGTTTTATTTCTAATTCTGAGAATTTCAAAAATTATCTTTTAAATATTGTTTTAATATTTATAAATTAAATGTTTATAAAATATGTTAAATACAAAAATATTATTTTAATTTACTTAAAATATGTTATTATAATAAAAAATGGTATAAATATAACACATGTGTACATCTATATACATATAGATATGTATATATATATTGTCAGGCAATTTAAATGATTAATTACTCATACATATATAAATATATATAAATGTGTGTATACATATATACATGTACATAATTTCTTTTAATAGTTAAACCACTCATTTTAATGTACGACCTTTATAAAATGGTTTAACGCACGATTTGATTTTCTCTAATTATATTATTCTTTCCATACGCGCAATCAATTTATTTATATTATAATTACCCTTTCGTTCCATTAACCCGATCACATTGATAACATGAAATAAATAGTTGTCAACCTCTATTCAATTTATAATTTAGAACCTCAAACATAATAATTAATTCATCAAAACCAATTATAACGCGTTACCTCATTCTTATTTAGGTGCCTTGTGACGTTTGTGTTGGAAATCTTATTCGTGGTTATTCTTATTTTATCTTCAAGTCTTCTTATTATCACGTGAGTTCTTATGCCCCGCTTTACGATTATTTCACATCTTTCGGGGTGAAACATGTTGCTTATACAAACTTACACATACACGCTTTGATACTTATTACACACGTGCAATTCTTTACATAGTCGTGGTTGTTTGAATATGTTAAGTATTATATGAGATGTGACATACGTGTGCAATCATTAACTATTGCTAGCCTAGCGAAGTCTTAGATCTTTGGGCCTGACAAGCCTATTTGGTGCTAAGCCGAGGGATTGCCGGCTCCTAGGAGCCGTATACTTGTGCACTAGGGAACCAAATACACTTAGCTAATCATGCTTATTCATATTATTCAGTCGAGGCTTGATTGTAACCATGCATGTTCTATATACTTGCTATCTTGTGACCATTGACTAGAATTGCCACATTTTTGTATACTTATTGTATTTAAAACTATGAGAACTCACCAACTACTTAGTTGACTTTATTTTCAACATGTTTCAGGTAATGTGCAAGCTTAGCAATGATTGAAGAAGTGCTTAAACCTAGAACATGGACCTAGGCTTAATAAAGACAATTGGATTCTTGTTTTCGTTTGATTTATTTTAAGACTTTGATGTATGTGGTGTTTGAAACAATTGATTAATGGCATTTTATATTTTAACATAGCGTTATGTGGCTGTGAACAATCTTAACCCTCACACCTCGACGTTTCCACTGTCAAGGTTGGGGTGTGACACGGACCATACGGACCCACCCGGTAAAACAGAGCAACAGGCGCCCTGCCTCTAAATACGTTGGGTAGGGGTGTGCACGGTTCGGTTTTTCGCTCCCATCAAAGCGATAACCGACCGTTGGTTATTGCAAAAGCAATAACCGAAACCGTAATCGAGATTTAGTTTCGATTCGGTTTTTATTTTTCGGTTTCGGTTCGGTTAATTACTCAAAATATATTTTTTTACATTTTTTATTTTGGTTCGGTTTAAGTTCGTTATTTTATCAAGCGCCCATATATTTTAAATATACAATTATCATCTTTCTAGATGTCTATAGTAAAAAATCTTATTAAATAACAAATAAATGAGTAAGTTCAGAAAGAAAATGAATTATTGCATTATTTTCTTATTGATAATTAGAATTGCTAACTATATTAAAGTGTAATAACTATTACAAACGTTGTAAATATAAAAATCTAAATTTAATTTATTCAACCTTAATATAATTGTAGATTTCGAACTAAATAATTATTTATGTAAAAGAGATAGTTTTAATTTTAAATATTAGCCAAAAAAATTCTATCATTTTAACATATAACATTTCAAGGTATTCAAAGTACAAAACTAGAAATACATGAAAATATGTAGGAAAAATTTGAAAGTATAAATGGTTCGGTTCGGTTAATTCGGTTAACCGATTTTCGGTTAATTCGGTTTTCTGTTTATTCGGTTTTGTCAGTTTTCGGTTAATTTCGGTTCGGTTTCGTCGGTTAACGGTTCAGTTTCGGTTAATGGTTCGGTTTTTGCTCACGCCTAACATCGGGATCACCCCCAATCATAACCGACAAGTCAGTAACGGATTCTTAGGGGAATAATCCCTGTAAATCAGCTGACGGTTATTCAAAGCAAGGGCTATAAATACCAGGTAAGGAGGAATGAGATGGACACCACAGAATACACACGAAACTCACTCTAAATAACCCATACTAACCGGACACCCGAACCCAGCAACCAGGCCCATACAGGCCCACTGGGTAAAACAGCGTAACACACACCCCCAATCATAACCGACAAGTCAGTAACATATTCTTAGGGGAATAATCCCTGTAAATCAGCGGACGATTACACAAAGCAGGATAAGGAGGATTGAGATGGACAACACAAAATACACACGAAACTCACTCTTATTTTCGATCGATACTTATTCTCACGCCGGAGGATCGTTACAGAGAGACCTTCCCTATCTGGAACGCCTTAACTGGTGTTGTTTTCATTGTGCGTGGGTGTGAAGATTCAGAGAGCACCGGTGGATCGAAGTTCAACCCAGGCCGAAACCACACGGAGCTGAACTACGTATTTACAGTATGCATGTTGATTTGTCAAAGTTAATTATAAGATCTCATGTTCTTGAATAAAACAATTACAATTAAACGTTTTAAACAGAATCATATCACAAAATGACAAAGTGTCATAAGAGACGAGATCGAGTCTTGCTTCCAAAGACCAACTTCCTGGTTAAAAAAAGTCTTGCTTCCAAAGACCAACTTCATGGTTAAAAAAAAGCTTGATATAAAATATAAACAAATGTTTTCAAAACCATAACCGGATTAAAAATTGAATGACGCCATTTAATGTCATGGATAAATAAAGATATAAATATTAAAGCAAAAAAATTCTCAGGCGGCATCAAACACCCAAAATTCTTTGAAATCAATCCAATCGAACCAAGATCAATTGGAAATCAAACTTCACAAAAGATTGGGAAATGATTAAATTGTGCAACATGAAACGCCCTTCAAGTTAAAACCTTGGGTTAATTTCAATCGAAACAACCGATTAATCATAATAATCTTACTTGAAGCCCCTGAACTCATTTTGAATCTGTTTGAGTTGAAACCAAATGAATCCACCCAAGGAAAACCTTTAACTTAATTCATTTGAGCTTTCTTTAAACCCAATTCCATATAATCAATCATATGCACACACACCATACTAGATCAATATCTCCTTCGAAACTGCTCCCGTTAGAAATCGTCTTTCCAAGCAATCTAAACCGGAATTGATAGGGGGCTACTACTCATAACCATCTGAGAAAGGTGCACACTTAAATAATTGAGTTATTATACATGAAATTGTCTCGAACTGATATCTCTTTGTCACGACCATTCAATCATCTGTTCATCATCTATTCTGATCCAATTCGGGTAATTCAACACTCAAACACACTGGATTTTACGTATGGAAGAAACGCCCCATATTGTTTGGATTATCACAAACGAATTGAGGTTCAATTGAATCATATTAAAGTTAGGGTTCTTCGAAATAGGAAGTTCGAAATAGGGAGGTTATTTTAAATAGCTTTTTTAAAACTTTTGTCTGAGTTTTAACCATATCAGGGCTTCAAACTAAAAAAGTATTTTAAATAAAACATAAATCATTTCATTTAAATTAACACTTTGAAAATCATTAAGTAAATATTTTGACATATATATTAATAGTTAATTATTAAAAACTAATAATTTTCACATTTTAATTTCAAAGTTAATATATTCAAATTGTTAAACTAAATATTCTTTATTCTATAATTATGTTTCCTTTATTATTAATTATTATTTTCAAGTTCTATTATTAACAATTTTAGACATGTGAAGCTTATAAGCTACTTATCATATGCAAAGGCCACATCCTTCAGTGCTCTAAGAGTCCCCAGTCATTTCAGGCGACCACCACGACGACTCGAAAGGTTTTTTGGTGAGAGGATATGAAACGAGAAGATTTGCTGATAAATATATAGAGAAATGGTAGGATAAGAAGTTATTTTATTTAACAAACATATTTAATTAACTTATTCTAATTAATATATGAGTTAATGCATATGATTAAATACACTATATTAAGTATTATTTAATTTATAATAATTTAAATTAACATTATATTTATATTTTTACTATTTAAATTAATTATTATATTATTAACCAAATACTATTTAGCAGATATTTACATGATAATAATAATAATAATAATAATAATAATAATAATAATAATAATAATAATAATAATAATAATAATAATAATAATAAATAATAATGTAATCAATATTTAAGGCTGATCAGAAAAGACTCAGTAGCACTCGCGCATCACGTAAGCCAATTCATTATACATAACATATAGAAAACAATAATAAATATCTATATTATCTATACTATTTATAAAGCATTTTAGGATGTCAAGATAATATTTTATCTTGACCTTAAGACATCTACATAGTTAGTATGGTAATATTATGGTGGATTTTAATGTAATAATTTTAATACCTATGAATTCATTGAATTTAATAATAATAATAATAATAATAATAATAATAATAATAATAATAATAATAATAATAATAATAACAATAACAACAACAGTGGTATTTAAAGCAATTATAATAGTTAATTTACAACATAATAATAATTTTAGTAGTAAATAATATTACGTAGTAATATACAAGTTATCAAACTAAAAATATACAAGCTCTCAAAACTGCTTCAATTTTTTTTTATCTTATATCGTTTTTCAAACTAGTTTCCACAAAAGCGTATATAAATATAACATACGACGTCCAATGTGTCCTTACGAAATACTAATGGTTCTATTAAATTCAGCATTAAATGCAATTCACGTGTAAGATCAAATATTACACTCATTGTATGTTTTCTTTTTAAATTGTTATGGTATATATGTAGGTTGGGATAGCAAAACATGTTAAACACCCATGAAACGACCCAACATGATACGATTAACACGAGTGTAAAACACAAACATTACACAATAAGCTAAACGTGCCATTTTCTTCGAACACGCGTGAACATAAACCTATTAAAATTAAAACATGTTGCACAACTTGATCTGTTATGACACGTACGATAAATATCACATGTTTAATTACATAACATAACATTAATTACATTATAATCTATAAATATCTATATTATCTATACTATTTTATATAATATATAGAAAACAATAATAAATATCTATATTAATATTATGGTGGTTTTAATGTAATATTTTTGAATCCTTATGAATTCATTGAATTAATAATAATAATAATAATAATAATAATAATAATAATAATAATAATAATAATAGTATTTAACGTAATTATAATAGTTAATTTACAAAATAATAATAACTTTAGTTAATTTACAAAGTTATTAAAATAAAAATATATAAGCTCTCAAAACTGCTTTAAGGTTCTTAATCTTATATTGATTTTCTTTTATAATAATAAAACATGATTGTTTATAAAATTTAAATTTATCGTTATGATATATCAACATTTCGACATGATTTTTTTTTCAAAACATAGTTGTCAATATAATTATTATCCATATATACGGATTGAATAATAATATATAAGTAATCGAAACCAAGTGTTATAAATTTTAACAACCCGATAATTTTTTATTATTTTTTTGAACGAAAAACGAATAATTTTTAAGTACGGTCACCCGGGTAAACCATTAGCGAAAGACCACCCACGCCCGCAAACACGGACAACGCTATTGACCCGGCTCGTCCACCATTTTAAGAGAAACCCACCGCCCAGAGGCCCGGTGTAATAAAACCCGGTGGCCCAACCTAGTGGGCCTCCAACACATAACCTCAATTTTAAAAGGTCCGTTTCATCTCTCCCCTTATATATATGCGTACGTTTCCAAACCCTAGATCTAAAATACTAACATCGATCACAAATCACCGGGCAGCAGGCCGGCGATATGATGTCGAAATCTGATATATCGGATCTATTTCCGGCGATGACATTGGAGGATTCGTCACAAATGGTGGATGAATTAGATGGGCCTTCAATAACATTGAAGCATACTGCTTCAGGAAAACGGTTAGGAAGAAGAAGAAAAAATACAAGGTGAAAGATGGGAGTCATGAGGCGGCATTGGAGCATAATTCAAGAAAGTGTAAAAAGAAAAAAAAAGGATGATGAGAGTACTGATCTGCAGGCACCTGATATATCGGATCTATTTCCGGCGATGACGTTGGAGGATTCGTCAGGAAAATTGAAGAATGAAGAACAAAGGGTGGATGAATTAGATGGGCCTTCAATAACATTGAAGCATACTGCTTCAGGAAAAATGGTTAGGAAGCTGAAGAGAAAATACAAGGTGAAAGATGGGAGTCATGAGGCGGCATTGGAGCATACTTCAAGAAAGTGTAAAAAGAATAAAAAAAAGGATGATGATGATCAGGTGGAAGATGATGAGACTCTGCAGGCACCTGAGCATAAATCTTCAGGAAAATTGAGAAAGAGGAAAAAACATTATAAGGAGGTGAAAGTGAAAGATGATGAGACTCATGAGGTACCTGATCAGTATACTTCAGGAGAATTGAAGGAAGAAGAGGCGGAAGAGTGGAGTAAGTTTCGCGGTGTGAAGAAGTCGGCGGATAGGTTTATGGCTTTGATAAGGTATCCTGTGAGTCGTGGTGGTGGCTTGAAATGGCTAGGGTCTTTTAAGGCACCCAAGGATGCAGCCTTGGCCTATGATAAAGCGGCTTATAAGCTTTACAATTCTAAACTAATGCTTAATTTCCCGGATGTGATTGAGGACCCGCATCCGGGATTTATGTGGAGCCCACGACGGTGACTCGATCCTCCACTGTTGTCCGTCTGCTCATGCATGGTCAGGCTAGCTTTTGAATAACCTACAGTTTGAAAATCTCAGATTATATGAATATGTTTTTGTTTGAAACTGTGTTATATATATGGATCGCTGGTGAAAATGTGGAAGGTGGTTTTTCAATGTGTTGATGCTAATTAACATGATCGATCAGGTGCTAATTTGATGAGCTCGATGAGTCGATGGAGTCGGTTTTGTTGTGTTTTGACTGAAGTTATATATATGTATATATATATATATATATATATATATATATATATATATATATATATATATATATATATATATATATATATGTTGTCTAGGCTATTGAACTATGCAAGCCATGCACACGTGGGATAAAGCCATGCACATGTAGGATGGAGTCATGCTCACGTGGGAGTTTAAGTTAACAGTCTTATATATGAGTCGAATGTGGGTCAAGTTGAATAAGTCAGTCATAGTTAAGTTGATATTCTGTTAGCTGGTTTTCAGCTAAGTTGTTGAGTCTTTCTCTAGAGTTATTTTCGTTTTTCTGTTATGCATTGTAAGCCTATTTAAAGGCAGTCGACTGAGGTTAATAAGATCATCACATTCACGAGAGTTTCTTTGTTATATCACTTGAATTACTTCATAGGCATGCAGGATGCGTTTACTTTGGATGTGTTGGAGGTGCCGCAGGGGTCTGGATCGGATTTGTTTGGGACAAAAAAGGACACAATGTCACAAATTATATATCATGTTATTCGAGGTGCGTCTGATCTCAGGTGGTTAAGTTTTTTCTCTTTCTTTCTTTCTTTCTTCTTATGCAGTGAGATTTGAGGGTGTATATTGGTTTAACTTAATTAAGGCCGGGCTAAGGCTCTTAATTACGTACTATGAATTGAGTTAAATGATGACTGGTTGCAAGCTGTGAATTGACCTCGTCACTTAATTAATTTACTAGAAAGAAAGAATAGGTTAAGAGATCGACTTGGAATCAACAAAAGTAATTAAATAGATAAAGAAATAAATAGTTGATGGCTCCCAATATATATATAATGACAGTTTTGCTTCTTGTGCACAAGTCAATTTTCATTGGAACTATATTGATTTAAGGTTCTTAATCTTATATTGATTTAAGGTTCTTAATTTTAGAATTATCCTACAAATCTATAGAGGGAAGACTATGGTTTTTATTTTACATCAAATGACTTACACACGTATTATACCTACTTAATTTTAAATCTATAATTAGCTCTTGTCATAGGACTATAACCTCACCCACTTAGAAAGAAAACATTTATTACTCTCCTAGTAATTCTAGTAATATTTGATGCATTGGTAAAAAAGAGCCGAGTAAAAACAAGCAGCATTAAAAACTAATCAGGTTAACAAAATACTAATCTCATATTAATAGTTTATTAATATATTTAATTAGATTTGTTATTTAGGTAGGACATCACACATGTTAGCACACTTACTATTTCCTAGTTCCTCCGTAGTTCATGCATATGTTACGTGCATGTGCCTAGGCCATGCATGTGGGCTTAGGTCCACCAATGACTTGCCACACCAGTCAGTCATATGACCCATTAAACCCTAGGGTTGAGCCCAATATTTTCAACATGACTTGCCTCTGGTGATATGGCCCATTAAACCATAGGGTATAGGGTTGAGCCCAACAACTTCCATCTAAAAGAGAACCCAAGGACTCTAATAACTAATAAGTTTATTCTAATGAGTTTAGAAGTTTAAGAACATTATCCTAAATGTACTCCGGTGATCACAGTGATCACAGCTCTGCATGCATCCCAATTCCCAAATCCCCATTTTCACACCGAATCATGATCACCACCTAACCATGCCACTGAACTGAAACTCAAGAACCCCAAAACCTCAAAAAAATCTAAACTTTTTATCAACATTTTGCATGAGCAATCATGGGTTTCACAATGGTTCTGAATCTCCTCCTGTTAATAGCCATGGTTGCCACCAACATCCTCTCTCTCTACCACCTCTCCACCACCACAACCACCACCAAACCACCACCCACTAACCCTAACCATAACCCTAACCCTAACCCTCCTCCCCCCGACCACCTCCTCCGCCAGCTTCACACCATACGCGCCACCATCACCCACCTCACGCGCCTCCACACCACCACCACCGCCACCTCCGCCGTCCCGCCGGAGCTCCTCCTCCATACCCAACTCTCCCCCATCGCCTCCGCCTGCCGCCACCACCCCCACCTCCTCCACCAGTACATGAACTACACCCCCTTCTCCCTCTGTCCGCCGTCGTCCTCCGCCGCCGGAGAGCCGCTGATCCTCCGTGGGTGCCACCCGCTCCCCCGCCGGCGTTGCTTCTCTCCGACTACCACTAAACCTCCCTCTTCACTTCCGACGAACCCCTTTTCTCCGGTGCCGGAGACTTCCATTCTATGGCACAATTACAACTGCAAAACCCTAAATTGTCTAAACTCTAATCAGGGTTTCGATTTCAGCAACGAGAAATCAAAGTTCTTAAGCTACAAATCAAATCTTGATCTCCCAATTTCGCAACTAATCAGCATCGCTAACAGCTCAAAATCCATTCTCCGATTAGCGTTAGACATCGGCGGTGGTACGGCGACTTTCGCCGCTCAAATGAAACAACAAAACGTGACGGTGGTGACCACCACCATGAGCTTGGGTGCACCGTACAACGAAGTGGCTGCACTCAGGGGATTAGTGGCATTACATGCGCCATTGCAGCAGAGGTTACCTCTGTTCGATGGGGTTTTGGATCTGGTGCGGTGTGGGCATGCTGTAAACAGGTGGATACCTCTGCAATCGATGGAGTTTTTGCTGTATGATGTTGATAGAGTGTTGAGAGGTGGTGGGTTCTTGTGGGTTGATCGTTTTTTCAGCAAAAGGGTGGATCTTGATGAGGTTTATCGGCCATTGATGGAGAAATTAGGGTACAAGATTGTGAAATGGGCTGTGGGGAAGAAGATGGCTTCGAAGCATGGTGAGGTTTATTTGACTGCACTTTTGCAGAAGCCTGTTTCGAGATGACGTACAGTGAAGAATCTTGATGTTCTTGAGGTACCATTATGAATTTTGTTGTTGTTTATCTTGTGCATCTGTCAAATTATGTTATGCTGGTGTACTTTGAATGTCAAATCTGTCAATTTGTGAGGAGGGATTCAAACGTCAAAGGTTGTAAATGGAAGGTATTTTCATTGTAGTTCTTGGGGTCTTTATGCATTATCGTGTTGGTGTTAGTGTATGAGGCTTAAGGTAAAGATCAAGATTATGAAATACACTATGCAAATTTCTTCATGTACAGGGTAAGCAGTCATGTTTTGATGTTTGTAGCTGTTTGAGAGAAGATTTTGGCTTTATATAAGGCTTTGGATGAATTGCTTGTGAATTTGTGATTAGTTGAAAACAGATTGTCATATTTCTTTCTTTCTTCTTATGCAGTGAGATTTGAGGGTGTATATTGGTTTAACTTAATTAAGGCCGGGCTAAGGCTCTTAATTACGTACTATGAATTGAGTTAAATGATGACTGGTTGCAAGCTGTGAATTGACCTCGTCACTTAATTAATTTACTAGAAAGAAAGAATAGGTTAAGAGATCGACTTGGAATCAACAAAGTAATTAAATAGATAAAGAAATAAATAGTTGATGGCTCCCAATATATATATAATGACAGTTTTGCTTCTTGTGCACAAGTCCATTTTCATTGGAACTATGGTTGGGTTGATGTAAGAATGTCCCACCATTTCATGTTATAAAGGAATTGAAATCAAAATCACCGCAGGATCGAGTTGGTTCGACTATTTCATGTTAAATAAAAATTATTGTAAAAGTAACCGAATCGTAACCATTCTCAGCTCTATGCTAACGTAACGTAGGACGCTAGGACCACACAACCAACCTGTGTTTGAGAAGAGAAGAGAAGAGAAGAGAAGAGAAGAGAAGAGAAGGGTGGTTGAAAAAGATGGATGTATAGTAGTGTTAGGTTCAAAGAGCTCAAACACACGAACACAATCACGAGAACAATAAAATCAAAAGCAATAAACGAGACATGAGATTTATAGTGGTTCGATTACGGTGTGTAACCTACGTTCACTTGGGGCAACTAGGGTTTTCTTTTATTGAGGTGTTAAATGTTAACAAGTACAAGAGATATATTTATAGTAACTAGACAATTAGGGTTAACACTCTTTGCTTAAAATAGCAAACTGGGCTTTAGGGCGGCCGTCCCTTAATCTTCTAATTCTGTCTTTGGTTAATACCGGGCTCACCCGAGATGGGTTGGAGCCCACAACTTAACAATCTCCCACTTGGGCTTCGAGACATCTTCTCTAACCCACCACTTGAATACGTCAAACACTTCAACCTGCTTCCACCTGGATGCGTAAAATGTCTTCAACTGCATTGTCTTGTACTTATAAATAAACCCGAATTGGTTTAGCTCCTCCTAGTTGCCCCCACCTTCTCAACTATTCCTGAAGGCCAGCTGAAGCCTTGCAAAGCTTCAACTTATCCAGCATGATAGACTTAGTAAACATGTCTGCTGGATTCTTGTTCCCCTTGATGTTGTTCAACTGAATAGTACCTTTGCTGATTAGCCCTCTGATGAAATGATATCTGATATGAATGTGCTTCGTCTTCCCATGATGAGAGCGATTCTTTGCTAGTTTAACAACACTTTCATTATCACAGTACAACGGATACTTTGCCTGTTTTCTGCCTAACTCACACAGAAAATTCTTCAACCAAACGAGCTCTTTACTAGCCTCAGCAGCTGCCATGTACTCAGCCTCTGTAGTAGAAAGTGCCACGCTCTTTTGGAGCCTAGACATCCAACAAATTGCTGTATCACCCATAGTGAACACATACCCTGTAGTACTCTTGTAGGTCTCATTACATCCACCCAAATCAGCATCTGAATAACCTTTGAGAATTGCATCTCTACCCTTGAAACATAATGCCATCTTTGAAGTAACCTTCAAATATCTAAGCAGCTACTTAACTGCTTCCCAGTGTTCTCTCCCCGGATTAGACATATACCTGCTGACAACTCCCACTGCGTGAGCAATATCAGGCCTTGTGCATACCATTGCATACATAAGACTGTCCACATCTGATGCATAAGGAACCTTCGCCATCTCAGCCTTGTCTTTCTCTGTCTTTGGAGACTGATCTTTAGAAAGCTTAATATTATGACAACCCGGAAAAATTCGTGATTTATTTATGTGATTTTATATTACTTTTATTAATATAATAATAATAATAATAATAATGTTAGTGTTGTTATTAATAAAAATAATTTATAAAAGTTTATTTAACTTTTAAATATTTAAAAACTTAAAATAAGAAGTTAAGGGGGTAATTTTGTAATTTTTGAAACCTGTTTTAAAATCTTTGGACATAAAATGATACATAATGTAAACCTCAGGGACTAAATGTGTAAATTGTTTTAAATCCCAACCCACCGCCCTTCCCGTCGACCTCCCCTCCGGCCACCTCTCCGGCGTGGCTCCGGCGAGCCACCACAGCCAAATCACTCAATTTCAACTCGATTAAATCGTCCCGACACCTTCTAGTGGGAGATTCAAATCTGACACCCACCTCAATTTGATAATTTGAGTGCGTTTACAACCAAACCCACTTTTCCTTCTTTTTCGGCCGACCAACCACTACAAATCGCACTAAAACACTTAAATAATCAAACTAACTTCGCACTAATGAACTTTTAATCATTTATAACCTTCCTTCAAGTCCAATTGCATCTGAAACAAATACATACATCAACTGCAATCCCCATCTTCGGTCGCGACCTGCAACTTAATGGGGATCTATGCTTAGAGCTTCCAAACACGAAATTGATAGAGGACTTTGTGTCACACCCTCAAAATCCGCTAATGGGGTTTTACCGTCAGGCGTGTGACATAACCAGGATCTCAGATAAGCATCAGTTACACCAAACGACTCGATAATTACAAATCATATAAGTTGCTTAGTTTTAATGAAACAAACCAAATATATTTAAGTATTGCGGAAGCGAAAACAGGAAAATATTTAACAACGATTTTGGAACACGCAAACACGCGTCCAATCCAATTAAAGTAAAGTAAATGCAAATTAAATCTTGAAAACAGTTTGTGGTGAATACGGAATGACATACTGTAGATGCTGTGCTCCTAAACGTGCCACATCAATGTCCTGAGAGAAAACATGCAAAATCTCAGTACAAGACTGGTGAGTTCACAGGTTTATCAGAAAACAGTAAGTATCAGTAATGAAATTCCTGGATTTTATAATCCAATAAGTATCAGTAATGAAATTCCCGGATTATGTAATCCAATAAGTATCAGTAATGAAATTCCCGGATTATGTAATCCAATAAGTATCAGTAATGAAATTCCCGGATTATGTAATCCAATAAGTATCAGTAATGAAATTCCCGGATTATGTAATAAAAGCATATCATGGGTAGCTAGTCCATAATGATCACTATGTGTACGAAGTCGCGACTGAGCTGACATGCAATCAAATAATAAAACAGGCCCGGATGTGGATCACACCACAACACTTGTAATTAGGCTAACCGTTCACCGTTTGACGAACGTTGTGCTAGCGCGACTAGCCCGGGTAGGGTATGTCAATCCCAGTAGTACTACTAACAATCACCTCGCTAAGTCCATATTAACGTTCCGATGGGCAAGTATAACACCATAGTATCAAGTATATGCAGTATTACAAAAATCCAATGTAATGTAACGTTTATGAAAACAACATGTTTCTCTCCCCCAAAAGAGTATATAAGTAAAAGTGGGCTTGTAAACTCACTTGACGTGTAAGTATGTATATAAGATAATTAAATGGGATGATAATCGTCGTTCCAACGAACGCCTTCACGAGGTACCTAAACATGTATATATACATTTTAAGATTTAGATTATTAATAAGGTTTAACGATTATACGCGAACTAGGGTTTCGATAAGTATTTGGGGTTTTTATAAGTAATAAGTTTTTAACGTAATCATTTATGTTTTGATTCAATTAAAAAGACTATTCATTTAATTATCTTAAAAGAAAACAATTTAAATATAAAGGTTGGATATATATTTAAAATATCATTGGATCAAAAGATTTATGATCTATTATTTGAAACAAATGATAAGTAATAAGTTAAATTAGGAACATAATACAATTGTATTATTGAACATGTAATGTTTAAATAAACAATATTTAAATCTATAAAAGTCAGTTTGATTATATCATTTGTTTTGAAATTAATAAAAATAAATGTTAAGATATTTTAGGAAATAAATTCCAGTAAATTAATTTGGTGATTTAAAAATAAACAACGTTTATAAAATAATTTTTATAATTTTTAGGTATTTTTTCGTAATTTTTAAAAGCTTAGAAGGCTATTAAAAAATAAATGCGGTGGCCCGGGGTCGAACTCGGGACCTCTCGGATGGGTAATGGGCAGGGAGCCGGTGAACCAGAGGCCGTGGCCGTGGTAATACCCGGGTTTTAAATCTTTTAAACACAAACCTCAACATTCCCCCCAAATCCGAAGAACCCTAGATCTTTGAATCCAAAATCGAAACCCAATTCGATGTTGATAACGTTCGAATCCATGGGGCTTTTCTTCCCCATGATCAAACGAGTATTTAGGTGTATTCAATTACCCGTATGCGTTCGAATTGAAGATAATCCCAGCGAAGAACAAACCGCGACAGGGGAGAAATGATTCGAGGTGCAAACGCTGATGATAACCCAATTAACTTTGTGGTGAGATTCGTGTGATGTTCTAGATGCAAAGCCCTATGCTAATTTCATGAAATAGAACTCAGAAGGTGGGATTCGACTATGTTGCAGGTCGTGTTTAATGAGGATGGTCGAATGTGGTGTCTGTGTTTGTTTTAGCTGAAATTAAACTCATTGGAAGGTTTTAAACGATTAGAAGTTTATTAATGCGCCATTAATTTGATTATTACTAATGTTCAGTGCGCGATCGTGGTGGTTTCTTTCGGCCGAAGTGGAGGTGGTCGGGTTTGGTGGTAATTGCACTAAGAATTCTTAAATTGAAAGTTGCCCCACGTTCGATTCATCCACTGAAATGTGTCGGGGATATTAATCTGGTCAAAAACGCGTTCGTTTGGGTGTTGGGGGAGTCACCGGAGTTGGCCGGAGAGTGGCCGGACGGTGAAGAGAGGGTGACGGGCGGGGGGTGGGTTTTGAAAAGAAAATTTACACATTTGGTCCCTAGAGTTTTGTAAGGTTATTATTTCATGCTGAAAGTTTCTAAAACAGGTTTCAAGAATTACAAAGTTACCCCCTTAACTTCTTATTTTAAGTTTTAAATAGTTTTTTTTAGTTTAATAATTCTTATGAATTATTAATAGTATTATTATTATTATTATTATTATTATTATTATTATTATTATTATTATTATTTACATTATTATTATATTACTTATTCATAAAATAATTATAAACAAGTTTTAGAATTTTAAAATTTAAATCCTAAAATTTACCGAAATTTTCCGGGTTGTCACACTTTGCATTAAGAACCTCATTCGAAGCTAACCTCAAAGTTAATTTGATTAACAACAACGTTTAGGTATCGAACCGATCTCATGACAGTCGCGACTTGTTCTTCGCCTGTTCATCATAGTATACACCTTCAAATCAAACGCAAACAGGTAATTAAACCTACACACAGACTCGTTTTTACAAGGGGAACAATAGCCCCATGATTTCAGATGCAATTGAAATCGAATTGGGGTTCAGTTTGGCTGGGATTCGAACCTAGGGTTCTTGGTGAATTGGGGTTTGATTGAGATTGTGCTTAAAACCATTTGGAACCAACTCCTAATGCGGCTCTAAGCCTTTGGTTCACCGGTTCAGTCTCCAATTGCCATTCATGAGGTCCCGGGTTCGACCCCGGGCACCTCCTATTATTTTTAATGCCTTTTTACAGCTTTTAAAAATATAAAAAAAAATTCTAAAAATATAAAAATAAGTTTTAAAAACTTCCTTTATTTTAAAAGTGTCTAATTAATTTTCTATAAATTTATTTATTAAAAACACCTTAAAAATATTTATAAAATATTATTTATAAATGTTATAAATAGCCATTTTTATAAAAACCAACTCTAAATAATAATTTAAATTACTAATTTATTATTTAACACTATATTATCTTTAATCATGGATAAACCATGATAATTGTGGAAATTATAAAGATTTTATAATTTCATAAATTATTTACAAGTGTTATTTGTTATTTCTTATAAAATATACTAATTGAATGTATAGATTAATAATAAATTAAAACTTGTAAACATTATTTATTTGATAAGATAAATACAAATTAGATTTTATAAATTTAATTATAAAATCTTATACATATTTAAATAATGTCTATAATTTATTTAGAACATAATGATATGTTAAAATCATTATTAAATTAATCAAATGAAATACAAATCTTTAGTTATTAAAGAATTGACAAAAATAATTAAATGATTTAATTATACGTTTACAACAATTCCTAGAAAACCAAATCCTAGATCAATTGAACTCCAGGTTCAAGATCTAACTTATTTAGGTTATGGATTTGTATCTATTTGCTTATGTGAATTATAATTCCTTAAGAGGAATTTACTAGCTTGTCAACACCACACAAGAACTGAGGTGAGTTCATACTTAACTGTTCCCCTTTTTAATCATTTAAATGTTTTGGGGAGGAATACATGTTTCCAAATTATTTTGTGTATTATGTTAAATAATAATTGAATCACATTTATGATTACATATGGTTACAATGAAAATCCTTCTCTGTAAACTGGACTATAAACAAGCAGGGATCTTTTGGATAGTACTATCGGGGAGTGACTGACCCCCACAACGGTTTGGACATGTGGTCCTTACCAAGATGCACAAAGATCTTGTTGTCATTCGGGATGACTGTTCTGGTGTTGAGAAGGCAGATTTGATGTCCACTATGTAAAGTTTGTAATTATAGTTCCACTTACAACCCATATGAGGATAAATGTAAAGAGAGGATTCGCGCCCTCTGATTTGAATTATTATAACTAACATAATATACACATAAAATGGAAAAGGGAAAATAAACTATGATACATGGGCAAATCCTATGTGAAGGATTTGTTGGCTTGTACATAGTAAGAATGTGGGATAGCAAGTTCACCTTATAAAAGGGTTCCGACAGGCTATTCATATACAAATAAACTATGATACATGGGCAAATCCTATGTGAAGGATTTGTTGGCTTGTACTTAGTAAGTATATGGGATAGGGAGTTCACCTTATAAAAGGGTTCCATATCTTCACAAAATAAACCCTTCTTTGAATGATAATTGATGATTTATCATATATGTTTTACTCACCTATGAACTCACCAACCCTGTGTTGACACTTGATTTACATGTATTCTCAGGTATCTAGTAGGAGCTTATGGACATGCACGTAGGATCATATAAGAGCTCAAGATACATATTGTTTATTATCTGAGATATGATTAGACGTGTTGTTAAGATACAATCTATCTTTTATTCCGCTACTCTGAATATTAATGAATGATTATCTAAAATTTATCATATAGATAACTGCATCTCATGTGTAACTACTGTGTTCGATCCTGTTTGCTCACCCTCCGTGATAAATTCCAGACCCGGAATTTGAGGGTGTGACAAATATGACTAGCCAATGGTGTACTTCGAGTAGTAGTCTTCTCATCATTCATTCTGAACTTTTCTAATATCTTCTGAATGTATTTCTCCTGAGATAAAATTAGAGAACCGTTCTTGTGATCTCTGGTGATGCTCATGCCAAGTATCTTCTTAGCTGGACCAAATCTTTCATTTCAAACTCTGCAGACAACTGTTTCTTCAACTTGTTAATCTCTGCAATATCTGAACCTGCTATCAGCACATCATCAACTTCTTGAGGTAGCAACAGTGATCCATCTCACATCTCCTATACCCGTTTCTGCCCATAAAGCCATCAAACTTCAAATACCACTGTCTGGGCGCCTGTTTTAAACCATACAAACTTTTCTGTAGCTTACACACTAAGTTTTCTTTTCCTTTAACCTGAAAACCCTCTGGTTGTGCCATATAAATAGTCTCATCAAGATCACCATGCAGAAACGCAGTCTTCACATCTAACTGCTCCAAATGTAACTTCTCTGCTGCAACTATACTAATCACCAATCTAATTATAGTCATCTTAACCACAGGAGCAAATATCTCACTGTAGTCAACCCCCTGTTTCTGTTGAAACCCCTTAGCGACCAATCTTGCTTTGTATCGTTTGTTACCATTGTGATCATCCTTAACACTGTAGAGCCATTTATTCTGTAGAACTCTTTTATCTGGTGGAAGCTTAGTTAAGACCCATGTATTATTCTTCATTAAAGAGTTCATCTCATCCTGCATTGCATGCTCCCACTGAAGCGAATCTTTCAACTCAACTGCTTATGAGTAACTTTCTAGTTCACCATCCTCAGTTAAAAGAAGATAATTAACTGAAGGACTGTACCGGGTAGGCTGCTTAGAAACTTTGGTGGATCTCCTGACCCAATGAGATTGGTCTGGAGTCTGTGGGTGATGTTCATCTTCAGAATCTAAACTCCCACTATCAGAAGCTTCCACTGCCTCTTCATCTCCACCCATACCACCATCTTCAAACTCAGGAACTGTATCATCTTCAGTTTCTATCTCTGGTTCATTAACTGGATCTGGATCTGGTTGTTTCTGAGCATCAACATCAAATTCAACTTGCTCTTTCTGAACCTCTGAAGTGGTTGTGTTTCTATTTTTGTATAACTCAGCCTCATTAAAAGTAGCATGCTTACTTCTGATTAATTTTCTGTTTTCAAAATCCCAAAGCCTGTAGCCCATACTGTCAAAACCATAACCAATGAAGGTGTACTTCTTGGCTTTGGCATCAAGCTTGTCACCATCTTTCACTAGATCATAGGCACTGCACCCGAATACTTTCAAATGCCCAAATTTAACAGATTCACCTTTCCACTCTTCTTCTGGTATCTTGAAACCCAACGGAACAGATGGTCCCCGATTAATTAAGTAGGCAGCAGTATTAATTGCATCTGTCCAGAACATCTTTGGAAGCCCTGAATTAATTCTCATACTTCTGGCTCTTTCATTCAATGTTCTGTTCATACGTTCTGCGACTCCATTTTGTTGAGGAGTGCCCGGGACTGTATAAATCATTCGAATACCATTCTCTGCACAGTAGTTCTGGAACTCTTTGCTGATGTATTCACCTCCGTTGTCCGACTTCAAGCATTTCACCCTTCAAATCAGTTTCCAATTCAACAACAGTTTTCCGTTTCTTAAAAACATCAAAAACTTCAGATTTATTTTTAAGAAAGTAGACCCATACCTTATGTCACATCCCGGCGGAAGCGTGAACGAAACGGATGGAATGTGACTAGCTTTTATCAGAGTGCAGTGGTTTATATTAAATAAACACAGATTAAATAGAAACATAATACAGACATGCTTTTTTTTATTTCTTAATATTCAAGATTACATCTTGTTACATAATACACCAAAATTAGATATAACTAGTTACAACTAAATTACAACATATCTAAAATTTACACAGACCCGTCCTACGACTTTGCCCCAACCATCATGAATCCCAAAGCTGAAATCAAAGGTGTTACTCATTTCCTGAAAAAGTATACTTAAAACAGTCAACAAAATGTTGGTGAGAACATAGGTTTAATCCAAACAAATATTTTGTTGATGTGTTAACCATAACCAAAATTACAACCAAACCTGCTCAAACATAATCATACTGTCACGAAATATTAAGAATCAGATAATATTACATCCTAACCCCCATTCGGTTAGATGCAGGAAAATAGTAGCAACCCTCATCCGGTTGGTACAAATATCCTCCTAAGTAGCGCTACTAATATTATCGACCGGTTCCTCATTCGAACTAATGGTTGTGTCGCAAATGACAGTAAGCAAACAAAATATTTTCAAAAGTAACACATCAACCACAAGTATACTTTTCCCCCAAAACGTTACGAAATACCAAACGGTTGAAAATGGGGCTATGAACTCACCGTATCTTCCCACTTGAACCTAACAAGATAGTTCACAGTGTCAGATAATACTTCAAATATTTTTTTCTGGTTTTCATTGACTGTAAAATTTATAGAAACACCTTCGAGTCTCCAAAATTTCTTAATTCAAAATAAATTGTGATTTATTCAAAAATCACACATAAAATAGCTATAATTGCTCAAAAATTACCAAAACTGGTAAAATATAAGTTTGAACAATCTGAACTTTTTCATAAATTTCCCAGCCTTAATTTCCTCACAAACTATTTCCTATAAATTCCACAATATTCTCAATATTTATCATAATATCCTCTGCAGTCCAATAATTCCTCAAAATTTTATAGAAATTCTTCCAATAATTCAGTAATATCACATAAATTTTATAGAACCCAATTCTTGACAGATTATTATCTGTAAATTTCATAATAATTCCATAATTACTTAAAAATACTTCTGTTCATAATTAATTCCCAAATTTTAAAATAAGACTTCTTATATATATTCAAACATCATATAATTATATCAAAGTCCAAATCAAACTATAATAGCTTCTGTAATTTCTTCAATAATCATAATATTTAACAAAAATAGTTATATTATTCCATAATTCATGAAATTTATATATTCTATGATAAGTGCGTTATTATTTCATCTATGATTTTATCCAGATTTATTATGTCCTTTAAGTATTTATTTCTATTTATTTATTACAGATCATACAAAAATTCGTATTTAAATTATAATAAGGTATAAAATTCTGAAATAATTCCAGAAGCTATTATACCTTAAAATAATCATTCTGAGATTTTATCAGAATTTTATCGAATTTATTTATATTTTTGGCCTTTTTCACCTATTTTCTCATAAAAATAATTTGTATAAATTAATTGGTTTATCAAAATTATACCAACTTCTCCAGTTTATTAATTCAATATAAAAACAAGTATTTTACATGTTTATTCCCACAATTGCTTTCAATAAATATTTATTTGATTTTTCTTAGTTTTAGGTTAAAAATATAAAAATTTAAATATATATTTTTGTAAAAACATAAGGTTTCTGGATTTTAGAATCTTGTTACCCAAGTTTTAAGGTTTCAAGACCTTTAGGAGGGTTTTTGGTGATTACATCTATATACATACATATACACATCGGTATGTATGTGTATATATGTATATGTGTAACATATATGTAATTTAATTGTTCTATTTACCTTAGATGATGTGTGTTAGTGGTGTTCTTCACTGCTGGACTTCGAAAACAGGCTGTTGAGAGTCGTGGATGATGTTGTTGCTTAGGTGAGGGTCGGGTAGGATGATGGTGTGTGTGGTGTTGTTGTAACCGAAAGGTGGGATGATGCAAGGTGGTGATAGTGGTGCTTTTAGAAGGAGAAGACAGAGGTGATGATGATGGTGAGTGATCGATGGTGATGGTGTGTGTTTGCAAAAGAAACCGAGAGAGAAAGATGATGGTGGGTGATCGGGTGCCAAAGAAAACCGAGAGAGAAAGGAGAGTAAAGGTTGTAATTGCTTTGTGTGTTAAATGGCTTCTTTTATAGGATATATAGAGTTGATGACTTATCCTTCTAGGTGTGGAGGTGGCATCATTTGAAGCTAATCATCCGAGGGTATGCCACCTTGAATTTCTTTGGTGATGTGGTGGCAACTTTTAAGGGAGTTCCTAATGTGAACTCTAGGTTCCTAGGTCAACACCCATTTCTATGGTTATGATGATGTTGGGAGGATGGAATTTTCATAGGTTTTTAGTACAAAAACCCGAGGGTTAAAGAGGTTTATGGGGGTGGTTTTGGTGACAAGAAAATCGAGGGGTAAGGGGTGGGAGTGGTTTCTTGGATAGGTGGTATGGTTAGGTGGTATGGTGTGGTAGGTTAATAGGGTAATGGTTTTGTTAATTTGATTTGATTTGGTTGGGTTTTTAATAGGTTTATATGTATACATATATATATATCCGTAAGTATACATATATATACGTGTGCCCATAAACATGTATCTATGTATATGTATATGTTTATATATATGTGCCCGTAAGTCATTATATATATACCCGTAAGTTCATATGTATATATATACATATATGGATTTTTGAGTTATATGAAAATACATTTTATGAACCTATACTATGCAATCATATATTTATTCAATATACATATAAGTTTGGTTCACGTATCGGGTGATATATCAACATGCATACGTAAAAGTTTGTATATATATACACATATGTATAAATTTCGGGCACATACAATTTCGTATATACCTAAACTATTGATACACATACATGCATGTAATATGCATACGTAAAAATATACATATATATGCACATGTACACGTACATCTTATGCACATATATATTTTTTTATTTAAATTTGTCTTAATATTAAACATGCATGTAAGCATGCATATAAGAATATATACACATAACCTTTTAATAATAATTATATAAAATAAAATAATAATAAATAAAAAAAAATTTTTAAGGTTGTTACATTCTCCCCCCGTTAAAAGAATTTCGTCCCGAAATTCTGTGGAGTATGTTTTTAGAAGTTTAACTAAATATTACCTTTAAACTGTCTGAATGCCTATGCCATCACCCCATTCTTAAAATAGATCAGAATGTCATTAATTATAACAAATTTATTTAAGTAGGGTTTACACATTATCTGGTCTTACTCACTACTGGCAGTTTCTACAATATATACACATTCTAGAGTTTGTGATACTAAGCTCAGTTAAGGTACTAAGGCAGTTGAAATGAAACTTCTACTCGCACCAATGTCAAATAAAACTCTAGCATATATGTTGTTAATGAGAAACATACCAGTTATGGTTTCATCTCCAACTTGTCTATTGCAATTATAACGTTCTAGCTTATCTATTGCTACATGAGGGAGCATGGATTTAGTATTCACATGAGGGATTATGATCCAGAACATAATAGTATTAATAGACAAGAAATAACAGTGGCCAGGTGTTATTACTTATTTATTGCAATTATAATGTTCTAGTCATTATCCTCCATGATTCACCAAACCCATTATCAATACCTATGCAATTAATCATCTGAATATTAGTTAACCCAAATGGCATTACAAGAAACTCGTAATGTTCGTAACTAGTTCTGAATGCAATCTTAGAAATGTTATCTTCCTGTACTCTTACTTGATGATATCCAGATCTTAAGTCTATTTTTGAAAAATAACTAGATCCCTGTAGTTTGTCAAACAGATCATCAATTCTAGGGAGTGGATATCTATTCTTTATGGTAACCTTATTAACAAATAATACTGGTGCTCTTCAAGGGGATACACTAGGACGTATGAATCCTTTATCTAACAATTCCTGTAACTGAGTCATGAATTCTTTCATCTCAGTTGGTGCTAAACGATAAGGTACCTTAACAATAGGGCTGTTCCTGGTATCTATTTTAAATTCTACCTGACGAGGGATGGTAACCCAGGTAGTCCATCAAGGAACACATCAGCATATTCATTTATAACAGGAACACTTTCCAAATTTTCCTTATCAAGTTGTGTATCAACAATATGAGCCAAAAATGCCAAACAATTCTTATTGAGGTATTTTCGTGCTTTTTCACAAGTAATCAGTTTCACAGTATTACATGGCTTATCACCATAAATGCAGAAAATTTTGTTTTCCTTGATCAAAGGAATCTTAATCATTTTCTTATCACAATGATTTCAATATGATTTGCACTTAACCAATCCATTCCTACTACGATATCAAATCCTCCTAACTTAATAGGTATCAGATTTATATCAAAACAATACTCATCTAAATTTAAGATGCAATTAGGAATGATTTCATCAACTTCAATTATATTACTATCAGCTAATTCTATTACATAAATGTCACGTAATTTTTCAGATGTTAGACTAATTGATGGTCTAAAAGTATGTGAGACAAAAATGCGGGTTGCTCCTGTATCAAATAATACTTTAGCGTACAGGTTATTGATAAGGAACGTACCCGTAACTACTTCTGGTTTGTGACGAGGTTCGCCAGCTTGTATCACAAAAGCTCTTTCACGAGGTTTGTTCTGGTTAGTTGGAGTCTTACCCTTTCGTTGTGGACATTCGTTCCGGAAATGATTTTCACTTCCACATTGAAAGCAGACGGTTTTGTTGCTAGTAGGGTTTCTACAGTCTCGGGAAATGTGTCCCTTCCTTTTACAGTTATAGCACACCACTGTCATACAGTTTCCTGTATGATATCTCTGACAGATATTGCACTGTGGTGGTTTTTCTAATTTCTTTTCTTGAGTTGTTCCCAAAAAGTTTCTTGGTGGAGATCGGGTTATTCTTTTCTGAGAACTTTCACCAAATCTCTTTCCAGAATGGTTTTCAGTCCATTTCCTCTTTTCTCCTACCTGTTGGTGACTTAATGATCCATTCCTGATCATTTCATCTGTCAGACTTCCTGACAGGATTACTGCCTCCTGGAAGGTTTTGGTTCTAGCTGATTTCACTAATCCCCTTATTTGTGGCACTAATCCCCAAATATACCTTCCTATCCTTTTAGATTCCGGGGTTATCAGGTGTGGCACTAACCTGGATAGTTCATTATACCTATCAGTGTACTTCCGGTGTGCAGATCCTTTCATCTCTAATGCTAGGAATTCAGCTTCCAGTTTTTCTATTTCATTGTACGGGCAGTATTTTTCTATCACTAGGTTTCTAAATTCTTCCCAGCTTAGCTTATTCATAATATTTCTACCTCTAGTATGCATTTCCATTTTCCACCAAGATTGGGCTTCTCCTTTTAAGGAATGTGAAGCAAACAGTGTTTTGAGATTTTCAGCACAGTTGCTAATTTCCAGAACTCCTTCCATGTCATCTAGCCATCTCAAAGCTTGTACTGCTCCACCTTTGCCATCAAATTCCCGAGGTTTACAGGACATAAAGGTTTTGTAGGAGCATCCTTTTGACATTCCATTCAGGATTTCTTCTTCCTGTTGTTCTCCCATGTTTATATTTTCAGTCCCTGCTGGTGGATTTGAGGTAGTTCCAATATTCAAGTTTTGCTGAAGTTGGTTAATTAGGGTAGGTAAAGTAGCTTCTAGTTGTTGGGCTACTATCTGAGATATCCTATCAGTTTCATTGATATCCGGGTTCACGGGTGTTTCTTCCCCAAGTCTGGTTCTGGGTCGCCCCACTCGTGCTGTTCTCCGAACAGGTTGAGTGTTTATTTTTGGAGGCATGATTTACTATAGTGAATTTCAAGGTTAATATTGGAAATAAATATCTTAACATAAAATTTCTCTAACATAGATCAAATAAACATGTTAACACAAAATACATATATCAGTTAAGTTCTTATTTCTCTTTATTCTAACAAGTTAAACTATAACTATTAGTTTCTACCGAACCATTTCCACATCCTGGTAAAAAGACTTTGCTTGGGTGTCTTAAGCTTTTTAATATCCTTTTGGATTTTCCAGATTCCCAGCTGTATCTTCTTAAGTTTCTTAAGAGTCTGTCGGGCTGTTTTTACCTGATCCAACTCTGGTTTAATAACTTTATCTTCATTCAGCGAAGAAACAGGAGGTTGTGTCTCTACATCCTCAGTTGGTATAGCTCTAAACCTGTTTCCACGTTTTACCTTTTTCCTAGGAGTCACAATTGTATATCCTCCCCTTTGCACGAGTGCACGTCTAACATAAAACTTTGACGTATTTTCCATTCCAGTTGGGAAACATTTATATCCTGTTGTGGTTTTGATTCAGGCAATATTTCTTTAGGACCACTATGGTATGGTTCTTCTGAAGGGTCGGTTTCATAATAAATACTATCTGGACTCGTACTGCAAAATTTCTTAACAAGATTTCACAAAAGAGTTAGTCAAATAGGTCTTGTCAAAATCTTAAACATAAAATCATGAAATTTCACATAATCCACATAAAATCATAAAGTATCTTTTGAGCTTATGGTTATAATCTAGTTATTTACTTAAAATAACTAATTCTCTATAACCAATGGCTCTGATACCAACCTGTCACATCCCGGCGGAAGCGTGAACGAAACGGATGGAATGTGACTAGCTTTTATCAGAGTGCAGTGGTTTATATTAAATAAACACAGATTAAATAGAAACATAATACAGACATGCTTTTTTTATTTCTTAATATTCAAGATTACATCTTGTTACATAATACACCAAAATTAGATATAACTAGTTACAACTAGATTACAACATATCTAAAATTTACACAGACCCGTCCTACGACTTTGCCCCAACCATCATGAATCCCAAAGCTGAAATCAAAGGTGTTACTCATTTCCTGAAAAAGTATACTTAAAACAGTCAACAAAATGTTGGTGAGAACATAGGTTTAATCCAAACAAATATTTTGTTGATGTGTTAACCATAACCAAAATTACAACCAAACCTGCTCAAACATAATCATACTGTCACGAAATATTAAAAATCAGATAATATTACATCCTAACCCCCATTCGGTTAGATGCAGGAAAATAGTAGCAACCCTCATCCGGTTGGTACAAATATCCTCCTAAGTAGCGCTACTAATATTATCGACCGGTTCCTCATTCGAACTAATGGTTGTGTCGCAAATGACAGTAAGCAAACAAAATATTTTCAAAAGTAACACATCAACCACAAGTATACTTTTCCCCCAAAACGTTACGAAATACCAAACGGTTGAAAATGGGGCTATGAACTCACCGTATCTTCCCACTTGAACCTAACAAGATAGTTCACAGTGTCAGATAATACTTCAAATATTTTTTTCTGGTTTTCATTGACTGTAAAATTTATAGAAACACCTTCGAGTCTCCAAAATTTCTTAATTCAAAATAAATTGTGATTTATTCAAAAATCACACATAAAATAGCTATAATTGCTCAAAAATTACCAAAACTGGTAAAATATAAGTTTGAACAATCTGAACTTTTTCATAAATTTCCCAGCCTTAATTTCCTCACAAACTATTTCCTATAAATTCCACAATATTCTCAATATTTATCATAATATCCTCTGCAGTCCAATAATTCCTAAAAATTTTATATAAATTCTTCCAATAATTCAGTAATATCACATAAATTTTATAGAACCCAATTCTTGACAGATTATTATCTGTAAATTTCATAATAATTCCATAATTACTTAAAAATACCTTCTGTTCATAATAAATTCCCAAATTTTAACATAAGACTTCTTATATATACTCAAACATCATATAATTATATCAAAGTCCAAATCAAACTATAATAGCTTCTGTAATTTCTTCAATAATCATAATATTTAACAAAAATAGTTATATTATTCCATAATTCATGAAATTTATATATTTTATGCTAAGTGCGTTATTATTTCATCTATGATTTTATCCAGATTTATTATGTCCTTTAAGTATTTATTTCTATTTATTTATTACAGATCATACAAAAATTCGTATTTAAATTATAATAAGGTATAAAATTCTGAAATAATTACAGAAGCTATTATACCTTAAAATAATCATTCTGAGATTTTATCAGAATTTTATCGAATTTATTTATATTTTTGGCCTTTTTCACCTATTTTCTCATAAAAATAATTTGTATAAATTAATTGGTTTATCAAAATTATACCAACTTCTCCAGTTTATTAATTCAATATAAAAACAAGTATTTTACATGTTTATTCCCACAATTGCTTTCAATAAATATTTATTTGATTTTTCTTAGTTTTAGGTTAAAAATATAAAAATTTAAATATATATTTTTGTAAAAACATAAGGTTTCTGGATTTTAGAATCTTGTTACCCAAGTTTTAAGGTTTCAAGACCTTTAGGAGGGTTTTTGGTGATTACATCTATATACATACATATACACATCGGTATGTATGTGTATATATGTATATGTGTAACATATATGTAATTTAATTGTTCTATTTACCTTAGATGATGTGTGTTAGTGGTGTTCTTCACTGCTGGACTTCGAAAACAGGCTGTTGAGAGTCGTGGATGATGTTGTTGCTTAGGTGAGGGTCGGGTAGGATGATGGTGTGTGTGGTGTTGTTGTAACCGAAAGGTGGGATGATGCAAGGTGGTGATAGTGGTGCTTTTAGAAGGAGAAGACAGAGGTGATGATGATGGTGAGTGATCGATGGTGATGGTGTGTGTTTGCAAAAGAAACCGAGAGAGAAAGATGATGGTGGGTGATCGGGTGCCAAAGAAAACCGAGAGAGAAAGGAGAGTAAAGGTTGTAATTGCTTTGTGTGTTAAATGGCTTCTTTTATAGGATATATAGAGTTGATGACTTATCCTTCTAGGTGTGGAGGTGGCATCATTTGAAGCTAATCATCCGAGGGTATGCCACCTTGAATTTCTTTGGTGATGTGGTGGCAACTTTTAAGGGAGTTCCTAATGTGAACTCTAGGTTCCTAGGTCAACACCCATTTCTATGGTTATGATGATGTTGGGAGGATGGAATTTTCATAGGTTTTTGGTACAAAAACCCGAGGGTTAAAGAGGTTTATGGGGGTGGTTTTGGTGACAAGAAAATCGAGGGGTAAGGGGTGGGAGTGGTTTCTTGGATAGGTGGTATGGTTAGGTGGTATGGTGTGGTAGGTTAATAGGGTAATGGTTTTGTTAATTTGATTTGATTTGGTTGGGTTTTTAATAGGTTTATATGTATACATATATATATATATCCGTAAGTATACATATATATACGTGTGCCCATAAACATGTATCTATGTATATGTATATGTTTATATATATGTGCCCGTAAGTCATTATATATATACCCGTAAGTTCATATGTATATATATACATATATGGATTTTTGAGTTATATGAAAATACATTTTATGAACCTATACTATGCAATCATATATTTATTCAATATACATATAAGTTTGGTTCACGTATCGGGTGATATATCAACATGCATACGTAAAAGTTTGTATATATATACACATATGTATAAATTTCGGGCACATACATCTTCGTATATACCTAAACTATTGATACACATACATGCATGTAATATGCATACGTAAAAATATACATATATATGCACATGTACACGTACATCTTATGCACATATATATATTTTTATTTAAATTTGTCTTAATATTAAACATGCATGTAAGCATGCATATAAGAATATATACACATAACCTTTTAATAATAATTATATAAAATAAAATAATAATAAATAAAAAAAAAATTTAAGGTTGTTACACCTTACGTGTCGAATCGTCTATGAAAGTGACATAATAGTAAGCACCTCCCAAGGAAGCAACTGGTGTAGGTCCAAAAGCATCCGTGTGAATAAGCTCCAATTTCTGAGCTTTCGGTGGCTTTCCTGTCTTCACAAAAGACACCTTCTTTTCCCGAATACACACGACTCACAAAATTCTGATTCGACCTTCTTTAACTCTGGAAGCTTTCCACTAGAAACGAGCATTTTCATACCTTTTTACTCATGTGACCGTGTCGTTAGTGCCACAGATTAGATTGACTCAGGCCACTGGTCACTACATTTACCCCATCTACAGGAACTTCAACCATGTACAATATGCCCTTCTTTGTACCTCTGGCAATCATAAGATTTCCTTTCACGACCTTCCATTGTCCCCCACCAAACATGACATCATATCCTTCATTATCCAACTGTCCAATAGAAATTAACTTCTTTCTGAGACTTGAATGACCCGAACATCTTTCAAGGTCCATGTGGTGCCCAATGGAGTCTTCAACACAACGTCCCCCATCCCTGTGATATCAAGAGCATGATCATTAACTAAATGAACTTTACCAAAGTTACCTATTCGTAGATTCTTCATCGACTTCGTGCTAGATGTAGCATGAAATGATGCTCCTGAATCCATGACCCATGACTCTGTAGAATCTTCAACACAGCAGATAAGAACATCATTTGAATTATCTTCAACCAGATTAACTTCCTTTTTGTCTATAGAAGCAGATGGTTTAGGGCATTGGCTTTTGAAATGCCCATGTTCTTTGCAGTTCCAACACTGGATGTCTTTCCTAGGCTTTGACTGGCTTCTTCTTCTAGACTTTGAACGACCCCTACTACTACCTCTTTCTTTTCCCCTACCTCTTCCTTCAGTACTCAGCAGAGAACTAGATGATTCACCAGAATTTCTCCTTCTAATGTCTTCCCCAAAAATCAAATCACGACCCCTTCAAAAGTAAGCTTAGTAGTACCACATGAACTACTAATTGCAGTAACTATCCCTGACCAACTTTCAGGCAACGAAGATAGCAATAACAATGCTAAAGCTTTATCATCAAACTTGATCTTAACAGATAACAAGCGAGAAATAATGGTATTGAAATCATTGATATGAGAGGCAACTAAACCACCCTCTTTCAATCTGGTGTTAACTAACTGTCTGATTAGAAATACCTTATTATCCAGACGGCTTCTCGTACATATTCGATAAGGCTTTCATCAAACCATGAGTAGTAGTTTCCTTCACAATATTGAACGCAACATTCTTTGCCAGTGAGAGTCTGATAACAGCAATTGCTTTCCTGTCCAAAGTCTTCCAATCTTTATCAGTCATATCTATCGGTTTATCCTCATCCAAGCCTGCCATCATATCCTTTTGACACAGCAGATCCACAATTTGCATCTTTCAAAACCCAAAACATGTCCATCAAATTTATCAATCTTTGTTCTCCCGTCATCAGCCATTATTCTAAACTAAGTGCTCAACAATCGAGTCAAAACCAGACAACACCAAAATCCCGAACAACAGCAACGACTGTTTCCGGCGGCGGCAGAGAGGATTTCCGGCAGCGACGACGCCGGAAACCTACTACGGCGGCGGCGGTTGACGGCGGCGGCTTAACGCTAATCGGGGTTAGGCAGTGGCGGCGACGACGGTTGGTGATGGCAGTTGTACTGAACGGCGACGAAACCCTAGTCCGTATGTACGGAATCTTCAAAGGGGAATATTTTAACAGTAAACAAGAGCCTGAACCAGCTCTGATACCAGTTGTTAGGTTCAAAGAGCTCAAACACACGAACACAATCACGAGAACAATAAAATCAAAAGCAATAAACGAGACACGAGATTTATAGTGGTTCGGTTAACGTGTGTAACCTATGTCCACTTGGGGCAACTAGGGTTTTCTTTTATTGAGGTGTTAAATGTTTATAAGTACAAGAGATATATTTATACTAACTAGACAATTAGGGTTAACACTCTTTGCCTAAAATAGCAAACTGGGCTTTAGGGTGGCCGTCCCTTAATCTCCTAATTCTGTCTTTGGTTAATACCGGGCCCACCCGAGATGAGTCGGAGCCCACAACCTAACAAGTAGTACGTAATGCTTGGTGCTGGTGGTGAGAGAGTGTGTAGGAGAGAGGGGAGGGGGTTGATTTTTTTTTCTTTTAATCAAACAGGTGATATATTCACGTTAACGAATTTCTTGAGGTGCTAAAGGTGAAAACGTCTAAAGATTAGTCAGAATAGTTTTTTTTATTTATTATGTTTTAATAAATTCTATTTGATATAATCTTTAATTTTATATTATTGTTAAATAAATTAAGTAATTCGTTAAAGTCTTTGATCAAACAGAACCATAACAAGGCTAGCATCTAGTATTCAATTAGCATCTAGTATTCGATTAGCATCTAGTTAGTGTTACATGAAACAATATTAAAGGATGACGTGAGTAGGCGCTCTATCGCACCTTATGGTATATTAGTTTAACAAAGAAATAACAAAGAATATAACAGTTATTTGGGATCAAGAGTCAACGATGATATTTTTTGATTTTTTTTCATTCAGTTATAATTGGCGTGTGGGTGTAACTAAGAAATTAACAGTTTAACACCATCTCATTTTAGTTATTGAATTGTAAGGTCCGATCCACTTACACTTTTAATAAATTGTTTTTATTTGACCAGCCCCCATTCTATGTGTATGTCTGTAATAATATTATACGTATAATAATATTATGTGTGTACAAGTTATCATTATTCTCTTTTATTTCCTATTAAATTCAGCAATAACTGCAACTAACCTCTAAAATCTCATCTACAAAACCATATGCCTCGCTACATATTCACGGTAAACCAAAACATAAGCAATACGATGATGAAGTCCTTGACTTTCACCTTATTTCTTTTGTCTCTCACGATCGTTGGTAAATTTCAACTCCTATATAGATCGATGACATGTAGATTCATATCAATTGATATCTTATCCGTATATGATATTATATTCACTACTAGATTTACCCATCGTATAAAGAATAATTGTAATCATTAACGAATGATGTACGTACATATATGTTGTTTTAATTTGTAGGTGTGGAGTTGCTGATGGCCCAAGATATGTGTACGGACAAGCATTTTTTACCAGTATGTGCACTGTATGAATGTATGCATGTATGCATTAAGACGCATGGAGGATATATCACCTATGGAGAGTGTGCCAATCCATTCAGTTGTCGTTGTCATTATGTATGTAAGGCCAACAATGAGAATCTTAAATCTCATTCCCCAAATGTTCGAGGTTGAATACCGCTAAATCTGCTAGAGAGATTTGTTAAGAAGCTGGTTATAGATTGTTCGTTTTGAATGACATCAGTGTGTTAAAATAACAGTATGTGAACACTTACGTGGGCACTAAAAGATTACAAAAGTAATGCCATACGAACGAGATTAATCTCGTTATCTAACTAAAAGAAATAATGCAAAAAAAGAAAAAAACAATAGACCAAAAGTGATTGGTTACAAACCGACAACAAAGGCAATGTACATGTAGAAGTTTGCAATAAAAATGACCATGTATCCTTCAACTAGTTTTAGTAAAGCCGTGATACGGGTTAAAAAATAAATATTAAATATAAAAAAAATAAGTATAAAATGATATTTTAAGATAAGATATGGTTAAATTACGTACGAGTAAAAACTTTAAGTAATAAAACAATAATATCAAAATTTTAAACTTTTTTTTCAAATTAATATTTTGTTTCAAAACTAACCGTATTAAAGAAAATGACATTTTTGAAAATTTTCTTATTATAACTCTCAATCTAATTATTTTTTGTTTATAAAAAAATTTACTTTTTAAAAATGCCAAATTTAAAATATTAATATGCTTAGAAAAGTTTGATGTTTTAAGAAAATTTATTATTTTATAAAAGTTTATTTTTTTAGAAATAGCATTCATAAAAAGATCCTTTAATTAATTTATTAAAAAATTTAATCTAATAAAAAGTTAAATAATATTATTAGTAATTAAGATAATTATATAATAAAAGATAGTGACATACGTCCTCCTTGTTTTGTTATAGTAGAAAGATGTTCCGTTATTCTTTAAGATAATTATATAATAAAAGATAGTGACATCTTATCCGAATTGGTCAAACATTTCTCTTAAAATAGTCAAACAATATACTAGCTCTTAATGGTTCAAATCTTTTAATATTTTGACACTTATTGGTTCAGACCCCTTATTGATTTAACATTTAATTATTCAGAAATTAACAAAGAGTCCCTAAATGTTTGCTAGCCTTAAAACTGATAATATTGTCATTAATGCCATCCCTCGATAAATACACTGTTTTGTTTGAAATTTCTTTCAATTAATTTATTTTAAATATAACTCAGATATTTAATAACACTTAAGTTGAAATATAGATCGAAAATTAAATGTAAGAAATATAAGTAATCAAGTATTATTAAAAATATACATGTTATAAATTATCCGAGAAAAACTACCTTACGGTTCAATGAAAATTAAAAAAAAAAATAATAATAATAATAAGTGAGAGATACTCTTGGTTAAACCAAAGATAGGCGGATAATGGTGATCAACGACCCATCGCCAGGAGAGGTCACTGATCTGCAAGACGACATCAAATGTTCCCTAATTACAGTAGTAAGTAAATCTAGGTGTTCATTTCCTCATGTAAAAAGACAATCATTAAAAAGTAAACCCTCAAAACTTTGAGACAACATCACTTGACTCAAAAACACGACGAGTTGGTCAAACATCACCTTCCTAAGTATCTGTCTTCTATACCTATTTTTTGTAATCCAAAGGAGTCTGGGAATGCACTTGTGTACAAACAAGAGAAATGGGGTGTGAATTAGGATGTCACTAAATTCATCTTGCTGTTTGTTTAATCTTGATCATACGTTTCAATGTTGCTAACCAGAAGCTGCATTCGTCCCAGTCACTTGTCGTAAGATCAACCTGCATCAATTCATACAAGCTTCACTTAATTATTTTTCTTTTGGAAATCGTACAAAGCGGAAAATGGATTTAGGTCGAAATGAATTATCTTTAGGTTCTATCTAAAACAGAAGTCGGACTTGGAGATAATTAATGCATGAAAAAATTACAAATTTACATTTTAAAGATGATCTACTTTTACAAATAAAATTTTCACGACGCTTTAGACCTTATAAGTACACTTTAAACAACTTTCAACTCATGACATGTTTCCTTTATAAATGACTTTTCTATTTTACCAGATATCTAGAAATACAACCCAAATTGACCCATTTTTATAAGTGGTTTAGAATATTGCCGCTTGTACTTGAGTGACATTTAGGAGTTACTTACCTGGATTTTTAGGGCGGTAGGGAAGTCACCACGATCCAATGCTTGACAGAGTTGGACAAGCTTTTCAGAAGCATTTTTGGATATATCACCACTGTTAAGTTTGACAAACAAAGCACCTAATTTCTTTGAGTTGTCATCAATTTCCCGCTTTTTAGCTGGAACAGCATGTGAACCCCCCATGATTTCTGATGTCTCGGTGAAAAGCCTCATCAAAGTGTTGATAACCGCCCTTTGATGTGCTGCAACACAAACACAAAACATACAAGGTGTGTTTATAAACTTCGCTGCTAAAACTTAAAATCATTTTGTATCCATATCTCTGAAAGAAGAAAGATAATAGATATGTGTAACAGGGAAAGGTTAAATATATACCAGGTACATTGGATACATCAGCTGTGTGTACAGTTGGTGGAGCAGCAGGAGGTGCAGCTGGTGGTGTAGGACTGGTCGATTGCATTTGACCCGGACTAGTTCTTTGGACTACTGTGTTACTCATGGGCATAGGCATGAATCCCCTTACCTGCGGTGCAGGTCCCACATCTTGCACGGGAGAAGGAACCAATGGTGATGGAACTTGGCCAAGTGATCCAACCACTGGTGGTCCACCTTGGTAATTAGGATTAGCATTCACCTGAGACTGGTACACAATCAGGTTTCAGCAGCAGCAAAAATCATATAATTTATGGTTCAAAACGGATAATCATAGTTTCTGGGAGGGAGGAGATTGCCAGAAAAGTTCTGTGTCCAAATTCTAACTTTTTTACATATATAACGATCTAATTTCTTGAATAAAATGTATCAAGAGGTATTATGCATTACAAACTTTTGGAGTAAGCACTTACAGTATATAACTGAGAGCCCAAACTAGGGGCCTGCTGGTATTGGTCAGCATTTTTCATAATTGGAAGGTTACTAGGAACAAATACTTTTGGAGCAGGTTGAACTGGTGGTTGTGGAGTGAAACCAACCTAAAAGAATGAAAGTGACAACCTTATTATCAAAGTAAGAAAAAAAAGAGGTTGAAGTCAAACAGGCATCTAAATGGAATTAGTGATGGGGTAAATGAAGCTCAAACAAATACTAAAAAGCAGTTATAATCTTTGATTGTTTACATACCATTGGAATGTTAGGTGCAGGAGCTGGAACAAACGTAGAAGGATGTTGCTGTTGCTGTTGCTGTTGATATTGAGTAGCGTATGCAGGGGCAGGTGGTTGTTGATAGTTTTGGCTATTATAAGCCACATCATCCTGCAGAGCAGCAATACCATGAATGGAAGTTAGCTATAGTTAGAGGTGGCCACTTGACCGATTTACTTGTCATGGGTCAATTATATTTACGTTTTATGAACGAGTCAAACGCAGAATAAACAAAAAAAAATGTGAAAGCGGTCAAAGCTTTCCACGAGTGTACATTTAATGCATAAAACCTCGTTTAACCACATACAGTTGATAGTTGTTACTAAAAAATAACTTTCTGAGAATATATAGTTATATAGGAAAATTGCAGGTCAATCCCTCTGCCTCTTTTCCCACTTCTAATACTGCAAATTTGCCTCTACAAGTATGTTTGATTAATCTAAGCCTTTAAATAAGTACTCCTAGATTTAAAGAAGGAAATGTGTGAAGAATATGGAGCACACAAACACACACCTGATAATAGTTACGAGAAGGCTCAACGACTGTATTGTGTTGGCTGAAACCATATGAAGATGTTGGTAGCTGAGAGCTGCCAGAATCCATATACCCATTTGCCTTTTTCTCTGCAGAAAATCAGCAGCAGAACATACATAACTCAAAAGAGAATATACTGAACTCAAAAGTAAAAACAGATCATAAGCATAATTAAGGATCCCAAAGAATACTGACAATAAAGTGAAGCAGTCAATAATGTGTACCTGGTTCAGATAAAAGAGCGATCCGATCTCGCAAAATCACAAGTTCAGGGGAAATATCTTCAGTGCCCATTAGCTTCAGATATTCCATAGCCGTTGTTAAAAGTCCTTGACTTGCTAATATTTCAGCGTATTTTTCAACAAGTTTGCATAAAGAAGCACTGAATCTCTTCTGTCCAGTAGCCAAGGCAAGAACCACAGTTTTCTCCATTAAATCCTAACACACACACACACACATATTTATAACAGAGATAATAATATATGCAACCCAAGAACTAATAAGAGACTAGAGCAAACTTTTAGCATGATGCTTACCTGAAGAAGGTCAAAATAGGATTTCCCATCGTGTTCACTTATAACGTTCTTTGACCAAATTTCCACAGTTTTATCTATGTTCCCCGCACATATATAACAAAGGGTTGCAGCTAGTGTATTACCAGCAGCTAAGAGTCTAGAAGCAAGGGTGTCACATAGCGAAGTCCAGTCCTCCCTCTGTGCAAACTGTTACATGCAGTCATGAATAGTTATCATACAAACAAACATACCTAGTATAATTCCATGCATAACAAAAGCTATTGGTAGGGTCTAGGGAGGATGAGATGAGGGAAAACCTTTCTTCTATCACAGGATGATAGAGAGGCTACTTCTAGTGGGCCAATACTCTATAAATAACAATTTACAGCGAACAACAACCAAAAATACATATGTATATAAAAAAATTAACTTAAAACATAAAACCTTGTGACCATTTCTCTTTTATCTTTTGAACTGACATAAATTACCCAATCAGTTTAAGTTGCCATAAACATATTCTACAAAAATAAACAGATTATACAGGTAAACCCGTGAACTTACAGCTGGCTATATGTTATCAGAATAACAAAAAAGAAAAGACAGAAGCACAGGTGGCAATATCAGATATGAAGAACTTACAGTACAGAGAAGGGCAAGTGTCTCCTTCCAAGATTTTAAGGGTCTCGTATTCACTAGGCTAACAAGGTCATTATTCACCATTGCAGCAACAACCTGTTGGTAAAAATTACTAAAATAGACCACAGAACAGTTTAAATGAAAAAAAAACGAGAAAAAAAATCCGTACCTTTAAGTATGGTGAACTACTCTTTTTAAGGTACTGATCGCGTGTGGTCTCCCACAAAGAAGCACCACCAACTTGTGCAATAACTAGAGCATCTGCCATTTTATTTGCAGCTATGCACTGTGCAACAGCTCCCTTGTAATCCCCAACAACCAAAGCACGCTGAACAGCATCATCAAATGAAAAGTCAGCAATGCCCTCAAGTGACTCACCTTCCTTAATCAATTCTTCAGTTCCAAAGTTGTTGACTGATGTTGACAAAGGTGTCTCCGTTTTAGGGCTTGGAAGATTGTTAAAGAAATCTTCTCCATTATCACCCAGAAATCCTTCTTTAACTACTTCATTTACTTTAACATTTAAAGAGCTCATATCTTGAGAAAGATCATCTTCTGTTGTTTCATTTACTTCTGGCGGTAAAGTAAAGCCAAGGTGGTTTAAGAGCTTTGTTCTTGCTGTTCCATCATCTTCAAACATGACCTTCAGGAATCCCCAAGTTTCTCGCTCGTCCTCAGATCTGCTTAAACAAACCAACAAAACCTATATTCAGAATAACAGATGGTAAAAGAGCAGATGAAAATCATTCTTTCTTACAAAAACATACTCAGATTCTTGATATTTTTGTTCACATAGAAGCCTTAGTGAGGATCGATCTCCACTCTTCATTGCAGCTTCAAATTCAGATGATGTACTCACTAAATTGAGTTCGGTAGCCAAGTCACGTACATCAACCTGAAACACGAAGTAGATAAAAGTTGAGGTATAAAGATGGACGGGTCAATGTGTCACAACAGGTTTGGGTTGACCAACTGAACACTTCTTCATCCATTTTTAATTTAACGAAGGTGTAGGTGATTACATCATTAGAATTATAATTTAAGCAATGACATGATTTAATAGGTTATAGACACATTCTAAGAAATCATATGCATTAATAAGACTTCGGTAGCCAAGTCACGTACATTAACCTAATACACAATGTAGATAATGGTTGAGGTAAAAAGATGGATGGTCAATGTGTCACAACAGGTTTGGCTTGACCCATGAAGGTGTATGTTACTACATCATTAGAATTATAGTCTAAGCACTGACACGATTTAATAGGTTATAGACACGATTTTAGAGGTCATATGCGGTTGATCCATTTCCCCTTTTACGTATTTGTTTTGTATATTTGAACAGTTGGAGATAAAACACAACCAATTATTTCACCCACATAGATAATGAGTTGAAACAATTTAGATGATGGGAAATAAATTTACTGAAAAACAACTGGAGTTTAAAGGTTCTAGAAGTACCTCTGAACGACCAGATGGTGAACCAGTTGAGTGAAATGCAACAAGTTTCCCACCAAAACCAAAAGTGACTCCTGCTTTGCGTTGATACCATTTTGGGGCTCTTAAAGGTGCTGCACAAAACCATATTACATAATTAACAGTCCAGTTACATATATAGACAATGAAATAACAAAAGAGCACAAGAGCCCCAAAGCAGATCACATGTGCCAGTATGGCAGGATGGCCTGTGCATCCTAGATATCCATCCATGCTTTTTCATTTTCGCTCATGATGCACAATTTTTTAAATTCAGAAAGTGAAGAACAATTTAGAAACCAAGTATACGAGCACAAACAAATGAATAACACTTAAAAGTTGAATACTTGATCGAACTGCAAATATTGATTTGAACATTAACTTTACATTTTAACATTTTCATTCAAACTAAACAAATGAACATAGTACAAACATACAAGAACTAACTGGTATTACAAGTCCATACTTCAGAACATATATTAATTTGATTAGATAGTACGGAGACACTTTTTAAAGGTAAAATTATACTTACAATAATTATAGCATGACAAACAAGCGTACAAGTAAAAAATTAATGTAACTGAAGCAATAAAATGATACACACGATCCATAAGAGAATCCAAATTATGCAAACTTGTTGAATAAGACAATAAATTATCTAATAAAATAAAATCAATGGCAAATTACCTAATACATTATGAACATCACATCCATTCAACTTTGTACGTAAATAAAAAAAACATCAACAAAAACTGTACATTTACTGCAACAAATGCAAATAGATATGCTGCAAATAGATATGCTGTTCTGGGACTTTTATATGCAATATGCATACCCACATAACTCATCAGACTACTGTCTCAACTTACAAAAACTACATGATACAAGAAAAAAAATAGCAAAACCCTGTAAATGCTTTCTTTATTTAGCAACTATTTGGCCACGAGCTCAATGTGCTTAGCTTTACCCTTTACCTCTTATTAATAAACATCTACTCAGTCTTCACACGTCTTATTTATGTCGAGTATATGTAGAGGCTTAGATAAGGGCCAGCCCTAACCCACATTAGACTAGATGGTTTAACTTGTTGGTTACGCTATTAACCGCAGAACTAACTCTATAAACATTCACAGTTATACTTGTAATTCTTTGAGTATCTAAATAAAAACACAAACCCTAGTTGTAATTCTTGTAAGTTTAGAACACTAGAACTACAACTGGGTGGCTTCAATTGAGCATTAGGCTACTAGAATTTTATCTTTTGCAATAGAAGAAAACTTGGTCTATCTAATATGTTCCAGAGTTCATCAAACAAATAACAAAAAGTAAAGTGAGCAAAATTTTGCAAGTATATCAGTCATATGAGCAACCACAGATGCTTTAGAAATATATTTAAAAAGCTCAACGGCAAAAAAAGACCATGAAGAAATACTTTACCTGAAACTAGATAACTCTCACCAACGCCATAACGAGCACAAGCCTGCAGAAGGGGAATATGTAAGCTTCCATAACAGTCGAGTAGATACTTGTAATATGATTTTTTAACTAAATTCTCGTATTAGGAATATCAGGTACAGAAAAGTATCATTTTTAAGAAATAGGGAAAAAAAGGTCAATAGCTCCGTGACAAAACTGTAAAAATGTAAGACGCTATAACTTCAGACCAGGAAATAAGCATGACCAGGTCTAGCAAGCTTTTCAAATCCCACTGGGCCAGCTGTTCAAATAATGATGACATGCCATTCATGTAATGCTAAATAAAACAATTTACTAGTTAAAATGAAATATGTGGACGTTAAAAGCAAATGAATGGGTGAAGGTTAGCTAACCTCTATATTATAAATACCAATTTTCCCATCAAAGGAAGATGCCGAAATAACTCCAGGTATCTTCAGGTACCAATGCACATCAAAGTTCCAGTTGGTTCCAGCTGGAAGTTCAGAGACAATCTGCACAAGTTTTACCATCAGGATAGCCCAGATTTTAACCAGGAAGAAAATAAATAAGAGTATAAGATATGAAAAAAAAAAAATCATGTTTCAAACAGCTAACAAAGAGGTTAACAGACCTCAGCTAAATTAGTGTCCCAGCAAATAGTGCGGTTATCTTTAGCACACGTAAGCAAATAGGTGCTATCAATAGGACACCATGACATCGCAACAACACCTGGTATATTGATTTGTTAGGAAAAAAATATGTAAAACATAGATGATATGGTACACATTTAAATCATTAAATATAATTGTTTAAAATGTTTTATCCAAATTAATCTTATGGTAGAATCATAATGTCTGGTTGTTTACCATCATACCTTTTGTGTGACCTACCAACTCCCGTAGTGGAGACATTGTATTCCGCATATCCCATATCTGCATGACATAAATTTGGTATCTGTAAAATACATGGATAGCACATTTGTTTACAGATCATGAAAGGGATGGAATTCATACCCTCAAAGAAGGTGAACTGTCATCATCTGAAGCAACAATAAGTTGTGTGGCAAAATCTGGATGCCACTGCAAAACCGAGCACCGTCTTCTATCTGAATCTGCAAAACTGTAAAGTGGAAAGTTATTACAGAACACATCAAAGGTTCAGTGTTACATCACATGGCCATATGTAGCAAAGTTTGTGAAACGTACCTTATGATCGGTTTTTGCTTCCTAAGGTCCCAAACCACTAAAACAACAAACAAAATGTACAGTCAGTTTTTTAAATTCAATTAGCTTAGAAGTAATCTCAATTGTGGTGAATACCAGTAGTTCCATTGAAAGAAGTGGATGCCAAGATAGGTTGAACCTTCTTATTCCATGATAAGAATGATATTTCACCCTGTGTAGCAGATCCACTGCCCTGCAAAGAGAGGTTTATTACTCAAACCATAAAACTAAACACTAAGCTAAGCAGTTAAATCGGTGAAATATCGGATATCGGTCACTGACCGATATTTGATATATCGGTTCTCGCGGTGATATATCGATGAGATATCGATAATTGCATAATATATATACATATACATATATATATTTATATGTTGAATATAAAACACTAAAACCCATATAATATTAATAATAAGATACTAAGATAGTCAAGTAAATAGTCAAAATACTCAAAAACTAAAAGTCAATAGTTAGTATTTACACATGATGACATAATATCGGCCGATATATCGGTAATACCGGCGATATATCGGTAATATCGGCCGATATTATCGCCAACGATATAAGGACCGATATTTTGGACCGATATTTTCTCTAGAGACCGATAACCGATATATCGGTGATATATCGGTCGCATTAACTGCTTAGACACTAAGCATGTGTATTTGTAGTGTATTACTTCAATCAACATGATAATTCATACAAATTTTAAAAATACATATAAATTGAACTGTTATAACAATGTTGCTCGTTTAAAGACCATATAATGTTACCTTGAGAGGCGGAAAATGTGTAGGTTCTGCTGGTTTAGCAATATCCCATATACAGATGTCACCTTCTTCAGCACCAGAAGCAAGATGATTTGGTGAAAGAGAACTAAATTCCAAACCACGAACCTGAAATATAAATGATGCCAAATACAGCCATGAAAGGTTATCACTGATTGCCAAGGGTAGAAGAGCCAATGTTTAGATATTACACTCCAAAACAAAACAAAAAAAAAAAAAAACACTTACAGGCCCTCTATGTCTTGATAGGGTTTGAACAACAGAGCTTTCACTTTCCTCAGAACTACTGTAAATAAAATAAATCTAATGAGACGTGCATACTAATTACCTTTGCATAATGAATAGCATGATAAAGCATAACTCTATTACCTAATCATGCATAACATTATTACCTAATCAATCTCTTATATTCACATTCATTTAAAAATACCATTCACAGTCACACAGCATTTTGATCAGACCCTCAATCTAACCGAACCCACAGGTTTGCCACAAATTTATACCAGAATACAAATTTATCACATAAAATGTAAAGACAAACTTCAGAGCAATGGTGCTCGCCCTAACAAGAATGCATCTGTTTTCCTTACAGTCATAAACTCAGAACAATAATAGTTTACAGACCAGAAAATTCTTTACTGGCAATTAACAATTGCAACGATTACTAAAAATACATCAAATTGGACATGTCAAAAAAATATTCTACAGGAATTATAAAACATCTGAACTCAAACCAACACATCTTCAGTGTTCAGAAGAAATACTGAAGGAGTAGAACCCACGGAGAACAAGTAACTGAATCACAAGTATGTAAGATCATACCCGATGAGTAGCCGAGGGTTCCAGATACCAATGTTACCATCAACAAGGCCACCAGCAACAAGCCCGAGTGAGAACTCTTCAGAGCCAGACGACGGTGATTTCCCCCACGACAACCGATTAAACGGTTCGGGACTAGATACAGCACCGACTAACGGAAGCTTACGATCATCAGATTGGAAATCAAGTTGGAAGATCTCGAGATTTGCGGACGAACTGAACGACATGTCCACGGCTCCGGCCATAGTTCCGGCGGCGAGAAACGGCGCGTCGGGGCAAACGCCACCGACGCCGATCTGACGACTTCCTTTATGCAGGGCGATGTATCCATTGTTGATGAGTATGAATCGATTGTTGATCTGAATTGTGATGTGAGGGTTAGGGCTGTGATCTGAGAAAAAGGGGACGATGTGTTTCGTGACGAGAGAACGACGATCTCTCCTACTCAGTACTCACCCTCGCTTCATTTTCTTGATTTTCGGTCAATTAAAAATAGTATTTTTTTTTTTTAACGGCTAAATTGAATCACTCACGGATCACTGTAGTATAATCGTGTCACCAGTATTACCACACGATCATATTCCACCACCAAGTCACCAATTCAGGAGGAAACTCATAATTATGAGAAAACCTCCCTTTGTGAGATTCGAACCCAATCACCCATGACCTAATAGGCCCTAAATCTTATCCCACCACCAAGATGCCGCTGGGCTACGTTTTCATAACATTTCTTTTTAAATTTAGCGTTTATATTATCCGCGATAAAATCGACAGCATTTCAATTAAGTAATCTGTTATCTATTATCAATTATCAATTATCAATAATAAAAACGTTTTTAAAATGTCACGTGTTAACATATTCAGTTTTTTATTTTTTTTTCCGTATTTCTCCTAATAAATAATAAAGTATGTATTATAATTATATTATTGATAACATTTCCAAATTAGAATATATATTTTAAAACTTAAACCTAGCCTCTGAAAATTATATAAGATAAAAAATCCTCTATTTTTCTAAAAATACAAACTATTTAAAACTTTTCTTTCTAAGTTTTATTAGGATGATTATTTTTAGTGAAATTAAAATAAATGTTTGAAAAACAATTATAAAAACATAATCTTATAAAACGAAAGTTTGAATAATTATATTGCCATTAAAAATTTTATTTTATTTTATTTATTAAAAGTTCAAAATTATTTCCAAGTCATCACTAAAGAATTTTGTCTCCGACAACAGAACTTTTCTTGATTTCAACTAGACATGTACAAACCGGGTTTTTTTTCAAACCGGCCAGTTTGGCAACCCCAAACCGGTTCGAGTTTTAAACCGGTTTCAAATCCGTAAACCTCAAACCTATTAAACCGGTTTGGGCCGGTTTGAAAACCGGTTCGGTTTTTAAATTTTTTTTAATTTTTTTGTTAATTAAATCATATTTAATATTGTTATTAATAGTATGCAAAAATTTTTGATATAAATTATTATATAAATAGTATGTTGGGCCGGTTTGCAAGCCTGTTAGGCCGGTTTATATAAATTTTTAATATAAATGTTTTAATATAAATTAATAGTTTGGGCCTGTTTGGAAACCGGTTGGGCCGGTTTATTTAAATTTTGAATATAAATGTTTTAAAGTTTTTGTTATTAATATTATTATTAATATTGTTATTAATAGTATGCAAAGAAAGTGAAAAGCATTATATATAAAACATATAACGAAAGTGAAATATATAATAAACATACAAATATTTTAATAACATAAAAGTTTAAATAATAATTTTTTAAAAACTAAACATTTCTATACGGATTAAGAACCGGTTTGGACCGGTTTAGGAATCGGTAAGGAACCAATTTCTAAACCGGTTTGAACATAAAGTACTCCCAACCGACCGATGAACCAGCGGTTTGGGCCGGGTTGGAACTGGTTTGGGCCAAACTAGTTTGAGCCCAAAACCAATTTCGGTTTTTTTTTCCGAACCGGTTCACAAACCGGGTTTTTTTGTTCACCTCTAATTTCAACACCCTTATTGCCAACCCCAAATCCAACAATCTAATAAATCAAGCAACACCCATCGTATAGATGAGCAGACCTGTGATGTTCCAAAAACATAAACTTTAAAATAAAAGCTAAGCATAGAGCTATCAACGAAACCAACTCATTAAAACCAACTCATTAAAACCAACAAAGAATCCAGTGAAGAAACACCATCCCCAAAACGTATACTTCTAATGGAAAGAAGGGAAAACCAAGGACCAACGAAGCAAACGAGGCACTGGCCAAGGCTTGAATAAGCATTTTCCAAAAACGAGGAATTAACGATGATTCAAGTCGTTAGTGAAGCAATTTCTTTCTATTTTTTAACACAATTGGTGTAGCAAGCATCTAAGCTCTCTTAACTACCTTCTGTTGCCTAGCTTGTAGTTAAAGTTGATCCAAAATGAAAGAATATCAACTCAAAGATTACCAAGTTCAACGTATCTACAACGAGATAAATCGACTAACAAAGCAGTTAATCAGAAGAGGGCATATACTGAAGGCCGCACACAATGAGTATAAAAGGTTTTATGGAGCCATGGTCACCCATCAACATGAATGCCCATGAAGTTTAGAGAAGGTTGTTGGACATGTCGCGTGAAAAGAATGCGATCATGAAGTTCAGAGAAGGGTGTGACATTGCATTCTAATAACCATAGTTGGTCGGTGAATGAGTGAAGCCAAACTTGTGAGAATTATGGATAGTTTAGAAAAAAGCACTAATGGATGCCATTTGAACTCGAGTTCAGAACTGATCGAAGTTGTAATGAGATAACTAGCCAGTTCTGAACAAGTCAGAGTTGTGTGGAGATGAATAGGCCTGTAAATGAACCAAACGTTCATGAACTGTTCATGAACTGTTCGGCAGGAAGTTCGTTTATGTTCGTTTATTTAGTAAATGAACGAACATGAACAAAAAGTTTGTGTTCGTTTAGTTAAACGAACAAACATGAACACATGTGTTGTTCGTTCATTTACGTTCATGAACGTTCGTTTATGTTCGTTCCTATATGTTCGTTTATGTTTGTTCATTTACCTTCGTTTATGTTCGTTCATGTTCGTTCATTTATGTTCGTTTATTTATATATATTAATAAAAGGGTATTATGTGTTAATATTTGAAAAATAATGGTATTATATTATACTAGAAACCTGTAAGTTTAGTGAGTTTCAGTTTCCCCTAATACACCTAATTAAAAGTTTCAAAATGGTTATTTAACGTTGTTAACTTGTTTTCTTTGTGTTCAGTTATTTTTATTTGTTATTGTTCATTTATGTTCGTTTATTATTGTTCATTTGTGTTCGTTTATGTTCATGAAGTGTTCATTTAACTTTTTAATGAACGAACATGAACGAACATGAACGAACACGAACATTTTTATTTCTTAATAAACGAACATGAACAAGAAATCATGTTCGATTATGTGTTCGTGTTCGTGTTCATATTCGTGTTCGATAAAAGTTAAATGAACGAACACGAACATACTAACGTTCGTGTTCGTTCGGTTCATTTACAGACCTAGAGACGAAAGATTAGAGTTGGATGGTCAGCAACATTAGAAATTGTATGGTTATGGAAGACAATCAGCCCAGCTCTAACATCAAACGGAATTTGGTAATCAATTGGTATAATTGTTATATGTTACATTGAGAAGTACAAAAGGATATATATACACGCACACACCACCGTCTATAATATACTAATAGTAATATTTCACTCTACGTCATCTCCCTTATCTTCTAATTAAATACAACTAGCAAGACTCGAACAGCCCATAAAACTCTGGACATTTGTGGGCTACATAAAAGCTTCTAGCCTTGGGGCCTAGAAAACGTTCACCAAAAGGGCTACAAAAGAATGTTTTATATCAATGCATGAAGACTCCTGAAAGATTCCATACAAATCAATGCATGAAAATCTGTATATTTCTATCACTTACAATTTTGTTTATTACACAGTATGAAGTAGTCGAGTCTGATTTTTAGAATATTACGAATATCATGCACCAAAAATATGTTGTTATGGTAAAACTATAGAAATAAGTTCTATAAAGGAATAATAACTGCATTCAAGGTAAAGTGATAATCGGTCATTACTCGCTACGCATTCACCAAGAGCTTAGAAATTGGTTGTAAAGAATGCCACCATCCTCTCTTCCCTGTCGTCCAAGTGGTAAACAATCCGTCATCCCAACAACAAAAGAAGCTAGAGACATCATATAAGAGTGGGGGAATAATATTTTTTTACTAAAGCAGTTTAAAGTAAATTTCCAAATTTTTACCCTTTGACTGGTGGTGATCTAACTATACTGACCTGATGTTGAATAAACAACTCGGGATTTATACCTCTCGAAATAACACGACAATAACATTTAAAGAAATATAGCCACTTACTGCTTGTCAACCTCATGATAACCATACAGAGCTATCATGAATCAGCCAACTGCAAACGTGGAACTATATTCATTGACTGGAGTTCCTGCAACAAGTAAACAAAAAGTTTATACACTCCAATTATTACAACAGAACAGAATATAATATTAGACAATATCATAAGTGTCTAACACCACTAGATGTGACAAATGAAAGAAGAATTCTGATCAAGAGATTTTATTAATTTTACCTGGAATAAAAGCTTGCAAGCATATGGTAGTTTCATGGCTGAGATATGATCATTGTTCTTGCATGTGGAACAGATCTTAGTTTTTGTTTGATAATTAATGTACCCTAGTAACCCACACTTTCGGCAAACCTGCAAGATGAAAAAACAAAGATAAAGCATAAAGTTATGACAATTCAATAGGGATAAGACCATCGTAGTTCCTACATATTGTACATTCAAATGAAACTTTCATATTCAAAATGATAAATCATAGTCCATGAAATATTTTTTAGCAAAGATTACAGTTTGTAAAAATATACATTTAACGAATGTGACGTACCTGAACTTCAAAAGGATCGCTAGAGATCATTAAGCGTTCATAAATCAAATTACTTGTTCCATAAGCAATTAAACAATCTCGTTCCATTTCCCCCACTCGCAAACCTAGGTAATAGTCACAATAATTGTTTTGAATTAAAAAACGATATAATGTCAAATATATTTTGAGAAGCAGAATTCTCACCTCCATTTCTGCTTCTCCCTTCTGTGGGCTGTCGAGTTATGAGTTGGCGAGGGCCCATGCCTCGAGCATGCATCTTATCAAGAACCTGATTTTTATATAGAGCTCAATTAGTCATTTTAAATCAGCACCATTAAAAATTATAAACAATGATTATAAAGCCACAATATATGATGCACATGTTTATAAAATAATTTAGAATCATTAGAACCAGCTTTCCAGAAAAAAAATTGTCTGAAACATCCTACTACCATAGGAATTGAGTGAAAAAAGATTTAATTATTACCATATGCTTTAGTTTCTGGTAGTATATCGGCCCCATGAATATATATGCTTGTAGTGGTGTACCAGTGATACCTGAAATAAAGTGACGATATAAGATGTTATTATATTTGAGCAAAATATTAGAAATAGATAAATAAATAAATAAATAACAATAGTAACAATAAAAAACTCCATCCTGTTGTAGAAGGTAGCACCACCATGTGCAAAAAGAAGATAAAAACCTGAATATAGAAAATCCTTCCCATTGTAGCAAAAGCCATGCTTCACAAGGGTTTCACTGTGTAAAAGATGGAGTGTCATCTAATATGTGCAATTATATTAACTATTGAGATAAAATCACCTTAATCGGAGAGAGATTACACCTTATATCTTCAACTTTATGTGCATGACCACTTGGTTCCCCAAATGCACTGCCATAATGAAACTTCCCACATGAAACACCAGCCTTACTCCCAAGAAGCTCTATCATCTTCCCAACCGTCATTCGACTGACAAACAAATAGATGACACATGACAAAACAGAAGAAATTATTTTAAAAAACCCTACAGGTCAACTTCCCTACCTAGGAAATCCATGAGGATTCATAATCAAATCAGGGCATATGCCACGTTCGGAGAAAGGAAAATCTTCTTGTTGAACAATGGTCCCACAAACACCTTTCTGACCATGTCTGCTACTAAATTTATCACCAACCTAAACAAAATAAGCATATCACGAACTATTAATATTAAAAAAAAAAAAGATATATGGTATTGTACATCATGAATCGTACACTATTACCTCAGGCCTACGGGTATGGCGAATCATGAATTTCACAATAAGATTTTGTTTCTTATCAGAGCATAAAGCCACTCTATCGACAACAGCTGGCTCCCCTTCTGCACCTTTGTAGGTTTGTTTACTTGTTCTATATTGACTGGATTTAATAATCAATACCAGAATGAGGTCACCAATAATAAAAGTATGTTGAAGTTAATTACATTATAGCCAACTCACGCTTGTGAAGGATGTGACTTAGTCTTTGGATCCACAGGGCACTCTTTCTGGAGATAAATATCTTGATGTCTTATAATTTCACCAGGAGAAGCAAGACCATCATTATCCAAAATCTACAAAAAATCAATTATTATATGATCACCAAATGGACATATTTAAACAATGCTTATGAATAATCAAACTGTGAAAAACCTGAATCTTCTCTGGGTCATGCTGGGATTTTCGAAGCGAAACAATCTGGTCACATACATGATCATACTTCTGATACATAGCTGACATCCTGTTTATAGGCTTACATATGAGAAGCAGCTATATTAACAGAATAAAAGAAACTCACAGGTAACAGACTATATGAGTATATCTGAAAAAAACTTATCTGATTATTACTTTTTCATTACAATACAACGACCAAAACCACGATCCAAAGATGATTTATTCATGACTATGGCATCCTCAATGTCATAACCACTGTAACTCATAACTGCAACAGTTGCATTTTGACCAGCTCCAAGCTTATCATAACCAACCTAAAAAAGATACCTTTTAATACCTAATTTTAGAAAAATCAAACAAATGAATTCTAAAATAGTTAAGTGAGAAGAATAATCCTGACCAGCTCAATTGTTTTTGTTGTCAGCAATGGTCGTTGAGGATAAACCAAAAGATAGATCAATGTATCCATCCGACATAGCTTCATATCAAGAAATAATAGAACTCACTATGTATAAATATATAATATGCATGCTATCAACACTTTAGGTAAACAAACTGATTAATGGACAAACTGCATGGTCTAGGAAGTAGAAAAGCCATACCTGGTTATATGCAATATTACCCATTGCTTGTTTTCCCATAGCACACTACATAGGCAAAAACCAAAAACATAATCAACAAACCTACTGCAATCAGAATTTTAAATGTCTAAAATTGCACATTAAATAAGAAATAAAAACCTGATAAGTATTTCTCGGAGACTGATTATGGTGAGGATAAGGAATCAATCCAGCACAAGCACCTAAGATTGTGAAAGGTTCTATTTCGATATGAGTTGTCTCACTGGTAGCCTCTCCTTCATATAAAGCAATCTATAGATTATAAAAGCAAGAAAATAAGTTACGAAATCAACAAACTCCTGTTCGTTTCCAATTATCAAAAAACAATCGCAAACCAGAGCATTGTTCTCTTCATTGACATCAAGATACTCTATCAGTCCATCTCGTAAAAAGCTGTCAAAATTGCGAACTCCGTCCTTTAAAAGAAGAGAGACTTAAGATAGTGTCTAATACATTGGAATTAAGTTTGTTAGCAACAAAATGAGTTAAGTAGCTTACTTTCAATTCTTTCATGTGATGATGCTTAATTCTTGATACACCATTGTCAGCAATTACAAGTGGCCGACAAACACGGCCACCATCTGAAGCAATATAAACACAACGCTGCCAACAAAGAGAACGACAACTTGAGAAGTAACGATAATGATTTTTTTTGTGAAACTAACGTTACTAATACAAGTGACAATATACATGAAAAACAAGCACTACATTAGTCAAAAGCTCCATGTAAAACTGGCAGGCCCATTACCAAGGGTACTTTTTGTTCCCAAGTTCAACCTTAAAATAGATGAAAGAAAATAAGTCATATTTCCAACTCACCATTAACATGTATAAATACCTTTCAGGAATCTCAAATGAAAAGGCAAAAATAGTAACTAAACCAAGCTCAAATCATAGCAACCAAGCATTTGATTAGACTAGACAATGGTTAAAGACTAGGAAATGAAACTTATGTAACTGAATATCTTTTGTCTAACAAGAAACAACTCATACAAGTGGACAACTCACATAAATAATAGTGTCAGAAATATAGCTAAATCATATTAATTTTTAACTATAGCAAATATTATTGATGAAATATGTTTTTGAATATAGGCGTTGTTTTGATGCTAATGTTTAGAGCGTGTCTAATCAAAATAAAAACAAATGTTTTATAACACAACTGCAGTTATAAAGAAACTCTTCTAATTTAGTTAAGTTATTGTCATAAATCATACTCGAAACATTCTTATCATGAGATAAAGCAGTTGTTACAAATATTTCATTTAATTGCCTTTTTCTGGGAAATTAAAAAAGCAAGAAACCCTAATCTTAACAAGCAACAAATGTTACTTAATGATTGCAGGTGCAAAAAGCTTACTTGTTTCTCATGGACATATATGCTTACAAAATCACCTACTTTACCGGCTCTTCGTAGCTTTCTCATTCCATTTGCAAACAGCTACAAAGTCATCATGAAAGTTTAAATATCAAAGTGATGACATTATTTAAGTAATGAACATGAAATTATGAATATCAGCTAACAAAAATCATTTTTAGAACCTGTGGTCTCCGGTGCTTGCCCAGGATGAGCCCATTTAATATGACGAGAAATGAATCCGGCGAATGAAGTTCTTCACCAGATAGTAGAGACAAGTCCTCAACTCCCAAGCAGTAACACTAATGACAAAATATAAATTAGAATACATATATACACATGGTTTTAATACATGTACTCTAGGCTGTATGCCTGTATCAAGGTTGCATTTTTTGTTATTAGGAAAAATCAAATATCAGAAAACTAGAACATTAAATAAAGAAATACCAAGGAAATTATAGGTCCTTCCTCTTCATCAGTTGTAACATGTGTCATCAGAGCCAAATTTTTCACCAACCCACAAGCTTCACCTTCAGGAGTGTCGCATGGGCAAAGCATGCCCCACTGTAAATGAAATTTTTAAACACTTAAAAATACAAGTATTTACAAATTGATCAAACTATCGGCTCAAAAGTGAAATAGCTGTTTGAGGTTGATATTGGCCTTACTTGGCTAGGTTGTAAGGCCCTAGGTCCACTAACTTTCCTTGACTTCTCAAATTGTGGTGAAATCTTTGTCATGGAACCAAATGCTCCTATAAAAGATAGTCTTGTAACAATCTGATACAAGTGCAATTTTAGTTGATCACTTGATCATGTAACAAAAAATTTCATAATAAATTTTAGAAACAGAAAAAATAAAGCACCTGAGTAATGCCTTTCCTGTGCATCTTAAATCGACTAACATCCCAATTTCCAGTAGAGAGGCTACGCTCCAGGCCACTTGTGATATTATCTTTCAATATATGCTGAATAAGAATATTGAGAAGTGTTAAAAGAACACCAAAAGATCTCTGAATTTCCTATTAATCATATTGACATACCTGAGATATGTCAAACCTGCTAGAACGACTAGCCTTTGATAGGATCTTATCAACAGCCAATTTTATCGTGTCATTCATTGACTTGAATAGGTCCTGGAAGATTAAGTATAACCAGATATCAAGCAGTTTACACTATGGATGTTAATAAAATAACGAAGAATCACTATTGGCAAAAAGAACAAACTACTAACCTCAAATAGTAGAGCTAATAATTGCCCTGAAAGCTCTAGCCGCTTATTGCCCACATAATCCTGTAAATTCATTAAAATTTACAATCAGTCATGTAGTAAAAACATATACATAAATACATATATAATTATAATTTATAAACACTATGTTTAATCATTCTAGAACAATAATTAGTAAGGAGAATAGTTGTTTAGGCTTAAACTTACTTTGTCATCCATTGCATCCTCATTTAAAATTGCATCCATCATGCGTCTCAACATCACCACAACATACACACATTTCAAATGAAAACTGTTTTCTCGAACCTAGAGAGAGATATAAGGTTGTGGAGATAAATTTAGGTTCATATAATACATCCCAAGACTTGATTTAACTCACCGGAATATTGGGAATAAAAATATCCCGAAGAACACCCAAAGCTCCATCATCCTAAATGAAGCACAATGACTGACTGTTATACTATGATGCTAAATTTAAAAAATTTTAAATAAAGAGAAGCTATATGCCTTCAGAAAAAAAAGTACATAGAATGAAAAATACCTTACCAAACCTGGACATAGACTTCTTGCGCTGCATTGATTTGAAACAGGAATAATCAGGATAAAACATGGAATGATAAATAAAGTCTTCTGTGTTTAACACACATTCATGTCAAAAAAAAATACAACACAGCTAAAAGATACAAGTCAAACATTACAGACAGAAGTCATAACCTAGTCCTAAATCCAAATGACAATAAACAAAGGAAATTGAATTTTAGTTTAATAGACATAAATGCAAACACTCGGAATGAAATCTATAAAAATCAAGAGGACATTTGCCTGTACACGCCACGAGAAATACTATTTTCATTGCTTGCCATATTACTGCATGTAATTCAATAAATTCGTTGCTCTACACATCTTTAGGGAACCTTTTCTGTGCTAACATAACACCTCATCTAAACATAAATAATGAAAATTAACTTGGAAATTAATCACACTTTCTACCGCATGTTAGAAACTGAGTCTAACCTTCTTGTCAAGAAAATCCAATGCTTGCTGTTGCGTATAGACACCAAGACTTGCACAATCCTGAAATTTTATATGATATACATTCAGTGTCCGTTACATTCTATTCTGACAAGAGAGGCTAATTGACGGCCCATTGCATGCACATGTATATTACTTCTGCATTTGATACAAGAATAAATCAAAGTACTGAAATAACATGATTAAAGTGAAGAGCTATGAACATCGACCAAAATGGCAATAAAACATCTTAGGTTTAATGTTTAACGCCATCAGAAGGATCAGACCATGTCAATCACTCCATTGATTACAAGTCCGTTCTTTATGTTTATGTAGATGGTATTAGTCTAACAAGAAATGACAATGCAGAGATTTAAAATAGAATATTAGCTATTTAGCTGCTACGGACTAAGAGGTTACTGGAACTCTGGAAGAGCCAAAGAACTCAAACCTTTACTAACAAAGTTATATTATAGCAGCGCAGCAATCAAAATTGCTCAAAACCAAGTCCGTCATTAAAATGAAGCATGTGAAGGTTGATAGACATACACCTTATTGAAAAGAAAATGAGATGGCATTTATCTACATTACTGCATGCCATATATTCCTACTGCATAGAAAAGGTTTGAGAAGCTAAGTGGGAATGTTTAATAATGTCATGTCTATAATTTATTTATTTTGCTTTATTACTTTCAGAAGTTTAGTTTAATAAACTAAGCGGAAGACTAGAAAGATGATTGTCAACTAATTTGGAGAACAGTCTAATTTAGCAAAGTGAGAAAATTAGATTTTTAACTTGCTGTTAGATCTGATAGCTTACCTCAATCGATGGCAAAAGCAGAGTAGCATACTGAGGATCTCTACCAAGCATCTGCACAACTTCCTGATCAGTTTCCATGCCCATAGCTTTCAAGACCAACATAATAGGAACCTACACCAAAAACAACAAACAATGTTAATCTGTTACATGGGAAGTGCTAACCATTTATCCAGAAATATATAAGCAAGTTTGGAAAGAAGAAGACACAACAATATAAAACATACCTTGGAAGTAAATGCATTCAGAATCAAATATATTTTCTCTTTCTCCATTCTTATAACTGTTTTACTTTTTGTCATAGCAGTGCTGCTCATGACAGATGCTTGGATGCTGAATCAGAAAACAGAATGTGCTAAAACCAGGGGATCTTAGCCAAGAAACAGAACAAGAGAATACACTAATAGACATGCATATCTCAAGGGAAAACAAAAGGACGAAAGAATACTCACCAACCCTTCTTATCTGAGTCTATAATTATCCTGTTCTTTGAAAGCTGCTCTTGAATTAAAATCACCTGGACAGATCAAATCAACAACATGCTATTGGTAACATCAGTATAAAGATATACAGGACTGTAAAAACAATCATACTCATGAAATGATAAAACAAAAGAAAAGAACAACATGAAAATCAAGGTCACCTTTTCATTTCCTTTCACAACAAAATATCCACCTGGGTCAAGTGGGCATTCACCTAGGAGAAATATGAACGGAAATTAGTCTACATATTTAGGTATGACATGTTGATAACATGAATTTAAGTGCATATAAGTAGACTAGTATATTGTTATGTACAACTTATTTTATTCTATAAAGTATACAAACCAAGTTTTGCCAGTTCATCTTCATCCTTGCCATGAAGGACACAAGAAAGGCTCCTTAACATAATAGGCATCCTTCCGATAACAACTTCTTTCTGCAATATCATGTAAGGGAGATTTAAGTATCATATATCTGAGACCAAAGTTGCTAATATTATCAGAAATTTAAAAGATACCTTCATCATCATACGAGAATCGCTACCATTGCAATACTCAATGTTCACAAATATTGGAGCAGCATACCTACATTGTGTGGCACATAATGAAGAGAAAGAAAAACATACAGTTTCACTCCGGCATGTAATATCACATATATTTGATGTCGCGCACATGAACTGAAAAATAAACTTGCTTACGTCTTGTCACCTAGCCGGCACTTTTGAGGAGTCAGTGAGTCAGTCACACCATCAACAACTTCAGAAGGCCTCCCAACCCAAACATCTGTATATCTGTCATCACACCAAAGTTACAAATCATAGCTTGTTTTTCAACAGCTTAAAATAAGAGAATCACACCCTTCATCAGGAAAGAGACTAGGGTGTGCATGAACATGTAGCCCTTGATAGAAGTGATTTTTATATTTAAGGACGATTTCAGTGTGTTTGACGTGCAGTACTGCCTAAAAAGAGGTATCACTAATCGACATTAATAACAAATTGGCTGAATATGTAACATACGAGCAGGTAACCACTTGGTAAGTGGCAGGTGCTTGAAAAGTCCATGATTACAGCATTGGATCTTTAAAGCTCTAAAATCAAAAAAACATACAAAAATGGGACCATTCTACCTGATGTAGACACTGGAATCAAATCTGGATGTCACAGTGTTGTTTGCACGAACAATCTTCTTTATTTCAGTGCTTATGAAGTAATTAAAAGAGTCCAGATGTTGCTTCACCAATCCTCTGACCTGCAATTCCAAAAGTAAGCACATAGCTATCCAAATATATGATATCTGTTACATTCCTCAAAGTTTCCCCTCCTTTTTTCCTTTCTTTTTCTTTTTGACATCTGAACTAGATTAGTGAATAAAATGTTGACCTAATGATTATTCTGACTACCTAGAATGATCATTTTAATATAACTGAAAAAGAAACTAATAACAGTAATAACAACAAAAACCATAACACTAATATGGACCAAAAGCTCAGATAAACGTGTGAAAGCATAGCATTCCTAATCACCAGCCTACAACTACATGTTGATACATAGTTTTTAACTTCTAAGCAGCAAAAATATCTATTTTGATAAACGTGTTAGTTTGTTTCTTGAAAACCCTACTAGAGAGTAATGAAAGTCAGCACTCAAACATGTGTGAAGTACGCTATAAGGAACACATTTTATATGTCACGTGTAACGATTTATTCAAATGAAATGTCGATTCATGAACAAAAACAGATATCGCCTTCGCTTTACTTAAATTCCAATCACATATCGAAACTCAATTTAACCAGCAACGTGTTTCTGGCGTGAAAACCCTAATCGATTCCCCATCCTCTGAATAGTAACAAATCTTCTCACCAACGAACAATTTAAAACCAAAACTAAATGCAATTACCTTAAGAAACTCAGGAAGTAACTGAAACTTATCGACGGCAGACTTCACCGGAGCCGCAAGGAATTGCTTGTCAACACCTCCGGTACTGAAATCAAAACGAAAATCGAAGAGTGTGTATCAAATTAGGGTTATGATGATTACATAATGATCTTAAACAAACGCTGTACCTTTGAATACCATCGTATGGTGTAGCAGAGTCTTCGATTGCCCCCATTATCAATGAAAATCGAAGAGCAGAGTTTTGGTATGATTAGGGTTTAAGAGAAATGGAGGTGGTGAATATAAACCCCTTCGGTTCCTACTTATATATACCCCTTCGATTTTATTTTTCATGTCGTGTATTTGGCAAGGACTTTTCTTGTCGTATATTTGGTAATGATTTTTTCTATCCGATTCGATATTATTAAAAATATTGTTAGTTTCTTATTGTTAGAAAATCTATTTTATTGGTATTTTTATTAGATTAAATTAATTACAGTTTTTTTATTTTATTAATATCTCGGGCAGTTTAATTTCAGCGGGTTCCATACATTAGCTGAACCGCAAATCCGATTTTTCAAATTCAGACCGTAAACGAAAATGTATTACTTTTTACATAGAATACCAGTTATGTTAGTTTTGTTTAACTGGTTTAGTCGGTTTCAATGGTTTTCTAATGTCCTGAACATCTATGCTTGAATCCTTAAAACATTACGAGTCGTATTTCTAGCTCTGTGCACATTAACTCACTGACGGATGCAACTTAAAGCGAAAGGGACATGTCCCCGTAACGTTATAATCAGAGACCTGATTCATACTTTTAAAAACTTTATTAGCATAAGTATTAAGTGGACCATGTTTCAAAGAGCTCAAGGCCCGTTAAGTAAGTCCAAATAGCCCAAGGTCACACTTGACTAAGTTCGAAAGCATTTTGAATGTTATAAACCTTTGTTTTGCTTCATAATGGTTTTGATCGATTTTAATTACTCTAAGCATGTCAGTTATTGTTTATTGAATAAACTTTAACAAAACTCTGAAAATAAGATTACTCAGTTGCACTCAATTAAATTTTTTAATTAACACTATGAGCATTTTTAGGATTTAAAAGTTTGTTTCTAAATTAACACTAAGAACTTTCTCATTAGAGTCTTAAAAATTATATTTATCTTTATAATATAAGAAAAAGTTAAAAAATCACTGCATCTCATTCTTCATAATTTTGTGTATCTATAAATTACAATAATGAATTAAATAGTGAGGTCTTATATTTACCAATTCACTGCTTATCTCTTATAATTTCTATATAAGCGAAAGAGATAGAAAATATAGTAAAAAGTGACAAAAAATACATATTTAATCGAATATATATAAAAACAAGAAATGAGATGTGAGATTTAAAAAAATAAATAGAATAAAAGGATAAAGATGATTTTTAGTTAAATTATTATAAATTATTATAAGGTTAAAACAAAATCTCTGTCGTGAGTATTCTAAGGTAAGAATAGTTATCTAAATTAGCTTGAAAATATATAAAGCTTCAAACAATAACTAAAATCAACAAATTATATCTTTTTTTTAATATTTACAATTACTTCTATTAAAACAAACAATAAATTGAACCATGCTTTAAGCATCAAGAATAACTATGTTCCAAATGAAAACATTTTAGGATTTTTTTAAATCACTGGCTTTAGTAAACCCGCGTGTTACACGTGTTAAATAAAATAAAAATTAATATAATAAAATTTATCAATTATAAAATAATATTTTAAAATATGATATGACTGGAATTACGTATGAAAAATAAATATAAGTAATAAAACAGTGATATCAACTTTTTAAAATTTTATTTTTAATTTAAAAAAAAAATTGTTCTAAAGTGCCATTTTTTAGATAAATTCTTTATTATGACTGTTTTTGGTTTTAAAAAATTTACTTTTTAAAAATACCAATTTCAAAATATTTCATAAAAGTTTTATTATTTAGAAAAATTTATTAATATCAATGTTTTCAGAACCGGATCGGACGTCGAACCGGACGCCTTACTGGTTTGGTGGTCGGACCGGTCGGACCGGTCGAACCGGTTGGACCGGATTTAACTATATTTTAATTATATTATATATGTAATTAAATATAAGTAATTTATATATGATTTATATATGTATTTTATAGTTATATGTAAAACTTAAGTATATTTGGGTGTGTTTGAATGTATGTTTAAGATTATGGTGAACACTTTGTCCCACATTGGTGTGGGGACAAAGTGAGGTTTGGTTTATAAGTAATTGTTTTATCACTCTAGTGTATATTTATGACATATTTTGTCACAAGTACTACCCGCATGCAGGGGGTGCAAAAATGGGGAAAAATGTTAGATTTCCAGCGAACTCGTGTGTGCTCGCACGTGTCGCGGACACGACTGCAGCTTCAAAAACCCAGGCCCGTGCGAGCCTGTTTTTGAATTCGGTTTTACTTTTTGATCTAACACACTAATTTATAGTTCAACACCCCGTTTTTATTCAAACAAGTAAAAAAATAGAAAACCAGTCCGGTTCCCCGGTCCAACCACCGACTCGGGTACAACCGGCCGGTTCGACCCATACAATACGATTCATGCACGACCGTACCGCCCACCAAGCCGATCCCCGGTTCGACCGGTCGGACCGGCCGGTCCAATCCGGGCGTGAAAACACTGTTTATTATTATATAAAAAACTATTTTAAAAAAATAACATTAATAAATAGATCTCTTTCTTGATTTATAAAATCTAAAAAAGCGTTAAATAATATTCTTAGTTATTAAGATAGTTATTTAATAAGAGTGGGAAGTAAGAAAATTTGGGTGAGGATGACTGTGATACTAAGGTGCTGTTTGTTTCTGAAGAGGTAAAACGTCTGCAGTCTACGGACCACATCTGCAGACATCTGCAGGAGAAGAGGTGGACCAAACGTCTGCAGCCTATAATAAGAAGACTGTTTGTTTTGTAACGTCTGCAGACTATTAAAATATTGTGTAATTAAAGTAAATTTATTTATTTATATCTCCAATTCAACCTTTATTCACTCATCGTTCATTCCAATTCATCATACCTTCATCCCAATTAAAATCCCCATTTTCAAATTCAGATCCCTGTAACTGCTTCTTCTTCCCACACACTCTATATTCAAAGTCAAAAGTTGATTCCGAACAAAATAAAGTAAGTTTATTTTTTAAACGAAGCCTACCATTAAACACTTTACGAATAAGAACGAAGACCCAAGAACCAAAACAAAACAAACACAAGGGCTTTAATTTCCCAAAGTTCTTCAACACACAAACATCAACAATCAAAGCACAGCAGCGCGGGAAGGAGATCAATTGATCATCACTCTATAATCTCTCATGGCGTCAAGAGAAGTAGAAGATAAAGCAAAACCTTCAATTGCAGGTGAAGAAATTGAAGAGGATGACGAACACGATTCGAAAGAAGTGGTGCTTCAGAGATACTTTCTTCAGGAATGGAAACTCGTCAAGTCGATACTTGACGACATCGTTTCCAACGGCCGAGTTGTAGATCTCTCATCTGTTCACAAGATCCGATCATTTGTAAGTTTTAATCACTCACCTGCATTTCGGATTTGTGTTTGTTAGCTTAGGTTTTGCAATTGGAGCTTGTTTACCTCTGATTATACGCTAATTATTTCATTTTTTCACTGGTTCATGATCAATGTTAATGAATAGCTTCATTGCAACTGAACTGATGGTCTGATGTTATGTCGGAATCAACTTACTTCATTTTGTTCAAGAACTTTTGACTCTGAAGATATGCTTTGAAGAAGAGGTGGGGTTGAAATGTGAAGAAGAGGTGGGAAGATCTCTGAAGACTTTAGTCCACCTCTTCTTGGGGAAGAGGTCACGCAGACCTTTTTTAATGAAATGTCTTCAGAAAAACAAACACTCTGCAGACCATAAACATCTGCTCGCCTCTTTTTGGCGCAGACAAAAGAGCTGCAGAAGCTCTTTTGTAGAAAAACAAACACCACCTAACACATGTCATATCAATAGACTATTTTATTAGACTAGAAAAATAATACAATTTACATCAGGTGTAAAAATATATAGGATGAATATGAATAGTTATCAAATATCATAATATAATAACTTCTCAAACTAATTTAAAAACTTAATATAGCATAATTTATAATTTTAATTTTAAAAAAAGGTTGCAATATTTTACACCTTACATGTATGATTAACATATTATCTATTTTATCCGTGTATTATATGTGTATCGCCTGTTAAACTACTTTACGTGTTAAAATTATAAACTAATATAATGTTTATTAGTCCATAAGCGTTTCTGTAAGAGTATTCACATTAAAAACACCAATCTTTACTTTCCTTCAATTAATTAATAATTTTTTTATATCTTTATCGTTACGTTTTATCACTTATTCACTAACAACCACTTTAAAATTAGAGTAAATTTCGGTTTTGGTCCCTGTGGTTTAACCATTTTAACCATTTCAGTCCAAAAGGAATCTTTGATCATATCACGCCCTGTGATTTTATTTTTGTAACAGTTTTGGTCCCTGACACTAACTCTGTTAGTTTTTACAGTTAAATGTGAGGGTACTTTGGTCATTTTACATTTGGAGGACTAGTTATGTAAATTATATTAGATTAGGATAAATGTTGTAATTTTTTAAAACAATAAAAAAATCAAAACTTAAATCTCTAATCCAACCCAAACCCCCACCATCCCTTCTTCCCCTTGTACTACCGCCTCACCACCTCCTCCACCACCTCCTACACCACCTCCATCGCCACCGCCTGCACCACCTCCTGCACCACCTCCATCGCCACCGCCATCGCTTCTCGCCTCTGTTTCCGCCCCTGTTTTCGCCCCTGTTTTCACCATTAACTTTTGACGATTCAGGAGGCTGGTTATCATCTAATTCTAGTCTATCTTGATGAATATCATCAAGAATCTCACTATCATCTTCTTTTTTTGATTCTTCTTTTTTTGATTCATCTAAAGGGACAACAAATGAACCAAATGACTTCTGTTTAAACCCCCAAACCGCGTAAAGATGAACCCTAGAAGATCTGAAGATTTGTGTCACACCCTCAAATTCCGGGTCTGGAATCTATCACGGAGGCGTGTGAACAAACCAGGATCACAGTCAATAGTTACTTGGAACGACTCTATATGCAACGTTTAACATAACAAACCAAAGTTCAAACTTTGTAATACATGCGGAAGCGTTTAAACAAATAAAACAAACCCAAGATATAAAGATAAACATATATATCATTGTCTAAGCGTTAGGATGCATGCTTGACCCGTGTAGTGCTCCTAACAGCAGTCCAGATTTAATGACCTGAGAATAGCATACTAAAAGTCAACACACGGTTGGTGAGTTCAAGAGTTTGCGTTTAAACATAACAGTTTAACAAAAGTGTATATCAATCCAATGGTTGGTAAGTTCAAGAGTTTGAGTTTAATCATAATAGTTTAACAAAAGTGTAATCAACCCAATGGTTGATTAGTTCGAGAGCTTGCGTTTAAACATCCCAGTTTAACAATAGCGTGTATCAACCCAACGGTTGATCAGTTTAAGAGTTTGCAGTTAAACATCCCAGTTTAACAATAGCGTGTATCAACCCAACGGTTGATCAGTTCAAGAGTTCGCAGTTAAACATCCCAGTTTAACAACAGCGTATATTTAAGCATGTGCATTGTAATGGCTAGCTAGCCCATTCACAAACGATATTAAATAGTGATTTCGACATTGAAGCTGACTATGTTATGTTTGCCTCCAGCCACGACGTCTCCATATCGTGACTAATGTTCATAGGACAAATTGCACCCGACTGACCTCGAGTCATACAGGTGGGGTCGTCACTCCCAGTAGTACTACCCAACTTTCCCCGCTATCCAATATTAACAATTCGAAAGTGTGAGGACTTTTATAATGATCAACATCACTATCTTTAATATCATACACATCTTAAATATATAATGAAAACGTTTGTAACATTACCAGTATGCTATCTCCCCCAAAAGAGTTTTAATAAAATGAACTTTCCCAAAAGAGATTTGGTAAAATAGTGGGGCTTGAACTCACCTCGGTTCTCATGTGATGTTGATAAGCTAGTAAATTCCTCCTAAGGAATTATAATTCACATAAGTAATTTAAATACAAATTCATAATCTGGTGTTCAATTTATCTAGGGTTTGGTTTTCTGGAATTTATTATATACATTAAATCATTTAATTATTTATTAATCCTTTAATAATTAAAGATTTATATAATAATTTTTAACATATCATTATATTCTAAATAAATTGTAAACGTTATTTAAACATGTACGTTTATATTTAATTTTGTAAGATTTTATAAATATTTAAATTTATAAAATCTAATTTGTATTTATATTATTAGGATTAATCCATATATAATATATTGTTCATTAATAATTCAATGGTTTAAATTATTATTAAAAATCCATTTTTATAAAGATTACAATTTATTACATATGTTTTATTTATTTAAATAAATAAACAAATAAGGTTTTAAAGAAGTAAATTTCCAGAAATTAACTATTTAATTTCTAAAATAAATAAAGTTTATAAAAATTATTTTTTATAATTTTTCAGAATTTTTCTGTATTTTTAAAAGTATTAAAAAGCTATTAAAAAAAATGTTAGGGGCCGGGTTCGAACCCGCGACCCCCGGTTCCCTCACACACGCATCATACCACTGACCCAAGGGCTCACCAGTGTTTATACCCGGTTCCAATTCCTTTTAACCTTTATTTCCCCATTTTCCCCAAATTTTCCCCAAGAACCCTAGTTTCATCAATCGATCAAATTGGACCCCGATATGATCTTAATAATGAAATTAAACATAGGGCTTTTGATCCCTATGTGATTTCGAGTCTATGGACACAATTAATTACCTGATTATGTTCGAATTTGAAGTGATTACTATGATGAACAGGTCGCGGCTTAGCTTGAGTTCGAATGTCGATGATTACTGATGAAAACCAAATTGATTACACAGGAAGCTTCGAATTATGTTAAGGGTTGAAAGCCCTCTGTTAATTTGGGTTTGAAACGTGTTTAAGTGGGAGTTCGAGTAGGTTGCAGATCGCGACCAAAGGTGTTAATCGAATGGATGTTTCAATGTTTTTCAGATCGAATTGAGTTCACTATCAATTTATAAACGATCAAATGATCGTAAGTGCTCTTTTAATTTAATCATAGTGGCGTTTTAGTGGTCGATTTGGGTGGGTGGTCGGCCGACTTTCGGTCGAGAGTGGGTTAGGTATAAATCGATCTCTATTATTCAAATTGAGGTGGGTTAGGTATTCGAATCATCCACGAAAATGTGTCGGGGTGTTTGGTTCGGTTGAAATCGTGTGGATTTGGTCGTTTGGGAGTCGCCGGAGGCCGCCGGCGTTCGGCCGGAACAGTGGCCGGAATCGAAGGGGACGGGATGGGGGTTGGGTTTTAATAAATTTACAGAATGGTCCCTGTAGTTTGATGTTTTTTTTATTTCTTGATTTAAGTTTATAAAACAAGTTTTAGAAATTACAAAACTAACCCTGGACTTTATTAAATCAATTTAATAATTTTATAAATTATTATTAATAACAATATTTTCATTATTATTAATATTGTCATTATTAATATTATTATTTTTAATAATAATAATATTATTATTATTATTATCATTATTTTTATTATTATTAATACTATTATTTAATAATAATAAAAATATAAAAATAAATTGTAATTTCACATAAAAATTTTATTTAATCATGAAAAAAAATTTTCGGGTTGTCACATCATCCCCCTGTTAGAGGAATTTTCGTCCCGAAAATTAAGATGTACTGGCAACATCCTTGAAACGGCTAGGATACTTACGCATCATTTCGTCTTCTCGTTCCAAAGTGAACTTAGGACCATGCCGGGAGTTCCACCGAACTCTGCTAATCAGAAATTTTTCGATCCATAATTTCCAGAATAAAATCTCGTGGTAAGGTGATAAGACCAACAATGATAAGAAAGGTTATCCGTTGGAATTTAAGAATCCCAAACGTCACCATATGAAACGACCTTAACGCATATCTTGTGAATAGGTATTTCTCTTTTGACCAACCGTCGGTCTAAAGAAATAATAAACTATGCGAAGATCTTGGAATGAGTTCATGAAAATGGTTAATAATATTATTAAAACAGAAAATGAATCAATCATTCAGAATAACGATTGATGTTTTAACGTCATACCGCGGTGTACGAATATTTGAGACGGATGCAGGTTAATTTCTCGACGTTGTGAGATAATGGGTTTGCTTTTACATAAAGATTACTCTGAACCTTTCCTTGGTGAGTAAACTTGATAGTATTGCTGATCAAGTGGGTGAGAATTTGTCTAATCCGTAAAACATCACCATTAACCTCCACTGGGACATCACCTCTTCTTGGCCTATATTTTGTGGCCTCCAACCTCAGAACTCCTGAATCAACTTAGGAAAAGTCAATGATGTCACTAATAAGTTGAAGGACTAGATCATCAGAAGACAACATGACACTCAAAAGTTGTTTCTGATTTTTATCAAGTTTTGTTGTTGATAGAATTTCTACTATGCTAACGACCCCTGATAATGGAGATCTCATCTCGTGTGACATGGTTGCTAGCATTTGTTTTGCTCTCATCGTTACCTCTGTAACATGAACAGTTTCATTAAGTTATGTCTCTCTGGCCTTCTGTACAGCTATTTCTTCTCTTAGTTTTGCCATCTTTTCTCTCTTTTTCACCTGATCAGTGATTTCCATGCCCATGTAATTAACACCAACTTCCTCCCCATCTTTGCTGAACACGGGTTCAACATATATTAAGAATGTTTTGGCTCTAAATAACTCAGTCTCAAAAGTAATTCCTCTCTTTACTGGTAACTCTCTCCAGAACCTCTCTTTTAAAGTCTTGTTGTTCAAATAGAAATTTAATGATTTTCAAGCTTAAGGATTCAAAAGCGATTCAAGAAGTGACTTGAACAATAGGAAAGGTATTTGAAAACATGTTTTGCAAGGTAGCAATATCTAAGTAAGTTTACATACGTAGTTCAACAAACCATAAGCATAGTTTGAGAACATTTGTATGACTAGAAAGTCATGAACATAAGTTGACAATATCTTCAGCAGAGAGAGTGTTTAGGAAGGCTACCATCGCATAATCACGTTTTGATGATAGCTCAAAATGAAAGTCGATAGATAAGGAATAAATGGTTCCATATAGCTAGGTCAAATAAGGATAAAGGGAGATAAATCAATTTACGAAGTTAAGTGCTCCAAGCTTAGAATAAAAACCAACCTAAAACGATTGGGTCTCCTTTCAGGTTCAGGGATCATGCTTTGGTTTGATAGGTCGAACCACCTTCTCCTGACGGACTATCTTGGTTTCCTTCTTTGATAACCAATTCCTACAGTATTAAGTCTATGTCAAAGACATGACCTTCTCGTACTAATTTCTACCATCGGTTATTTCTACTAAGTAAAATGATTTCTAAGCAACTAGGGTTAATGTTAAGTTAAAGAATAATTCTAGAAGAATCAAAGCTATTATCAACCCTGGTGTGAAATAGATGTGTAGCTATTGATGATAAGGTACACACATGTAACAACACTTAGTCTTGTCAAATGTGGCTTGCTTCAGTCGTAAATGTATGACCGTGTGATGTATTACCTTGACTGATATGACCTTTATTTCCATAATTGAACTGTTCTTACTTTCTAGCTATAGCCATTTCCTAATTCTGATTGTTTCTAACTCGTCCTGGGGTCCTAATCGACCTAGGGCACACTTATAGTAATGGTCAACCTCCTTAATGTCCCTGTTTAACATACGTTAGCTTAATCATATTAACCAACATAGCTAGGTTCACAACATTGGCATTCTTGTCTACCTTACCGCTAAATTGCTTGTTTAACCCTCCAACTTCTTTCTACTACTCATTAGATTTTCCCAGTGTCCTTCTTAATTCTATTTGGTCTAATGTCATAAGGTATGACATCAGCTTTGTCAATTCCTAGAGTTTGTCAGTATAAAGAGCACAACCTAATCCTATCATTGCACGATTTTAGAATTACAATTCTAACTTTTGCATTTCATTCCTTAAGTAATAGTGCTCAATCACCAAGGCTTTGAACTTACTTCAATAACCCTATATATAAGCATCACCGGTATACTAAGAATGTGCTTAAATCAGTTACACGACATCCTAATTTTCTTTAGCATCATCCCAAAGAATAGGTTCAATGAGTTTCATCACTCTTCTATATTTCCTATAGTCCACTTCCATTCTAAGTATTCAATCAGTTCCTCAGTTACCGAAATACTAAGTGGAGGAATGTCTCTTAAAATGATTGGAAATACCATGAAGGCTCTAAGTAGGGCAGGACTTAAGTAATAGCAAGTGTTAGTAATGTTTTGTTACCCTTTACAAGGTCTTACTAGAATTGTGATCCTAGCACCCTAGGGTATAGAATAGAAACTTGTAATGTTCATGATTGTTACTTCTCTCGCGTCCACGTCCTCTTCCAGACATTCTTTGGATTACCAAATATCAAAAGCTATCAGTCGTATAAAAATAGACCTTTTGTCTTGAAATGAAAAGGAAGAGAAATTCAAGGATTTAAAGAAACAGACAAGCTAGGGAATCAGTCCGAATCCGAGGGATTAACACAAATGTCATGGTTTGAATTTCGTCCAAATTCAAGGTAAGGGTGAGCATTCCTACAAGTAGAACTGATAGATAGTTAATGGCTATGTTCTATGAAAACCGAGACTTTCTTGTTCAAGGTGTAGGAATGATGACTTATACTGACTACAATGTTACCACCCGACCAGATTTACCGGACTTAGCATGCACGACAAATTACAATTACGTGTGCACCCGTAATGGTAACTTGCTTTGCATGATCACCCCGGTTCCTCCTATCAGGTTAACATATCTTGTCAAGTATAGTGGTCATCAATGGTTGAAGTACCAAATATGTATGTATTGTATCGGGGTCGATCAATCAAGGTATACGAAAGGATCAGTAAAGTTTGGGAATCATTGACACGCCAAGGTAATTTGACCCATTTGCCTTAGAGACCTGTGTATTGACCATAGTTTATCACTCATCCCAGAAATCCCCAGGTAAGCATACCAGGTCTCGCAATGAGATATATGCGATATGCTAGCCTTGGCCCGAAGGCTTTTTGCCAGGAAATCCAGAATACAGGTGTCTATGTGTCACACAAGTTCATTTGGTTTATGGAATTTAAAACCTCGATAAGATTTTCATAGGTTAGACATAAAGTCTAAAGATTTGAACCTACGATGATAAGTTAAGTTTAGGAAGACTAGGAACAAGTAACTAACTAACTGTGTGCGGTTATAGTCTAGTGTGTATGCAACCTAGTTCTCTATAACCAATGGCTCTGATACCAATCTGTCACACCCTCAAATTCCGGGTCTGGAATCTATCACGGAGGCGTGTGAACAAACCAGGATCACAGTCAATAGTTACTTGGAACGACTCTATATGCAACGTTTAACATAACAAACCAAAGTTCAAACTTTGTAATACATGCGGAAGCGTTTAAACAAATAAAACAAACCCAAGATATAAAGATAAACATATATATCATTGTCTAAGCGTTAGGATGCATGCTTGACCCGTGTAGTGCTCCTAACAGCAGTCCAGATTTAATGACCTGAGAATAGCATACTAAAAGTCAACACACGGTTGGTGAGTTCAAGAGTTTGCGTTTAAACATAACAGTTTAACAAAAGTGTATATCAATCCAATGGTTGGTAAGTTCAAGAGTTTGAGTTTAATCATAATAGTTTAACAAAAGTGTAATCAACCCAATGGTTAATTAGTTCGAGAGCTTGCGTTTAAACATCCCAGTTTAACAATAGCGTGTATCAACCCAATGGTTGATCAGTTTAAGAGTTTGCAGTTAAACATCCCAGTTTAACAATAGCGTGTATCAACCCAACGGTTGATCAGTTCAAGAGTTCGCAGTTAAACATCCCAGTTTAACAACAGCGTATATTTAAGCATGTGCATTGTAATGGCTAGCTAGCCCATTCACAAACGATATTAAATAGTGATTTCGACATTGAAGCTGACTATGTTATGTTTGCCTCCAGCCACGACGTCTCCATATCGTAACTAATGTTCATAGGACAAATTGCACCCGACTGACCTCGAGTCATACAGGTGGGGTCGTCACTCCCAGTAGTACTACCCAACTTTCCCCGCTATCCAATATTAACAATTCGAAAGTGTGAGGACTTTTATAATGATCAACAGCACTATCTTTAATATCATACACATCTTAAATATATAATGAAAACGTTTGTAACATTACCAGTATGCTATCTCCCCCAAAAGAGTTTTAATAAAATGAACTTTCCCAAAAGAGATTTGGTAAAATAGTGGGGCTTGAATTCACCTCGGTTCTCATGTGATGTTGATAAGCTAGTAAATTCCTCCTAAGGAATTATAATTCACATAAGTAATTTAAATAAAATTCATAATCTGGTGTTCAATTTATCTAGGGTTTGGTTTTCTGGAATTTATTATATACATTAAATCATTTAATTATTTATTAATCCTTTAATAATTAAAGATTTATATAATGATTTTTAACATATCATTATATTCTAAATAAATTGTAAACGTTATTTAAACATGTACGTTTATATTTAATTTTGTAAGATTTTATAAATATTTAAATTTATAAAATCTAATTTGTATTTATATTATTAGGATTAATCCATATATAATATATTGTTCATTAATAATTCAATGGTTTAAATTATTATTAAAAATCCATTTTATAAAGATTACAATTTATTACATATGTTTTATTTATTTAAATAAATAAATAAATAAGGTTTTAAAGAAGTAAATTTCCAGAAATTAATTATTTAATTTCTAAAATAATAAAGTTTATAAAAATTATTTTTTATAATTTTTCAGAATTTTTCTGTATTTTTAAAAGTATTAAAAAGCTATTAAAAAATGTTAGGGGCCGGGTTCGAACCCGCGACCCCCGGTTCCCTCACACACGCACCATACCACTGAGCCAAGGGCTCACCAGTGTTTATACCCGGTTCCAATTCCTTTTAACCTTTATTTCCCCATTTTCCCCAAATTTTCCCCAAGAACCCTAGTTTCATCAATCGATCAAATTGGACCCCGATATGATCTTAATAATGAAATTAAACATAGGGCTTTTGATCCCTATGTGATTTCGAGTCTACGGACACAATTAATTACCTGATTATGTTCGAATTTGAAGTGATTACTATGATGAACAGGTCGCGGCTTAGCTTGAGTTCGAATGTCGATGAATTACTGATGAAAACCAAATTGATTACACAGGAAGCTTCGAATTATGTTAAGGGTTGAAAGCCCTCTGTTAATTTGGGTTTGAAACGTGTTTAAGTGGGAGTTCGAGTAGGTTGCAGATCGCGACCAAAGGTGTTAATCGAAATGGATGTTTCAATGTTTTTCAGATCGAATTGAGTTCACTATCAATTTATAAACGATCAAATGATCGTAAGTGCTCTTTTAATTTAATCATAGTGGCGTTTTAGTGGTCGATTTGGGTGGGTGGTCGGCCGACTTTCGGTCGAGAGTGGGTTAGGTATAAATCGATCTCTATTATTCAAATTGAGGTGGGTTAGGTATTCGAATCATCCACGAAAATGTGTCGGGGTGTTTGGTTCGGTTGAAATCGTGTGGATTTGGTCGTTTGGGAGTCGCCGGAGGCCGCCGGCGTTCGGCCGGAACAGTGGCCGGAATCGAAGGGGACGGGATGGGGGTTGGGTTTTAATAAATTTACAGAATGGTCCCTGTAGTTTGATGTTTTTTTTATTTCTTGATTTAAGTTTATAAAACAAGTTTTAGAAATTACAAAACTAACCCTGGACTTTATTAAATCAATTTAATAATTTTATAAATTATTATTAATAACAATATTTTCATTATTATTAATATTATCATTATTAATATTATTATTTTTAATAATAATAATAATATTATTATTATTATCATTATTTTTATTATTATTAATACTATTATTTAATAATAAAAATATAAAAATAAATTGTAATTTCACATAAAAATTTTATTTAATCATGAAAAATTTTTTTCGGGTTGTCACAATTTGAATATTTGAAGATGAACCCCCAAACAAACAAGAAGTTTTTGATGGCGATACACTCAGAGATTGCATCGTTTTCACAGATTTGTAGATGAAATTATAGGGATTGAGGTGGAGATCATGGTTTACAAAAAAAGGTATGATCAAGGGTTTTGGTGGTATCAAAGATAGATGAAAGATTAGGGTTTGTACCTGTAGATTTGAGCAAAGGATAACAATGGCATTTTGGTGTTGAAGATTCAGTATGATGGGAGAGTGATGGAGATGAAGTTTAGTTGTAGGGTTTTTGTTGGCAATTTCATAGCCTTACAACAGGAACGTTGCAATGGTGCTAGCGCTGACGCTGGCGGTGAAGGTGGTGCATGTGGCGGAGGTGGTGGTGGTGGTGGTGGAGGTGGAGGTGGCGGTGGAGGTGGAGGTGGCGGTGGAGGTGGCGATGGCGGTGGAGGTGGCGGTGGCGGTGGAGGTGGCGGTAGCGGTGGAGGTGGAGGTGGCGGTAGCGGTGGAGGTGGTGCAGGCGGTGGTGCAAGGGGAGGAAGGGTTGGGGGTTGGGGGGGTGGGTGGGTTGGGTTGAATTAGATTTAAGTTTTGTTTTTTTATTTTTTATTGTTTTAAAGTTACAATAATTATCTTAATCTAATATTATTTACATAACTAGTCCTTCAAATGTAAAATGACCAAAGTACCCTAACATTTAACTGTAAAAACTAACAGAGTTAGTGTTAGGGACCAAAACCGTTACAAAAATGAAACCACAGGGCATGATATGATCAAAGATTCCTTTTTGGACTGAAATGATTAAAATGATTAAACCACAGGGACCAAACCGAAATTTACTCTTAAAATTATTAAAAAGTTTGAGGTTGTACCGTATTGTTTCAATATGAAAAAACACCATACTCACAAGTCACAAACCACTCACAACCTCTTAGTATAAATCACACGGTGATATAAAAGTAAGAAAGTACTTTGCATGCTCTAACACTATGTTCCCGAGTCTTATTTAAAAGAGAAATGAAAGAAAGTGAAAGAAAAAAAAAAAGTTGTGTTTCAGAGTTTATTTAATGAAAGAAAATGAAAGGATTGTTAAAAATTTTGTTACCGAGTCTGCTTAAAGAGGGAAAAGAAAGAAAATAAAGACTAAAATCAACCATCCCAACATGAAAAGAAAAATAGAGAGAAAATAAAAGAAAGAAAATAAGAAGAAAGAAGAAAAAAGAATAAAAAATGTTTCATTATTTTCCCTCATTAACGTTGCGTTCCTGAGTTTACTTAATGAGAGAAGATAAATGAAACATTTTCTTTTATTTTTTCTTATTTTATTTTTTTTTATTTTTCTCAATTTATTTTCATTTTGAAAGGATTGAATTTAGTGGGTGTTTGGGATTGCTTGTTAAAATAACTTTTGGGGTTTTTGAAATGAGTGAAAAGTCAAAAATGCCTCTCAAAAAGTCATTAAAAATCACAAATTCTCACTTTGATGATTTTTGAAGGGATATTTTTAATTTTTCATCCATTTCAAAAGCGAAAATTGTTTTAATAAGCAATCCTAAACACCACCTAGCACTCTTTTTCTTCTATTTCTTTTCACTTCTCGAAAACCAAATTTCTAATAATTGTTCTATTTACTTTGATTAAAAAACTCTGAAAATATATATCTATTTTTTCTTTTCTTTCAATTCGTTTTTTTTTCTCTTCATAAATTAGTTCCCAATTATGTGTTGAATAAATGACCTAAGTTATCACTTGGTGGTTAGTCGGTCTCTTTGAAGGCTTGAACTCCGATGGACCTAAGCGCCTCTACCGCCGGTCCGCCACCGTCGAACAAGCGGAGAACCGTCGCTTCTCCGACGAGAATTCAAGCCCTCAACGACGACATCATGTGCACCGTTTTCTCCTTTCTTGATTTCATACATCTCATTCGCTGCACTGCCGTCTGCAAATCTTGGTAAACCAACCCTCTATACAGAAGTTATCGATTTGTGTTATTATCTTCTTGTAATGACTGTGATTGACTACTTACTTCATTCTTGAATGGTGTATTTGAGATTGAATAGTGTTGTTGTATTTGTTTTGATACAGCATATAAGCAGTTTGCTGTTCCTATTTGAGATTGATCTTTTTGGGATTTGCTTGACCAAAGGCCTGTATGATTCTAATTATTTGACTCCTTAAAAAACAGAGTTGAGAAATACTAAACAATAGTTTATCTCAGTGCGTTTTGTTATAGATAGATCTACTATGAGTGAGATTCTACTTGGTATGTTTGTTGTTTTTATTGTTGTTGATGATGCTCCTTATCATTGGTCATCTTCTAGTTTCTGGTAAACTATGAATAGGTTTTTATCAGATTATTTGTAGCTTGCACGAGTGAAAAGGAGAAAACGTACACCCATATTTATGTTTTATATTTCATAGGATGTCAAAGATCTTAAAATGTTGACTTTTAGTTAAAGGTTTAATCAATCCATGAAGGTGTCTGTTATGAGGGAGTGTTTCCAGTTAGAACATGTTTATAATTTGTTCATGCTCCCATTAGCAGTGTGATGGTTGCCCGTTATTTGACAAATCAAGTGCCTTGATATCTCTGATCGAATATGTAGGTTTAAGTTGAAGTGATTTTCACTTGGTAATAGCATATTATTACCAGTGAGCCTTTTCTATTATAAAAAAAATTGCATAGCCTTACTTTATTCATGCGTTATTTGTTTCTGTGAAGGAACAGAGTCATTGATAAATCGAAGTTACTCCAAATTTTGTACCGCGAGCAAAGAAGGATTTTTGATGGTGATTTTGGCACATCTACTTCATCAGAAGGAACTTGGAAAAGTAAACTTCATGACTTGGCTATTAGTCGACACCGGTCATCATTACACACAGGTTCTGCTGACATATATCAATGGAAAGGTCATTCTGATGGGTAAGATTTACCTCTTCGTGAAGATTTCCCCCAACTGATTTGTTCTTGTATGTTAATTTATCTCTATAAATTGTTTCTTTTTAGGATTTACAGGTGCAAAATGAAGATGGGATTGGTCCTCACTGGTGGAAGTGGCAAGGTAGAGTCAGACATATGCACTTGTTTTTAAAATCACATTGGTCATCCATGTCTTACAATTTTCTTTTCTTATTTTTATATTTAAATTACATTCATAGAAGGTAAAAAAGGAAGATATTTTTCCTTCATATTTCCATTTGATCATAAAACTATCTTCAGGATGAACTCTATAACTTACTCGGTGGATGCAAAATGCACACATCTACATCTTTTCAGTCTATGTTTCATATTTTTAGCAAAATTCATCATGTACCGTCATATTGGTTATGTATCTCTTTTGTTAAACATCACGTTCTCCACTTTTGCTAGGTGATGCGTCTTTGGTCTGTAGAAAGATACAAATGTCTGGCTGAGTATTATCTTCCACAAACAGGCTCTTTGATTGACTTCAATTTTGACGAGAGCAAGGTACTTTCTGTTGCTTTTTAATACGTTGAAAAGTCACTTTTCACCTTTCTAACCACCAACTTTTTATAAAGCTTAAGGCAGTTGTTGTTTTTTTCTTTTTTTTTTAATTGCTCTAGTCTACTACATGCTTTCTGACTTGCTTAACTTTTTGGCTACATCACTGTAGATTGTTGGATTAGTAGGAAATCACATATGCCTATGGAGGCGCAATGAGAGGAGAGTATATTTTCATCACAGAGTGGCCAATTTCCTAAAAGCTTTTGCATGTGGTAAATGATTGTCCTTGAATTTGAACACCTATCTGAATACTGATGCGTGTTTATCAGTTACATTTAGCTTTATTCTGTTTTCAATTCTTTTTATTAAATTGCATGGCATTAAAAAACCTTTAAGAGAGCGTATATTTTTTATTGTAGCTATGTGGATCCAGAAGCTGTTGTTGGATGTGAAGATGGGAGAGCTCGTGTATTTGATATGTATGGCAGGAAATGGTCTAGAATCATAAAGTATGTACTCCATAAACATATCTTTCACTTTATGTTCTCTTTTTAGCTTCAAACTGCCAAATGTTTGTTAATAAAGGAATTAAAATTTTAATGACTGGAGTTTTAACTCAGATTTTCTGTTAATATTAAGTTTTTTTCTTGTAATGATTTAATGTAGGATGCACAATGGGCCTATTACCTGCTTATCTTTCAGTGATGACCAGTTGCTTATTGGTGGTTCATCTTTTGGCCATATATCTATATCAGATCTTCAATCTGATCAGCAAGTAGCAACACTGAAGACTAATGATTTTGCAGGTTGGTTATAGTGCCATTTGTTTGAGATTCACTTTTCATTTCCTTCTACATGCGGTTGATGAAAGTTTGCGACATGATTGTCAAAGATACTGTAGTATATTTAGCTTTCTTGATTTGATTTTTTTGCCGCGTTAAAGCCATAATAATTGGTAACTGAAGAGGTGGCAGACTGGCAACCCCAGTCCATTTACTTATGAATAGGTCGATCTAATTGTTTTATCTCTAATGAGTCAAATATGTAAATAAATATAGCAACTTAAAGGGAAACAGTTCCCAGGTTTACATAAGCGCATAAAACCTACTGAATCACTTCATGTAGAGCATTACTTTTTCCTTGAATGATATATTTTTTTACAATCATATTGATATGCTCTGCCCATTACCCGATCCGGCAAACTATCCCATTATATCATCCTCTAATAGATTGGAATTTTAGGTTTCTTACACATCTTTGCATTTAGAGCATTGTGAATTTCAGTTAAAGAATATACAGCTTCGTCTATTAATGATTCACGAACTCATAAAGCATTTTTCATAATCATAATTTGACCTCTGTTGTTTTGTAACAGATCTGACTACTTTGTGTTACAACTCACGTTCACATATGGTATTTTCTGGGTCAAGATCTGGCGAGCATCTTCTTGGGATCTAAGGTATGATACATAATTGTATGTGTGTATATGTTTTCAAGGGTGGACCTTTATTACGGCCGTGGCCTGTTTAACTGTATGCATTTACAAAGCAAGAATGAAATATTTCTGTCTCGTCACCTTCAGGATGATGAAACAACTATGGGAAGTGCGAGTGAGTCCAAATCTCATATCCTCAATTCAGCATATGCGTGATGACATCTCGATATTAGCCATGGGAGGAATAGATGGTGTACTACGCCTTGTGGAACCACAAAGTGGTGATTTTTTGTCAAATTGCATAATTTATGAAAGTAGCAGAAAATTAAATCGTTCAGAGTCTGCTCACTTAACTGTTACAAGAAAAAAAAGGATTAAGAGTTTCAGAAGATGCTCGTTTTGATTTAATGCCTCGAATTTCTAGACCGTCCATTAGCTGTTTAGCTGTGGGGATGCAGAAGGTTGTCACCACACATGCTGATGGGTATATCAGAGTTTGGAAGTTCAGCAAGTGAGGGATTTCTAACCTTTCAAAGGTGTCACATTTACATGAAACGTGTTTGTATAATTGTAGATGAAACCATAAGTGTTGGAAGAGCACATTATAATTTCATGTTTTAACTTTGAACTTCATCTGTATATTATAAGTTCATGTTCACTCTTTAATTGGATGCTATTGTTTGTACTGGAATGATTTGTATTTACTATTCTTGAGTTTCCATTATAGAGGTACTCATACGGTCATACCTTAGTACTTATTTTCTAACAAAGCTCTAATGACACTTGTATGATATTATTTACATACATATTTGTTTCAATCTTGTATATGTGTACTGATTTGATCGTTGGGTGTCAGCCCTGTGAACCATTTGTGACGTTACAACTCTGTTCATTACTTGAGATGATGGGAAACTATTCAATATCGTCATAGAGATTACTTTAAATCGGACAGTCTGGTACAACCCTTAAAGCAAGTGAGACTCCAAGAAGTCGATAGAGAAAGAGAGAGCCTCGGGGCAATTTTCTAATAACTTTTATTCCTTAATGCAACCAAATAAATATAAATAACATACTAGGAAAGGGAAACATGGAAATAGTGCTACTAATGCAATAAGAAATAGAGATGTGCAAGACTAAAATTAAGGGATGCGGGTGCATTACGAGACGCTTCAGAATAACTCGTTTATGGCTAATTGGAACGTGGAAGGTGCGTTGGTGATCCCGAAAGGCTTTACGAGAAACTAGCAATACCCATCTTGGTTCAAAATGTTGTCTTGCGTATATCGGCTTGTGCAACCTTTTTACTCCCAAGTAACTAAAAAGTAAAATCATGCATGTATAAAAAAATTTTAAAGACAAATGTATGACCCTACTTCAGAGGATAAGTGTTATCCTGATGAGGCTCACGTATCCGTTTCCTAGGCAGAACCGCACCATCAATCTCCTCATAAGGAAACTCATTGCTAAAAAAACTCATTGAAACAAAACTTTTGAATTTTGGATACGAAAAAAACGCCAGGGAACTATGAAATGTCATGGGTGGCAACGTGACAAACCTAAGTATATATGGTAAAGAGCCCAAATATCTACTTAGTTTTGGACTCCTAAGATGATTATCCCGTCCCTCAATGACTTTTTAACGGATTATTTCGTAATATTTGATGTTTTTTGTTATTTAAACATTGTTTATCAAATATTGATATTTTCATTCATTAGACATTGTTTAAAACCACTATTAAAATTAAGAGTGTTTTTGTCTTTTTCACTTTGTTTTGGAAAGTTGAATGTTTGGGGTGTGCTAACCGGATACATGGAGAAAAGATATACTAGATGGACTAAAGTGTGGAAAAACATTTTTGTTGTAACAAATGTCAGAAAAGATGGCGTAACAAGAGGTCATGTGACGGTTAGATGTCATGTCATGTTATTGGTTTGTTTGTTTTTTCGGCCGATGATATTGGTTTGTTTGTTTTTTCGACCGAATAATGGTTTTGAAACTTGTGGTTTTCATTTTGTTTGATTTTGTAATGTTGAACAGTATGGTTATATTTAGTCAATTGGGTTCATATGCTCGTCAATTGGGCCGATTGTGTTTTGTGTTGTTTGTACTTAGATGTTCTAGTCAATCAGATCAACCTGGGTGTTGTTTGTACTTGATGACGTATTGAAATGTTTTGTTCGTTATGACTTTCCATTAGATGTTGTGAATTTCAGTTTAACGCACACTGTGCATTGAAGCACAATTGCATTACTATTATAAAGACTAAAAAAAAGTTATTTCGTCTCTTTACAACACAAAAGCATGAAAAAAACAACACAAATTAATCTATGCAATGTTGCTTGAGCCAAAAAATGAAAATGAAACAAAATTAATCCCTATGATGATGGAAAGTACACCCAGTTGCGTGACGGCTGGGTATTGGTTGAAAATTTTTAAGTTAAATATTAAAACAAAAGACAAACTATGACAAGCTTTAATTTTTAGAACACAAGTAATTAGCTTACATGGTCAAACTCGCAAATCAATCCCTTTACTTTATAAATGCACAACCCATTTATCTCAAATTTTAAACACTCAAGTAATAGCTTATATATGTTTTGATTAAATTAGTTTAACGAATGAAATTGGGTTTAACGCCAATCACTAATTCCACGTGGTTCAACAAACTTATTTACCCTGTTTATCTAAGGCGAATAGAACACTTTTTTCTCATTTTATTTTATTGGTGCTTCGACGCCGATCATGGGGTCGTGGAAAAACCCACCGACACTTTTAAATGAGATATCGTATGACATGCTTTCTATGCAAAACTATACAAGATTCGCCACAAAAGAAACACAGAGTTACAAATATGTATAGAGAAAGAATCGGTGCAGAGGAAGCAAAAAATGCTAGTTTCAAACAAAAATGATAAGCTCGAAATAACAACACTCATGTTAAATTAAATGATGCTTTCTACTTCGTGCATAAGGCTGATTTAGATTGTTTGGATGGCGAAGAAGATCATAAACCTCTAAGTGCGTCTTAAGATGATGAATATCATGTACTTTATGGTCTCAGTAATGTTTATGGCTATGTGAACGCTTTGTGGAACTACTACATTTTGTAGAACTACTACATGGTAGTAAAATGCAAGTGCTACCTTTTATTGATACTAAGTTTTATAAAATAAGAAGTTTTTCTAAAACATGCAAAAATTTAGAATACAAAATATTTTAATGCTAGTGTGTTTTAAAAAGTGAAATAGCTAAAATTACCCTATTTACCCTATATGTTTATAAAGCAACGCAATGAACAGAAGTTTACTACCCTATATATATTTATATATTTTTCGCCGCCTCTGCAGAAGGAGAATGCGAGTACAAGGCAGTCAGTGGCAGGGTGTTCATACGACAAAATTCAAGAGCCACGGTGACGACGTCGTCGTGATAACTGGCCAACGGCCCGCCTACGTCTGCCTTTGACAGCAAGGAAGGTGCTAGCGGTCGGCGGTCACCGTAACACCAACGCTAATACTCTTTTCATCAACCACCACTTAGCCGTTGCGTCGCCCTCCGTCCACCATCGTATAGGTCTTTTGTGATGGCTGGAGTCTTCCTTGTTAAACCTTTCAGCTGGTGGCGGTGATTTGTAAGCTGGTAGGGCAGGCAATTGAAGAGATAGGGGCGGCGGAGTTACGATGGCCCAATTGGATTGAGAACAGGGGGAAGAGACATAGAGTTTGAGGAAACATGCGGAATAAATGTACGTGAAGAACGCAGAGAAGGTGACATTGAAGCCATTTCTTTTAATCCAGTTAAGGTACCGAACACAACCCACCGACCTTCTAGGTCTTCGCCTTCCACCCCCTTCTTCCTTTTAACCCTACGTCTCTTATTTAAAGACATTTATAGTAAAAGTTGACTCATCGAGGCACTATTATAACCAATGATATCTTTAATAAGTGTCATTCGTTTAAATATCTCTTTCAATCTAATTATACCAATAATGTGATAAGTATAACCAGATTAAATATCAACATTTACTTAAAAAAATGTTATGCATTATTGGATTCTTACCTATCTACTAATGTAGAGTTCTGACTCTTTTTACCGAGAATTCCTCTTTTTATTAACTCGATTCAGTTGATAGTTAGACTAAATTTCAATTGTTCTTGAACAGAAGCTTTAATTTTAAATTGTTTGATTTCCTTAATCATAAAATTTATGAAGTTTGTATGTGCAAAATTATTTAGTTACTTTCATATCAAATTAGTTACTAGAAACTTCATAATAATGCTCATGTGCTTCATAAAATACAATCAGATTATAAGATATTATTTATAAATCCATAACCATTTGACATATTTTCAGTTTAATTTAATACTTATAATATTACAATTTCTATTTTTAGCGACAATTTTCAATTAATGACAACACTAGCAAGATGCTAGGGCTAGAGTACACCGGATCAAATTATCATAATACGTACATACTGAATTACACCCAGCTAAAATGACAACGACCATCGCTTGTGCCAAGCCAAATAACCGTTTCTTCACCAATTGCTATTTCGTTTTCTAATTTCAAATTCTAATATGACTATTGATGTTTTATTACATTAGAGTTGTAAAAAGAAGAAATAAGAAACAAATTAGGGCGGATGTTTGGGCCACAATTAATGATGTGAAAGAAGATTTAGGACATAATTCAACAAATTCTGAAAAACTCTTCAGGTGTGGCGAAGGTAAAACGGATCAAACTTCGAAACAGGCCAAGCAAACTCAACCATTGGTAGCTACAACCGAGTAAAGGATGAAACTGTTGTCGCTTTTGTAATGCATGAAATGCAAATGAATTAATAAAGAATCTCATTACGTCGTATTTTTTAACAGATTAATAATATATTTTGATATTTAAAGGTATCTTAATTGTTTTCATTAGTTTTTAGTTTTTCTAGACCCGCTACGAAGCGCGGGAGGTTAATACCCTAGTTAATTAAAATTGGAAGTTATAATAACAAAATAATTTACAAAGGTTTATTTTGAAACAACATATTTTTTTAAGCAAATTTGATAACAAAAATAATTTACAAAGTTTAAAAAATTTGATATCATTGTTTTATTACTTATAGTTATTACTCGTATGTGATTTCAATCATATTTTATCTTCATTCTTTTATAATTAAAAAAATAATATTTTATATAATATTTTATTTATACAACCCATGTGATACAAGAGTTACTAAAACTAGTGTATGTATAAAAGTAATATGAATATCAAGCCACTGTGGGTTTTACATAGAAAATAACATGTTTATGGAAGTAAATAACATCACACCTAAAAGACAATTTTAATTAAAGAAGTTTTTATGGTGTTTCTATGAAGAGCGAAGATGATGTGAATAATAAATGAACTAGTACTAAGCCATGCGTTGCGCGGAGAGCGTAAATCATGACAAGTAACACCAGTATCCACACCACCGTTAGCGGTAAGCAACACCGGAAAAAAATCGTATTAAAAAGGAATAAAAACGAAAAAAATAAAATTGAATGGCAAGTAACACCAATATTAAACCATACACGTGAAACGTAAAACATTAAAAATAAAATAACCAAGTCGAATTAGGACCACCCGCACGTTGCGACGAGGCCTCTAAACAGAAAGAAATAGTCGTGACAACGTTAAACCACACGTGCACGTTACGAATTGTAACTCTCAAAATTTAGAACAAACGTAAGTAAAAAATTTGTTAGAGATAAATATAGGGTAACAAAGTTGAAAGTGATTTTTTGTAGGGTTAAATTGTAAAATGTGTAAAAGTACTAGGCATCAAATAAAAATTATACAGTTGTACCATATGCATAAAAATATGTACATTCAAGTTAGTAATTAGAATATATATATATAGAGGTGGCAAAAAAAGTCCAAATATATAATTTTAGGTTAAAATGGGTGTTTTTAAAATAAATATGGGTCAGAATGGACCAAGTAAAAAAGAGGAGGGGGTCAAGATGGGTTGCAAATTTTTTTAAAAAGACAAACATAGGTCAGGATGGACCGATGTTATCTTCCTCTTCTATTCAAAGGCTCAAAGGCTCAAATCATCAAAGGCTCAAATCCTCAATACAGAGAAGAAGTTCATCAATCCGGAGAACAAGTTCATCATCGATCATCACTCTCTATAATCGACCAGGTTCGTCTTCTTTTGGCATCAATTCCTAACCTATTTTGCAGAAACCCTAAAACAAGCATCATCGGTATTCACATTAGTCTTCACAATTGTGCTTCAGTTCATGTAATTATATGTTCACGAAGAAACTCTCTCGCTTGATGCATCGTATCAAAGTAGCTTCATGGGTTTCCTTTGAATTCTTCATGATTGAAATTGGTGTGATATATTGATTTCTGCTATTGAGCTTTGATTTCGTGATGTGATTTGTGTTGTAGGTGTTTATTGATTTTGAATTTCGATAGGAAGTTAGGTATAGAAATGTTGGTGCTGTATGTTGTTATTTGTAAATTGAGTAAATTGATCAACAAATTTTTGCTGTCAATATTTTGTGTTAATCAGATATTAAGTTTTTAGCTGTTGAATGAAGAACTACTTCACTTTGAATTTGGATATCTGATGGGATTTTTGATATTGATTATTGGGGATTGATATGTTAACCAAGTTTTCTAACAAGCCCTGCTAATGAAGTAATAATCTATATCGATTATGAAGAAGTTGATTGGCATGGTTCTCTATCAAGTAACAATCTGTAACAATGGATTGGTCCTGTTTCTTGTTTATTTAGCCAATGTTCATAATTGGTGTGGAGATTCTTGGTTTATTTATTCAAATCTGCGTTTAACTTTTATTAATCAAGTATTTATAGTGTATTCAAAAAGAGTTGAATGAATTTACCCTTTTTTGTAATAAAAACTTGCACGGAAGTGTGCACTATTGATTGCTTGAAATGACAGCAATTGGAATTGGATTCTTCAACAAATGTTTGATTCATAAACTAGGTGATAGAATCTGAACATGAATTTTGAATCTTGAAAATAAAAATTTGACAACAGACTCAGTTCATTGTTTGATTCATAAACTAGGTGATAGAATCTGAACATGAATCAGTTCATTGTTTGTTTTCATCTTGATACATTATGCAATTTATTATCTTGTTCTTATAGCATTTCATGCCATGATATGTTAACTGTTAAACATTAGAAGGAAAACAAACACATTTATGTCATGAAACAGCATTGGAGTTTTCTTGTTCTTATAGCAGTTCATTGTTGTTTCAGTGTTTCTTGCTTCATGTTCTCCCAGGCTGTTTCAATGTTTCTTACAAACAAATCAATTTTATTAAAGAAATATACTCATACAATCTCATGAATTTGAGAAGGGCGATCCTTTGATAGTTTGAGGTATGCCAACTTAGAAGATGTTAGTAAAACAGCCTAGTGATGTTAGGCATGAGATTGATAACTGCAGTTTTGATAAGTTGAAAGAATGTAGCTCAAGAGGTGCATGAGAATGTAGCCTAGTGTTTTTGTCAACTATAATTTGATTTTATAGCTTATATATATGATATGAATCTATCTTACATTTTGTGATGTATATATTTTAATTATTGGAGCCACAGAAAATGTCAGCTAACACTGAATTTGAGGATGAAGTTAGTTCATTTAATTCAAGTAGAGATCATTCTATAGTTTGGAATTATTTTGATAAATTACCGGTTGGACAAGATGGGGCTAAGAAAGCGAGTTGTACTGCTTGTGGAAAGGTGTATAGTACTAATAAGGGAACATCTAACATGAAACGTCATATCCCTAAGTGTTTCAACCTTGATGAACCCGGCCAACCCACAAAACGTGTCCCTTTAGATCAAGCAATGTATAGGGAAAAATTAGCATTATCTATCATTAAACACAGCTATCCTTTTAGTTATGTTGAACATGAGGGGACAAGAGATTTGCATAAATTTCTACATCGTGATGTGAATACCATAACAAGAAACACTTCAAAAGCTGATGTCCTAAAAATATATGATAGAGAGAAGATAATGCTTAAAGAGAAGTTACAAAAAGTAACTAGTAGAGTATGCTTGACTGCTGATTTATAGAGTTCTATCACGACAGACGGATATATGGCGTTGACGGCTCACTATATTGATGAGAATTGGGTTCTAAGGAAAAACGTGTTGAACTTTAAAGTTATACCACCTCCACATAGTGGTAAACTTTTAGCAGAGTATTTGATTAACTTTTTAGCAGATTGGGGCATAAAGAAAAGGTTTTTACAATCACATTAGACAATGCTAAATATAATGATGTTTTAGTAGATTGTTTAAGCAGCCATTTGCGTTTAAACAATGTTTTAGTTTGTGAGGGAGATTTTACTCATGTGCGTTGTAGTGCACATGTGTTAAATCTTATTGTTCAAGGGGGATTAAAGGTAATTGAAGGAGCCATTGAGAAGGTTCGAGAGTCAGTAAAGTTTATTAGAGGAAGTGCTGCTAGAAAGTATAAGTTTGCAGAATGTATACATCATCTTTCATTACAATGTGGGAAACATGTATGCCAAGATGTTGCAACTAGATTGAATTCTACATATCTTATGCTCGATAGTGCATTGCCCTATCGTAACGCTTATGCTCGATTAGCACTAGTTGATTCTACTTATAAGATTTTCCATCAGAAGAGGAATGGACAAGGGTGGAAATAATCACAGAATTTTTGAAACCTTTTTATAATATCACAACTTTGTTTTCTGGTAGCTCTTATCCTACATCAAACTTATACCTTCACAATGTATGGAAAATCCAGAAGTGTATTGAAGATGAGATCAACAATCCTGATAATGTGATAAGCGGTATGGCAAAAGAAATGAAAAAGAAGTTTGATAAATATTGGGAAAATTATAGCATGATATTGTCTTTTGCGGTTGTTCTAGATCCACGATACAAGTTTAAGGTTGTTGAGTTTTGTTTTAGAAAACTTAACATGACAAATGAACAGCGTAAAAAGAAATTGGAGCTTATTTTCAAAGGTATGCATAAGCTATATGATAAGGAATATGGTGTTTTTTCAACGACAAGTTCTTTAATGGCCGGGAGTTCAAATATTAGTGTTGACACATTTGATGATTTGGATGGATTTGAATCCTTTCAAAGTGAATTCAGAAAAGTTGAAAGAGAAAAATCACAATTAGACATGTATTTGGATGAGCCTCCACTTAATAGAAAAGAAGAAATTGACGTGTTACAATATTGGAAGAAAAATCAAGGGAGGTATCCTCAATTGTCTCTCATGGCTCGTGACATATTGAGCATCCCAATCACTACAGTTGCTTCAGAATCATCGTTTAGCATTGGAGGTCGGGTTCTAAGTAAGTATCGAACATCGCTACTGTCATCAAATGTAGAGGCTCTATTGTGCACACGTGATTGGTTGTTTGGTTTAGAAGGTAATAAGTGTTTTTTAATCTTTGCCACTTAATTTCATGTATAATTTTTAATTCAACTTTACTTTTTTACACATTCAGATGAAAATGAGAACGAGATGGAGGAAGAACTTATGGAAGATATTAAATCATTGTATCCGGCATATGATAGCAGTCGCGTTTAGTTTTGAGTTTTTTTTTTAAGATTTACACTTGAAAAACAATATGTTAAAACTATTGGCAATGTCAATGTCATTTACATATATTGTTTCTACTTTTTTGGTTGTAACATTGTACGTTATAATGAACCGGTGATGATGTTGATGGACGTACTAGTACAAAATCAAAGCTTTAGCATATTTCTGTTTTGGTAGAGTAGAAGATGTAAAAAACAATATGTTAAAACTTTTTTTATAATTGATCCATCCTGACCCAAACCCATTCTAACCCAAACCCATTCTAACCTAACTACCAACCCAACCCAACCCACCCATTTTGCCACCTCTATATATATATATATAATGCCGTGAAGAAAATATGTGAGTTGATGCTCTTTGTCAAAAACATGTCTTTTTTTAGTAAGCGATGAGAAAGGGAAACAAGGTGGTGAATTATATCAGTCGTGAGTGGACAAAAAATAAACAGTGAAACAAATGTCAAATATACTTGAATTTCAGCTTCACTTATAGGCGTTGTTCTAGATAACATGTTCGTAGAGCACCATGAGGTATATCAACAGATAAAGCTACAACTACTGGACTATACGAAATCACTCTAACAAATTATATATTCATCATGGACTCATGAGTTTGAGTAGTCCCTTCTTCAATGTGGTTTATAGGTTGACCAATACCTTAAACCCGAATAACTTGAACTCATTAATCTGAAACGTTTGTTCATTTAACGCCCCTAATGTCGTCCAGGGGCGAACCTATGGTATGTTTTAATTGGGGTCAATTGAATACAATGAATTATCTCGCGGATATGAATTCGATGTTTTTTTATGTTTTACACATCACCTACAATGCCCGGATATTTATACTAGTTTATAATAAAAGTAAACATATATTTTAAAACATAAAAAAGGCAAGTGAATTCGTGAAAACACACAAATATTTAGGTTAGATTTTTTTAATACGTTATTACCGGTTCGAGATATTCTAAATAATTACAACTAGTGTGTTACCCCCGCGCGTTGCGGCGGTTTTCTTAAAAACCAAAAAAGTACTAATATTGTCGCTTCGTGAGATGGTGCAGCTGAATCATACGCAATATTGATTTAAAATCTTTTCCTTTATAGATCAAGCATCTGGTGCAAAATAATACCTTTTGCTTCGTTTGATTTAATATAAGGAGAATATGTTATACTTTTACCATAGTGTTGATTTCAAGTAGTAGATATGATTAGAGCCACTCTTTGCAATAGCTCCACCTTAAGCACAACCTATGTTAGTAGAAAAAAAATATAAAACATATACTAATGCATGAATTCCTATGGGATTGAGGTGGAATTTATCACAAAAATTTGAATACTTCTAACACCAAATATTGAATTAAGAAGGCAATTATGCATTGCCTAATTGTAATTTGATCATCTAATATGTTCTTATGAGTTCTTAAACTATAAATCCTTTAACAATTATAGTTTTCTTCAGGCAATTTAATCCTCTGGATAAGCTCCTTCTATACCGGTGATCAAAAACTGATTTATAGAGCCAAGAACCAGACAAAGTATATAGGGTGTGGTTCAGTTTTATGGTTTTGACTCGAGTTTTGCACAAACTCATATCATATGTTGCTTTGTAAACCAAACAATGGATGATTTAGCTTGTGAAACTGCTCAAAAACCTGCATTTAAGTTTAACTTATTACAAATGCCATATTCTAAAAAGTCATAGGACAACTAAACTTTCTGGGATTGCTTTTTATTGCTCTCTTGATTACAACAACCAATTTTCATTTTCGTTTGATGGTCAAAAGTCAAACTTTGACTTTCTGAATTACAACCTGTCCATGAAACAATTTCTACCAAAAATCTCATCAAACCAAATTAATCATGAAGATTTACATTTCAATAACTCATATTTTCAGTTTAAAAATTTAATCAGCAGCAAAAGAAGCAAATGTTCCTTGTTCTTGAATTATCCCTATCTTCAAGGCCTCGCATAAACGACCTTATGGCTAGATGTTCCGAGGCATATGTCATAAACGATGCAAAAATCAAACCTCCAGCAACCATCAAACTTAATCTATCAACAACAATATAACATAGTAAGCACGACTTTTAAAAATATAAAACTCAAATCTATTGCATACTTCAATATATACCTCAAAAATAAAGTTGTAATCCCAAATATACCAGGCGCTAGAGGGCTGCAACAGCTAAAAATGCCATCCCTAACCCATAATACCATGGTGCAACATCAGAAGACACCCTCTGATGACCTGCATAACCAAACACATGTTTAAGAACAATTTAAGATGAATTATGGACATTAAAGTTGCAGTCTTTTAACAAATTAGAAATAAATTAATGAACCTTTTTCAGAATCATAATCTGAAGAAGCTCCAGGACCGCGGTTTCCAGTTTGATTTGCCACCATTTTCCCCCATTTATATATTATGTGCAAGTAACATCCGAATAATAAAAAGAAAATTGTGAAAATCCATTCATACATCAGAATCAAGCCGGTCCATGGCTTCACTTGTCTCGGCACAACTGAAAGACCAAATCCAAGAGACACCACTGCAGCGATGAAACAGACTAATACAGAAATTCCACCTAGGTAGCCAGGCACCATGGAATGTGCGCCATTAGCGAACTACAAACCGCAGTTACAGAAATGATATATCTTTTAACATGTATATCATGAAAGTAATTCATAGGTACAGAATTAAACCTGTTGAATAGAGTTAATGTTAGATGAAGATACTGTAGAATAAGCAAGTGCACCTCCTGATCTGAATCTGTAGTATATATGTCTAGCATGATCACATAAAGAACGCGTCTGCACATACATGAAAATTGTTCAAAATTCAGATAATGAACATAAAATTAAAGGAGAAAAAAAAATCAGCGATGCTAACCTGTATAAAAGATCGGTAGTAACAAAAAAGTAAGATGAATACTGGGAGCAAAAACAGGAAATTGACTAAAAGATCATCATGAGGGTCATTAAGTAGAGATTCACAAAAACCACATAAACACTTGTACGTAAAGCATTAAAGATATTACGAAAGAGAGAAAGAGATGCAGTTATGTAGTCACATACCAATAACAATCCTATGCATCACACTTAAAGCAATACATAATAAGCAATATGTTTAGGCATTTATACAGTCCTCTGCCTAAACCGATTCTATATTGAATAATTCTTCGTAAACGGATTAACCAAGACCACACTTACCGGTGTGATTGCTTTCCAAGCCCAAAATAATTCGCCAGACTCGCCATCTGAACAAACAGATGAATCATAATCAGCATACCAATGGAACACAACTAATCTACAAACCTTGATATAAACCATACACAGTGTGATCACGTGCACCTTCATGAACAAAACAATGTATCATATCAAATTGTACATCCATTATACCTTCATGTCACCAGCTAATCTCCGTGTCAACAACGCCAACGAATCAATCATCCCCTTCGGCTCAGGTGGACGCCGATTGATCTGCGCAAACGCCTCCCTCAACCGCACGCAATCAAACCTAATAATATTATGACCCGCCCAAATCCTCCTTAACAATCAACACCACAAAACCCCCCAATTCAATTCAAGTCATGAAACAAACAGATGAATCATAATCAGCATACCAATGGAACACAACTAATCTACAAACCTTGATATAAACCATACACAGTGTGATCACGTACACCTTCATGAATAAAACAATGTATCATATCAAATTGTACATCCATTATACCTTCATGTCACCAGCTCTCCTCCCAAATCTCCGTGTCAACAACGCCAACGAATCAATCATCCCCTTCGGCTCAGGCGTAGGCCGATTGATCTGCGCAAACGCTTCCCTCAACCCCAAACCCCCTTCGTAATCCCTAACATAGCGTTCGATCACATTAAACAGCTCCGAATTGAAGCTGGCTTTGTTGGATCCTGATTTCTCCTCTCTCTCGAATCACGGTCATGGCGCCGCGAAGTAGGCAGTGGTGGCGGTGGAGTGGGTAGGGTTTTGTTGATGATGGTGTGGAGGGGTGGCATTGTACAGCACGCAGACATGGGGTACTGTTAGCTACAGTACCTCCCCTCACATAACCGGGTCAAAAATATGTTATATATATATATATTAAAACCCAATGTCGGTTGTGTAAGAGGAGGTTACTGTAGTCACCTGAAAGAAAAGAAATCTTACCTCATCTAGGCTGCAGTGGGTTGTTACCTGGGTATCTCTGCTTTGAATAATCTTGTAAAAGAACAATGTTATTTTTATTGTTTTGTGCCTTGTTAATTGCACTTATACAAACCTGTTTATTCAAGTAGGTTGCAAATTCTCTACTCAATTTGACTAATAATTACATCCTGCAATCAAAGACCCTTTGATTTGGGTAATATTGTAATATTGTTTGTTCAGTGCCTTTATTCGCGCTTACTCAAGTCACATAACGGATCAAAAATGTGTTATTCTTATTAAAGTCGCTAATCCATTGATTCATATAGCATGCAAATGTTTAGAACAATCATCCAATTTACCTGAGTCGGATTAAAAGAATGAAGCAAAAGTTCATGAAATTCAATAGCGAAATCGTAAGTTCCACCATAGCAATGTCATCTAAACCACAACAAAACCTAAAATTCTCCCTGTGCAGTCAATCTAAATGCATACCAATGATCCCTAACATCTACACCAGTAGCATATCTCAAGTTCAATCATTACACATAAGTGAATTTGAAGTAATCGAAGGAGAGTGGTTGCCACCAAGAACCGCGATTGGGGCAACTGGCTGTCGGTCAACAACAAAGTAATGTTTAGAACAGTAATGAAACAAAAGTTCATGAAATTCAATAGCAAAATCAAAAGTTCCACCATAGCAATGTGATCTAAACCACAACAAAACCTAAAAATCTCCCTGTGCAGTCAATGTAAATGCAAACCAAAGATCCCTAACATCTACACCAGTAGCATATTTGAAATTCAATCATTCCAAATAAGTGAATTCCAAGTAATCGGAGGAGAGTGCCTGCCACCAGACACCATTCCCTTTCGACCAACAATTCCGTTAACCGGATCAGGAACATACGGTTGATGGTAATCACACCCAAAAAGGTTTGCGATTCAAATTGGGTAACGATTAGGGTTCTAGCGATTCAAAATCATGTCTACAAATCAATAAGAAAAGATGCGGAAGATGAGAACAGGAAGATCAAAATCATCTCAACCATGTAGAAACAACTACAAACCTGAGCAAGCAAACAACCACAGAGCGCCAACAACGGTACCTGCAACAGAAAAACGACAACGATAACAGCCGGATCAGAAAGCCCCCAAATTTACTGATGGAAGGTACGCTCACAAAGACGATGCGCAGAAAACCCCCAAATTTACTGTGAAGGAGGAAGCAGGATTTAGAAGAAGATGCGCAGGAAGAAGAGCAGCAACGGCAGTAAAAAAAGCGATGGAAGGTACGGTAGATGATGCGCGGGAAGAAGAGCAGCAATGACACTAAAAAAGACGATGAGAGTAGGCAATGGCGGTGGAAGGAAGAAGAGATTGTAACATTGCGCTTGAGAGGAGGTACTGCCAGCTACAGTACCTCCCTCACACACCGTCTTTGGTTTTTAATATATATATAATGTCCACGTTAAGATTACGCGCAAACAAAAGCCTATATATAAAGGAGCTTAATTCTTCTCCCTCCAAAACCCCTGTAAAACCCTCTCCCCCTTTCTCTTCATCTCATCAAATTCACCATCTCCATCACTAAAAGTACCATTTCAGGGGGTACCATTTCACTCAAATCGTCAGGGTTTTCCATCGATCGTTAGGGTTTTCTCTTGACCTAATTTCAGGGGGTACCATTTCACTCAAATCGTCAGGGTTTTCCATCGATCATTAGGGTTTTCTCTTGACTAAATTTCAGGGGGTACCATTTCACTCGAATCGTCATGGTTTTCATCGATCGGGAGGGTTTTCTCTGTTCTCTGGTCTTATTCTCTTTTGTTTATAGTTTTTAAGTGCTCGCAGATTTTGCAGGTGCAGAAATGTTGGACCGAAGAGGTCCTTGAACCTAAGCCATTTTGTTCTCTGGTCTTGTTCTCTTTCGTGTAATGACATTTTTTACAAAGGTTTGTCTCATGTTACACATAATTTCAATAAGTATGAGGAAATCTTATGTATCTTGTTTATCTGGTTACGGGTTTTGGTGGGGAGGTTTTGGAAAGTATCCAATGAGTTTTTCTGTTCTAAATTCATTGATTTCTGCGTAGTTTCGAGTCTCACATGTTATTGGTTCCTTAGAAACACGTACTTTTAGTGAATGTGATGACTTTTATGAGTTTTTCCTGCTCCAGAAAGGTGTACAGATCTCCCCTGTCTCTCCAAATTGTTTGTCTGCTCAACACACCGAACCATCACATTTACATCTTCGGTTTGATGACTTCTTTTTCTATTCAAAGATTCATTAACAATTTATTTTGAAATAATTTTGTTGTGTTAACGATTCTCAAATTTTCTAGTGGTTGCAGGTGATAAGGAAGAAGATTGGGGAGGATTTTGAGGCAAGGAGGGGAAAGCCACAAAGTCATCAGGTAGCAATAACCATCCTTTAACTGTAGTGCACGTACACATGCTTTATTGCTTCTGTTTGTACATAACTTTATTGTAACCTTATGATTACATAATTAATTGCATTGATTTGTGATATATTTTCTTGTTTCGTTTTAGGCGTCTTCTTCTCTAGGATATGATAGAGCCACTCATGTTTCTGATATGGAAATTATTTGCTTGTATCTTAATTGATATATCTTTTCTCTCTGCCGATTTGTAAAAGCTTTTGATCATATACTTTACCGCATGTATATTTTATAGTTTCCTTTCTTCTCTTGGATGGACCCACTCATGTGTTACAAAGAAGCAATAATAGAAACACCGAACAACTAGTAAGCTATTGTTTCTTGATGACTTTCCAAGAAAGGTATTTCTTCAATTTGTCGGTCTACTCAACACACCGAACCATCATATGTACATCTTCTGTTTGTTAACTTTTCTTTTTCATAAAGTGATTCATTGACTTTATCACGAGTTCTTGTGCACTCATATTTATACTCTTAACCTTTTATGCCAGATCCTCATTTATTGTTGTTTATAGAAATTAAAATAACTAAATTGTCTTTAAGTGTTTTGGATCAACTTGGTTCATGTTTCTATCAAGTGCCCGTTTCTTGAGGGGTGAAATTGTCCATTTACTGTTGTATTGATGATGCTGAAATTTTCTAGTGGTTGCAGTTGATAAGGAAGAAGACCAGGGAGGATACAGAAAGCGACAAAGTCATCAGGCGGGTAGGACACAGAGTCAGGTGTGTATCAATTTTTTATTATACTTTTAATTCTTTAATATTTTTTAGTAATTTAGTTGTAGTTTCTGACAGTTGATATGCGAAAGCCTTTAGTTTTAGTGCACACATGTTTCATTGCTTCTGTTTATTATAATATTATTGTTACCCTTTAATGATAAATTTATATTCCTTTAGTTTAAGTGTACCCATGCTTTACTGCTTCTGCTAATACAAAATTTTATTACAACCTTATGATTATATACTTAATTGCATGTACTTGTCAGTTGATATGCGAAAGCCTTTAGTTTTAGTGCACACATGTTTCATTGCTTCTGTTTATTATAATATTATTGTTACCCTTTAATGATAAATTTATATTCCTTTAGTTTAAGTGTACCCATGCTTTACTGCTTCTGCTAATACAAAATTTTATTACAACCTTATGATTATATACTTAATTGCATGTACTTGTGATATACTTGCTTGTTTCTTTTTAGGTATCTTATTCTCATGGATGGATCCACTCATGTTTTTGGTATGCAAATGATCAGACATAAACACTTAACAACAAGTGATTTATTGTTTCAGAGTACATTTTGGTCGGGGGTTTAAATCTAAGTTTGGATTAGATTTGAGATATGGAAGGAGATGATAATGGATTGAATATAACAGTATGTGTTTGAATGTGCAGGAAGGAAAACGTTGGTCTGCAGCGAGTTTGTGCCGGGATCTTTTGAAAGCAATAACTATCCTTTAGCTCTAGTGCAAACATGCTTTAATGCTACTGTTTTACAGAAATTTACTGTAATCTTATGATTTTGTACTTAATTGCATTTATTTATGATATATATCTTGTTTACTTTTAGGTATCTTTTTCTCTGGGTGGATCCACTAATATTTTTTGGTATGCAAATGATCAGACAGAAACACTAAACAACAAGTAAGTTATTGTTTGTGCTTACATTATTTTTGTTGGGGAGTTTGAATCTAAGTTTGGATTAGATTTGAGATCTGGTAGGAGATAATAATGGATTTAAGATAACAATTTGTGTTTGAATGTGCAGGAAGGAAAACTTGTGTTGCAGCGAATTTGTGCTGGGAACTCTGGAAGCAATAACCATCCTTTACTTTTAGCTGTACGCATGCTTTACTGCTTCTGTTTATACAAAATATATTTTGTAACATTATGATTATATACTTGAGCAGTTAAGCTACGCTATGACCAAATCTACATTTACAATCGTATAATTATAAGAATTTTTCTATAGTTTAGCCATGAATAAATCTACAGCATTGAATACGAATAATCTGTTGCCTATAATACAGCCGTTACTCTTGTTTTGGGATACAAAAGACCTCTTAACAGAAAGATATATGGAAACTGGACACGTATTAGACAGAAATACTAAACAAGTAAGGTATTGCTTCTACTTGCATTACTTTTTTTCTTATTGATGGTTTAAATTCTTGATTCTACTTTTTTTTTAATTATGACCTGCAATTTTGCCCTTCAGGATATATTAAGCAGAAGAGGTCCATATGCTTAAACGTTTTGTTACTATGTTTAGTTGCGTGTTACATATAGTTTATCAAGTATGGGAAAATCTGATATATTATGTCTATTTGGTCACAGGTTTTAATGGGGAAGTTTGGAAGGTATCAATGGTTATTTCAGTTCTCTGTTTATTACTTTTGGCATGGTTTTGAATCTCACATGTTATTTGTTCCTTAGAAACATGTTCATTGCTGACTTATCAGATAAAATAAATCCATTAAATTAAGATTATATCGATTATCTTGAATTTTGACTTTTCAATGGACCACACATTTGTAATTGACAATAATCTTTCCTTCTTAGTTTGTTGGACCTCTGATTTTGAACGAGCTATCACTAGCTAGTTTGTTAATTCCATATATTTTCAATAAAGTTTTTTTTGCTCTTATTAAATTATTTGCTGCTTTAATTAACTTCATTTCTTAACTGTTTTAATTAGCCCCTTAATATCTATTCTACTTGTTTATACTTTCAGTCTGTGGGTATTCATGGTCCAGCTCACGTTCTTTACATCTATGCATTCTCACCTTTCATTGTAGTGTCTATAACTTCTGTTTTTATTAGCACTATTCTTTTCTAATTAAGGTAGTGTTTTTTGTTATCTGTATTAAAGTTAGTTGCTGCCCTTAATTTCATTTCTTAATCGTTTTACTAAGCCCCTTAATATCTATTCTACTTGTTCATACTATTCAGTCTATGGAAGTACATGGTCCAGCTCACTTGCTTTACATCTATGCATTCTCACCTTTCAAGTAGTGTCTATAACTTCTGTTCTTATTAGTAATATTTTTTTTCCAATTCAAGCATCTATATGACTTCTAGACATTCACTAATTATATGACTTCTAGACATTCATAACGCATTAGACTATATGCTTCTTGCAATATTGCAAATAAAAAGGGAATCTATGTTCTAAATATTCAAAGTTTTCACAATTTAGTGAGCTCATCCTGGGAATATAAGAATACAACTCCTTTCATACATGTGTACCATTTTTGTTTTCCAACACGTGTGGTGGATCTTAGTGTAGCTTGGTTTGGTTCTCCATTTTAACTTATTTTTAAAGGTTAAAAGTTTTTGGTTATTGATTTAGGTACTTGGTGAGCTGTGGGAGACTACATGCTTTAGAATGTCATGTGTGTACTGTGTAGGATAGCACCTTCGTGCAGCTTTGGTAACCCACTCTCATGAAAAAGAGCAATAACTGCTTGTTTTTGAGAAGTGCCAAAATTTTGGCTATAAAAATGCAAATTTCTTTCGAAGAAGAGGTACAACTAAATTCTTTAATACTTTTGTTGAGATACGAGTTATATACTTTTTAATCTAGCTATATTTTATATATTGCTGAAGCCATCCTCTTTTCTTTTGCACTACCGAAACATACTGGAAACCAGAACTATTAATATAATCTTTACTAGGTGATTATCAACATACTGATAGCTTAGTTGACGAGGTAATTGCTACCTTCTTTCTTATTTTTTTTGGACATGTGGAGCTTGTTTTTGGTACACTTAGTTATTTCCTTGTTTTTCAATTGCTATTTCTCTTTTTCTTCATCGATTGGTAAAGGCATCTTTTGATGAATTTTAATTGAAGTTTATTGCAAAATTTGCACTTTTGCAGTAGCATTCGCTCATTATTTGGTTGTTTTGATGAATTTGTTCTCAGTACAACATGTATCCTTCTATGTAATCTTCAGAACTATGGCGTGGTGAAATCATTACCAGCAAGAACTCGAAACGCCCATTATAAGTGTGGTTATTCATGGCTTGACTGATGTAGCAGAATGAACATTTTAGGGGTGACTGTTTTTGTTTAGAACTGCTACTTGGATTGTGGAATTACTTTTGAGTTCTGAATTGGGTGTTTAATTATTTGTTTACTTATTACTTTTTTGTGGGTATATTCTTGGAGTTTCTTTAATTCAAGCAGAAATTTTGATTACTAATCTGATAAGGATGAAAGTTTGTCTCGAGTTCTAATTCAGCCTTGCGTTAGATTATCCCTTTGGATCATGTTTCTATCAAGTGATCAGTTCTACATGGCAAAATTGTCAGTTGGAGATTAATCTTCTATGAAGAACAAGAATTGGAGACGGTTCTAGGACATTGTCAAAAAATATGGATATCAGAAGGTGGTGAAGGAACTTCTTGGCTGCTACTTCAATAGAAGGTAATGTCTACAAGTATTAGTTCTCTTTTTTTGAATATAGGAAGTCAAAATTGTAGTAAGTTTCTTAGCACTGAATTTCTACTTTAAATGAACACCTAAATACTCTATATATGTTCTGAGCTTGTATGTAATCAATTTAAACATGCTGATTAATTCGTTTTTTTGTTGAATTAATGTGAGGTAAATCCCGAAGTCAAGAAAAGGGTATTTGTATGCCACAATTTTTCGCTTCTCCAAATTGTTTGTTTACATTAGTGAGATGTCATTACACTTACATCTTCGGTTAGTTGATTTTTCTTGTAAATATTTGTTAACTTGATTATAAACTTTATGCGTTAATTGTTATATATTGTTTGCCTTGTATGCCAAGGATTATCATTTGTTGTGCAACATGACTGGCCTCTCCCTATCAGCCTACACAATGCACACTCCTTGGTTGGGGCGTTGTGATCCAAGGATCTCAATTAACCTGCCGGTCGCTTATCGTGAATTACCTTGTTGGTTTCCTATTAGTTGCTGTGTATCAAGAACGAAAGTAAAGATCAAAGCTAGGTGGGTGTGTTGTGACCTGGTTGACGAGACGGCGTAGATACCAATCGGCCTTTGTCCCGATTGTTGTTGTGGTTGATGTTGTAGGATATTAATTAACCTGCTATAGTGGGGAGTCGACCTGAAGCGTTTCGCATCGTGTGGTGCATTCTAAGAATTGCTCTGGCTTCTGGTTGCTTGCTTGGCCTTTGTGCTTGGTTGGTGGCCATTTGCTTGATGATTTTGGAGGTGCAGACCGTAAAGGTGCATGAGTAGTGTTTGGTATGTTTGGGTGGATGGCTCTTTGCTCAAGCAACAACTTCAACCTGGCATACCTTTTCAGTTCATGGTTATGGCGTGTTTTGCCTAATTTGCTTGTGGGTTTCCTGTATTGCATACCTAAATTATGGTATTTTCTTGATCGAAGGTAATTGTGTTTCGTCGCATCTCATGCTTATGACATGTGATGGGAAAAACAACACCGACAACAAGATCACCAACGGTAAATTACGAATGCAGAAGCGTAACCTCGTCTGACCTAAAAGTTTTCCCGAACCCGTATGAACCTGTGAGGATGTAAACAAGTAGATATACAAAATAACCAAACAGAGACACCAAAATTTTTAGCGTGGAAAACCTCTCAAAGGGAGAGTAAAAACACGGGACTACTAGAGCCGCTTAAAATCCACTATCACCAAATTTGAGCAATACAAAATCTTCCCTAGACACACTAGAGGCATACACAAACCATCATACACTTGGAATTAACAACATCAAGCATATGGAAACTAACCCAAGACAAAAGAGAAGAACACACTCAAAACCCAGCAGCTCTGTTTCACGGCTGTAGAACCTGACCTCCGGACGTGATAAACACAAACTCACCGTTAGATGTGATCACCAGGATGTTAGGAAGATCCTGCTAAAATTTCACAACGATCCAACGGTTCAATCTCCGGGAAACTACCGGTTTCTGAGCTGCTGTAATGAAGAAAACGAAAAATCCTTCACTTCAATCTCGTTCTTCTTTCTGCTCGAATTCTATGTCTGAATTATTGCTCTCTCTCAAAATGAAAAACTGCTCACCTTTTTTTTTTGTGTAGACTTTTCTGAAAAAGAAATGGTGGTAGTGGGTGGTGGTTCCCACTAGACAAAAACACCAATAAATCTCCCCCTTTTTGTCTATGTGGAAGAGTTCGCCATCCCGGCGATTGAGCAACAAATCTTCAACTTCTCCCTTGCTAGAGCTTTGGTCAACATATCGGAACCATTATCATCGGTGTGGACTTTCTCAAGCTCAAACAACTTATTTTCAAGTGCGTCCCTAATCCAATGATACTTTGTATCAATATTTTGTTCGCTTATGATACGTAGAATTCTTAGCAAGGTGAATTGCACTTTGATTATCACAAAGAACCACGTAGCGCTGTTGCATAAAGCCAAGCTCTTGCAAAAATCTTTTCAACCACAATAGTTCTTTGCATGCTTCTGTTGCTGCCATATACTCGGCCTCTGTAGTAGACAACGCAACACACTTTTGCAGCCTTGATTGCCATGACACAGCTCCCCCTGCAAAAGTCATCAAATATCCAAAAGTGGATTTCATGTTGTCTTTGTTACCTGCCATATCAGATATAACCCACAAGCATAGGCTCACCATCTCCAAATGTGATACCCAGTTTGGAGGTACCACGTAGATATCTAAGAATCCACTTAACTGCTTCCCAATGCTTCTTACCTGGATTAGACAGAAAACGACTAACAACACCTACTGCATAGGCTATGTCAGGTCTTGTACACACCATGGCATACATCAAACTACCCACTGCTGAGGCACATGGAACTCTATCCATCTCTTCAATCTCCTCCTTCGAAGAAGGGCAATCTCTATCAGTTAACTTAAAATTGGGAGTAAGATGGGAACTCACCGCTTTGGCTGTAGCCATGTTGAATCTGCAAAGCACCTTCTCAATGTATTGCTCTTGTGACATGTGGAGTTTCTTTGAAGCTCTATCTCTAGTAATCCGAATGCCAAGAATCTGTTTTGCTGGCCCAAGTCTTTCATAGCAAATGACTTGCTCAAATCTTTCTTCAGCTGCACAATCCTCTCTGCATTCTTACCAACAATCAACATATCATCAACATAAAGCAATAAGATAATGAAATCATCAACACCAAACTTCTGATAGAAAACACAGTGATCTGAAGTAGTCTTTCGATAGCCTTGCTTCCCCATAACTGACTCAAACTTCTTGTACCACTGTCTTGGTGCCTGCTTCAACCCATAAAGACTTTTCCGAAGCTTACAGACATAATCTTCTTTACCCTTAACCTGAAACCCTTCAGGTTGCTCCATGTAGATTTCTTTATCCAAGTCACCATGAAGGAATGCTGTCTTGACATCCATTTGCTCAACCTCAAGATCAAGGCTGGCAGCTATACCAAGAATCACCCTAATAGAACTCATCTTCACGACTGGAGAGAAAATCTCATCAAAATCAATACCCTTTCTTTGACTGAACCCTTTAACCACCAATCTGGCCTTGTACCTAGGCCTTGACGTATGTTCTTCAGTCTTGAGCTTATAAACCCATTTGTTTTTCAAAGCTCTCTTGCCCTTAGGCAATTTTACCAACTCAAAGGTATTGTTCTCATACAAGGAATTCATTTCGTCTTGCATGGTTTCAACCCACTCTCTTTTGTGTTCATCGTCCATAGCCTCTTCATAACACTCAGGCTCTCCCCCATCAGTGAGTAAAACATACTCATCAGCAGAATAACGAGTGGAAGAATGACGGTCTCTGGTAGACCGCCTAATTAGGACAAATGATGGCATACCTGGTACTGGTAGCTCTGGATGAAAACCCTCATCAAACTCATTGTTCGTTGGATCCGTATCATTGTTCTGGATCTGTATTATTGCTATCATCAGTGTCATGCTCTTCACTTTGAGTGTCATCTCCATTTTGTGGTTCAGATTGTCGAGGAGGAACTGGATCCAAATCAATAAGATCATTACTACATTGAGGAACTATGTTTGACTTCTCAATGTCTTTCAAACCTTGATCTTCTATAAACACAACATCACGACTTCTAACAAGTTTCTTCAGAACCGGATCATATAACCTATACCCAAACTCATCTTGCCCATAGCCAAGGAATATACATGGTCTGGTCTTCACATCAAGCTTTGACCTTTCATCTTTGGGAATGTGCACAAAAGTCTTGCATCCAAAGACTCTCAAATAATCATATGAAACATCTTTGCCACTCCAAACCCTGTTAGGAACATCAAAAGACAAAGGAACACACGGGGTAAGATAATAACATGTACTGCAGTATTTAAAGCCTTACCCCAAAAAGAATCAGGCAATTCTGCATGTGAGAGCAAACATCTAACTCTCTCCATCAAGGTTCTGTTCATCCGTTCTGCTAAACCGTTCAACTGTGGTGTCTTTGGAGGAGTCTTCTGGTGTCGAATTCCTTTCTCTACAATAGGCATCAAAAGGACCAATATACTCACCTCCATTATCTGTCCGAATATACTTGAGCTTCTTCCCAGTTTGTCTTTCAACTAAGGCATGAAACTGCTTAAACACATCCAACACTTGATCTTTAGACTTCAAGTTGTAAACCCATACTTTCTTTGAATGATCATCCATAAATGTGACAAAATATAAGCAACCCCCAAGTGATCTAGTCTTCATCGGACCACATACATCAGAATGCACCAAATCAAGTATCTCGTCTCTCCTAGTAGGAGGATGACTCTTAAAGGAAACTCTAGTTTGCATACCTTCCAGACAGTGAGAACACTTTTTCAAATGAACATTACCAACACCGGACAAGGCACTCCTCTTTGAGAGTAAAGACATCCCTTTTTCACTCATGTGGCCAAGTCTTTTATGCCACAACTCTGACATGTCAGTATCCACCAATGAATGAACTGAATCTTTAGAGATCTTCGGATGTGTCATGTAAAGCTTTGAGCTTCTTTTGCCTCTTGCCACGATCAAAGAGCCACGAGTGAGTTTCCAACTACTATCACCAAAGAAATTATGGTATCCATCATCATCAAGCAAACCTGCAGAGATCAAATTAAGTCTGATATCCGGGACATGTTTCACATTATGTAAAACCAATTCCACCCCAGTGTCAAACTTCAAACAAACATCTCCAAAACCAATGATCTTAGATTCCCCCTTGTTACCCATCTTAACAATCCCAAAATCACCAGATGTATAAGATGAGAAAAAATCCCTTTGTGATGTCACATGACAGGTAGCACCACTGTCAACAACCCAACTCGAGTCATCAGATGTAATATTCACCATATCATAATCACAACAAATAAAGAACTCTTCAGTAGCAGTATTAGCTTCATTAGTGTCATTGCCACCATCATCTTTCTTATTATTGTTCTTTTGATTGTTGTAATTAGCTTTCTTGTTCTCCTTCTTCAACTGTCTACAAAACTTAATTGTGTGCCCTTTTCTACCACAATGATAGCACTCATAATCAGCAAACTTTCCTTTAGACTTGCTACGATGTTTCGCTCTATTACTCGGACCTCTGCTTTGACTTCTCCCCCTGCTTTCTGTAACTAAGACATCTGAACTTGAAGAGGAACCCTGTGACTTTCTTCTCATCTCTTCATTTAAAACACCGCCTTTAGCCATTTCCATAGTAATAACACCATTTGCTGCAGAGTTGGACAATGATGTCCTAAAGTCTCCCAAGAATCCGGTAAAGTGCCAAGGAGCCACAAACCTTGTACCTCGTCATCAAACTTAATACCCATACCTGAAAGTTGATTAATGATCCCCTGAAAAGCATTCAAATGATCAGTAACTGGAGTACCATCACGGTATTTTAAGTTTATCAACTGTTTAATCAAGAACAACTTATTGTTCCCGGTCTCACGAGCATACAACTCCTCAAGCCTTTTCCACAGTGCGAGCATGAGTCTCCTCAATAATATGGTTCAAAACATTATCATCAACCCACTGCCGAATATACCCACAAACTTGTCTATGCATAATCTTCCATTCTTCATCTGTTTTGTTTTCGGGTTTCTCGGTATTAATGGCGGGCATATAATAATCCTTCACATAAAGGAGATCTTCCATCTTTCCTTTCCAAATGTGATAATTAGAACCATTCAAATTTACCATCCTACTTGTATTAACATCCATCGTTCAAACGAGTGTTAATCTTATGAGAAGATTCAATATCAAGAGCCAAGGACAGGTGAGATGATTGCACTTTGTATTTATTTTTGCTTGGTTTATGTCGTTTGCTGACTGAGAACCCAAAAGCCGCTTAATTCAAATCATTCAGTTCTTTCTTTAGCTCAGGAGATGCATGTTGCTCTGGTTTTATGCACCAACTTTGGTCGAATTATACTTGCTTGCATAAAAATAATTTACATGATGCTGAATTCATGATCATTTCACATCTCTAAACCACATGAATATGCATGTTGCTCCTCATTTCTATCTTACTTGTTCTTTTACCACATTTATGCCTGAAATCATCAATCTTTTATCTACTTTTGTTCTCATTTCAACATGTATTCTTCTATGTAATCTTCAGAACTATGGCGTGGTGAAATCATTACCACCAAGAACTCGAAACGCCCATTATAAGTGTGGTTATTCATGGCTTAACTGATGTAGCAGAATGAACATTTTAGGGGTGACTATTTTTGTTTAGAACTGCTACTTGGATTGTGGAATTACTTTTGAGTTCTGAGTTGGGTGTTTAATTATTTGTTTACTTGTTACTTTTTATGGGTATGTTCTTGGAGTTTCTTTTAATTCAAGCAGTGATTTTGATTACTATTCCTGATAGGGTTGAAAGTTTGTCTCAGTTCTAAATCAGCCTTGGGTTGGATTATCTTTGGATCATGTTTCTATCTTGTGATCAATTCTACAGGGGCAAATTTGTCAGTTGGAGATTAATCTTCTATGAAGAACAAGAATTGAAGACGATTCCTGGGCATTCTAGAAAAATATGGATATGAGAAGGTGGTGAAGGAACTTCTTGGCTTCTTTAGTTAGTTGACCGTTTCTAAATATTCTTTACTTAAAACATAAGTTTTTATGCACGATAGTTATAGAGTGTTTGCATTTCATACCAAGGATCCTCACTTGTAGTTTTGGTGTTCAATTGTTGTTTTAGGCTTTCCTAGACAAATTTTGGTACATTGACTAGATTGTCAAGGTTCAGTCTTAGGTATGCCAATTACTGACAGCATAAAGAGGAATCCTAGATACAGCTCCTATCTTGTTTAACACTGCTTAATGGATTACCAATCTTGTGTTTTGCACCTTTGTTGTTAGTAGGATGGAAATCATGAAAGCGATGAGGTATGGCAGTGTGGCATGCTCTTATTGTTGTGATAACCAATGCTCTAACCTCCATGGATTAATGTTACCTCACTTTACAAGGCTATTAAAAAATCAGCACAAGGTGCAATATAGTTAATTTGGATGTTGTACTCTTTCTTTCTCTTCATATATACTGCTGATATAGATATTCATTTGTATTATCTACTACTTTCACAAACAGCCTTGTGATAAGGTTGCTGCTTTGTGACCTTGAGGTCATGGGTTCTAGCCGTGGAAACAGCCTCTTACACAAAAATTGTGCAAGGAAAGGTTGCGTACATCAGATCGCTTCGCGATCCGGCCCCTCCCCGGACCCTGCGCAAAGCGGGAGCTTCATGCACCGGGTACGCCCTTACTACTTTCACAAACAGGAATCACTTGTTCCATAAGGTGCATTGGAGTATATGGTGCTATGGTTAATTTGGATCGGTAAACATTATTGGAATGCTTAATCTGATCGGTTGACCCTATACTGTAAGTTTGCTTCTTTGATCATAACTATATGAATTTTCATTTCATGTTAAATTGATTTTCAGTTCCTATCTTGAACCTCGTATGTCTCTCTTTAGAAAGTATTTGTCACTTCTAATTGTCTTAAACAAGTAGCTGAAAATGATGTTATATGTTGTTGAATATGCAATGAAAGACCACATGATGGATCTTACCACCGAAGCTATGAGTTTGATTGCTTTGTTGAGCTATCTTCTGGTCTCTTTTCTGTTGACAATAGCTTAATTATTTGATCTAGAAGATCAGGGTTTTGTTTTTGTTTACATGGGATTACATAATTGCTCATGGGATTAATTGGGGTCTCTTTTCTTGGTGTTTGTCTACTCTAGAGACCGTCTTTGATGACATCTTACTTACATCTTCGGTTAGTTTACTTCTCTTATTTTATTTTCATAAAGTTCCCTGACTTCTTCATAAGTTTTTATGCGGTAGTTATCGGCTTTTTGTACCTTGGGCTTTCTATGCCAAGGACCTTCATTGGTTATTTTTTAAGAGGTATAATCACTAACTCTTTTGAAGTTTTGTGGATCAAGTTAGGTTATGATTCTCAATCAAATGGCCGTTCCTTGAGGGACAATTGCCGTTCTTTGAGGGGTAAAATTGTCCGTTGGATTTTGAACTTCTATAAAAAACCAGAATAAACTAGATGGAGGTGAAGGCACACTTGAGGTAATACTGAGATGAATTATATCTACATTTCTTTTAATATTGTGACCTAATGATAATAGTCAAAATATTAATAACCTTTTGCTAAGCACACGAAAGTGATTAATGCATCAAGTTTGGAGATGGTTCCTGAACGTTCTACAAAATTATGGATACCGGACCTTGGTGAAGGATCTGCTCGGCTGCTACTTCAATAGAAGGTAATACCTAAAAGTATTCAGTGTCTTCTTTTTTTGGGATAGTTTTGACTAAATGATAAAAAGTCAAAATTATAATAAGTTTTTGCTAGTATCACTTTAATCAAACACATAATCAATTCCTATATCTTATGGCTACTATGAGTCTATTTCAATGCCTTCTGCTAATTCTTTTATTTATATCTTTAGAAAAACGATGAGGTGCTCAAAATTTTAAAGAAAGCCCTCAAGGCGACAAAATAAAAGTTAGGACATTTTTTTAAGAAGGGTTTGTTATGCACCATCTTCCCGTCTCTCCAAACTTTTTGTTTACATTGCATTAGACTTGCATCTTCTGTTAGTTGGCTTTCTTTTTTCTTATAAAGATTTTTTTTTACTTCATTATTCTTTTAAGCAAATATTTGTTATATTACTAGCCTTTTATGCCAAGGATCATCATTTATTGTTTTTCTAAAAATATAATCACTAAATTTTTTTGCAAGTGTTTTTGATCATGTTTCTATCAGATGACCATTTCTTGAGGGGAATTTGTCCAATTCCACCAAGAATAAGAACTAGAGAAGGTTCTTGGACCTGAAAAATATTGCTACGAGACGGCAGTGAAGGAATTACTTGGATGTTACTTCAATTTGAGGTAAAACTTGCATCTTTTCAATCTCGATATTACTTTTGGTAATCATTTCCCTAACTCATACAAAAATTGTGATATGAACATGGTCCAACACAAAACAAACAGACCCAAAGAAAGATGTTAATTCTGATTAAAAAGAGGGGAGCTTTCAGGCCCAATTGCTGTTGCTTGGCCACTTCACGAATAAAGACTTATTTGATCTTTTTACTTATGGGCCCATAATAGTCTTTTTTGTTGAAAGCATTTCATCCTTGTCCAATTGATCAGCGTGGTCTTGTTTGACAAGCAGGCCTTTAGAACTGGGTTTTTGGGCCGAGTCCTGTTAACAATGTATCTTTGTGATAAACAATAACTTTTCTCTATTTTTCACTTACAATCACTTACAACTATTCTCTAGAATATAAGAAACATACTTGTATAAATATATAAAACCTAATGTGAATTCTCTTCGTAGGAGACTTACACTTGGCCACTTGGGTCCCACTTGATATTTTCCATCTTTTATTGAAATTAAAGATTCCTTACGCTTTTGATTCTCATTCATGAGTGTTTTTCCTGTAAAGCATTGTAATGCGTGCAATAGGTGTTCATGGTCTGGTACGCCTGGTTTGGTCGAGATTTTTGGTTAAATCAACAGTGTACAGTGTCTACACACGTAAGTTTAACTGGCCAACGGTTTAGTGGTTCGGTTTCCACAATTTTTACACCTTGGCGGTTCGGTTTTGTCGTTTGAACTAGTTTTTTGTTTTACTTTATCTAAAGCTAGTCGTATGGTTGAGTGATTGACGAAACGTCCTATTAAAATAAGTAAATAAACTTACCCCTAATATTAATCATTCAATGTGCCATGTTTTAGTATTTTTAGAATTCAAACTTCAATACACAGTGCTCATTCTTAGCGGGGGCGTTGGTGCTATAACTGATTGATTGAGTGTGCAACATGGCTGGCTGCCCCCTAGCAGCCTACACAATGCACACTTGGCAGGGGGTTGTTGGGTATCATTGATCGATGGAGTGTGCAACATGGCTGGTCGTCCTGTCGTAGCCTACATTATGCACACTCATTGGCGGGGGTGTTGGTGCTTGTAGCTGATTGATGTGTGTGCAACATGGCTGGCCTCCTCCTAGCAGCCTACACAATGCCCACTCCTTCGCTAGGGCGTTGTGATCCAATGATCTCGATTAACATGCCGGTCGCTTATCGTGAATTATCTTGATGGTCTCCTATTAGTTGTGTATCAAGAACGATAGTAAAGATCAAAGCTAGGTTGGTGTGTTGTGATTTGGTTGACGAGACGGTGTAGACGCCAATCGGCCTTTGTCCTAATTATTGAGTGTTCTGTGCTTGATGTTGAAGGATATCAATTAACCTGCTACAGTGTGGACCCGAGTTGAAGTGTTTCGCATCGTGCGATGCATTTTAAGGATTGCCTTGGCTTTTGGTTGCTTGCTCGGTCTTTGTGCTTGGTTGGTGGCCATTTGCTAGATGATTTTCGGAGTGAAGACTGTAAAGGTGCATGAGGGTGTTGGTATGTTTGGGTGGATGGCTCTTTGGTCGCGCAATAACTTTCACCTGGCATACCTCTTGAGTTCATGGTTATAGCGTGTTTTGCCTAATCTGCTTGTGGGTTTCTTGTGTTGCATACCTAAATTGTGGTATTTTCTTGATTGAAGGTAATTGTGTTTCGTCATGTGTCATGCTTATGACATATTAGGTACCTTGATGCTTACTCTTTGAAACACACGATCAATGAATTGATATTGTGGTCCATTGAGCATTGCTTGGATTCTTAGATATGGAAATGGATTTGGGCGTGGGTTCGTTTGAGATCCTTATTATGCCTTTGTTTAGCGTTATCTAAAAATGACTAATCGCCTTGCGTGGGTTTATGTCATATAGGAATGCTACCTGGTTGATCCTGCTAGTAGTCATATGCTTGTCTCAAAGATTAAGCCATGCATGTGTAAGTATGAACAAATTCAGACTGTGAAACTGTGAATGGCTTATTAAATCAGTTATAGTTTGTTTGATGGTATCTTGCTACTCGGATAACCGTATTAATTCTAGAGCTAGTACGTGCAACAAATGCCTTTTGAAAGGGGTGCGTTTATTAGATAGAAGGTTGATGCAGGCTTTGCCTGTTGCTGCGATGATTCATGATAACTCGATGGATCGCACGACCCTCGTGCCAGCGAAGCATCACTTAAATTTCTGCCCTATCAACTTTCGATGGTAGAATAGTGGCCTGCTATGGTGGTGACGGGTGACGGGTGACGGAGAATTAAGGTTCGATTCCGGGGAGGAAGCCCGAGAAACGGCTAGCACATCCAAGGAAGGCGACAGGCGCGTAAATTATCCAATCTTGACATGGGGAGGTAGTGACAATAAATAACAATACTGGGCTCAAACGAGTCGTGTATTTGGAAAGAGTATAATCTAAATCAGCAGCCACGGTAATTCCGGCTCCAATGACGTATATATAAGTTGTTGCAGTTATTAAGCTCGTAGTTGGACTTTGGGTTTGGTCGACCGGTCTGCTTTTAGGTGTGCACCGGTTTAGTCATCTCTTCTGCCAGCAATGCCCTCCTAGCCTTAATTGGCTGCGTCGTGCTTCCGGCGTTGTTACTTTAAAAAAATTAGAGTGATCAAAGCAAGCCTACGCTCTGTATACATTAGCATGGGATAACATCATAGAATTTCGGTCCCATTACGTTGGCCTTCGGGATCGAAGTAATAATTAACACGGACAGTCGAGGGCATTGTATTTCATAATCAGAGGTGAACTTCTTGGATTTATGAAAGACGAACAACTGTGAAAGCATTTGCCAAGGATGTTTTCATTAATCAAGAATGAAAGTTGGGGGCTCGAAGACAATCAGATACCGTCCTAGCCTCAACAATAAATGATGTCGACAAGGGATCAACGTATGTCGCTTTTAGGACTCTGCTAACACATTATAAAAAATCAAAGTTTTTGTGTTCTGGGGAAGTATGGTCACAAGGCTAAAACTTAAAGGAATTGACAAAAGGGCACCACCAAGAGTGGAGCCTACGGCTTAATTTGACTCAACACGGGGAAACTTACCAGGTGCAGACATAGTAAGGATTGACAGACTGAGAGCTCTTTCTTGATTTTATAGGTGGTGGTGCATGGCCGTTCTTAGTTGGCGGAGCGATTGTCTGGTTAATTCTGTTAACGAATGAGACCTCAACCTGCTAACTAGCTTTGTGGAGGGGAGCAACCTAGTGCCCGAAAGTGATGGTGTTGGATGGGCACTAATGATCAAAGGTTTTAGGAGTGTACAAGCACGGGGTTGGTCTCCCCTAGCGATGTTGCCTAGTATTGAATCCTCATCCCTTGTAAATGCCCCACACCAAGCCTGATCGTAATCATGTGTGCTGCTGGGTTTTTGGGCTGAGCCCAGTTAACGATGTACCTTACAGCATTCCAGAGCGGATCCGGTGGAGATCCACATACGCATCAAGATTTTCTAAATACAGAGCATCTCGGTTCTTTGTTTTTATCATTGTCTTTTCTCTCTTCACTCACAACCACTTTCAAAATATTAAAAAGTTAGAGAGGTTGAACACGGATTCCGCAAATATACAAATAAACAGTAACTTTTCTCTATCTTTCACTTATAGTCACTTACAACCATTTTCTAGAATATAAAGAACATACTTGTATAAATATATAAACCTAATGTGAATCCTCTTCATAGGAGACTTACACTTGGCCACTTAGGGCCCACCTGATATTTTTCATCTTTTATTGAAATTAAAGATTCCTTACGCTTTTGATTCTCATTCATGAGTGTTTTTCCTGTAAAACATTGTAACGAGTACATTGGGTGTTCATGGTCTGGTACGTCCGGTGTGGTCGAGATTTTTGGTCAAATCAACAGTTTACAGTGTCTATACACGTAAACGTAACTGGCCAACGTTTTGGTGGTTCGGTTTCCACAACTTTTACAGCTAGACGGTTCGATTTGCAGTTTGAACTAGCTTTTTGTTACTATATCTAAAGCTAGTCGTATGGTTGAGTGATTGACGAAACGTCCTATTAAAATAAGTAAATAAACTTACACCTAATATTAATCATTCAATCTGCCATGTTTTAGTATTTTTAGAATTCAAACTTCAATATACAATACTGCTCTTAGGTATTGAACAAGAATAATTCATTTCTAGAAGGGGTAACTTTATAAAATATTAATCTAACTTTTAAAAGTGTTCCAATTAATAACTCAAGTTTTAAAAGTGTTCGAATTAGGTTACTTAGTTTTCATGTTTTATGTAAATTAAAACTCTAAACATGTTTTTTAGCATGTTATAATTTTTGTTTCAATTAAAATATTTTTTTCTCCCTTTTGAAGCTGATATGAAACGGTAATATAATTTTTTGGTACTTTTTTTTGTAATTAACATGTTTGTTTTCAATATAGTTTTATAATTGAAAATTCTAACCCTCGCGTCTTCTCCTCTGTTAATTTCTTGACATAAAAAAAATTCGACTATGACTTGATTTGATTGCTTAGTGGTCTAATTTTAGAAAAATATGCATGGGTAATTAAATTAGAGCACTATTGAAGCTTATAAATATTATATGACATTTTCTCTTTTTAAAAAGGCCAAACAAAGAATATATATATTTCTAAAACCACAATGTTGAAATGGTAATTGAAGTTTCTTGGAATTTACACTACCACTTAAATTTAGTAAATATACTTTCCGATCCGCTGCTTCACCTGTAGGTATTGATACAGCGGCTGAACTAATGGAAAGAAAGGAGGCAGCTGGAGTGTGTAGATGGGCTTTGAAGCAGGGCCACAGAGATTTCAATCTAAAAACCATCGCCTGGTAGTGTATATTGAAGTTTGCTAGTATATGATCTCATTAATTGAAGTTAATGAAATAAATTTTAAAAAGATATATAAGAACTTGTATACGCCTGATTCGTTTTACACGGCTGGTCCACGTTGCAAACCATAAACGGGCCAAATGTATACTGACGGTTTGGTTTATACTTTACAATTATATGTTTCAAACCTGACATCAAGTCTTTGGTTTGGTTGATTTGGATAGTTTACACACTTTCTGAACATCTTTAGTAATGATCCTGTTAGATGGGTGGGTGTCGTCTTAGATAGTCATGTCAGCGTCACATACGATTTTTTTTTTAATTTTCTCTAGTATTTTTTTTTGTTTTACGTCCTAGTTAACTTGTATGTTGTGGTAGTTTTGTTTTAGCAATATTATTTTTTTAAGTTTAAACTTAAGTCAAACCTATATAAAATATAGTTATTATGTAGGGGTGATTATTTTATATTTCAAGTTAAATTAAAAAGCAAAATGTTGTGGTCTCTTTGAAGTTTTGTTGAATACATACAAAATCAAGAGTTCTAAATCATTTTAACACCATGTTTATTAAATATTGTCATTTCCATTCATTGTTCAGACATTGTTTAAAACCAATATTAGAACTACGAGTATTTTAGTCTTTTTCAATTTTGTTTTGAAAGTTGGATGTTTGGGGTGTGCTAACTGGATACATGGAAAAAAATATACTAGCTGGACTAAAGTGCTCCATTACGTGATGTTAAAGCTACACGAAGACTCCATAATGCCTGTAAAACCCTCTCCCTCTCTCTCTCAACAATTTTGTTAATCATGTTGGGTTTAGCGCCGATCATTGATTCCATGTGGTTCAACAATCTTATTTACCCTAGTAATCTAATGCGAATAGAACACTTCTCATTTTATTTTATTGGTACTTGGACGCCGATCACGTGTCGTGAAAAAACCTATCAACACTTTTAAATGAGATACAATACAATATGCTTTCTATACAAAACAATACAAGATTCGTCACAAAAGAAACAGAAAGTTAAAAGTTATGTATAGAGAAAGAATCGGCGCAAAGGAAGCAGAAAAAATGCTAGTTTAAACAAAAATTATAAGCCTGATAAAATACGGGCTTGTGGGGCTCGAACCAGCAACACATGTTAAATTAAATGATACTTACTACTACATACAAGGGGTGTTACAGTAGATTTAATTATTTATTTACTTGAACATAAAAGCTTGCATTCAAAACAGTAAAACCAAGCCATCTATCAAGCTGCTAGATAACTGACCCTAACCGAAAACAAAATTCAAAAAAACTGATTTATATCAAATTTGTACCAATTGTCTAGAGACAATGACTTCCATCCTGCTCTAATTTTCAAGCATTCTTTGATGTCTTCTAGAATTGCCGAGGCCGGAATAGCTCGTTTATCGAAAATCTTCCTGTTTCTACCGCTCCAAATCGACCAAAGACTAGTTTTAATGATCAATAAAATCGCCCGCTTCCTTCTTTTTGGTATCTTCTTCCCAACGGCAACTTTAAACATATCAATGATGGAGCCAAATAAAGCTAGATTTGGCCATTCGATCCAATCACCCCCGGCCCATCATATGTTTTACACTGATAGGCATCTATAATCGACATTTTATCAATGGACATCATGTAGAATTAAAACAATTAATTAAAGCATTACAACTGTTAGTTGTATTACACTGATAGATATTTATAATCGACATTTGCTTTTAAGTCTATTCATAATTTTTATTAGATACTAACGTATGTGTGAAAAAAAAGTAAGTATTAAAATTAAAATAAATCATAAAAAAGGCAAGCAAAAGATACGCAGATTTGTTTTTAATAATAACTTAGATTAGATTACGATTTGATATATAATGAGGTTACGTTAAGATCACGCGAAAACAAAACCCTATGTATAAAGGATCTTCTCCCTCCCTCCAAAACGTCTGTAAACCCTCCTTCAACCCATCAAAACCTCACATCGAATACACCTAGGGTTTTAATCATCCTTCTTTCTTCTCCGTTACGCGATGATAACGCTACACAAAGACTCCATAACGCCTGTAAAACCCTCTCCCCCTCTCTCTCGACAATTTCACCATCGATATGATTGTTAAAGGCCTGTATCATCATTTCAGGGTTTTTTTTTATCGGTTTGCAGCATTTCAATCAAATCCTGTCATCTGTGGTATTGTTCTCTTATGCTTAATTTTTTAAGTGCTCGTAGATTTTGTTGTTCGATTACGTTTTGTTTTCAGATGAGATCGAAATCCTGTTCTCTTGTACGTCCGTCCGACTTAAGGCCATTGTGATGTTCAATGTCGATAATGGACACACAAGGCAAGTAAATTGTTCTCTTATATTGATTATACTTATATAGATTTTCTCTGTTTGCTTCTCTTTGGATCCTAATCTTTGAATGGTGTTGAATATGAGGAACTTGCTGGTGGAGAGGAAATTTGTCCTAATATAAGAGCCACGCAGACTATACAAGCATTATTTCTAGTAAGTTACTAAGTTTTACTAATTTACTTCTAGATTTTGATACTTGATTGATGTATGAAAGTCGTTTGTTGTCACCTTTTAATTAATGATATATGTCTGTAGTTTATTTATCCTTCTGTTTAGAGCACACATTTGGCTCTATTGCTTCTATTTGCATTGAACTTATTGCAACCTTTTGATTATATACTATACTCGATTGCATGTATTTGTGATGTATTTTATTTATTGCTTCTTTTTAGATGCATTCTTCTCTTGGATGGATCCACTCGTGTTTTGGGGATACTAAAGACCTCTTACTAGAAGGATATATGGAAACTGGACACGTAGTATTTTACAGGAACACTAAACAACAAGTAAGCTATTGCTTCTGCTTACATTGTTCTTTTTCTCTAATCCATGGTATTTAAATGCTTTATTCTGTTTTTTATGAAGACGTACAATTTTGCCCTTCAGGATTTATTGGCACAAGATGTTCATAAACCAAAACGTTTTGTTGGCGTGTTACATATAATTTCATCAAGTATGGGAGAATCTGATTTATCATCATGTTTATTTGGTTACAGGTTTAGTGGAGGAGGGTTTTGGAAGGTATCAATGGTTATTTTAGTTCTTAGACCTTTAAGTTTGGTATGGTTTTGAATCTCACATGTTATTGGCTCCTTAGAAACATCTTCATTGCTGACTTATCAGATAAAAGAAATCCATAAAAATAAGTTTATATTGATTATCATGAATTTTGACTTTTCAATGGACCCCACATTTGTAATTGACAATAATATTTCTTTTTAGTTTGTTGGACCGCTGATTTCGAATGAGCTATCACTAGTGAGTTTGTTATTTCCATACATATCCAATAAAGGTAGTGTTCTGGACACGTTGTATTTTATGGAAACTGGACACGTTGTATTTTACTTAAATACTAAAGCAGTACCAAAGCACATCCCATTTTAATTACCTCCCATGTTATGTTTATGAGGTTTAAATTATTCAGGTCCAACAAGAAGAAACTTTTCTCTTCAACTAGAAAAAGTGGGGGAGGCATTGAACCGGTGGAGGAGGAGTTGTCACTCAATCACTGATCCCGGTTTGTTTGCTGAATGCTCTGGTGTATTTGATGTGTCATGTTTGCAGGTACTCAAGTTGACCGGACAATGTTTATGGAGATCCAAACCAATTTGGCAAGCAATCGTAGCCATCCAGCCTCAACTCGTGGGTTCATTTTCTTGTTTCAAAGTAAACTCTTTAGGTAACTAAAAAAAGATCGTGATTTTTTCATAAGGGTAAATTATGCAACATCTTCACGTCTCTACAAATTGTTTTTCTACATGGCGCCACACTTGCATCTTTCGTTACTTAAATTTTCTTTTAAATATTCCTTGACTTTGTCTAAAGTTTTCTGTGTTTTATTTCTTATATATTGTAATCCTTGTATGGAAAGGATCATTTATTTATTTTTTGGTGAAAATTTAATTGCTAACTATTTTTGTGTTTTAGTTGAGATGATTGCACTCCATATTTATTTAGTTGAGATGATTTTTTCATAAGGGTATATTTTTTATTACTATTCTGATAAGGTTGAAAGTTTGTCTCGAGTTCTAATTCAGCCTTGGGTTAGATTATCTTTGGATCATGTTTCTATTTAGCGATCAATTCTACAGGGGAAAAATTGTCAGTTGGAGATTAATCTTCTATGAAGAACAAGAATTGGAGACGGTTCCTGGACATTCTAGAAAATATGGATATCAGAAGGTGGTGAAGGAACTTCTTGGCAGCTCCTTCAATAGAAGGTAATGCCTACAAGTATTAATTCTCTTCTTTTTTTGGATATAAAAAGTCAAAGCTGTAATAAGTTTTTCCTAGCACTCTATTTCCACTTTAAATGAACACTTAAATACTTTATATATGTTTCTGAGCTTGTATGTATTCAATTTAAACACGTTGATTAATTGTTTTTTTTGTTGAATTAATTTGAGCTAAATCTCCAAGGCAAGAAAAGGGTATTTATATGCAACATCTTTTGTTTCTACAAATTGTTTGTCTACTTCATTGAGATGTCATTACACTTGAATCTTCGGTTAGTTATTTTTCTCTTTCTGTTAATTATTTGTTAACTTTATCCAGGGCTGTAAAAATCGCTAGTCGCTAGTCGAGAGGTGGGTACAGACAACAATTAATCGGATTGGAATTTTTATATATAATTTTCAGTTTTATATAAACACACACATTTTAATATGTAAATTTAATAAGAACGTTCAGTTTTATATATGAATATTGTACTTTTGTAATCATATTTAACGATCAGGAGGGTAAATGACATTTGATTGTAGATGATCTAACATAAGAATTTTGTGTAGTAGGTGTTATCTCTAGTTTTAAAATGTAAAATAAAATTTAAGAAAACCATAAAATGCTACGGTACTTCCTTCATCCTACTAGAAGTACAAATTGTGATGGAGATGCGAAGATTGTAAGTCCTTTTTATACAGGTACATCTTCCTTTTGGTTGACCATGCTGAATTATATAGCTTATCGTGCTCAAATAAGCCAAGCTTCTGGTGGACTTGATATAGTCTATAAGCATAAACTAGATGATATGGTTTGGTGTGCAATTGTTGCTTTAGGCTTTCGTAGACAAATTTTGGTACATTGACTAGATTGTCAAGGTTCAGTCTCAGGTATGCTAATTACTAACAGCATAAAGAAGAATCCTAGATACAGCTAGTATCTTGTTTAAGACATGAAAGGGATGAGGTATGGCAGTGTAGCATGCTCTTATTTTTGTGATAACCAAGGCTCTAACCTCCATGGATTAATGGTACCTCACTTTACAAGGCCATTCAAAAATCAGCTGAAGGTGCGATAAATATAGTTAATTTGGATGTTTTATTCTTCCTTTCTCTTCATATGTATTGCTGATATAGATATTTATTTGTATTATTAACTACTTTCACAAACAGGAATCACTTGTTCCATATGGTGCATTGGAGTGTATGGTGCTATGTTAATTTGGATCGATAAACAATACTGGAACGAGTTGACCCTATACTGTAAGTTTGCTTCTTTGATCATAACTACATGAATTTTCATTTCATGTTTAATTGATTTTCAGTTCTTATTTTGAACCTCGTATGTCTCTGCTTAGAAAATATTTGTTAATTTTAATTGTCTTAAACAAGTAGCTGAAAATGATGTTATATGTTGTTGAATATGCAATCAAACACCTCGTGCTGGATCTTACCACCGAAGCTATGAGTTTGATTGCTTTGTTGAGCTATCTTCCTGTCTCTCTTCTTGTGCACAATAGCTTAATTATTTGATCTAGAAGACCAGGGATTTTGTTTTTGTTTACATGGGATTGCATAATTGCTTATGGAATCAATTGGGGTCTATGAATTCTAGGAGTCACCTTTACTAGGTTGTGGCAATTTGCAAAGGTAAATAATGTTGAGATTTCATGGTTTTTAGTAATAAATATTATATTTTGACTTTCTGAGTTCTGCCGTCCTTGGATAAAAAAAGCCTAAATTTAGTTGTGCTGATTTTTGAAAAGGGCCCCCTAGTTCCCTTTAGGCTTTCACAAAGGTTGAGCAGCCCCCAATCTTTATGCTATATCTATATGTGTTATAGCTCTTATGTAGTTTGTTTAGGTACTTTCATTAAATTTTTACTTGTATTTTAATGTGGGGTGTTAAAATATTAAAGAAAATTCCGAAGGCAACAAAAAAAAGTTGGTGTTTGTCTACTCTAGAGACTGTCTCTGATGGCATCATACTTGCATCTTCGGTTGGTTGACTTCTCTTATTTTATTTTAAAAAGTTCCATGACTTCTTCTTTAGTTTTTATGCGCTAGTTATTGACTTATTGTATACCTTGGGCTTTCTATGCCAACGACCTTCATTGGTTATTGTTAAGAGGTATAATCACTAACTCTTTTGAAGTTTTCTCGATCAAGTTAGGTTATGTTTCTCAATCAAATGGCCGTTTCTTGACAGGTAAAATTGTCCATTGGATTTTAAACTTCTATAAAAAACCAGAATAAACCAGATCGAGGTGAAGGCACACTTGAGGTAATACCGACATCGATTATATTTATATTTCTTATTATTATTGTGACCTAATGATCATCATTTTTTTTTAAATATACCAATAATTGTTAGAAGTGTTTTGAGTAAGCCTGGATTATATTTCTGTTAATTAACAGTTTCTTTAGGGGAAAACTGACCATTGGAGCTTAAGCTTTCATCAAGAGCAAAAGTAGTGACTGTTCTAAGACTTCCTAGAAAAGCATGCTTACTGAACTGTGGTGAAGGGACTACTGTGCTTCAACTTCCATGAGGTAATACTTAGAGATATTCAATCTGTATTTTTATAGATAATTTTGACCCTAATTGATAAATTTAACTGAGCATTATAGTAAGTTTATGCAAAGAAAACAAATGTGAATTCTACATCAAGTTGCAATTATCACTTTAGTTAACACATAAACAACCCCTATATTTTATGGCTATTATGAGTCTATTTCAATACCTTCTACTAATTCTTTTATTTATATCTTTAGAGAAACAATGAGGTGCTCAAATTTTTAAAGAAATTCCTCAAGACGATAAAATGAAAGTTAGGATATTTTTCAAGAAGGGTTTATTATGCACCATCTTCCCGTCTCTCCAAATTTTTTTGTCTACATTGCATTAGACTTGCATCTTCTGTTAGTTGGCTTTTCTTGTTTTTTTTTAAAGATTTTTTGACTTCATTATATTTTTAAGCAAATATTTGTTATATTACTAGCATTTTATGCCAAGGATCATCATTTATTGTTTTTCTGAAAATATAATCACTGAATTTTTTCCAAGTGTTTTTGATCGTGTTCCTATCAGATGACCATTTCTTGAGGGGGATTTGTCCATTCCACCAAGAAAAAGAACCAGAGAAGGTTCTTGGACCTGAAAAATATTGCTACGAGACGGTGGTGATGGAACTACTCGGATGTTACGTCAATTTGAGGTAAAACTTACATCTTTTCAATCTCGATATTACTTCTGGTAATCATTTCCCTAACTAATAGAAAAGTCAGAAGTATAATAAGTTTTTGCTAAGCACACAAAAGTGATCATTGCACCAAGTTACAATAATCACTATATATGAAAATCTAAATGATAAAGTTGGTATTTGTTTCATAAAGCATGTATTTCTTTTGATAGTTTTGACCCTCAAAGATAAAAATCAAAATCATATAATTTCTTTGCTAAGCAAACAAAAGTGATCATTGCATCAAGTTACAATAATCACTATATGCAACATCTTTCTGTCTTTCCAAATGGTTTGTCTAAATATATAGAGAGATGAAATCACACTTACATATTTGGTTAGTTGACTTTTTTTTCATGTGACTTAATTATAAGTTTTTATGCACTGATTTTTTATGTATTGTTAGCCTTTTATGCCAAAGTCATTGTCGTTATTTCCTAATCAATATGAAACTATAATCAATTATTTTTTTAAATGTTTTGAATAAACTTGGATCATGTTTTTAGAAGGTCATTAGAGCTTAAGCTTCCACCAAAAACTAGAAATAGAGACACTTCTTGAACTTCCGACGAAAACATGGATCCCAAAAATGGTGAAGGAACTACTTGGCGGTTGCTTCAATATGTTTGATACATACATGTATCAATCTTGATCTATTTTTGATATATTGACTCTAAATGATAAAATGTTACAATAAAAGTAAGTTTTTGCTAAACACGCAAAAGTGGCAATTGCATCAAGTTACACTAATCACTATATATGAACATCCAAACACCCGCTATATGTTAAGGATCGAGCTCACATCTAGTCTATTTAGACACATTCCATTTATCTTTTTTCCTTTTTTTTAAAAGTAATTTGAGGTGCTAAAGATTTAAAAAATCAGCTTTTTTTCCAAGAAAGGTATGTCACGCAACATCTTCTACTCTCTTCAAATTGTTTATCTACTCTAGAAAGGTGTAATTACACTTACAATTTTGTTGGTTGCCGTTTTCTTTTAAAGATTACTTGAAACGTGTTTCTGTCAAGCGACTGTTTCTTAAGGGCAAATTTGTCCACCAGAGCTTAAGCTTCCCCAAGAAGAATAATTAGAGATGATTCACGGGCTTTTAGTATGGATATATTAGATGGTGGTTAAGAAACTACTCGGCCTCTGCTTCAATAAGTGGTAATGCTTACTAGTATTCAATCTTGATTTATTATTATTATTATTTTTATAATTTTGACCCTAGAAAAGTGCTTATTGTATCAAGTTGCAATAAACACTTTTAATGAATCAGCTTAGCTGTGAAATTTTAGATTCATTTTATCGAGGGAACCCACAAATGTGGTAAAACCCTCAAGCGTCGCGATCAATCCATGACCTAAAAGGTATGAGTTTTATCATTTATCTCTCCCGTCACTGAACCATATGGCCAATGACTCCTATAATACTTTAGATACCATCTACAATAAAGGTAAATTGATTTTTTCACCAAACCGGTTTTGTTTTTATACCGGATTGGTTTTTTTATTATAAGATTAAAGCAGTCTTTTTCAAACCTGTTCGGTCTCAAACTGGTTTTTCTAACTGAATACTCGAACATATCAAACCGGTTTGGACCGGTATTAAACCGGTTTCTTTTAGAGAACCTGTTTTTTTCCTGTTTAATCGGTTTTTTTCCCCCATTGGACCACTTTTTAAATTGGTTTTGGGTGTTGTGCTAACAAACGGGTATACAAACCAGCGGTTCGGATTTGGTTGGAAGTCGGTTTGGCTAAAACCGGTTTATTTTTGAAACCAACCGGCTTTTTTTCACTGCCTTTTTTCCGAATAAGTTTTTTGTACATCTCTACTCCATAATAGCTTATTTATTTGATCTTGAAAATTGGAAACTTAGATTTTGTGTATATGGGATTGCATCATTGTTTACGGAATACTAACTTTAGTAAATCCGTATATCACACGAGTTAAATAAATAAATATCAAATAGAATAACAGTTTTTTAATTATAAAACAATATCTTAAGATAATATATGTTTGGAATTACGTATGATTAATGACTATAAGTAAAAAAGTAATTATATCAACTTTTTAAACTATTTTTGTATCTCTCGAAAAAGAAATTAAACATTTTGTTTAAAAAAATCATTTGAAAAATGTTATTTCTTAAATTTTTGTTTACTATAACTCCAATATTTAATTATTTTTGGTTTATGTATTTGAAAAAAAAAATCATTAAAGTATTTCATATATAAAATAAATTTGATGTTTTAGAATTTTTTTTTTGTAAAACTGTCTCTTTAGAGAACATTAATAAAATGATCTATTTCTTGATTTATTAAAAAGCTATTTGTATCAGCACTTGTATGCGGTGAACATTGATAAGTATCTATAAACAAAATTAGTTTTTAACTCTATACATAATTTTTATTTTTGTTAAGATACTGAAGAATGTGTGAAATAAAAATAAGCATTATTAAATAAATCATAAAAAAGGCGAGTGAAAGATACGCAGATTTGTTTTTAATAATAACTTAGATTAGATTACGATTTGATGTATAATGAGGTTACGTTAAGATCACACGAAAACAAAACCCTATATATAAAGGATCTTCTCCCTCCCTCCAAATTCCAAAACGTCTGTAAACCCTCCTTCAACCCTCACATCCAACTACACCTAGGCTTTTAATCATCCTTCTTTCTTCCCCGTCAAAACCTCACATCGAACACACCAAGGGTTTTAATCATCCTTCTTCCCCATTACGCGATGTTAACGCTACACGAAGACTCCATAACGCTAGTAAAACCCTCTCCCCCTCTCTCTGAACGATTTCACCATCGATATGATTGTTAAAGGCCTGTATCATCATTTCAGGGGGTTTTCTTTCGATCGGAGGACAGCATTTCACTCAAATCCTCTTTTCTCTGCCGGTATTGTTTTTTCCATAAGGGTATATTATGCAACATCTTCATGTCCCTACTAATTGTTTTCTACATGCGTCACACAGCCATTGTGATGTTCAATGTCGATAATGGACCTACAAGGCAAGTAAATGGTTCTCTTATATAGATTTTCTCTGTTTGCTTCTCTTTGGATCCTAATCTTTGAATGGTGTTGAATATGAGGAACTTACTGGTGGAGAGGAAATTTGTCCTGATATAAGAGGCACACATACTATAGAAGCATTATTTCTAGGAAGTTACTACGTTTTACTAATTTACTTCTTAACAGAAGGATATATGGAAATTGGACACGTAGTATTTGATAGGAATACCAAACAACAATTAAGCTATTGCTTCTGCTTACATTGTTCTTTTTCTCTAATCGATGGTATTTAAATTCTTGATTCTGTTTTTATGATGACGTACAATAATGCCCTTCAGGAGTTATTGGGCGCAAAGAGGTCCATAAACCTAAACGTTTTTGTTGCGTGTTACGTATAATCTCATCAAGTATGGGAATTCTGATATATCATGTTTATCTGGTTCCTTTAAAACATCTTCATTGCTGACTTATCAGATAAAAGAAATCCTCAAAATAGGTTTATATTGATTATCGTGAATTTTGACTTTCTAATAGAAATCCTCGAACGAGCTATCACTAGGGAGTTTGTTATTTACATACCTTTTCAATAAAAGGTAGATTTTTTTGTTCCATGTTAAATTTTTTTATTGCTGCTTTAACTTCATTTCTTATCTGTTTCAATTAGCCCCATAATATCTATTCTACTTGTTTATACTTTTCAGTTTATGGAAGTACATAGTTCGGCTCATGTTATTTACATCTATGCATTCTAACCTTTCATTGTAGTGTCTATAACTTTCCTTTTTACTAGTACTATGATTTGCAGTTGGTTGTGGACAACATCTTCAATCTAGGGGTGCTAAGGTGCTTATATTTCCAATGATGTTATGAATTCTTTGTTTTAAATATGATGTATATATTTATATTCATTCTCTTGCATTTGTTTAGGGATTGACACTTCTTCCTCACCTATACTTTATCATGATGTATTGGGTCAAAACAGGTAAGTTTTGGTACTGGGCGAATATTTCCCATGTTGGCTCAATCTAGGGGTGCTAAGGTGCTTATATTTCCCATGTTGGCTCAAATAACCTCTTATATTTCTTTATTTTTACAATTTTTCTTTATCATATTCATCACATTTTATATTTATAAGATTCAAAAAAAGGTGTAAGGGCGAATGTTTGTGGGGCCACCCAAGCTAACTTGATTCCTTTTGCCTCGTATCAAAAGTTATTAGTTACTATCAAAACCATTCCAATCCAGTACCAAAGCAGCCCATTTTAACCACCTCTCATGTTATGTTTATGAGGTTTAAATTATTCAGGTCCAACAATAAGAAACTTTTGTCCTCAACTAGAAAAGGTGTGGGGGAGGCATTGAACCTGTGGTGGAGCAGTTGTCATTCAATCGGACTGATCCCGGTTTAATTAACAGAAACATGTTTGCTGAATGCTGATGTTTTCAGGGACTCAAGTTGACTAGACAATGTTTATTGAGATCCAAACCAATTTGGCAAGCAATCGTAGCCATCCAGCTTCGACCCGCGGGTACATTTTCTTGTTTCAAAGTAAATTCTGTAGGAAACTAAAAAAAGGTAGTGATTTTTTCATAAGGGTATATTACGCAACATCTTCATGTCTCTACAAATTGTTTTTTTACATGGCACCACACTTGCATCATTTGTTACTTAAATTTTCTTTTAAATATTCCTTGACTTTGTCTAAAGTTTGCTATGCTTTATTTGTTATATATTGTAATCCTTGTATGGCAAGGATCTTTATTTATTTTTTGCTGAAAATTTTTAGCAACTATTCATTTGTGTTATAGTATGCAGATGACTTGCACTCAGATATTTTATTTTTGCATGGTATGTTGTTCTTCAGAACTATGTTTTGGTGAAATCATTCCACCTAGACCTCAAAATCGCCCATTATCAGTGTGGTTATACATGGCTTGATTTATGTAGCAGAATGACCATTTTAGGCATGACTGTTTTTCTTCAGAACTGCTACTTGGATTGTGGAATTACTTTTGAGTTCTGAGTTGGGTGTTGTATTTGTTTACTTGTTACCTTTTATGGGTATATTATTGGAGTTTCTTTTAATTCAAGCAGAAATTTTGATTACTATTCTGATAAGGTTGAATGTTTGTCTCGAGTTCTAATTTAGCCTTGGGTTAGATTATCTTTGGATCATGTTTCTATCACTTGATCTACAGGGCAAAATTGTCTGTTGGAGATTAATCTTCTACGAAGAACAAGAATTGGAGACGGTTCTAGGACATTGTTGAAAACTATTGATATCAGATGGTGGTGAAGGAACTTCTTGGCTGCTACTTCAATAGAAGTTTATGTCTACAAGTATTAGTTCTCATTTTTGAATATAATAAGTCAAAATGGTAGCAAGTTTTCTTAGCACTGAATTTCTACTTTAAATGAACACCTAAATACTCTATATGTGTTTCTGAGCTTGTATGTAATCAATTTAAACATGCTGATTAATTCGTTTTTTTGTTGAAATAATGTGAGGTAAATCCCGAAGTCAAGAAAAGGGTATTTTTATGCCACAAATTTTCGTTTCTCCAAATTGTTTGTCAACATTAGTGGGATGTCATTACACTTACATCTTCGGTTAGTTGATTTTGCTTTTAAATATTTGTTAACTTGATTATAAACTTTTATGCGTTAATTGTTATGGTGTGTTTTGCCTAATCTGCTTGTGGGTTTCCTGTGTTGCATACCTAAATTATGGTATTTTCTTGATCGAAGTTAATTGTGTTTCGTCGTGTGTCATGCTTATGACATATGATGGACCTTGATGCTTACAATTTTGCCCTTCAAGATTTATTGGGCACAAGAGGTCCATAAACCTAAACGTTTTGTTGGCGTGTTACATATAATTTCATCAAGTATGGGAGAATCTGATTTTATCATCATTTTTATTTGGTTACAAGTTTAGTGGAGGAAGCTTTTGGAAGGTGTCAATGGTTATATATTTTAGTTCTGAGTTGTTTAAGTTTGGTATGGTTATGAATCTCACATGTTATTGGCTCCTTAGAAACATCTTCATTGCTGACTTATCAGATAAAAGCAATCCAAAAAAATAAGTTTATATTGATTATCATGAATTTTGACTTTCCAGTGGACCCCATATTTGTGATTGACAGTAATATTTCTTTCTTAGTTTGTTGGACCACTGATTTCGAACTAGCTATCACTAGTGAGTTTGTTATTTAAGTAAATATTCAATAAATGTAGTGTTTTTTGTTCTATGTTAAAAAATTATTTGCTGCTTTAACTTCATTTCTTATCTCTTGCAATTAGCCCCATAATATCTTTTTTACTTGTTTATGCTTTTCAGTCTATGGAAGTACATGGTTCAGCCCATGTTATTTACATCTATGCATTCTAACCTTTCATTGTAGTGTCTATAACTTCCGTTTTTACTAGTACTATGATTTGCAGTTGGCTGTTGAAAAATATCTTCAATCTAGGGGTGCCAAGGTGCTTATATTTCCAATGATGTTATGGAACGTGGAAGGTGCGTTGGTGAGCCTTAAAGGCGTTACGACAAACTAACTAGCAACACCCATCTATGGTTCAAAATGTTGTCTTGCGTACATCACTCTGATTTGATGCAACCCCAAAATAAGTAGATTTTGAAATTAGTGTGTAATTTAATTTAAATTATATTAAACACTAACATTTTGTTGTAAGGGTATTGTAGCTAAAGATACATGTAGTTATGCGTTTGGTACCAATACTCACTTCATACATGTGGTTCAGGCAAATGTATTTCACATAGATTCTGATATTTAGTTGCCGCCACCATGCACCATTCGCCGGAGAGCTTAACGATACGCAGCCCGTATGGTGTCGACGGCCCTGACAACTGATGGTGTTGAGATCGTGTCGTGTGTTAGGGGATCGATTGATTGTCACCGGATATATACCACCGATCACCGGAAAGCTCAACAATGACTGACGGCGATGGTGGTGATGCTGTGGCTGTGGCTGTGGTCAGGATCTCCCCTTTGTTTTATTTAGGGCTTTCGTTTTGTTGTTGGCGTTGGTTTTGGTGCATGTATTATACATCTCAGGCAAGCAAGTACCTTTGATCAGACAAGAACGGTCGGAATGTTTTGACAAATTAAAATAGAAGAATTTAAAACCAATGGAACCGATTCTGAACAGAAGTATAAAACTAAATCGAATTATATTATTATATATACAAATTAAAATAGAAGAAATTAAATGCAAATCTGAATAAAAGTATCAAACTTAATCGAACTATGAATTTACATTCTTCTTAAATTCAAGAAATAGACTACGTTTTCACGTCACATACTGTCCCGTCACGCGTGGTCATTTTTATACACATTCTAAAATGGTCTGCGTCTCGATGTGAATTTTGTTTGAAGTCGTGTCAAATATGATATGTTTTCAACTTGACGTTATAAATTCGAATTACTTTACGTTTCAACATAACTCATCACTTGTCGGGTTAGGGAACAAATATTGTGTTGTCATTGCACTTAGCCAAGCAAATGGGCTTTGGCTTGAGCGAACGACACCATCATTAAGCATCTCGTTGATCAAACGGGGATCCACTGTTTCTGGAATTGAGGAAGACATCAGGATTGCACGTCAAGAAGTTGGTTTTCATTCATGATTGGGATATTGTGATCATGGGTCTACTTCGGGGTAGAGTTTGGAGGTCCACAAACAGCTCCTTGTAGTTCCTTGAATCCAATTTTGGTTGAACTTAGGAGGTTTTGGGTTTTAATACAAAGAACAAACCATGCAACCAGGAGGTTTTGCAACCAATTATACCTTTGCTTCGTGTCACCATTAATTATTGGCAAATTAACAGTGAAAAGTCTTTAGATTTAAGTCTCATTCATAGTAAAAATGCTCTAGGTAGAGCCAGAATTTTTTTTCTAATTGTGAGTTTCATCTAGATTGGATTAGAGGATCCCGGATGGGGAATGAATACGTGGACTCAGTTAAGATAACACATATCATCAAAAAAAAATGATAGATACACTCAAGAACACGAGTTTTGTCTAATTTTTTTTATGTGTATTTTATTTGAACAGATAAAACTTTTGAATTTTGGATATGAAGAAAACGCCAAGGAACTATGAAATGTAACGGGTGGCAACATGACAAACCTACGTTTATATGATAAAGAGTCCAAATCTCTACTCAGATTTGGACTCCTGACCCTCAAATACTTTTTAACGGATTATTTTGTGATGTTCGACACTATTCGTGACTCGAGATGACAAGAAACTATGTAATATCATCATCTAGACATCACTGAAGCGGATAAGCCTTTTCCTCTATATCTTTATCTTTTTACTCTAATAAAAAAGTAACTAAGAGAGAGACACATGTCAGCATTAGGGGTGTAAACGAGCGGAGCGGAGCCCGAGCTCGACTCATTTTAGTTTTAGAAAGCTCGAGCTCGGTTCGTTTCTAGTTTTAGTTCTAAGGTTCGAGCTCGGCTCGTTAGGAAATTTTCAAGCTCGAACTCGGCTCGGACTCGGCTCGTTTATTGTTAAATTACTAAATTTTTATTTTTATATAATTACTTTTATATTTATTTCTAATCATACTTTTTAAACACGACACGATATATATTATTTAATTATTTTTATCATAATAATACATATAATAATATGATTTATATAATATATATTTATATATACTTGAGATGTAACAAAAATTATATAAATAAAAGGTCCTTTAGGCTAGCGAGCCGTCTCAAGCTCAATATCTGAATCTCGGGCTCCAGCTTGCTTAGTAAACGAGCCATAATGTGAGCTCAAGCTCGGGATCGGGCTTGTTTAAGCTCGGCTCGATTCGTGTTTTTTTCGAGTCGATTCGAGTAGCTTGCGAGCCGGCTTGGCTCGCTTCCACCCTTAGCCAGCATCATATTCTTCCTCACAAACATTTTCTTGCTTCTCTCACCTATTTAATAGTTACTATAAAACTAATAATATTATTTAATTTCTTTATAATCTAAAAATATCTTTAATAAATTGAGAAATAGCTTTTTTATTAGCATTATATATAGAGAGACTAATTTTCATAAAATAAGAAGTTTTTGTAAAACATAAAAAAAAATAGAATACAAAATATTTTAATACTAGTGTGTTTTAAAAAGTAAAATAGGTAAAAGTAATTAAATTTTGGAGTTATAATAACAAAATAATTTACAACAGTTTATTTTGAAACAACATGTTTAGGTTTGTAAATAAAAACTCTTAAAAATTTTGATATCATTGTTTTGTTAATTATAGTCATTAATCGTATGTGATTATATTTTATATTATCCTTTTATAAATAATAAAATGTTAATTTATTTAATATTTTATTTATTTAACCCGTGTAATACACGAGTTATTAAAACTAATCTCTGTATATAATAAATGAAAAGAGGTTTGACAACGTGGCAAGATTTTAGCAAATACACTGCCACATGGCATCTTCACATCATACAATTGTCACGTGACGTTTTATTAGCAATATGCTTCTAAAAAGAAATGCTTAAATATCATTTAATTTCTAATTAAACAACTTTCAAAATTAGATTTTAAAAATTAATATTAGAAAATAAATTTTAAAAACCTTAAAATTCAACTTCAATATCCAATTCAATCCAATATTTTATCTAAAAATAACTAACTTAATTAGTTTAAATTTAAAATTTAAAACTAATAATTTGAATATTCAAATGGAGCATAAGTAGTTCATAAATTTTAAATTTTAATGGTAACAATCAATCCGAGTATTTTGGATTAATAGTTTCAAAATTTAAAAATCTTCTATATTTTAACAATATCGTATAATATTTATCTGCATTATATTACATAATACCATTGTTTATTATATATATACAACAAATATTTTCTATTTACTGTAATTCCACTATCGAATATCTTTTTAAAATATAATAAATAACTATCAAATTACCTTGCTCAAAGGGACATTATCAGTATAAAAAGTAACTTTATTAAGAGATATTGACATATCATGCCATGATTCGTATATGAAGACAGTCAATGTATAATAATAAGGTAGAAACTTACTCTATTAGGTTTATTGTGGTTGAGGATGAGATATTATTCAACTAATAGGATTGTTATCTTATTTCTATAATATTTATTTTATAAAACATATTTGCTATATATCCTTAATTTTTTATATTTTTAATCACAGAACACTACAATACATGAGAATATTCTAAATGATGATTTAATAAGTTTAAGAAGTTAGTCACTGAATATGGTTAAAGATTTATATACAATAAAATTTTTAGATATTTATAAACATTAATATTGTTTTACAATGTATTTGATTCTTTTATTTAATTTACAGGTATACATTTATTTAATCGACCTTCACACGCATAATATTACAAGCTTATTAAGAATAACTGATAATTTATGTTTCTATTTATTTTAAAGAGTAAATTACATGGATGGTTCTTGTAGTTTGGTCAAAATTTTAGATTTGTTTCTTAAACTTTTAAAATTCAAACATAGTCGTAGATGTATATTTATCTTTTATCAATAGTCTTTATTTTGTTAGTTCTGTTACTAATGTTAAGTTTTTATTAAAATGACTATTTTACCTATAAAGATCATTAATGTAATTTACTTTTTATTTAAATAAAAAAAAGTTTTTAAAAATGTTATTTTTAGAATGTTCAGGTTTTTAAATGTTTCTCTAAAAATTTTGATTTTTTAAATATCTCTCTTAAAACTTTTTGATTTCTAAAGGTACTTTTTAAAAGCATTATCCTCTTTATTAAAACCATTTGATTTTTTAAATGTAATTTTTATAATTATCAATTTTCTAAATATATTTTTTAAAACTATTTGTTTATTGAACGCTTAAAAAATACTAAAAATGTCGTTTGAAAATGAATTGCTTTTGAAAAACATGTTTAAAACAGTGATTGTTTTTTTAAATATGATTTAAAAATAAATGGTTTAAATAAAATTTTTTTAGAAAACAAATAGTTTTATAAATATTTAAAATTTCAAACGGTTTTAAGAACAACATTTAAAAAATGGACAGTTTAAACATGCTAAAAGCAAACATTTAATTAATTATGTTATTATAAATTTTTATTCATGTATTTAAAATGTATTTTATTATATAATAAACATATTAATAATGAAATAATAAAATATTCAATAATAAAAACTTCGAAAAAACAAGAATATAAAGCTTTCCTTAATAAAAATAATACTATAGTTTAAAAGGTAAATTAAATGGATAATCGATGCGAGTAAAATGTCATTTTTATAATTTTTAATATTATAATTGTTGACTAACAGAACTTCAGACCATAGATGAAAAAGAAAAAAAATTAGGAATCATATTAAAAAATATTAAACTTTAAGTACCAAATTCAAAATTTTAACATAACATAAGGATCGTATGTGCAATTTACTCTATTTTAAATTTAAGTTTTTCCAACCCGTGTAACACACGGGTGGTTAGGCTAGTATACATATATATATAATATAACATGAATATCAAGCCACTGCTGGATTTACATATAAAATAACATGTGTTTATTTGTAACGACCCGAATTTCGTATTATGTAATTAAAATACAATTAATGTATCATGTGTTAAAACCCAATATTGTAAAATATGTTAAGGGTTAAATAATTAAGACTTAACTAGAAGATTTACTAGTTAGTTAATAGTGGTGGAAACATGAAAAATGATACTAGAGGGGTGGGTCTTGCCAATTGATGAAACTTGAACATGGATATGTATGATATGCCATACATTTGGTGAGCACCATCTACTCACTCACGTTTCTTTCAAGAGAAGAAGAAGAAAAGGGTTTTGATCATCTCTTTGCTCAAATTGTTGGTGATTCAAGTGCAAGATCCGAAATTTAGTCCTAGAAATCATTCTTCATCTCATCAAGAGCTACAAGTAAGTGTAATTTGATGTTCTTGAGGGGTAGAATCGCCACCCACATGATGGGGGTAGAAATTGGTGGTTTAAACATGAAACCCTAGTGTTATAGTGCTAGATGATCATGTGCATGTGTGTAGTATGGTAACTAGATGTGTAATTTCTCCTTAATTGAAGATTTACATGAAACATGGAAATGGGTTTAGTTACTAGAAGGTTAAACTAAGGATTCTTCATGTAAACTAGTTACTAGTTGTAGAATCCATGTTCATTCTTGTAGAAATATGATTATGTGCATAACATTTGGTTGAAAATTGATGAATAACATGTGTGTTATGTGATTTGGGTATAAAACTAGCTTGATGATGTTTAAAAGCTAGTAAATAACCAATATGTTAAGTTATGCACATAAGGTGTTTGATAAAATGCTCCAATGAGATGAAAAACATGAATGAACTACTTAATTGCAAGAAATGTGCAATGTGAAAGCCTAGATTGTAGGTTAAAGGTGATAAATGGTCAAATAGACCATATGTGTGATTAAATGAATGTTATGTGTTAAATGGGTCCTTAAAATGGTAATAGGAAGTGGTGTGGCAAGCGGATCCAAGGGAACCGGCAAAGAACACGTTTGATTGACCACTTAAACCTTCCGGACTCAAGGTAAGACATTCTTTAAATTGAGCATAACAAAGTAAAGGCATGAGTCACAATGTGTGTGACCATGTGCTCATAAGCTCAAACAAAATGAAACACGTTTTAAAAGGATATATAGTTGACTTGCACCGTATGTGAGCTTCTATGACAAATGATTCACGACGTGCGTGAACATAAAGGAAAATAACACTTTAGTGTTATACCACATGGTTGTGGAACAGAACGAGTCACGACGTGCGTGACCGTCCCATGAAAATGGGAAGAAAGGACAAACCCGAATTAAAGTGATTCACATCGTGTGTGAACACTCGGGTAAAGGGTTATCCCTACGATTTGCAATGTGTGTGAACGTTGGGTAACGCCAATGACAAACCCGAATTAAAGTGATTCACATCGTGTGTGAACACTAGGGTAAAGGGTTATCCCTACGATTTGCAATGTGTGTGAACGTTGGGTAACGCCAAGAAAAGCGGTCGTTCACGAAAGAATGGCAAACCGCTCATTAAAATGGGATTTGACCCTATACGGGTCAAATTGGGTATAAAATGGAAATTTGCGTTTTGATAAGCAAATGGGATGGGTTGGGTCTAAGAACTCACCAAACATATGTAATATGTTATAATAGATCGATTCCATGGTTGTCGGGACGGTCGGGAACTCTAAAGAACAAACGAACCATAAATGGGTTAATTAAGGCATTAAATACCAAATAAATAGAAAAATTTTGGTATGTTGCCAAGAGTCGGGTTAGACTCGTTGAAACTCCATGGGAATCACGTATATGATAAAATATGTTATTTCCGGGTGTTTGGAACAATCGGGATCGAAAGGGGTGATTCGGGAACGCGAAACGACCCTTAACGGGTCAAAAATGATGTTTTTGCTGCAGGGTCCACCGTAGCTTACGGTGGCACCGTAAGTTACGGTAGGTCCCTGGGCGAAATGGGCTACCGTAAGCCAGAGAGTAGCCACCGTAGCAAAATTTGGGGCTACCGTAACTTACGGTACCCACCGTAAGTTACGGTAGGGCCCTTTTCCAGGTTTTTGTCGATTATCGTTTAACGCGTTCCGAGTCCGTTTAAACCCCCGTAAAGACCCGAAATGAATGTTAGAATGTACTTACTTAGTTCTTATGAACTAATGGATGCCTAAACGTGTGTTTTCAGGTGTTACGAGACCGGAAGGCTAAAGTGATCGATGGGGCATACAAGGATCGAACGGGACTTGCATACACGTTTCTTTTGTAGAAACTAACGTGTTAATATTATTTTGAAACTTCCTATCACGTGTTTATGTAAATGGAATGTTAAATTTCATTTTTGAGTGTCGGTTGACACGAAACACATATTTTTGGGAGTTAAATGTTAATGAAATTTTCTGGGACCAAATTCCGCATGTTTAATTAACTTAAATGGACTCTTTGGAGGTCCGGGTGTTACAAGTTGGTATCAGAGCCAACGGTTTGAGAGATTCAAGTGCGTCGCGAACACTTGGACTCAAACTTTTGAGCTCTAGATATGAGAAATGCAAACGTTCGATCCAAGAAGCCGATCACTGAGCCTAAAGGTACAAGGTTAGTGTGTCGTTTATAAACGTAACAAGCTTGACACATGTATGATATATGTATGATATATGTATGATATATACCATATGAATTGATTGAACCTAGCTTCTTGACTTAAGTTTGGAATAAAGGAACTAAGAAGGCATCCGTGTGGTGAGCTTGTTGCTAGGCCTGGCCAGTCTAACAACAAGCAAAGGCACGCGAATGGGTTCTTAGGGATGTTGTTTTAAATCTAAGGATGGAAATGGGTATTGTGTGAATAGGGTTAGGCCCTAGTGATAGTAGAATCATAAGCATCGGTGTATATGCTATAGATTACGTATATGGTACTAACGTAAAGGTTAATTGTCACAGTCTTAGGTCATGGCTGGTGACGATCACGTGATCAATATAGAGAATCACGAGACCCATCCCGATGATGCAATACGGGAAATGGTCAAGGAGGAAGTTGGCAAGGCTTTTGAGGCTTTATTGCCGGGCTACATCGAGGATGTACGCAAAGATCTACGGGATCTCATTCAACAAGAGTTTGTGGCTCTGAAGGCTGACAAAGAAACCGAAAGGCCAACAAAGAAAGTGACCTATAAGGAGTTTGTTGCATGCAACCCTACAACGTTCAAGGGTGAGGTCGATCCACTACTTAGTCAAAGGTGGATCAAAGATATGGAAAGTGCCTTTGAAACCTCACACTGTGAAGAATCTGACGAAGTGAGGTTTGCTGCAAGCCAACTCCGGGAACGAGCTAAAGACTGGTGGGAATTGCAACGGGATGAGAAGGGGCGGGAAGGTATCAAAAGTATGACTTGGGAAGAATTTAAGAAGTTGTTCACAAAGCGGTTTTGCCCACAAGCCGCTATCAACAGAATAGCAGAAGAATTCCTACAGTTACGACAAAAAGATGAAAGTATTGATACCATCACGGCCATCTTCTACGACAAAGCCAAGTTTTGCCCACAGTTGCTCCAGGATGAAAGGATGTGGATTAACCACTACTATGGCATGTTGAGTGCCAAGTATCGAGAGTTTCTTACACCGTCCAAATGTGAAACTCTAGCGGAGCTTATCGATTGTGCTAGGGATCGAGAAGCGGAATTGAAAAGGCAAGTTGATCGTGGGGAGAAGCGTGCGGCTGAAACGGAGACGGGTTCGTCTAAGAAAGCCAAGCTTTCATCCTCATCAAACAAGTTTGGGAACGACAAAGACTTCAAACATTGCAAGATTTGTAAAAAGAAGCATGGGGGAGTTTGTAGATACGAATCCAAAAATTGCTTCAAGTGTGGGAAGTCGGGTCATTCGACATCTCAATGCACGAGCCAGCTAAGTGTGTGCTACAACTGTTACAAACCGGGCCACAAAAAGAGTGAATGTCCGGAACTAAAGAAGGATGGTACAAGTCAATCCTCGGTTGCTCAAGGTTCGGGGAAAAAGGGTGACGGAGGAAAAGCTAAGGCGAGAACTTTCTTGATTACGGCTGAAGAAGCCAAATCTATAGCCGACGTTGTGACGGGTACCTTTCTCGTCAACTCACTACCTGCTTATGTGCTATTTGACTCGGGTGCTAATAGATCATTTGTTTCGGTTAAATTTGCGAGTCATTTTTCCATGGTGTTAGACAACTTACCTAGTCCTTTAGAGATTGAGGTAGCGGATTCAAAAACGTTCTTAGTGTTCAACGTTTATCGAAATTGCATACTTACCATCGAAGGTGAGGATTATTCGGTCGACTTAATACCCATGACACTCGGGGAGTTTGATGTAGTAATTGGTATGGATTGGCTTTCCATGTACCACGCCAATATAGTTTGCAATCGCAAGTGCATCCAATTGATATCTCCGAGTGGTTATGAGGTAATAATCCAAGGTGCAAAACGCGGTGGCGTAGCTTTATGTTCTTTGGTTAAAGCGATGAAATACATGAGCCATGGAGGACAATCGTTCTTGGCCTATGTAATAGACACGGAAACGAAAGTTCAAGTGTTGGAAGATATTCCGGTTGTTCGGGATTTTCCAGATGTCTTTCCGGAGGATTTGCCGGGAGTTCCACCGGAACGGGAGGTCGAGTTTCGAATCGACCTAACCCCGGGAGCTAAACCAATTGCAAAGGCTCCCTATCGTTTGGCGCCATCGGAGCTCCAAGAGTTAATGACACAATTGCAAGATCTTTTAGACAAGGGGTTCATACGTCCGAGTACTTCACCTTGGGGAGCACCGGTTCTTTTCGTGAAAAAGAAGGATGGAAGTCTTCGGATGTGTATCGACTATAGAGAGTTGAACAAGGTGACGGTTAAGAATCGTTACCCATTGCCTAGGATTGATGACCTATTCGATCAGTTGCAAGGTGCATCGTGGTTTTCGAAAATTGACTTACGGTCGGGTTATCATCAGTTGAAGGTAAAGGAAGAAGACATCCCCAAGACGGCATTTCGTACTAGATACGGGCACTATGAGTTCCTTGTGATGTCTTTCGGGTTGACAAACGCCCCGGCAGCATTCATGGATTTGATGAATAGGGTGTGCCGACCCATGTTAGACCGATCTGTCATTGTATTCATAGATGATATCCTTATTTATTCTAAAAATGAGGGTGATCATGCTTGTCACTTGCGTGAAGTTCTCGAAACGCTTCGTCGGGAGAAATTGTTCGCAAAATTCTCCAAGTGTGCCTTTTGGTTACGAGAGGTACAATTCTTGGGTCATGTGGTAAACTCGGAGGGTATACACGTAGACCCCACAAAGATTCACGCGGTGACCAAATGGAGTCCACCCAAGACTCCCACGGAGATTAGAAGCTTTCTTGGGTTAGCCGGATATTATCGGAGATTCATTCAAGACTTTGCTAAGATTGCTTCTCCTTTAACCAAGCTTACCAAGAAAGAGGTGAAGTTCCTATGGGGTGAAGAGCAAGAGAAAGCCTTTCAAGAGTTAAAGTCGAAATTGACTCAAGCTCCGGTTTTGTCTTTACCCGAGGGAACCGACGATTTTGTGGTATACTCGGATGCTTCCTACTCCGGTTTGGGTTGTGTTCTAATGCAAAGGGGCAAGGTGATTGCTTATGCCTCGAGACAACTGAAAGTGCATGAAAGGAACTACCCAACCCATGATCTTGAACTAGCCGCGGTGGTATTCGCGTTAAAGATTTGGAGGCATTATCTATATGGTGTAAAGTGTACGATTTACACGGACCATAAGAGTTTAAAGTACTTCTTTACGCAAAAGGAGTTAAACATGAGACAAAGGCGGTGGATGGAATTGCTAAAGGATTATGATTGTGAAATCCTATATCATCCGGGAAAGGCCAATGTCGTGGCTGACGCCTTGATTCGAAAGGAGGATCATACTCCTATCAAAATAACCGCAATGAAGATAACCGTTATGTCCGAAGTGGTTGAACGAATCAAGGAAGCACAAACCGAAGCGCTAAAGGAAGAAAATTTGAAGAAAAATCGAATCAAAGGTCAAACTCAAAACTTGGAAGATGATAGTCAAGGATTGAAAACAAGATGGGGTCGGGTTTGGATACCACCTACTTGTACCTTGAAGAATGATCTATTGGATGAAGCCATAAATCCAAGTATTCAATTCACCCGGGAGCAACTAAGATGTATAGAGACCTTCGGGTTAACTATTGGTGGCCGGGCATGAAACGCGATATTGTCAAATACGTGGAGAAATGCTTAACTTGTTTGCAAGTGAAGGCGGAACATCAAAAACCTCATGGTGAATTGCAACCGTTGGATATTCCGAAATGGAAATGGGAAAAGATAACAATGGATTTGATTACTAAACTTCCAAGAACGAAGAAAGGGTACGATGCGATATGGGTTGTTGTCGATCGATTGACCAAGAGCGCTCATTTCCTTCCTATTCGCGAGACTTACAATTCGGAGAAAATGGCGGAGGTTTACGTGAACGAAATAGTGTCACGACACGGGGTGCCTGTGTCGATTGTGTCCGATAGAGACACACGGTTTACTTCCAAGTTTTGGAGGAAATTTCAAGCGGAGATGGGGACAAAGCTATTGCTAAGCACGTCATACCATCCCCAAACCGACGGACAAAGTGAAAGAACCATTCAAACATTAGAAGATATGTTACGAGCGTGTGTTCTTGACTTTGGGGGTAGTTGGGATGAGTATTTGCCTTTGGCGGAATTTTCTTACAATAATAGCTACCACTCCACCATCGAGATGCCTCCGTATGAAGCTTTGTATGGAAGAAAATGCCGAACTCCCATTTGTTGGGGAGAAATTGGTCCACGGGAACTCGCGGGCCACGATACGATAATGAATACGGATGAAAAGATTAGGCAAATCCGTGCTCGCATGAAGGCGGCGCAAGACCGTCAGAAAGCTTACGCGGATAAGCGTAGACGACCCATCGAGTTTGAGGTGGGCGATTTGGTTTTGTTAAAGGTTTCCCCATGGAAGGGTATTATACGATTCCGGAAGCGAGGAAAATTGAGTCCGAGGTTTATCGGGCCATTTAAAATCATCGCACGTGTGGGTAAAGTTGCTTACCGGTTGGAATTGCCGGAAGAGCTTCAAGGAATTCACAACACGTTCCATGTATCTTACTTGAGGAAGTGTTTGGCTGACGAGTCAGCCTATGTCCCGTACGAGGATTTGGAAGTTGATGACAGATTGAACTATATCGAGAAGCCGGTGGCTATCTTGGATAGAAAGGTCAAACAACTGAGAAACAAGACACTCAATCAGGTGAAGGTGCAATGGAAGAATCGTAAGGGATCCGATGCCACTTGGGAATCGGAAGATGAAATGAGGAAGTCTTATCCTCATCTATTTGATTAGTATGTAAAGTTTCGGGGACGAAACTCTCTTTAGAGGGGGAGACGTGTGTGAATCACTAGGGTAAAGGGTTATCCCTACGATTTGCAATATGTGTGAACGTTGGGTAACGCCAAGAAAAGCGGTCGTTCACGAAAGAATGGCAAACCGCTCATTAAAATGGGATTTGACCCTATACGGGTCAAATTGGGTATAAAATGGAAATTTGCGTTTTGATAAGCAAATGGGATGGGTTGGGTCTAAGAACTCACCAAACATATGTAATATGTTATAATAGATCGATTCCATGGTTGTCGGGACGGTCGGGAACTCTAAAGAACAAACGAACCATAAATGGGTTAATTAAGGCATTAAATACCAAATAAATAGAAAAATTTTGGTATGTTGCCAAGAGTCGGGTTAGACTCGTTGAAACTCCATGGGAATCACGTATATGATAAAATATGTTATTTCCGGGTGTTTGGAACAATCGGGATCGAAAGGGGTGATTCGGGAACGCGAAACGACCCTTAACGGGTCAAAAATGATGTTTTTGCTGCAGGGTCCACCGTAGCTTACGGTGGCACCGTAAGTTACGGTAGGTCCCTGGGCGAAATGGGCTACCGTAAGCCAGAGAGTAGCCACCGTAGCAAAATTTGGGGCTACCGTAACTTACGGTACCCACCGTAAGTTACGGTAGGGCCCTTTTCCAGGTTTTTGTCGATTATCGTTTAACGCGTTCCGAGTCCGTTTAAACCCCCGTAAAGACCCGAATGAATGTTAGAATGTACTTACTTAGTTCTTATGAACTAATGGATGCCTAAACGTGTGTTTTCAGGTGTTACGGATTAAAGTAAATTACATCACACTTAAAAGCAGTCTTATTTAAAGAAGTTTTATGGTGTTTCTAAAAACAAAGAAAAGATGATGCGAAGAAGATAATGAATGATTGTGAAGAAAAATTGGTGAATTGATGCTCTTTGTCAAGAACATGACCTTTTTAGTATGTGAGCCGAATGGAGAAGGGGAAAGAAGTGGTGAATTTTATGGGGTCGTGAGTGGATAAAAAATAAATAGTGGAGCCAGTGTCACATAGACTTGATTTTCAACTTCTTTTATTTGAACTCATGACGTTTATTTATTTACATACTAGGTTATTTACCCGTGTAATACACGGGTTTAACAGTTAAAAAACGTACATACAGTAACTATAAATCACTAATAACATAACGGATAATATCTATAAACCATATTACGTAATAAAGAATGAGTATAATATAATAAAACATACAAATTGTTTCACATTCAAAAACTTAATTATCTAAAATGGTGAGAAAGTTGATAAAATCAAAACCGTGTACAGATCCGACGAAGTTAAGTATTTTGTCAACATTGTGTTATTATCGAAACAAACCTTTTGCTTACTATTGACATATTTGTATTTGAACAATTTTCATTTTTTGAATGTTTTCAAATGTACATTTTATAACAATGCCTTGAAACTTTGTATCCTGTATTGAAAAAAAAACATAAGTTTAATTATGTAAAATTTGTACATATAGAAAGCGGGTTTTAGAAAAAAAAATACCTTAATAAACTTTATATAATAAAAATCATTTAGATCCTTGAAATTGGTTACTTACTAGAAATTTATATTTTTGAATTTGTTAATGAAGATTTTTAAAAATCACTTGCTTACCCATTTAAAGTGGATTCTTATTGTATACTTAAAATAAACAAGGTAAATATTTAGGCGGGAAATTGATGGGTCAAAAGGGTTAGGAGACTGCTACATCAGCAAAGTTATTTTTATTTATTAGAAGTAGGATAAAAATATTTTATCTTAACTAATTGAGTTAAAAATCATTGGTTATTTATACTAGTTTATAACAAAAATAAACATATTGATAATATAAACATAAAAAAGGCAAGTGAATTCGTGAAGATACACAAACTTTTAGGTTAGATTTTTTTAATACGGTATTACCGGTTTGAGATATTCTAAATAATTACAATGTCGACGTTAAGATTACGCGAAAACAAAACCCTATATATAAAGGAGCTTAATTCTTCTCCCTCCAAAAACACCTGTAAAACCCTCTCCCCCTTTCTCTTCATCTCATCAAATTCACCATCTCCATCACTAAAACTATCATTTTAGGGGGTACCATTTCACTCAATTCGTCAGGGTTTTCTCTTGACCAAATTTCAGGGGGTACAATTTCACTCAAATTGTCAGGGTTTTCCATCGATTCGTTAGGGTCATTTCACTCAAATCGTTATGGTTTTCCATCGATCGGTGAGGGTTTTGCGGCACCATTTCACTCATATCGTCATGGTTTTCATCGATCGGGAGGGTTTTGCGGCACCATTTCACTCATATCTTCAGCGTTTTCATCGATCGTTAGGGTTTTCTCTGTTCTCTGGTCTTGTTCTCTTTTGGTTATAGTTTTTAAGTGCTCGTAGATTTTGCATGTACAGAAGTGTTGGACAGAAGAGGTCCTTGAACCTAAGCCATTTTGTTCTCTGGTCTTGTTCTCTTTTGTGTAATGACATTTTGTTACAAAGGTTTCTCTTGTGTTACACACAATTTCAATAAGTATGAGGAAATCTTATGTATCATGTTTATCTGGTTACAGGTTTTGGTGGGGAGGTTTTGGAAAGTATCCCAGTGAGTTTTTTCTGTTCTATATTCATTGATTTTTGCGTAGTTTTGAGTCTCACATGTTATTGGTTCATTAGAAACACTTTTAGTGAATGTGATGACTTGTATGAATTTTTCCTGCTCCAGAAAGGTATACAGATCTTCCCTGTCTCTCCAAATTGTTTGTCTGCTCAACACACCGAACCATCACATTTACATCTTCGGTTTGATGACTTTTTTTTCTATTCAAAGCTTCACTAACAATTTATTTTGAAATATTTTTGTTGTGTTAACGATTCTGAATTTTTCTAGTTGTTGCAGGTGAGAAGGAAAAAGATTGGGGAGGATTTTGAGGCAAGGAGGGGAAAGCCACAAAGTCATCGGGTAGCAATAACCATCCTTTAACTGTAGTGCACGTACACATGCTTTATTGCTTCTGTTTGTACATAATTTTATTGTAACCTTGTGATTACATAATAAATTGCATTGATTTGTGATATATTTTCATGTTTTGTTTTAGGTGTCTTCTTCTCTAGGATATGATAGAGCCACTCATGTTTCTGGTATGCAAATTGTTTGCTTGTTTCTTGATATATCTCTTTCTCTCTGTCGATTGGCTATAAAAATGCAAATTTCTTTGGAAGAAGAGGTACAACTAAATTCTTTCATACTTTTGTTGTGATATGAGTTATATACTTTCTAATCTAGCTTTATTTCATATATTGCTGAAGCCATCCTCTTTTCTTTTGCACTACTGAAACATACTGGAAACCATGACTATTATTATAATCTTTACTAGCTTTATTTCACATATTGCTACTTTCTTTCTTTGTTTTTTTTTTGGACACGTGGAGCTTTTTTTTGGTACACTTAGTTTTTTATTTCCTTGTTTTTCAATTGCTATTTCTCTTTTCTTCATCGATTGGTAAAGGCATCTTTTGATGAATTTTAATTGAAGTTCATTCACTCATTATTGGTTGTTTTTTAATTGCTATTTCTCTATTGGTAAAGGCATCTTTAGGTGGATTTTAATCGAAGTTTTATGGACAATTTGCGGTAGCATTTCCCTCATCTGAGGATTTACTCGTGAGCAAATATTCTCAGGTAAATATTTCAATTCATGTTAAATTGATTTTCAATTCCTATTTTGAACCTCGTACGTCTCTCTTTAGAAAATATTTGTTAATTTTAATTGTCATTAACAAGTAGCTGAAAATGATGTTATATGTTGTTGAATATGCAATCAAACACCACGTGCTGGATCTTACCACCGAAGTTATGAGTTTGATTGCTTTGTTGAGCTATCTTCCTGTCTCTCTTCTTGTGCACACTAGCTTAATTATTTGATCTAGAAGATCAGGGAATTTGTTTTTGTTTACATGGGATTGCATAATTGCTCATGGATGTATTTGGGGTCTATGCATTCTAGGAGCCACCTTTTACTAGGCTGTGGCAATTGGCAAAGGTAAATAATGTTGAGATTTCATGGTTTTAGTAATAAATATTATATTTTGACTTTTTGTGCTCTGTCGTCCTTACATGAAAAGCCTAAATTTAGGTGTGCTGATGTTTTGAAAAGGGCCCCACAGTTCCCTTTAGGCTTTCACAAAGGTTGAGCAGCCCCTAATCTTACTACATCTATTTAAGTTATAACTCTTATGTAGTCCATTTAGGCACCTTCATTAAATTTTTTACTTATAAATTAATGTGGGGTGTTAAAATATTTAAGAAAATTTCGAAGGCAACAAAAAAGTTGGTGTTTGTCTACTCTAGAGACCGTCTCTGATTGCATCATACTTACATCTTCCGTTAGTTGACTTCTCTTATTTTATTTTCAAAAAGTTCCCTGATTTCTTAATAAGTTTTTATGCTCTAGTTATTGACTTATTGTATACCTTGGGCTTTCTATGCCAAGGACCTTCACTGGTAATTTTTAAGAGGTATAATCACCAACTCTTTTGAAGTTTTCTTGATCAAGTTAGGTTACGTTTCTCAATCAAATGGCCGTTCCTTGAGGGGTAAAATTGTTAATTGGATTTTAAACTTCTATAAAAAACCAGAATAAACCAGATGGAGGTGAAGGCACACTTGAGGTAATACTGACATCAATTATATCTATAATTCTTTTTAATATTGTGACCTAATGATAATAGTCAAAATATTAATAACCTTTTGCTAAGCACACGAAAGTGATTAATGCATCAAGTTTGGAGATGGTTCCTGAACGTTCTACAAAATTATGGATATCGGACCTTGGTGAAGGATCTATTCGGCTGCTACTTCAATAGAAGGTAAAACCTACAAGTATTCAATCTCTTCTTTTTTTTGATAGTTTTTACTCTAAATGATAACAAGTCAAAATTATAATAAGTTTTTTCTTAGCACACAATAATCACTTTAAATGAACATCTAAACACCCTATATAAGTTAAAGAGATCACATGTAGTCAATTTAGACACGTTGAACTAATTCTTGTTTTCGTTGTTGAATTAATGCGAGGTAAAATCCCAAAGGCAAGAAAAAGGCATTCTTATGCAACATCCTTTTGTCTGGTCAATTTGTTTGTCTACTCCAGTGAGATGTCATCATGCTTATTACATCTTTGGTTAGTTGACTTTTCTTTTATCTTTAAATATTCCTTGACTTTATCATAAGTTTTTATGCTCTAATTCTTGTATATATTATTCTCGTTGTGTGCTGATGATTTTATATTGTTGTTTTCTTGAAAACATTTTAAAAAATTTCACGTGTTTTCGATTAACCGGATCGAGTTTCTATTAAATGACCATTTCTTGAGTCGCAAAATTGTCTATTGGAGCTTAAGCATCCACCAAGGACAAGGATTAGAGACAGTTCTCTTATGGACTCTAGATGGTAACAAACAAACAACTCGGCCTCTACTTCAGTATGAGGTAATGCTTACAAGTACCCAATCTGGATCTCTTTTTTGATAAATTTCACTCTAAATGATAACAAGTAAAAGTTTTAGTGTGTTTTTGATAAGTTCACAAAGGTGAGTATTTTGTGAAGTTGCAATAATCATTTTAAATGAAGATCTAAACACTCTCTATATGAAATTGCTCAGTGTAGTCTATTTAGAGACGTTTCATTAACTCATTTAGTTTTTTTAAAAATAATGTGAGGTGCTGAAAATTAAAAATAAAGTTCCGAGAGGCAACCAAAAAAGTTGGTGTTTTTCCTTGAGGGGTATAATATGCAACTTCAAAACTTCACTGTGTGTCCAAATTATTTGCATACTCAAAAGAGAGATGCGATCTTCCTTATATCTTCTGCTAGTTTAACTTTTTTTTTATAGATACATTGACTTCATCATAAGGTTTTATCCACTAACCATTATATGCTATTAGTCTCTTACGCCAAGTAACATTGTTTTGTTGTATTCCTGAAAAGATAACCGTTGAATTGTCTTGAAGTGTTTTTAAGCAACTTGGCTTATGTTTTTATAAGGTAAGGGTTTCTTGAGGGGCAAAATGGTCCGTTGGAGCATAAGATTCTACCAAGAAAATGAAGTAGAAGCGTTCTTGGACTTTTTTTAAAATGTGGGTGCTGAATGGTGATGATCAAACTACCCTTCCGCTAATTCTTTAAGAGGTAATACTTAAAGTATTAGTCTTAAAAGTATTAGTCTGGTTTCTTTCATTTTTTTGATAATTTTCTCCTTAAATGATAAAAGTAAAACTCAATATATGTTATTGGTAAGCTCACAAAAGTAAAATTGCATCAAGTTTCAATAATCACTTAAATGAAAATAAAAAAACCTCGGTGTGTAATAGCTGATGTGTAATCTGTTTAGATACGTGCAGTTAATACTCCTATTTCTTTTAAGTCAACTCGAGGTGCTGAAACCTTAAAAACAAATCCGGAGCCAACAAAAAGGTATGTTATGCAACATCTTCCTTTCTCCACGGTATGTTTGTTTAGTTGACTTTCTTTTTCTTTAAAAGATTCCTTGAATTTGTTATAAGTTTTGATGCAACTAATTGTTTTTACTCTTAGCCTTTTATGTCAACGGGTCATCATTTTATTGTTTTCTTGACATTATACCACTAAATTGTTAGAAGTGTTTTTGAGTCAACTTGGAAGTGTTTTGGTGTATTATGTTGGGCTTTCTCTAGTTTCTTGCTAGAGTTGCTTTTTCTATTGAAATCTTCTGCCTTAAAAAAATAATAATAAAAACAGTTTCATTAGGGGAACATTGACTATTGACGCTTAAACTTCCATCAAGAACAAAAATAGAGACTTCTAGGACTTTCTAGAAATCTATGCTTACTCGATGGTGACGAATAGACTTCTGGGCTCTAACTTACGTGAGGTAATACTTGGAGCTATTCAATATGCATTTTTTTTATTGATAATTCGGTTTATATGTAAATCTAACCATTATTTGGTTTGTAGTGCTTTGAATCAACTTGGATTATGTTTCTATCAGGTAATGGGTTATCGAGGGGCAAGATCTTGTATTGGAGCTTAAGCTTCTACTAAGAAGAAGAATTAGAAACGGTTGTTGGACGTTTGAAAATAATATAGGTGCGGGATGGTGGTGAACGAACTACTCTTCCTCTAGTTCAATAAGAGGTAATGGTTACTAATACACAATCTTGATTTGTTTTGATAGTTTTCACTCTAAATGATAAAAGGTCAAAACTAATATATTTTTTGGTAAGCACACAATAGTGATTATCAAATCAAGTTGGAATAATCACTAAAACGAACATCATATCTAAACACCCTCTATATATTATATAACTCATGTGTAGTCTTTATATACTTCCCATTGATCTTATAACATCTTTTAAGTTAATAAGTTGATATGGGGTGCTGAAATTTTAATAAAAATCTCCCTGGCAAGAAAAAGAAGTTGATGCATTTTTCCGTGAATGTTATATTATCCAGTATCTTCCCGTATCCCCAACTTTTCTGTTTACTCAGAGAGATGCTATCACTCTTACAAATATGGTTGGTTGACTTTTCTTTTTTTTTTTAAAGATTCATTGACTTTATTATGAGTTTTGATGCACTAATTGTTTTTTACCATTAGCCTTTTTTTGCCAAGGATCATCATTTTCTTGTTTTTTTGAAAATATACCAATAAATTGTTAGAAGTGTTTTGAGTCAACATGGATTATGTTTCTGTTAACTAACACTTTCTTTAGAAGAAAATTGTCCATTGGAGCTTAAGCTTCCATCAAAAGCAAAAGTAGTGACTATTCTAAGACTTCCAAGAAAAATATGCTTACTGAAGAGTGGTGAAGGACTACCTTGCTCTAACTTCCGTGAGGTATTAACTTAGAGCAAAAGTGATCGTTGCAAGTTACAATAATCACTATATATGAAAATCTAAGCATCCTTTATACGTTAGAGCTCATATATGGTCTATTTAGATATTCCATCATTATTTTTTAAAATACAAACAATATGAGGCAATCAAAATTTTATAGAAAATCTCTTGAGGCAAGAGAAAAGTTGGTGTTTTTGCACAAAGCTTTTATTTCTTTTGATAATTTTGACCCTAAATGGTAAAGTCAGAATCATATAATTTTTTTGCTAAGCAAACAAAAGTGATCATTGCATCAAGTTACAATAATCAATATATGCAACATCTTTCTGTCTTTCCAAATGGTTTGTCTTACTATATATAGAGAGATGAAACCACACTTACATATTGGGTTAGTCAACTTTTTTTTTTCATGTGACTTCATTATGAGTTTTTATGCACTGATTTTTTATATATTGTTTGCCTTTTATGCCAAAGTCATCATCATTATTCTTCCTGAAACTATAATCAGTTATTTTTTAAGTGTTTTGAATAAACTTGGATCATGTTTTTAAAAGGTCGTTAGTGCTTAAGCTTCCACCAAAATTTAGAAATAGAGACGCGTCTTGAACTTCCTACGTAAACATGGATCCCAAAAATGGTGAAGGAACTACTTGGCTGTTGCTTCAATATGTTTGATACATACTTATATCAATCTTGATCTATTTCTGATATATTTGAAGTTGTGGAGAAGGCTGCACCTTGAATCCAAATTTTGTTGAACCTAGGAGGTTTTGGGTTCTAATATCAAGAGAAAACCATTCAACGAGGAGGTTTTGCAACCAATTATACCTTGCTTCATGTCACCACTAATTATTGGCAAATTAAAAGTGGAATGACTTGGCTTCAAGTCTCACTCAAAACAAAAATGTTTTTGGTTGAGTCAAAGTTTTTTCCTAGTTGTAGGTAGAGGTGTACAAAAAAACCGGTTCGGGAAAAAAAACTGGACCGGTTTGACAAAAAAAAAACAATTTGGCTCAAACCGATTCCCAATCCGATTCGAACCGCCGGTTTGTATACCGGTTTGGTAGCCTCACACTCAAAACCGGTTAGACCAGTAAAAAAACCTGTTTGTCTAAGAGATGAGAATACAGTGAGCCAAATCGGTTCGGGTGTAGAGCTTGCAGTCTACTATGTCATATTTTCACTTTCGATAACCTTCATATTTTGTAAGTAATATTTATTTATTTATGAGGAAATTTTCTCCCAAGAGATGAGAATTAAACTTTTTCTATTTAGATAATGACATTTTGTTACAAGGGTTTATTACAAATAATTTCAACAAGTATTAGAAAATCTTATGTATCATGTTTCTTTGGTTACAGGTTCTGGTGGTTTTTGGAAGGTATTCGATGATTATATCAGTTTCGAGTTCATTGGTATTTGGATAGTTTAGAGTCATGTTATTGGTTCCTAGCTTACAACCATCTTCATTGCTTACATATCACATAAAATGAACCTTGAAAATATGATGCTGATGAATTTCCTAAATTAATCCATGAAAATAAGATTGTGATGAATCTCATGAATTCCACTCCACTTGGACTAAACTCGTACTAATGTTGTCGTAGTACATACCAATACCAATTACAATGTGTCTAGAGATCCTATTTTGTGTTTTTAAATACGTCTGTTGGGCTTTTGAGTCCACCAGCCCAACCAAAAGAGAGTGTGATTAGGCCATCTAAACTTGATTTTTATGAGCCCAAAATACCCAAATTGATATTAGTTCTGATTAAAAAGAGGGGAGCTTTTAGACCCAATTGGGCTGATGCATGGCCACTTCACGAATAAAGAATTATTTGATATTTTACTTATGGGCCCATAATAGCCTTTTTTATTTAAATAAAGAGCATCTGGGTTTTCTATATTCTCTATTCTATTTATTCGCTTTTGTCGGTGGCAACAGTGCCACCGACCTCCACACCATCACCAACAAAACCCTACAGAGGAGAGGTCGGTCGATGATGAAGACGATGAATCGATGATGAAGATGATGAACGGTCGGTCGATGATGAAGACGATGAATCGATGATGAAGATGATCCGACCTCCACACCATCACCAACAAAGCCCTACAGAGGAGAGGTCGGTCGATGATGAAGACGATGAATCGATGATGAAGATGATGAACGGTCGGTCGATGATGAAGACGATGAATCGATGATGAAGATGATGAACTCGACGATGAAACAACTGGAGGATCCCAAACCCTAAACCACCACCACTCCTCCAATTCCCCCCACCCAAATCGCAGCCCCATCGTCTCCCACCTCTCACCACCACCACCACCAAGGAGGTCCGATTTGCACCGAGGAGCTGGAGAGGGCTCGAGAAAGAGGAGGTCGGTCGATGATGAAGACGATGAACTCGACAAGCCCCTCACCGATGCATCTTCACAGCACCCCTCTCCGATTTACAGGTTCGTTCCCTTCGTATAGCTTTGAGGGTTTTTTGTTGAGCTTTGTTTTCATCGGTGGTTGTAAACCCAGTTTACAATCCGCGCTTCTAAACCCAGTTTGGTTCGTATGTTGGTGAGCCTGGTGTTTTTGGTTGAAGATTGGGTTTTTGCGTTTCTTGATTGCGTTTTTGTCAGAAATTCAGTTTTGTTCTTCTTTCTTTGTAATAGGATGATTTTGGGATTATTTTAGGGTTAAAAGTAGGTTTCTGTTTATGGAATTGTTATCTAAGGTGAAATTGCCTATGGAATTAGCATAGTTGTTAACAGATATGGTTTTATGGGTTCATATTGGTAGCCTTCACTATGTGTTGTATATTTGTTTTTGTTGTTGGAGTACATGCTATTGGTATGGAGCTTGCAATGGCTTCTGCGGTTCGAATCTCTCTGATACTTTGCGCTATTATTTACTTCTCTATCGGGCTATTCGGGTACATTTTATTTGGTGACTCAACTGAAGCTGACATTTTAGTAAACTTTGATGAAGCAAGTGGATCAGCGATAGGGTCGTTGTTGAATGACATAGTTCGGTTAAGCTATGCATTCCACTTGCTGCTGGTGTTCCCTTTGTCGAACTTAAGTTGTATAATCTTTTCCGTGAATCTGATTGCACACAATTGGAGGTCAGCAATACATTTACTCAAAAAAATTACTTTTTCCTTTGTAAAGTTTTTTCACATCTCGTGTTTCGTTGTTAATTTTCAAGTACCATCCTTCAGATCAATCCCATTGCAGAGACTTCTGATAACAAATTAATCGCTGCTGATGCGAAGCTAAATTTTGATGATAATGCTGCTTACCGTCAGAAAGAAATATTTTCTCTTCGTGATCCAACACAGGAGGATCCTCGTGAGGTATAACTAAAGGGGCAAAATGGTTAGGTCGGGTATCTGTCATCAAAACAGGCCATTTTAACAAACGGGCCTGGGTTAGATCCTATTGACTCACGAATTGTTTTGACTTTGTTTTCAGTTTTTTTAACACGTGGATATTAATTATTTATAAACTGTGACTGTTGTTTGTTTGCTTTCAGACTGTAATTTATAGTATGTAACAATTCAAAACAAGAAAGTGTTGAATGCTTTTACAGGATGCTTTACAAAAAGTAGATTGTTATTATAATAGATAGTCTTTGAATTAATTATTATGCTTCTATTATTTATAAAATTCAAAGGCTAAAGAAATTGAAGTTTAGCGTCTGCAGGTCAACACAACTTGATTCTATCATTTTGACCCGTAAATTCTTCAAACATTTTTAGTTATAGCCCATTTTGATATGTTTCGCTCAAACAAGCCCAAAAGATTGACAAAGAACTGTAGTTGACACTTGATAATTGCAAATACTATCACATGATCCTCTGAAATGAATCACATAATTGTTTTTGACAGGTCGCAGCTGCAAAAGCAGATTTAAATTACATTGGTTTGGATGGGGAAATCGGATGCATGGTGAATGGTGCAGGGTTGCCAATGGCTACCATGGATATCATAAAACTACATGGTGGAACTCCCGCCAATTTTTTGGATGTTGGTGGGAATGCTTCTGAAGGACAGGTGAGTATATCTGTATATGTAATTTCAAGATTAATAATTTTGTTAAGTAATAGATCCTGATTAATTTATAAATACTTTAAAAATTAAAATAAAACAGGTTGTGGAAGCTTTCAAGATATTGACTGCAGATGTAAAAGTCAAAGCAATTTTGGTCAATATTTTTGGTGGGATTATGAAATGTGATGTCATTGCTAGTGGAATTGTTAATGCTGCTAAACATGTAAGTCCATTAGCATCCTCTTTCATTTTGATAATATCCTTTTAAATATTAGTAGTTATATACTTATATTTAAACAGTAAAGCAGTTCCCTTTAATCTGATAAGTTCAAATTCAATAACATCAAAATGATGGTAGATGTGTATTAAATCGATAACCACCTGGGGGGAAGGCGCATGATTAGGCAAAGGCCATGTGTTATCCATGATTCATTAGTGCTAAAGTTAGGTGTAGCTTTAATGAACTTGAATGGTTGAGTTAGTCCCTGATGTTGAGGCTTTTTTCTTGAAAGCAATAGATGAAACTATTAATGTACAGATTTAGTTGTAAAAGTTTGAGTAAATATTCATTTATTGCCATGTCTTTGAGCAGTGATAAGACTTTGTGGCATTTGCATAAAAATGTTGTGCGATTTATGACTATTAAATTTGAACATATCTCTTGCCTATGTATTAGTGGGAAAACCCTTATTCTCTTGCAGATGTGAGAAACCATCCTGTCTTAATACACTGCAAACGAGGAAAGGTATGTTGTAAATTGTCTTTAAGTTTAGAAGAAGAATTTGTGCAAAAAATAATAAGACAAAGGTTAGTATTTATAGGTAGTGAAATGGGGGTCATGAATGAGAAATTTTAATGACCACAATTAAGATTGGGGTTTATGGGTGGGTGCAGCTGTCGGAAGCGGAGATCCGGTTGCTTTGTACCACTTCTCGGGAGATCTTTCTTCAACAGCCTAATCTTTTGGAGCTTGAAGCTCCCATCAAGATCTGCGGTAAAGAAAAATCGAATTTGGCTTCTTTTGTGTGTTGATTTGTTATGTGATTGTTTTGGGGTTATCTTTTTTCATGAGTTTGTTGTTATTATGGGTTTGGTTGTATGGGATTTGGAGTATGTTTCTGGGTGATGAGTGGGTGTTTTAGGTTCTTCTTATTTCGTATTCATCGAACTGAAAACGTCAAAACACTTTGGGTTAAGCCGTCACCCGTCCTGCTCTTGTGACGTCGGGTTTGCTGAAAATGAAAATACTTTAATTGGTATTGAGGTTTTTATTGGGCATTGGTTTCTCGGGATTAAGGGTATTTCACATGTTGCTTTGATATATATTTGATAGTTAGATTTTCATGGATGGTTGTTGTATTGTAAAAGTTGCTGGATTTGATTGTGTATTTGTGAGAAAGACCTGATTGGGCAAATTCAGTATAGGATAAGTTGGATTACTTTCAGTTTACTTGTGTTTTGTGAATCATTTACTGCATTTGTAGTACTAGAAACCTGCAAAAGTTTTCTGTTATTGAGGAGTCATACCTTAATCTGAAGTTTGTTTGATGACAAAGACAACACTGACCACATGCTTTATAAATTGACTATAGTTATGGCTACTCAGGTTAGTGTGTTGTCTCTTTTAAGAAGCTGGTCATCAACATTATAAATGGCTACTCAGGTTAGTGTGTTGTCTCTTTTACTTTTAAACATTTTTTTCTTTAGCTATATTTTAGTAATTATACTCATAACTTTGTTTGCAACCCCGGAGTTTTATTTCCTTTTGATCGAAATTTGAGGTCGGAATAAATTGGGGTTTTTCATGTTTAATAGTGTCATTATTAAAGCAAAGGCGCTAACAAGGAGGAGAAAACCAAATAGAAAGAAGAGGTAAATGGCAATTCGCTATTTTTTAATCATATAAATATAATGCTAATGGTTAAGTCTTGAATAGACTATTTAACAAATTTAATGCTTTCAAGTGCATATATTACAAGTTGGAAGTTTGTTTGTGGAAGTTAGATTGATTTGATTACCTCAACAGGTACTAGCTCTTTGTAATTTCAATATTGGTTTGATTCTCTTTGGGTGGTTTTAACTCAACATCCACATCTGAACTGAATGTGAAAGTATTTGAATTATTTACTTGGTATTTGTAAAAACTTATTTGATAATGTTGAATGTCTTAATTAAGATAAATATTAACTGGACTGGAGCAGGTCATTAAGCTTTAACCAGGTAGCACGCAGGTGCTGCTGCAGCAGTGATATCATGATATCAACCTCAACGGCGACCTCTTCAGCTTGGCAATTTGTAGGAATAATGACAACAAAGTACATAGACATATCTCACATGAATATAATTGTTTCTTTTGTTCACTTAGAATTGATTATGAATGGTTTAATTTTGGTTTTGCAGGACCTATGGTTCTTTAAGTTTTTATTTAAAAAAAAAGTTTGGTCGGCTTATTACCTTGCGGGCTAACTTTTTCTACTCGCGTTCTTCCATTTTCAGCAGTTGTTCATGATCACTTAAATTGATACTATATGATTCTATTGTGTTTCTACCATATACGACTAGATACCGATAAAGTTTTAATTAAAATATTCAAGGGGGCTCACTTTGAAATCAAAGTGAATCTTAAATAATTCATGTAATTCTTTTTGTATTTTATTGGAACTAAGGGTTTTTTGTTGTATTTGATCAGGAAATTTTTGATGAAAATTACTTGATGAGTTTCAACAACTTAAGGTAATATCCAAGATGATGAAGTTACTGTCAACCAACAATAAAAAAATCAAAAAAGGATTGAAATTCATTACGTGGCATTCATCAAAATTGGTAAGCAATAGAAATTATACATCCATTTTGTTTTATATGAAATGTGTGATACCAAAATTATTTAATTTAAATTCAATTGGCTTTTGGAAGGTTTGGAGATTTATTATCAGGTAGAAGTGTTGAAAATCCATGAGTTTATGTAGCAATGGGAGTAGTGCGTTATCAAGTGGGGGTTTTTTCAACAAGCCAGGTAAATTTAAATATTTATATTGTGATAAACTTATATTGGATATAAATTATGCATCTTCCTATTTTCCTTAAGAGGTGTGACAAGGTTTATTTTAGCTTTTTAATTATGTTTATAAATTTATACAGACGTTTGTTGTGGCCAGGAATTTTACATTGGGTTAAGCATTTAGCCTTATATGTTCAATGTGATTATTTACGATTTAGTTTAATAGAACTTGGACCTTTTTAGGTAGTTATCTGTACTTAATGAGCTCCTAATTTATGATAAACATCTGTAGGGTATAAACTGTAATCCTAAAGGTTAGTATGTTGGTTGTGAGTGACGTGTGTTTCTACAAAAGTTGATTTAACTACGTAATATTTATTTTATTATGCATCAGATATTCAGATCTTTCTATATGGTCTCCTCTTACAATGTTGACTACTAATATCTACATACTGTATCCTCAATTTGTGACAGGTGATGTAAACTTATGTGCTCAAGAGGACTTTTATGTTGGTCAGCTTGCGCAACGCGCGAGAGAACCTTTCTAGTTTATATTTATAACTAGTTGGGTCCCCAGACGCGCGTTGCGCGTCATAAAGACGGGTTAAACGGAGGCTCAGAATTCTGTCATCATAGCCACAAACGCCCCTGAATTTTCCACGTTTTCAGTGTATTCGACCCTATACGTCGTGCAGGGACTCATACGCGATATATAGAGGTGTCAAATTATCTGAATGGGTGTCTTTATATCAGGACGCTAAAAAATGTTAAATTTGTCATTTAATTAGTTAAAAAATGTCAACCATGCTTCAAATATCACTTCCGACACACCCAAAAACAAAAACCAAACATACAATAAAAAAATCCACAATTCATAAATCATACATACGCGTCTTTACTCTTTACACACATCACCGAATTCCTTATTTATACACACCATTTCACACACACACTCAAAACACACACAAACCACCATTCAACCACCATGGACACCATCAATCCTTCAAAGGCTACGACAAAGTAGACCCATCGAAGAACAATCATTCCGCCGGAAAACCCGCAAACGCCTCATCATCCTCACCGTCTCCGTCGTCCTCCTCCTCGCTGTCGTCATCGGCGCCGTCGCCGGAACCCTAATCCACCGCCACCACCACAACAACAACTCCGCTGCACCCCCCTCCAACGCCGCCGCACAGTCCCTAAAAGCCGCTTGCAGCCAGACATTACACCCCGAATCATGCTTCAACAGCATCTCCGACATCAACAAATCCACACCACCGATCCAGAGGACCTGTTGAAGCTATCGTTACAGGTGGTTTTGAACTCGTTATCGGAGTTGTTGTCGGTGCCGGAGAGTTTAGAGAAGAAGACCTCCAACGAGAGATGGAGCCGGATGCAAAGCTGGGAAGTCAAAAACACAACAAAAGACACTAAAATTCCGAATATACCCTTTTACTATTTATTCCATTTGGTTTTTAAATATTATGTAATAATTACATTATAATTTACTATTTTTTCTCAATCATTTTTAATTAAATAATATTTTTTTAATGTTTTTATCGTTACCTTTTATCTCTTCTTTACTCACAACCACTTTTAAAATATTAAAAAATTTATAGGGGTTGAATATTGATTCTGTAAATATACAGATGAACAGTAACTTTTTTCTATCTTTCACTCAAAATCCCTTACAATCATTTCCTAAAATATAAAACACAATTTTATAAATATATGAAATCTAATGTGAATCCTCTTCATAGGAGACTTACACTCGGCCACGTTTTTCATGTGAAATATTGTAATGAGTACCAGGGGTGTTCATGGTCTGATACGTCCGGTTTGGTCGGGATTTTTGGGCAAACACAGTTTTCTATACACGGGTCGGTTGGGTGGCTTGGTTTCCATAATTTTTACAGTTTGGCGGTTCGGTTTTGCGGTTTAAACTGGTTTTTTTGTTACTATATCTAAAGCTAGTCGTATGGTTGAGGGATTAAAGAAATGTCCTATTAAGATAAGTAAATAAATTTACACCCAAGGTTGATCATTCAATCTGCCATGTTTTAGTTTTTTAAGAATTCAAACTTCAATATACAATACTGTTCTTAAGTATTGAACTGGAATATATCATTTTTAGAAAGGCCAAATAAAGAATATATATTTCTAAAGCAATGTTGAAATGTTAATTGAAGTTTCTCGTGATTTACACTACCACTTTAAAACGACCTCTATATCATCTTACTTAAATTTAGTTTACTAGTATATGAGCTCACTAGTTTTAGAAAACCCGTGTATTATACGGGTTGAATAAATAAAATATTAATATAATAAAACTTATGGAAAATAAAATGATATTTTAAAATATGATATGACTGAAATTACGTATAAGTAAGTACTATAAGTAATAAAACAGTGATATTAACATTTTATAACTTTGTTTTTAATTTTTTTAAAAATAATATTTTGTTCTAAAATAAACCGTATAAAAATATCATTTTTTAAAATATTTTATTATCGTAACTCCTAAATTAAATTATTTTTGGTTTTTAAATAATTTACTTTTTAAAAATAGTAATTTTATAATATATCATATTTTTAACAAAGTTTGATATTTTAGAAAAAAATATTACTTATAAAAATTTATTTATTTTGAAATAACATTAATAACAAATATTTTTCTTAATTTATAAAAAAATTAATCTAAAAAATGTTAAATAATATTATTAGTAATTAAGGTAATTATTTAATAGGAGAGAGAGGCGAGAAAATTTTGATGAGGAGAATTATGGTGGTGACACGTGTCATACCAAGTTACTCTTTTATTATAATAGATAGATTAATTAAAATTAACATCTGAAGAATTGATAAAAATTTCCTTACGGTGCAAATGGTTGATATCGGCAATGATGCTAGGGATCTGACATAAAAACTATAAAAATAAATAAATTTTAAAAAGATATATAAAACTTGTATACGCGTGATTCGGTATACACGACTGGTCTCACATTGCAAACAATAAACCGGCCAAACGTATACGGTTTGGTTTATACAATTTACAAATATATGTTTCAAACCAGCCATCAAGTCTTTGGTTTGGCTGATTTGGATAGTTCACACAGGTTCTGAACACCTTTAGTAATGATCCTGTTAGATGGGTAGTTGTCGTCTTAGGTAGGCATGTCAGCGTCAGATCAGATTTTTTTTTTATTTTCTCTTGTTTGTTTATTTGTTTTACGTCCTAATTAACTTTTATTATTGTGGTAATTTTGTTTTAGCAATATTATTTTTATTCTGAGGTCAATTTACTTAAATCAAACCAATATAAAATATATAGTTGTTATGCAGGGGTGATTATTTTGTATTATAGGTTAAATTAAAGAGCAGGATGTTATGTTCTCTTTTAAGTTTTGCTGAATACCATTTCAATCCAAACTCAATATTTTTAAATCGTTTTAACATTGTGTTTATCAAATCTTGTCATTTTCATTCATTGTTCAGACATTGTTTAAACTAGTATTAGAACTGCGGATATTTTAGTCTCTTCAACTTTGTTTTGAAAATTGGATGTTTGAGGTGTGCTAACTGGATACATGAAAAAAGAATATACCAGATGGACTAAAGTGGAGGAAAACATTTTTGTTGTAACCAATGTAAGAAGATATGACATAACAAGAGGTCATGGGACGGTTAGATGTCATGTAATGTTATTGGTTTGCTTGTTTTTGTTGGCCAAATAATTGTTTTGAAACCTTTGGGGGCGTTTGGTTCGCGGAATTTGTATGAATTAGAATTAGAATTGGAATTTGAATTGTAATTCAAAGGAATTGCATTTGAAATTCAATATTTTCCAAATGATTTGGAATTCAAACGAATTGGAATCTATAAAAGGAAATTAAATTCCAAATGAATTTCCAGTGCCAATACATTATAAAGGAATTAGAATTTATCACCCGTTGCAAACCGCCACCACCTCAATGACCACCAATCATCGCCGCTACATACCACCGACCACCGCCGCCGTCACCGTCGACAATTGACCGCGACCACCAACCGCGCCCATTTCTGAAAACCGACCGCCACCGCCGATCGACCGCCACCAACCGATAACGCCCGTCGTCGAGACACGGTTCAGCAACGACAGTCGGTGACAATCGACGATTAAGGGTGGCAGTGGTCGGCGTCGGTGGCGGTCGATGGCGGTCGGTGGGCGGCGGTGACGACAATTGGGGTCGGCGGTGGTCGAGGTCGGGGTCGGCGGTCGGTGACGGACGGCGGCGGTCGGCGGCGGCGATCGGCGACCGACGGCGGCGGTCGGTGACGGACGACGGTGGTCGGCGGCGGCGGTCGGTGACGGACGGTGGCGGTCCGTGGTCAGTGATCGGGGGCGGGCAGTGGCGTCGGCGATCGGGGGCGTCACAGTCAGTTGGCGGTGGGCGTGGTGGTAGGCGGCGGTCGGCGGTTGGGGCGGCGGTTAGGGCCGGCGGTTAGGGGCGGCGGTTGGGGGCGGCGGGGGTTAGGGTTGGTGGGGGCGTCGGCGGTTGGGGGCGGCGGTTGGGCGAGGTGGTAGGCGGCGGTCGGCGGTTGGGGGCGGCGGTTGGGGGCGTCGGGGGTTAGGGTTGGTGGGGGCGTCGGCGGTTGGGGGCGGCGGTTGGGCGAGGTGGTAGGCGGCGGTCGGCGTTGGGGCGGCGGTTGGGGGCGGCGGTTGGGGGCGGCGGGAGTTAGGGTTGGTGGGGGGCGTCGGCGGTGGGGGGCGTCGGCGGTGGGGGGCGTCGGCGGTGTCGGTCGGCGGTGAGCGGGGTGGTAGAGGGCGGTTAGTGGTGGAGGCAAGAGTCGGTGGAATTTGAAATCCTTCAATATTCGGAAGGATTTTGAAATCCTTTATTTGAAAGAATTTGAGGGAATTAATTCCAATTCCAATTTCAATTCCTTTTTCAACCAAACACGTGAAGAATAGAATTAAAATTCCAATTCCAACGAATTCCTACCAACCAAACACAATGACCAATGGAATTCAGATTCCAATTCCATTGAATTCCATTGAATTCCTGCATACCAAACGCCCCTTGGTTTTTAATTTGCTTGATTTTGGTGTGTTGAACATGTATGGTTATATTTAGTCAATTGGGTTCATGTGCTAGTCTATTGGGGCGATTGGGTTTGATTTTTTTACGTCATAACGCACCAAGTCGTACCGACTAAAATCGAATCCTCAAAAAATCTCGCAATAGCCGTACCGCCGTAATACGCGGTCATTTCCACTAGTTTTTAAATACACAAGTAATTATCTCAAATTTTTAGACACACAAGTAATTAGCTAAGGTGTTTTGAATTAAATTATGGGTTGTTTGACAATATTTGAATCAATCTCTTAATGATTGGTTCAGCACTTGATGGTTCAGACTGTTTGTTTCACAAACAAATGTCTGAATGGTTCAGACATTTGCCTTTAAATGGTTAAGCATTATACTAATGCTGAATGATTAAGAGGTCTAATGCTGAATGGTTATAACCTCTTATCTTAATTTGTTCAGACATTGTCTTTGAATAATTAAGCGATATATTAGCTTTTAATGATTCAAAACCTCTTAATGGTTAAACACTTAATGTGTCAGAACTCTTATTGATTCAACACTTAATCATTCAGAAATTGTCAAACATCCCATTAATTTGATGAATCAAATTGGGTTTTAACGTCGATCACTAATTCCATGTGGTTCAACAATCTTATTTACCCTAGTTATCTAAGGCGAATAGAACACTTTTTCTTGTTTTATTTTGTTGGTGCTTCTATGTCAATCACGTGTCGTGAAAAAACCACCGACTTTTTAAATGAGATACCATACAATATGCTTTCTGTAACACCCTTGTCCTAACGTGGAACAGAAGGTCACTTCAAATGTTAACAGAACATTCTAAGTCCAAAAGAATACTTAAATTGCGAATGTCAAATCAAAACATCAACTTATAAAGTCTAAAACATCCACCAAAATAAATACTAATTCAAAAATTCAAGTCTTATGAAATAAAAGAAATAAGTCTCCAAGCATGTGTCTCAAACTTTGTAACACCGGAAAAATTTTCTAATCGAGTCAAGTGATAGTGATGGGCTCGGATGAAAAACCATTTAATAAATATAAAATGGTTGCGGGTATTACACCGAGTTAACCCAACGGGTCACGAGTTTAACGAGTTTGGGGTCCCGGGAACGCCTGGCATATAAATAGATGGATCAGCTGAGCAACTCTCATTTTCACTCAAACGCCATTCTAGAGAGAGAAAGTGTAGAGAGAGAAAGTGCCGGATTGAAGCTCGGGTGGTCAAGAATCGAAGGCTGGTGTTTGTGGACTCCTAAACTACAAGAATCAAGGTAAGAAACGTATCTAAATTGCTGCATTTGGTGAAAAACCCGAGTTTGGGGTTTTTGGGTTTTAAAGTGGCAAAAATCACCCCAAAACACACGTTTTAGAGTAAGAAAACGTGTAATGAGCTTAGATATAGCTTCCTGGATGATAATCCAAGGGTTTGGGTGGAAAGGATTGGATTTTTGGGCTGAAACGAGCTGATTCGTAAATTTCAGCTCGTTCTGCGAATTTAAGGTCTCGACCAGCGAAACTGTGAGTTCGTCCAGCGAAACTGGAAGGATTTACAGCGAAGTTACAGTTTCGCTGCAGCGAAACTACATATTCGCCTTAGCGAAACTATAGTTTCGCTGATGACTATGCCAATGCCCAAGTTGACCTTAGATATTGCGAAACTAGGGAATTCCAACGAAAGTTGGGCGCTCGAGGTAGCGAATCTGTCCAGCGAAACTGGCAGAATGCTGCCCGGCGAAACTAGCAGCGAAACTGCTGATTCGCCCGGCGAAACTGCTGGTGAATTTACGGGCGAAACTACCTGCGAACTTAGCTGCGAAACTAGGCAGAAATTAACTCATTTGAGTGTTAACTTATCTGCAGGCAGTGTAGTGTGACCCGCGACTTTAAGGCTTGATTGAGAAGCTGCTTGTCAAGCACAGGTGAGTTCTAGGACCCCTCATTTACTGCTTTTAAATGATTTTTGGGGCTGGAACACATATAAACTTGTTTACTGACGTATGTATGTATGACCCATTTGGGTATAACGTTGTGTTATACGTCTAAGGTATGATTGTGGACTCGAAACGTTATATAAAGTCCTAGAATGAGTCCCCACGTTCCTGGAGGGACAGTTAGTGCTACTGCACCAAGATGACGCATAGTAGGTCCCGGATTCGGGAAGGATACGGGAGTAAGTGCCTAGTGATGATTGATGATGTAGGTTATGATTGCACGAGGTTAAGTATGATGATGAACGATGATGCATGTATGATGTTATGTACGACGATGTACGTATGATGCTATGTATGATGATGTATGTATGATGTGTGTGTTCCTTATAATATCGCATGAATATCTTTCTATGGCTTTACGTAATAATGAACGAACGAACGAAGTATTATGTAACGTAAAGTGAAAGATAATGAAAGAGGAACACGATGATGAATGCATGTATTAATGAATGAACGAATGATTTAAAGATGATGAATACATGCATTAACGAACGAACGAACGAAAGATGTCTTGCAAACATTGGATAAGGTTAACGGGTCCTTCTTAGTGATTGACCATATGTATGGTATCCCTACCGCTTACCTCTAGTACCGCGGCATACGTTTTGCTGTTCATTTAATGACTTCGGCCCGGTAGCTAATAAGCAGAAGGTAGTGATACAAAAGATATCCAATGTGCAAGAAAAGATGTAACGGGGTCCTTGTCATTCGACCACAGTAATCATGGCTGCGTGCCATGAAGTGGGTAAAGCCTGACAGGACCTAAACGAGAAGTGAAAGATAACGATGTATGACGAACGAACGAATGAACGAATGAGATAATAAAAATATTATCTATGTGTATGTACGATGTATGATCGCGTGTAAGGGATGAACGGTTTTTAATATAAACAAAGTATGTTTATTATAAAACTAGAACTCACTCAGCAACGCTGACTTTTTATGTGTTTCCAGTTGGCAGGTAGCGTTGCTGGGGATGGCACGAGGCGGCTACTCAGCTCTTTGGGATGGCATTCTCCATTTGATAATGCTGCAACGTCATGCGTTGTGGGCCCATAACGCACACAACTCATCACGTTGCATGCCATTACGAGATTTCTTGAGGATTCCCATAAAAGGGATTACTTAAGAAATCTTCTTTAATTTTGAATATGCTGTCACGCACCGGAAGTGCGTGTGCGCAGCACATGCAACGAAATATGTTGCATGAGAGTGTCAAGAGTGTTCCTTAAGGGTTCCGATGTACGGAATTACTTAAGGAATATTCTTTAGTATAATTTTTATATTTTTGAACTTAATATCCTCTCTAGAGGTCGCTGTATGACCCTATGAGGGGAGACAAAGTAGAGAAAGCTGTAATTTTTGTAATCATGTCAATTATGTAATGACTTTTATGAATGAATGAGAATGTATATTTTATTAATTCCGCTGCGTTATTTTATGATTATATGCATTATGTATGTTTTACGTGCGATGAACCACCAACCGTAAGGCGCCCGGGAGCGGGGCCTTACAAGTTGGTATCAGAGCAAAAGTTTAAGTAAAATGGGTAAATTTTCAAAAATAAACCTAAAACTTAAACTGAGAAATGGGACAGAAAGGGGATGAATGCCATCTGAGTAGCTGCGTGCCATCAGGTATTTTCTTAATGATAATCAAAGTTATGTGCGCGTGTAATGTGGTTTATGTGTGCTGTTAGATTTAGATACTGATGTAGTCAGTAAGGGTAATGCTTGGGGTGCGAAAAGTAGAGTAAGTGACTAATCACAACTGGCCACTGTAATTAGCAACTTACTGTACTTGACTAAACTGAGCTATTTCCTTGAATGACCGTGTTGGTATTTGAACCTTTCAGTGTGAGATAGAAGATGGTCGGTGGTAGATCATCTAAAGCCCCACTTGGTGGAGGCAGTGGCGGAAGTGGTGCGGAACCACGAGCCACAAGAGGAAGGCCTAGACAAGAGAAGAAGGTTCCTGAAGAACCTAATACTACTCCCTCGGGGGGAGTGGATGAGAGTGATGATTTGAGGGCCTCGGTGAAAGAGACAGTGATCGAGGAGGTGCACCAAGTCATGCAGACGATCTTACCGTCTGTAGTGACTGAGGTGATAAAAGCTGTACGCGAAGATGAGAGGCGAGGGAGGAATCGAGCCTCAGGGAGGCGACAACAGCAACAAGGGCTGGAAACGGTTCTTTCTGATGATGAAGAAGAGGAGGAGGAGGAGGTCGAGCGTGAGACAGCCCGGGGTTGTAACTACGGGAAATTTATGAGGTGCAAGCCCCCGACTTTTGATGGTTCGGGAACGGCTGCGGATGCTCACCAATGGGTGAGGGAAATGGAGGCGGTCCTCGATATCAGTGACTGCCAGGAGGATAAAAAGGTGAAGTTTGCTACCCATTCATTTACGGGGACGGCGTTGTGCTGGTGGGACAATATTGTCCAGGCTGAGGGTAGCAGGACTATAGGGAAGATGAAGTGGGCTGAGTTGAAAAGGCTGGTGATTGAGGAATTCAGTCCTCGACGGGAAATGGACCGAGTTGAGAGAGAGTTTCTGCAGTTGGAGGCAGGGACGATGACCCACCAACAATACACTGCCAAATTCAACGATATGGCGCGGTTGGTCCCAGAGCAGGTGACGCCGGTGTCTTGAAAGATCAACCGGTATATTCAGGGGTTGCCAGCCGAGATACGTTGGCATTTGATTTCCGCTCGACCAAGTACTTTCAGGTCGGCGGTGGATTTGGCGGGGAGGTTGTACGATGAGCGAGCTGCATTGGTGAAGGCTGAGGGCAGTAAGAAAGGAGGTGGTGAGAAGGGTTGGCACGGAAAGAGGTTTGGTCGAGGTGATACCTCGACAAGTAACAAGAAGGCAAGGGTAGACGACCGCCGAGTGGTCGCGAAGGGAGCAGGGATGAGGAAGTGTGGACAGTGTGGGAAAGAGCACTCGGGGGAGTGTAAGTGGGGATCCAACATCTGTTTCAAGTGTGGGAGGACTGGGCATATGGCCAAGGATTGCCGAATGGGCAAGTGTTTTAACTGGGGAAGGTGGTTATATGAACAGAGATTGTAAGAAGCCGAGGGCTGAGGGCTCAGGGGAGAAGAAGACGGGAGGAGAAGCACCGAGGGCAAAGGCTAGGGCGTTCACCATGACGCAGGAGGAGGCTAGAACGGACCCTGACGTTGTGTCCGGTACGTTCCTAATAACCAAATTTTAGCCTCTGTATTATTCGATTCGGGTGCTAGTAGGAGTTTTATTTCTACTACCTTGTGTGCTAAATTGCCTGTTAGAAGTAAATGCCTCGATAAGTCCTTTGAAGTAGAAACCGCTATTGGTAAATCCACTAGGGTTACGGATGTGATAGAAGGCTGTGCCATAGAATTAGAGGGCCATAGGTTTGCTGCCGAGTTACATGTGATGCCTCTAGGAGGATTTGATGTAGTGTTAGGGATGGACTGGTTAGCAACCTACGAAGCGAATATCGTGTGCCGAAAGAAGATGATTAGACTGACGGCGACCGACGGAAGTCCGGTGACAATATATGGCGATCGAGTTACGACGATTCCGAAGGTGATCTCGATGGCGGTGGCGGGAAGGTGTATGAGGCGCGGATGTAACGCCTACTTATGTTATGTAAAGAATGTAGAGACGCCAACACCACAGCTATGCGATGTGCCAGTGGTGTGTGACTTTCCAGACGTGTTTCCCGAAGACTTATCGGGATTGCCACCTGACCGAGAGATCGAGTTCCAGATCGACCTGATACCGGGTGCCCAACCTGTCGCAAAAGCACCATATCGCTTGGCTCCGACGGATATGAAAGAGTTGATGGAGCAGTTGCAGGAGCTGCTAGATAAGGGGTTTATTAAACCGAGTATCTCACCTTGGGGTGCTCCGGTCCTGTTCGTAAAGAAGAAGGATGGTAGCATGCGGATGTGCATCGACTACCGCGAGCTGAATAAGCTGACGGTGAAGAACAGATACCCCTTACCAAGGATCGATGACTTGTTTGATCAACTTCAGGTGCCAGTTGGTTTTCAAGGATAGATCTTCGATCGGGGTACCATCAACTGAAGGTGAAGGAGCAGGATATCCCTAAAACAGCCTTTCGTACGCGCTATGGTCACTACGAGTTTCTTGTCATGTCTTTTGGGTTGACTAATGCGCCGGCTGCTTTTATGGATTTGATGAACCGAGTGTGTCGGCCAATGTTAGATAAATCAGTGATTGTGTTCATCGATGATATCCTGATTTATTCGAGAAGCGAAGAAGAGCATGCCGGTCATATTCGGGAAGTGTTGGAAACGTTGGAAGGGAGAAATTGTACGCCAAGTTCTCCAAGTGCGCCTTTTGGTTACGCGAGGTGCAATTTCTAGGTCACGTAGTGAATGCAGAAGGAATAATGGTGGACCCAGCAAAGGTTGAGGCCGTGATGCAATGGAAGTCACCGAAGACGCCAACCGAGATTCGCAGCTTCTTGGGGCTGGCGGGCTACTATAGAAGATTTATTCAAGACTTCTCCAAAGTAGCCTCACCTTTGACAAAATTGACTCGCAAGGATGTAAAGTTCGTGTGGGGTCGAGAACAGGAGGACGCTTTTGAGGAATTGAAGACGAGACTGACACAAGCTCCTGTCTTGACATTGCCCGAGGGAAATGAAGACTGGTGGTCTATTCGGATGCATCCTATTCTGGGCTGGGTTGCGTATTGATGCAACGCGGAAAGGTCATAGCCTACGCATCTCGACAACTGAAGACCCACGAAGTCAATTATCCCACGCACGACCTAGAACTAGCTGCGGTGGTTTTCGCGTTGAAGATTTGGCGGCACTATCTATACGGGACGAAGTGCACCATCTTCACGGATCACAAGAGCTTGAAGTACTTCTTCGAGCAGAAGGATCTAAACATGAGGCAGAGACGGTGGTTGGAGCTGATAAAAGATTATGATTGTGAGATCCATTACCACCCGGGCAAAGCCAATGTGGTGGCTGATGCCCTTAGCCGGAAGGAAAGGCCCGAGCCGATTCGGGTGAAGGCTTATCAGCTAATTATGACCTCTGACGTGATGACGCAGGTTAAGGAGTTCCAAGACGAGGCTTTGAAGGAAGATCGTCTTAACTCTGAAAGGATGAGAGGTCTAGTTACAGAACTGGGTGAGAACACTCTTGGTGTTAAGACCCGATTTGGGCGAGCGTGGATTCCTCGGTACGGGGATCTACGTGGAAAGATCATGGATGAGGCCCATAAGACTCGATATTCCATTCACCCCGGCGCTACCAAGATGTACCAAGACATGAAGAAAGACTATTGGTGGCCGGGCATGAAGCGTGATGTGGTGGAATATGTGAGTAAGTGCATGACTTGTTCACAAGTCAAGGCAGAGCATCAGAAACCGTACGGGAAGATCCAACCGTTGGATATACCCGAGTGGAAGTGGGAGCACATCACCATGGATTTCATCACGAAACTACCACGTACCCCGAAAGGGTATGATGCTATATGGGTGATAGTTGATCGATTGACGAAGAGTGCCCACTTCCTACCGATCCGCGAGACGTATCCATCTGAAAGATTGGCGGATCTATTTATCAAAGAAATTGTAGCTCGTCATGGCGTACCGGTGTCTATTGTGTCTGACCGTGACACCCGGTTTACCTCCAAGTTTTGGAAGAGGTTTCATGATGCAATGGGGACGAGGCTACACATTAGCACGGCATATCACCCCCAGACAGACGGTCAGTCTGAGAGGACGATCCAAACACTCGAAGACATGCTTCGAGCATGCGTGATCGATTTTGGAGGAAGTTGGGACGATCACCTGCCGTTAGCAGAATTCTCGTACAATAACAGTTATCATACCAGCATTGGCATGCCGCCCTACGAGATGTTGTACGGTAGGAAGTGTAGGACGCCTGTATGTTGGGGAGACATTGGGCAGAAGGAACTGGGTGGTGTCGAGGTGGTTGAAGCAACGACTGAAAAGTTAGAAAAGATCAAAGCCTTCATGAAGGCGGCGAAAGACAGACAAAAGTCGTATGCTGACAAGAGGCGAAGACCGATAGAATTCAAGGTCGGTGATCGGGTCATGTTGAAAGTCTCGCCTTGGAAAGGAATTATTAGGTTCCGAAAGCGGGGCAAACTGAGCCCGCGGTATATAGGCCCTTTCCGAATTATCGCCCGTGTGGGAGAGGTGGCCTATAGGTTGGAACTGCCAGATGAGCTGAGTGGAATTCACCCGACCTTCCACGTATCTCATCTGAGGAAATGCTTGGCCGACGAAGATATGATTGTACCGCTGGAGGATATCGAAGTAGACGAACGGCTCAACTACGTGGAGCAACCAGTGGCGATCATCGATAGAAAAGAGAAACGGCTAAGAAACAAAGCGGTTCCTCTTGTGCGTGTACAGTGGAAGCACAGGAAGGGATCTGAGTCTACGTGGGAGACTGAAGAAGAAATGAGACAACATTACCACATCTGTTCGAAGAATAACAGGTTTCGAGGACGAAACCTAAATAAGGGGGGTGGACTTGTAACGCCCGGAAAATTTTCTAATCGAGTCAAGTGATAGTGATGGGCTCGGATGAAAAACCATTTAATAAATATAAAATGGTTGCGGGTATTACACCGAGTTAACCCAACGGGTCACGAGTTTAACGCGTTTGGGGTCCCGGGAACGCCTGGCATATAAATAGATGGATCAGCTGAGCAACTCTCATTTTCACTCAAACGCCATTCTAGAGAGAGAAAGTGTAGAGAGAGAAAGTGCCGGATTGAAACTCGGGTGGTCAAGAATCGAAGGCTGGTGTTTGTGGACTCCTAAACTACAAGAATCAAGGTGAAACGTATCTAAATTGCTGCAATTGGTGAAAAACCCGAGTTTGGGGTTTTTGGGTTTTAAAGTGGCAAAAATCACCCCAAAACACACGTTTTAGAGTAAGAAAACGTGTAATGAGCTTAGATATAGCTTCCTGGATGATAATCCAAGGGTTTGGGTGGAAAGGATTGGATTTTTGGGCTGAAACGAGCTGATTCGTAAATTTCAGCTCGTTCTGCGAATTTAAGGTCTCGACCAGTGAAACTGTGAGTTCGTCCAGCGAAACTGGAAGGATTTACAGCGAAGTTACAGTTTCGCTGCAGCGAAACTACATATTCGCCTTAGCGAAACTATAGTTTCGCTGATAACTATGCCAATGCCCAAGTTGACCTTAGATATTGCGAAACTAGGGAATTCCAACGAAAGTTGGGCGCTCGAGGTAGCGAATCTGTCCAGCGAAACTGGCAGAATGCTGCCCGGCGAAACTAGCAGCGAAACTGCTGATTCGCCCGGCGAAACTGCTGGTGAATTTACGGGCGAAACTACCTGTGAACTTAGCTGCGAAACTAGGCAGAAATTAACTCATTTGAGTGTTAACTTATCTGCAGGCAGTGTAGTGTGACCCGCGACTTTAAGGCTTGATTGAGAAGCTGCTTGTCAAGCACAGGTGAGTTCTAGGACCCCTCATTTACTGCTTTTAAATGATTTTTGGGGCTGGAACACATATAAACTTGTTTACTGACGTATGTATGTATGACCCATTTGGGTATAACGTTGTGTTATACGTCTAAGGTATGATTGTGGACTCGGCACGTTATATAAAGTCCTAGAATGAGTCCCCACGTTCCTGGAGGGACAGTTAGTGCTACTGCACCAAGATGACGCATAGTAGGTCCCGGATTCGGGAAGGATACGGGAGTAAGTGCCTAGTGATGATTGATGATGTAGGTTATGATTGCACGAGGTTAAGTATGATGATGAATGATGATGCATGTATGATGTTATGTACGACGATGTACGTATGATGCTATGTATGATGATGTATGTATGATGTGTGTGTTCCTTATAATATCGCATGAATATCTTTCTATGGCTTTACGTAATAATGAACGAACGAACGAAGTATTATGTAACGTAAAGTGAAAGATAATGAAAGAGGAACACGATGATGAATGCATGTATTAATGAATGAACGAATGATTTAAAGATGATGAATACATGCATTAACGAACGAACGAACGAAAGATGTCTTGCAAACATTGGATAAGGTTAACGGGTCCTTCTTAGTGATTGACCATATGTATGGTATCCCTACCGCTTACCTCTAGTACCGCGGCATACGTTTTGCTGTTCATTTAATGACTTCGGCCCGGTAGCTAATAACGTTTGGGGTATAGCAGAAGGTAGTGATACAAAAGATATCCAATGTGCAAGAAAAGATGTAACGGGTCCTTGTCATTCGACCACAGTAATCATGGCTGCGTGCCATGAAGTGGGTAAAGCCTGACAGGACCTAAACGAGAAGTGAAAGATAACGATGTATGACGAACGAACGAATGAACGAATGAGATAATAAAAATATTATCTATGTGTATGTACGATGTATGATCGCGTGTAGGGATGAACGGTTTTTAATATAAACAAAGTATGTTTATTATAAAACTAGAACTCACTCAGCAACGCTGACTTTTTATGTGTTTCCAGTTGGCAGGTAGCGTTGCTGGGGATGGCACGAGGCGGCTACTCAGCTCTTTTGGGATGGCATTCTCCATTTGATAATGCTGCAACGTCATGCGTTGTGGGCCCATAACGCACGCAACTCATCACGTTGCATGCCATTACGAGATTTCTTGAGGATTCCCATAAAAGGGATTACTTAAGAAATCTTCTTTAATTTTGAATATGCTGCCACGCACCGAAGTGCGTGTGCGCAGCACATGCAACGAAATATGTTGCATGAGAGTGTCAAGAGTGTTCCTTAAGGGTTCCGATGTACGGAATTACTTAAGGAATATTCTTTAGTATAAAAATATAATTTTTATATTTTTGAACTTAATATCCTCTCTAGAGGTCGCTGTATGACCCTATGAGGGGAGACAAAGTAGAGAAAGCTGTAATTTTTGTAATCATGTCAATTATGTAATGACTTTTATGAATGAATGAGAATGTATATTTTATTAATTCCGCTGCGTTATTTTATGATTATATACATTATGTATGTTTTACGTGCGATGAACCACCAACCGTAAGGCGCCCGGGAGCGGGGCCTTACAACTTCTACTAGCTCTCATCACACAGCCCCGATCAACCTTGATTACCTGCCGCGAAAGACAAGAAAGCGGCTGAGCTACAAGCTCAGTGCGCGGATGTAGATCACAATAGATAAAATAATATATATATAAACAAACAAACAAACAAACATACCCAGTGTCTCCCGCTGGATATATATATATATATATATATATATATATATATACTAGGTTACAATCCCGTGTAATACACGAACTAAATAAATTTACTATTACATGATTAATGATATAAAAAGTTATGTCTTAAATATTATGTATTACACGGATTGAATAAAGTTATGTGTAAAACATTTAAAAATTTGAAGTTAACATATTTGAAATTTTAATTATGGATAGTTATTAATTGATGAATAACTATTATAACATTATAATTAAGAGGAGAGAGAAGCGGGAAAACAAATTATTAAATGATCTAGAATTATGCAAGTGTACGGATTTATTTTATTTATTAATATAGGGATATATCGAAGCATGATGTCAGGGAATTAGAAAACAAAACAAAATCTTAAGTTTAAAACAACTCCATCGAATACCACCCTTTACACCAGAATAAACAAAAGAATAAAGGCTGAAGCAACGAAGGGCTAGGGTTATTGATACCGAGTAGCCTACAAACAATTATTCAAAAATTGCACATCCAAGGTGCCACATATCATATCTCATATCATACATCATAATCACAGTGGTACACTGGTCGCGACTCCAGTACACCCCTAAACGGAAGGTATGTATGGCACTGCACAACTCAACCGTGAACTAAATATATCATTGAAATCCTAGGATGCATCCATACGCCTCCCAAAATAATCCAAGAGCTTTTCCGCGAGCATAATCATATAAATAACCGGAGACGCCGTGAACTAATCACACCGTCACGGGTAGTGTCAAGTCGTCGGTAGCCACAACGACAAGCCTATGGTACCTCCATAGGTAGTTGACTCGGTATCCCTATCTCCTGTCTACAAATCTAGGGTTCTATGGCCGCATGAGTGAACAATATTCCAACCTCCATCAAATATATTAATCATGCGTAAAGATCCTAATTTGAATGAACTCAAGCAATGGCACACAAACGAACGTTCACAAGCATGTCATAAAATATATTTTTCTCAATGGCCAAAACAATAGCTCAATAACACAATCAGAGTTGCTCAAAAGAAGGAAGCGGATCATATGAGAGAGTCACAGATCAACCAGAATGATTTCAAACGTTGCATAATTTTAGTAGGTCGAGCATATAAAATAATAAAGAACATCCGTACCTGAATAAACGCCTAAGATCTTAATAGCTCAAGTTCCACCGATGTGCTTACCAATCTACAACGTGTAATTCATGCTTTAAGATCAGAATTACTTCATACTAGTACTATTCGTCATACTCTAAGATACCAACCCCATTAATAATAATAATTATTTAGTATTTAGATCTTAATGTTATGATTGGTACTGTTGGTTAATTAAATAGATAATATATTGAAATCATGGATTAGTTGGAGTTTGAAACACAAAATACTAAAGGACCTTAACCGTATTAATTCATAGGTTTATTAATTATTCACCTTAGGATTTTATAACTTAAGAAACGACTCTCATATAAATTGATTTATTTGGTTTGGTTAAAAGTTTGTACAGGAGTTGTAAAATTATTTCTACATGTAGTTTATACAAACACTTTCTACACATGTGATTTAACTTGACGACCCATTTATTCATATTTTTCTAATAACCTTGATCAAGTTGCTTTTAGTAAAACTAATTTATTTTTGATCTAATATTTTGACCTGGTGGATTGTGGATTTTAAGAAAGGTTTTGCACCTTTGAGAACAACCAATAAAGAAACAAATTGAGACATCACTATTATGAAAACAACTAAGAATATGGAAAGAACAAATACACGCAGAAGTATTAGTTTGAACAGAACTATTATCTTAAGGTTAATAAGGATGTTTTGCATTGTAATATGGTTTACTATTAACTCATGGAATGCTTAAAATATTTAAACACAAGGAACATGGGAACCCATTAGTTCGGACACAACAACAGATCCCTTCAATTGTTGAAACTTGCAGGATTTTTAAGACTGTTACCTTTGATGCGAACATGTCGTTTATTGGCCGCTTGCTCGCCGGATTCCTTGCCGCTACGATTATGGCTAGAATTTTCCCTTTAAGACGTGACACGGAACAAGTTACGACAGAGACAGGGTAATTAAATTAGTAGCCGGAGCTTTGGAGATCGACTAATGCGTTGCATAACGAGAACAAGGTTCGGTGTTTTACCTTAAGCGAAATCAGTAGGACTCAAGGATCAAGCTTCTCTTCGTGTCAGGTTCTTTACCACTGTGGCTGCACACTCCTGTGCTGTGATGATCCGGCCGTTGACGGTTGTGGTTCGCACGATATAGGATCGATATTTGCAAGGCCGCAAGAAAGTTCAAGAGGGATATGGAAGTTCAAGAGGGATATGGAAGCATAAGGTTTCATGATTTCGTTTCACGTATCACGGTATTTAAAATAACTTGATGAAGATGTGGAGCTAATTTGAAATCCCAATTTCTCGGTGGGGGTGGTTACTTCTGATGTGTTTGAAAAGAGGAGGTGAAATCTTATTTATTGTTTGTTGTTGTTAATTATTAATATTATATTTAGATCATTATTATTATTGTTATTTCGTTAGTGTCATATATAAATTATATATGGTACATTTTGTTGTTATTTACTTATATATTAACTAGGTATGTAAGCCGCGTGGTTGTTTTTTACTCTGAAGATTTCACTTGACGTAGGTAAAGCTGGTCTATGAATAATAAAGGTACCTACCGATTACATTCATGTACAAAAAGTTAGCATTAGCGGGTAAAGTAGTTTGGTACCTATCGCTGCTGGCATTTACAAATGAGACTCAAAAGAGCAGTTTAGTACCTATTACATTTGCAGATTACAAAAGACATAGACCCGCCTAAACAAAGTTACTACTAACGCTAGTGGCATTTACAAAAGGTAGCGTTGGGCATTGTTGTTAGCAAAAGTTTCTTCCGGTTGCATGGTTACTGTTCTTTGGCCTTGAGCTTCTGCCTTGGATCTGCAGCTGCAATGCGAATATTTGTTTAGAACCTTTTTTTATTAAATAACGTGTTGTTGTTTTTAAGTAGTACCTTCTTGGTATTTCCTTTTGGGTGTTTTTGCTGATGGTGTTGATGGGATTGCGGCTGATGATGTGCATGTGTTTGTTTTTGTTGGTGAACTTGTAGCTGCTGCAACTTCTTTTGGGGGTTCATAAACTTTGTTGACATCTAGCGTTTGCCCATACCCATCGTTCTTAGCTTGTAGTTCAAAGATGTAAGGCTTTCCTTTCAGAGACTCGATTTCGTTGGGAAGTATCAGTGGGTTACTGTCTGGTTGTACAATTTTAAGGTTGTAGCAATTGGTGCCTATCAAGGAAGTTGCTATGTTGTCGAAGAACACTGCTGTTGCGCTGGCTGTATCATCGGTGATGGTGGCAACGAACCGGTATCTGTAAGCAGGAAGGGAAGTTGATTAGTTTGATGTTATGCATAGAATAATGCTGAGTTTGCTTTATCTTAGGTACTGGCTTACTTGTATGAAAAGTCATTAACATTTCCATGTGCGTCTACACATTTGATGCATGAGAAGCCTTCTCCACACTTGAAGAGTTTACTACCACATTTTAGACATGTTTCATAGCACCAAGACTTGTCATTTCCGCATTCGATGTGTGTTATCCTTGCTAAGCATTTGTAAGTGGCTTCCTGTAAACAGATTCGTTATCAATGTCATAGAGATGGATGTGAATAATTTTTTTAGGTTGTATTATTTCTATCGATTGACAAACGTAAATATTTAGCGACAAAAGGGTAATGATGTATAAAAGCGGATGGTTAACTTTTTATTATAACAATCATGTAAGTTAAAAGTAATATTATCAAAGAATCGTTGGCCATTAGTTTTTTCTTTAACTAAAGTTGAAACCATTAATACAGGGGTTCAAAAGAGGAAACTTGCAACGACTATCTATCCTATAACCAAATCATCAGTTCAGTACATGCTCTAAATTCAAAAATCAATAAAAAAATCTGTTAAAAAAATTCAGCAGTAATAACTTAAAAATTCAGTAGCAATAACTTAATCCTAACAATCAAAGCAAAGAAATTGCTTGCATTCATACAGGGGTTCAAAAGTGGAAACCTGCAACGACTACCTATAAAATCTGTTTAAAAAATCAGCAGCAACAACTTAATTTTAACAATATTCGTATGTTTGATGGATTCGCTTCAGTTAAATAATTAAAACTTTACAAAATGTAATAACAATTGACGTATCATATTAAGTATATGTCAACCATGTGTATTACCTTTTTGTTATTTGGTAGCTCATTCAAGACACCTGAGAGTGGTGTAAGATCTGACATATCTGCTTCATATGTATCTGGAGCTGATGGCGCATCGGTGGTGGGAAGATGTTTGAATCTGTTGTGGAGTTAACAAATTGTTTTTAGAAAATGTAAATGTTAGTCTTGCTATTACAAAGATGTACAATATATTAAACCTATAATATAAAACCTATATTAATAGTTAACTTACATAGCGTACCTTTCGATCAGGGCAAAAAGCTCACTTATGCAAGGGTTAACAAAAGTCTCTGTTGCGGACGTCGAACCTAGCTGCAACTCATTATAGTATGAGACTTTCAATGATGTCATCGCGACCACCACAGGTTCGGTGTCTTGTTCGCATGCTCTTTGGTTGAATGCTGTTGCAATTTCTTCCCATAGTGCAACCTCAATGATTTTCCCACTGCGTATACGTATGTAGTGTTACATTAGTTTAATTTTTAGTATCCGATAGTTTAGTTATTGAAAGCATACCTTTCATGTTGTAACTTCACACATAAGAGCTTTTTCCCTGTCTTGTTTGGTTTAAGGTTCGCACTGATGAAACGGCCTATGAAATCTATGGTAGACAAAGTGACACTTAGATAATGGAAAAATGGTTGTTAAACATGTTTGTAAGTTGGACGAACCTGTCAGTTGTTTGTTTTTTTCCAGCAAGCGTTGTTTCAAAGCTGAATACGGTGCAAAGTCAAAGTAGTATGCCTCTATTTTGTCATTATCAACAGGAGTGAACGTGGCTGAGTTTCCAAAAACTATCATTGTATCCTTATTTACCAGCTTTCTCGTCGTCCTGGCTTCAACACAGACAAATCCTGTTATGCTGTAGCATGCTCTGTGTCTGATAAAGAGGTCGTAGTGCGGGCCAGTTTGAGCATCGCTCATCGCTTCTATTGCATCACCCTGTTTGACAGTTTATGCCAGTGCATATTTAGTAATAGTTTCTGTTATGAATATGTAAAATGAAGCAACACAGTGACAAATTATTACATTTTACCTAATCATACTTGTTTTTTCATTTAAAGAAAGCAGATGATATGGCGGGAAGTCCATATATTATGAGTATGCTTATTAAAGTAAGGTTTTTAAACTTTGTTTAGAAATAAATATGATACAAGTAACTTTGATCTTAAAGTTCTAATGGCCATTTAAGGAACCGATGAGTTTGGAGAATAACAAATGGCCATTATCAGATCTGACATATCCTTTAGTTTTCAAAACATTTAAAAGGTTGCCATACCATTGCCATGAAATCTTTAACAAGTTCAAGGTCCGAAAAGGGAAAAAAATGCAGTTCAATCAAGTTTGATTTTAAAAGTCGAATGTAAAAAATTTAATTAATGAACAGGAGCAAAAAGAACATATAGTCGAGAAAAGTGTTAACCAAATGCAACGGATCACCATAAGTATGATATGTTTGCATGTTTGTACAACTTCAAGATCAGTGAATTTCAAAGTAGTATTACAATTTCTATTTTAGGTGAGCAAAAAGAACATATAGTCGACAAAAGTGTTAACTGATGTAATATTACAAATTAGCACTGTGGTTTATCAAAAGGCACACAAAGTAGTATTACAATTTCTATTTTAGGTGATCAAACAGAAACCACTAAAAATTTAAGTAAGATCAGTGAATTAAGAATCCATCAGAGGTCACATATTACAATTAGCACTATGGTTTATAGAAATTAGCATAAACATATTGAAGCCATATATATTTCTGTGTACACAATTAGTGAATGCAAAGTTTATCAACGTATCCCAAACCCCGTAACGAAGCAAGTCTATAGCAAGAGCATGAACACTCAATTTTTCCTAAAACTTGACAACTTTACTTAAAAGAAAAGAACTACAACCTAACCCATGAATTTAAAGATCTGAACCAAAAGATGAAGAAATCAAACCTTATGAGAGGAACACCCAATTTTTCCTAAAAATCAAGCAGGTCCACGACAACAGCAATTGAAAGGTTAGGAGACCAGATGAGAAAGCAAATGTAGCCATATGTTGTTGTTGGTGAAGCATGAGTATGGTGTTTGCTTGATTTGGTAGGTGGGAGGAAGTATGGGGGGCGATAGAAAAGGGATGGTGGTGGTATGGGGTGAGGTGAGAAGATGACTGAGAAAAATATCTAGGGTTAAAAATATCTAGGGTTAATGTTATGCAAGTTACTGTAGCTAAAGTTTATATCTTTATATATAATAATGTGGATTATTTCATCTCTACCCCGTTAAATTAATTTCGTCCCGAAATTAAAATCCGAACCGACTCCCTATGAACACAATCGAATGGTGGAGCTCAATGTTTCATTCTAAACATCTAGTTTCTAACTAAAATGGTTATGAAACGCTAGTACTCTAACATATTATTTTAACTAAAATGACGGGTTATTATACTTTCTATACAAAACAACACATGATTCACCATAAAAGAAACACAAAGTTAAAAATAAAGAAACGGCACAAAGGAAGCAAAAAAAAATGCTAGTTAAACAAAAATGATAAGCCCAACAAAATATAGGTTTGTGGGGCCCGAACCACCAAAACACATGTTAAATTAAATGATGCTTACAACTTTAGGCAAGGGTGTTAGATTTCATAAATGGACATCATGTAAACTAAAAATAATTAATTAAAGCATTACACCTAACACTTGTATTACACTTATAGCTATTTATAATGTACATTTGTTTTTAAGTCTATTTACATAATTTTTATTAGATACTAAAGAATGTGTGAAATAAAAATAATAATCATTAAAATAATTCATAAAAAAGGCAAGTGAAATATACGCAGATTTGTTACTAATAATAAATACGTTAGATTAGATTCCGATTTGATATTACCATATAATGACGTTACGATAAGATCACGCGAAAACAAAAGCCTATATATTAATATCTTCTCCCTCCAAATTCCAAAACGACTGTAAACCCTCCTTCAACCCTCACATCGAACTACACCTAGGCTTTTAATCATCCTTCTTTCTTCCCATTATGCAATGTTAACGCTATACGAAGACTCCATAACGCCTGTAAAACCCTCTCCCCCCACTCTCTCTGAACGATTTCACCATCGATATGATTGCTAAAGGCTTTTGTATCATCATTTCAGGGTTTTTTTTTTTCGATCGAGGGTAGCATTTCACTCAAATCCTCTTCTCTCTGCCGGTATTGTTCTCTTTTGTTTAATGTTTTCAAGTGCTCGTAGATTTTGTTGTTCGATTACGTTTTGTTTTCAGATGAGATCGAAATCCTGTTCTCTGGTACGTCCGTCCAACTTAAGGCCATTGTGATGTGCAATGTCGATAATGGACACACAAGGCAAGTAAATTGTTCTCTTATATTGATTATACTTATATAGATTTTCTCTGTTTGCTTCTCTTTGGATCCTAATATTTGAATACGAGGAACTTGCTGGTGGAGAGGAAATTTGTCCTAATATAAGAGCCACGCATACTATACACGCATTATTTCTAGTAAGTTACTAAGTTTTACTAATTTACTTCTAGTTTTTGATACTTGATTGATGTATGAAAGTCGTTTGTTGTTACCTTTTAATTAATGATACATGTCTGTAGTTTATTTATCCTTCAGTTTAGAGCACACATTCGGCTCTATTGCTTATATTACATTGAACTTATTGCAACCTTTTGATTATATACTATACTTGATTACATGTATTTGTGATGTATTTTATTTATTGCTTCTTTTTAGATGCCTTATTCTCTTGGATGGATCCACTCGTGTTTTGGGGATACTAAAGACCTCTTAATAGAAGGATATATCATATATGGAAACTGGACACGTAGTATTTTATAGGAATACTAAACCACAAGTAAGCTATTGCTTCTGCTTAGATTGTTCTTTTTCTCTAATCCATGGAATTTAAATTCTTGATTCTGTTTTTTATGAAGACGTACAATTTTGCCCTTCAGGATTTATTGGGCGCAAGATGTCCATAAACCAAAACGTTTTGTTTCGTGTTACATATAATTTCATCAAGTATGGGAGAATCTGATTTATCATCATGTTTATTTGGTTACAGGTTTAGTGGAGGAGGCTTTTGGAAGGTATCAATCGTTATTTTAGTTCTGAGTTCTTTAAGTTTGGTATGGTTTTGAATCTCACATGTTATTGGCTCCTTAGAAACATCTTCATTGCTGACTAATCAGATAAAAGAAATCCATAAAAATAAGTTTGTATTGATTATCATGAATTTTGACTTTCCCATGGACCCCACATTTGTGATTGACAATAATATTTCTTTCTTAGTTTGTTGGACCACTGATTTCGAATGAGCTATAACTAGTGAGTTTGTTATTTCCATACATATTCAATAAAGGTAGTGTTTTTTGTTGTTTAATCCTTCTTTCTGTAATTGTTTTCAGATGAGGGATCGAAATCCTGTTAACGGCAACCCCCTTCATCGATATCATTTCAACGTCAGTCCAACTTAAGCCACTGTGATGTTCGAACAAGGCAAGTAAATTGTTCTCTTATATAGATTTTCTCTGTTTGATTCTCTCTGGATACTAATCTTTGAATGGTGTTGAATATGAGGAACTTGCTGGTGGAGAGGAAGTTTGTCCTAATATAAGAGGCACGCATACCAGCATTATTTCTAGTAAGTTTGGTATGGTTTTGAATCTCACATGTTATTGGTTTCTTAGAAACATCTTCATTGCTGACTTATCAGATAAAAGAAATCCATAAAAATAAGTTTATATTGATTATCATGAATTTTGACTTTCCAATGGACCCCACATTTGTAATTGACAGAAAATATCTTTTTTAGTTTGTTGGACCACTGATTTCGAACGAGCTATCACTTGTGAGTTTGTTATTTCCATACATATTCAATAAAGGTAGTGTTTCGGGGATACTAAAGACCTCTTAACCGGAGGGATATATGGAAACCGGACACGTTGTATTTTACAGAAATACTAAAGCAGTACCAAAGCAGCCCATTTAATTACCTCCCATGTTATGTTTATGAGGTTTAAATTATTCAGGTCCAACAAGAAGAAACTTTTCTCCTCAACTAGAAAAAGTGGGAAGGCATTGAACCGGTGGAGGAGGAGTTGTCACTCAATCACTGATCCTGGTTTGTTTGCTGAATGGTCTGATGTATTTGATGTGTCATGTTTGTAGGTACTCAAGTTGACCAGACAATGTTTATGGAGATCCAAGCCAATTTGGCAAGCAATCGTAGCCATCCAGCCTAAACTCGTGGGTACATTTTCTTGTTTCAAAGTAAACTCTTTAGGCAACCTAAAAGAGGAAGTGACTTTTTCATAAGGGTATATTATGCAACATCTTCACGTCTCTACAAATTGTTTTTCTACATGGCGTCACACTTGCATCTTTCGTTACTTAAATTTTCTTTTAAATATTCCTTGACTTTGTCTAAAGTTTTCTATGTTTTATTTGTTATATAGTGTAATCCTTGTATGCCAAGGATCATTTATTTATTTTTTGGTGAAAATTTAATTGCTAACTATTTTTGTGTTTTAGTTGAGATGATGCACTCCATATTTATTTTTGCTTGGTTTATGTGGTTTGCTGATTGAGAACCCAAAAGCTGCTTAATTTGAATCATTCGGTTTCTTTCTTTAGCTCAGGAGATGTATGTTGCTCTAGTTTAATGCACCGACTTTGGTCGAATTATACTTGCTTGCATACAAAATAATTTACATGGTGCTGAATTCATGATCATTTCACATCTCTATACCACATGAATATGCATGTTGCTCCTCATTCTATCTTACATGGTGCTAAATTCATGATCATACAAAAGCTGCTTAAAATGATGTAGGGGTTTTATGCATTAAAATATATGGTTGGGCTACTTGCCAGGTGTTCATTAAAGAAAAATGATGAAACTGCATATCTGCTCATGTGATATTGGGGTTTATGCTTTGGCTATTCGAAGCCTTTATTCTGCCGATACAACCCATTACTCCCAGGTTTAGTATATTTTGTTGGTATATTTGGGCTGATATATCTAGTTTCGATTCTTCTTTCACTGATAGCTGAATTTTATTGAAGTTAATTTCTTCCTAGGTTTACCATTTGATATATCTAGTTTCGCTTCTTCTTTGGAAGCAGTCTCTCTACCTATCTGGATAGAGGAAAGACTTGCCATCACCTACCCCTCCCAGACCCTGCTCTTGAGTGGGATATATTGGGTTTGTTTGTTTGTTTGTTTGTTTAGGAGACTATCATCATTCGACTCGAATAGCATTTTTGGAGTTTGTAATGGTAATTTTTTCTGAACCTTTTAGCCTTTTTTTAGAAATCTTGGCATTTGTTCTATGTAGATAATGTTACAAATAAAAGGGAGTATTTTTGCTATAAACTAGCTGATAAGTTTTATCATCGTTGATAAATTTGTGGGCATCCGTGGAGCAGGGAATGCCTGATGTGAATAACCATGGAATGCCATATCCACCTGTAGCGGAAGCAGACCTGGCAGATTGGCAGTTACACCTGCAAATTCTGGTATAATGGATCTCTTCTATATGGAAATAGATCATGGTTTAAAAGGGAAGGTTATATTAACAGGGGACACATATTAATGTATATTTTAAACGAACAGGTGATCAAGTTAAATCCATGAACTCAGAAGCTGGACCCGGGTCGGGCCACAGGGGTCAGTTATCTACTTTGGAAGGTTAGTGAACAAAGGCATAATGGATAGGTAAAAAGTAACTAAGGCATAATGTATAAATATTTGTCTCATAATATGGAATGGGTTGAATGGGTCAAAAAGGATCAGGAGTGTATTTTATTAATGCTTATAACCATCTCATTATTCCTAAAATTAGATTGGTATGTTAGTAATTTAATTTCCTTGATCATATTCACTACATTTTGTAATTAAGAAAATAGGAAAAGGTGAATTTTGTGGGTCCACTCTACCTGACCCACTTTGTTCTAAACGCGTATTAAATGTTTGTGGGTCCACTCTACCTGAACAAGGCAAGTAAAATTGTTTTCTTATACAGATTTTCTCTGTTTGCTTCTCTTTGGATCCTAATCTTTGAATGGTGCTGAATATGAGGAACTTGCTGGTGGAGAGGAAGTTTGTCCTAATATAAGAGGCACACAAACAAGCTTTATTTCTAGTAAGTTACTAAGTTTTACTAATTCACTTCTATATTTTGATACTTGATTGGTACATGGAAGTCGTTTGTTGTTACCTTTTAGTTAATGATATATATGGTTATTTATCCTTCAGTTTAAAGTAAACATGTGGCTCTATTTCTTCTATAACATTGAACTTATTGCAACCTTTTGATTATATACTATACTGGATTACAGTATTTGTGATGCATGTTGCTCTGGTTTTATGCACCGACTTTGGTCGAATTATACTTGCTTGCAAACAAAATAATTTACATGGTGCTGAATTCATGATCATTTCACATCTCTATACCATAAGAATATGCATGTTGCTCCTCATTTCTATCTTACTTGTTCCTTTACAACATGTATGACTGAAATCATCAATTCTTTTATCTACTTTTGTTCTCAGTTCAACATGTATTCTTCTATGTAATCTTCAGAACTATGGTGTGGTGAAATCATTACCACCAAGAACTCGAAATGCCCATTATCAGTGTGGTTATTCATGGCTTGACTTGTGTAGTAGAATGAACATTTTAGGGGTGACTGTTTTTGTTTAGAACTGCTACTTGGATTGTGGAATTACTTTTGAGTTCTGAGTTGGGTGTTTTATGTGTTTACTTGTTACTTTTTATGGGTTTATGATTGGAGTACCTTTTAATTCAAGCAGTGATTTTGATTACTATTCTGATAAGGTTGAAAGTTTGTCTTGTGTTCTAATTCACCCTTGGGTTAGATTATCTTTGGATCATGTTTCTATCTAGTGAACAATAATACAGGGGCAAATTTGTCAGTTGGAGATTAATCTTCTATGAATTGGAGACGATTCCTGGACATTCTAGAAAATATGGATATCAGAAGGTGGTGAAGGAACTTCTTTGCTTCTTCAGTTAGTTGACCTTTTCTAAATATTCTTTACTTAAAACATAAGTTTTTATGCACCGATAGTTATATAGTGTGAGCTTTATATACCAAGGATCCTCACTCATTGTTTTGTTGTGCAATTGTTGCTTTAGGCTTTCCTAGACAAATTTTGGTACGTTGACTAGATTGTCAAGGTTCAGTCTCAGGTATGCTAATTTCTAACAGCATAAAGAAGAATCCTAGATACAGCTACTATCTTGTTTAACACATGCTCAATGGATTACCAATCTTTGTGTTTTGCAGCTTTTGTTGTTAGCAGGATGGAAATCATGAAAGGCATGAGGTATGGCAGTGTGGCATGCTCTTATTGTTGTGATAACCAATGCTCTAACCTCCATGGATTAATGGTACTTCACTTTACAAGGCTATTAAAAAAACAGCTGAAGGTGCGATTAATTTAAAAAAACAGCTGAAGGTGCGATTAATACAGTTAATTTGGTTGTTTTACTCTTCCTTTCTCTTCATATGTACTGCTGATATAGATATTTATTTGTATTATCAACTACTTTCACAAACAGGAATCATTTGTTCCATATGGTGCATTGGAGTATATGGTGCTATGTTAATTTCGATGGGTAAAAAGTATTGGAATGCTTAATCTGATCAGTTGACCCTATACTGTAAGTTTGCTTCTTTGATCATAACTATATGAATTTTCATTCCATGTTAATTTGATTTTCAGTTCCTATTTTGAACCTTGCAAGTCTCTCTTTAGAGAATATTTGTTAATTTTAATTGTCATAAACAAGTAGCTGAAAATGATGTTATGTATGTTGTTGAATATGCAATCAAACACCACATGCTGGTTCTTACCACCGAAGCTATGAGTTTGAATGCTTTGTTGAGCTATCTTCTTGTCTCTCTTCTTGTGCACAGTAGCTTATTTAATATGATCTTGAAGATTAGGGATTTTGTTTTTGTTTACATGGGATTGCATAATTGCTCATGATGCATTCTGGGAGCCACCTTTTACTAGGTTGTGGCAACTGCCAAATTTAGCTCAGGAGATGCCTGTTGCTCTGGTTTTATGCACCGACTTTTGTTGAATTATACTTTCTTTCATGCAAAATAATTTACATGGTGCTGAATTCATGATCATTTCACATCTCTATACCACATGAATATGCATTTTGCTCCTCATTTCTATCTTACTTGTTCCTGTACAACATGCATGCCTGAAATCATCAATTCTTTTATCTACTTTTGTTCTCAGTTTAACATGTATTCTTCTATGTAATCTTCAGAACTACGGTGTGGTGAAATCATTACCACCAAGAACTCGAAACACCCATTATCAGAGTGGTATTCATGGCTTGACTTATGTAGCAGAATGACCATTTTTGGGTTGACTGTTTTTTTTGAACTGCTACTTGGATTGTGGATTTACTTTTGAGTTCTAAGTTGGGTGTTTTATTTGTTTACTTGTTACTTTTTATGGGTATATTATTGGAGTCTTTTTTAATTCAAGCAGTGATTTTGATTACTATTCTGATAATGTTGAAAGTTTTTCTCGAGTTCTAATTCAACCTTGGGTTAGATCATCTTTGGATCATGTTTCTATTTAGCGATCAATTCTACAGGGCAAAATTGTCTGTTAGAGATTAATCTTCTATGAAGAACAAGAATTGGAGACGATTCCTGGACATTCTAGAAAATATGGATATCAGAAGGTGGTGAATGAACTTCTTGGCTGCTCCTTTAATAGAAGGTAATGCCTACAAGTATTAATTCTCTTCTTTTTTGGATATAAAAAGTCAAACTTGTAATAAGTTTTTCCTAGCGCTCTATTTCCACTTTGAATGAACACCTAAATACTTTATATATGTTTCTGAGCTTGTATGTAGTCAAGTTAAACACACTGATTAATTCATTTTTTTGTTGAATTAATGTGAGGTAAATCCCCAAGGCAAGAAAAGGGTATTTTTATGCAACATCTTTTGTTTCTACAAATTGTTTGTCTACTTCAGTGAGATGTCATTACACTTGAATCTTCGGTGAGTTATTTTTCTCTTTCTCTTAATTATTTGTTAACTATATCCAGGGCTGTAAAAATCGCTAGTCGCTAGTCGGGAGGTGGGTACCGACAACGATTAATCGGATTGGAATTTTTTATATAATTTCCAGTTTTATACATAAGCACACACCTTTTAATATGTAAATTTAATAAAAGGTTCAGTTTTATATATGAATATTGCTTTTGTAATCATATTTAACGATCATGAGGGCAAATGACGTTTGATTGTAGATGGTCTAACATAAGAATTTTGTGTAGTAGATGTTATCTCTAGTTTTAAAATGTAAAATAAAATTTAAGAAAACCATAAAATGCTACAATACTTCCTTCATCCTACTAGAAGTACAAATTGTGATGGAGATGCGAAGATTGTAAGTCCTATTTATACAGGTACATCTTCCTTTTTGTTGATCATGTTGAATTATATTATAGCTTATCGTGCTCAAATAAGCCAAGCTTCTGGTGGACTTGATATAGTCTATAAGCATAAACTAGATGATATGGTTTTGGTGTTCAATTGTTGCTTTAGGCTTCGTTGACAAATTTTGGTACATTGACTAGATTGTCAAGGTTCAGTCTCAGGTATGCTAATTACTAGCAGCATAAAGAAGAATCCTAGATACAACTACTATCTTGTTTAAGACATGCTTAATGGATTACCAATCTTGTGTTGTGCAGCTTTTGTTGTTGATAGGATGGAAATCATGAAAGGGATGAGGTATGGCAGTGTGGCATGCTCTTATTGTTGTGATAACCAAGGCTCTAACCTCCATGGATTAATGGTACCTCACTTTACAAGGCTATTTAAAAATCAGCTAAAGGTGCGATAAATATAGTTAATTTGAATGTTTTATTCTTCCTTTCTCTTCATATGTACTGCTGATGTAGATATTTATTTGTATTATTAACTACTCTCACAAACAGGAATCACTTGTTCCATATGGTGCATTGGAGCGTATGGTGCTATGTTAATTTGGATCGATAAACAATATTGGAACACTTAATCTGATCGGTTGACCCTATACTGTAAGTTTGCTTCTTTGATCATAACTATATGAATTTTCATTTCATGTTAAATTGATTTTCAGTTCTTATGTTGAACCTTGTAATCTTGTATGTCTCTCTTCAGAAAATATTTGTTAATTTTACTTGTCTTAAACAAGTAGCTGAAAATGATGTTATATGTTGTTGAATATGCAATCAAACCCCTCGTGCTGGATCTTAGCACCGAAGCTATGAGTTTGATTGCTTTGTTGAGCTATCTTCCTGTCTCTCTTCTTGTGCACAATAGCTTAATTATTTGATCTAGAAGATCAGGAATTTTGTTTTTGTTTACATGGGATTTGCATAATTGCTTATGGAATTAATTGGGGTCTATGAATTCTACGAGCCACCTTTACTAGGTTGTGGCAATTGGCAAAGGTAAATAATGTTGAGATTTCATGGTTTTAGTAATAAATATTATATTTTGACTTTCTGAGTTCTGCCATCCTTGGATAAAAAAAAAAGCCTAAATTTAGTTGTGCTGATTTTTGAAAAGGGCCCCACAATTCCGTTAGGCTTTCATAAAGGTTGAGGAGCCCCTAATCTTTATGCTATATCTATATAAGCTACAGCTCTTATGTAGTCTGTTTAGGTACTTTCATTAAATTTTTTACTTATAAATTAATGTGGGATGTTAAAATATTAAAGAAAACTAGTTTTTTTTGCCCCGCGCGTTGCGCGGGTCTTTCGTCATGATCCCAAATATCAAAACGCAAATGTCAAACAAAATGTAACGGTTACCATTCCAATGTAAAATCCTAAAGCGTGTAGAAAGGTAAAACAAACCCGTCGCTACGACTCTCACTCCGTCGATAACCTTAACGGCTACTTCATCGTAATTCGTAAAAGTGATAAAATAATTTAAGTGACTCACATTAACCTTGAGAGCAGGGAGAGGAGCTTTTGACATATTGGGTCATAGCATATAATAAGGTGTTTACTTGCATAATGTAATACATAATCTGTTAATTGAAATGCAGGGTGTATGAGGTTTGTATAAACACTAACACTCCTGAGATGAATGCCTAAATAGATGTAAGCAAATCAATCAAAAAACTAATGACATTACAAAAGTTAATGTAAACCAATTACCAGTTACTCAAAACAAAACTTACAGTGCATCAAAGCCCTTAAACCCTCTGCAACTTCTTCTACATGAATTCATCTTCAAAACTGTTCATCCAGCAGATCACTCCCTCTAAGTATGGTGAATCCAATTCGCGATTTAATCCGAGACCAAGAACCTTCAAATTTATACAACTCAACACCACCAACACTCCTCCCCCCCAACCAAACCCTAGCAATCAACTCCTGCACACTCTTCCTCACAACTTCATCACCACCACCACCACCTCTTATTACCACTCTAGCATCTCTAAACGTCGGCCAACACTTGTCCTCCGCCAATTTCCGACAGCTCAATCTCGAAGCTTCCACACACTCCGCCATCTCGCGTTCCTCGCACTTCTCCCTATCGATCAGATCATCCTTCGATGAACCACCGCCGGCTAGGGTTTTCCACCACGGCGGTGCACACTTCCTCGATGCGCTGACGGAACAGCCGATTCGAGCTCCGGCCTCGCATTGCTGTATGATGCTTGATTCGCATGATTTGTATGCCGATGCCCATGATTGAGGGTTTTCGAAGGTGAGGATTAGGGAACCGTCTTCTCCGGGGATGAGAGGAGTCGAGAGGGGGAAGAGGGCTCGCCGGATACCCGCGCAGGTGGCCGGGATTGGCCGGATTCGAAGAGAACAGGGGGGGGGAAGGGGTGTCGGCCGATGAAGAGGAGGAAGAGGGAGACGATGCTGGGTGTTGAGGGAGACGATGGTGGCGGTGGTGCCCATTTTGCATATAAGGTTTAGCTACTGTAGTACTGTAGCTAAACCTTATATCTTTAATATATACTAGTTTTTTTTGCCCCGCGCGTTGCGCGGGGTCTTTCGTCATGATCCCAAATATCAAAACGCAAATGTCAAACAAAATGTAACGGTTACCATTCCAATGTAAAATCCTAAAGCGTGTTGATAAAATAATTTAAGTGACTCACATTAACCTTGAGAGCAGGGAGAGGAGCTTTTGACATATTGGGTCGTATCCAGCTTCGTTCTCTGCTCAACTTTTGGTATTGAAGTTCATGTTGCTACAAAGTTGAATTAACACGATCAGTGACATTCTCAGTTCCAATATGCGTGTCCCTTTACTGTTTAATTATGCTAAATCTGCACATAACCTTGTAATTCCTTCTCTCAAGTATAACTCGCTAAGACACTAACAAATACTATATCCTTGCACCGTCTCTAACATTAATTCATCACACAACACGCACCTAGTTTTACACCATAGTTTAGTACATTTCCGCATTTCTTCCGAAGCCCGTTGACTTTTCTGTTTCATTATTAAACTAATAGATGCTATTTACTGATCAAGTAGAATCACCACATCACAATCTATCCAAAATTTGCTGGACATCCAAAATCTACAGACTACAATACATGTCTAAGTTTCTTCAAATTTTACACCCCCTAAGATTCCTCTTTACAAAGAAATATCAACCTCCAAGATCACACATATAGGGTGTAGGCTCTCTGCTCTTATCTAGGCTTCATAACACAAACTATTCCTTTGCTTCTTTTTATTTCACTTACTTAGAAATGGATGTTTACTTAAATTAGGAACCTAGTAACGTACCAATAAAAACTAAAACTTTTTGAGTTCTAGAGCAGAAATGCAGAGATGATCATACATTGTAAAAATGTAAACAGAATCTAAAGGCAGTATGGTGGTAAAGAAGGAACACATATCTTCAAGAATGTAATAAACAGTAGGACTGAAAATCAGATTCAGAAACATAATGCATCAACAACCATACATACTTAACATGAAATAAGTTTTGCATTATGCACCACAGGAAAACAGAAATCTAAAGACAATTTGGGGGTGAAAAAAAAAACGCATACCAAAAGGAGCATAAGCTGGTTCCAAACTCTCTGTCAAAAATCCCAACATCTTGATTTGCGTTTACTCACCCATTTGGTCAAGCTTATAAACAATAAGCCTGAAAGGAGTTTCAGAAACAAAATATATCAACAGCCACACATACTTAAACATAAAAAGAAAGGAAGTTTTTCAGAACTGATAAACAAATAACAAATTCAACAATATGATAAAGCGCCCTACATTTGTGCAAAAAAAAAAGATTCAAAATTCAAATTCACAAAGCTCAACATAGATTTCAACTAAACTCAGTGAACAATTAGTTATGAATCTTAAACAACTAAGGAAAACTAAATATCACCGCTTCCACCATTGGAATCAGAGTGTTTGTCAAACCACTTCCCATGGAAGATAGAAACAAAGTTGCATAACGATCATGATCTAGAATGAAATCAATTCAAGTAACAATATTATATTGTTATACATTTTCATCCTAAGCATAAATATCCAATTACACATCAATCGAAATAGAAGTTAATCATCGCGATATTTCTAAACCCTAGAAGGATTATTACAAACCCTAGACAATGACAATCATGACCTACAAATTTAGCGCCAAATCGCCAATGTAAACATAAAATTGAATATAAATTATCCGATGGACTACAAAGTTGAAATAGAAGATGATACCTGAAGAATAAGTTAGGGTTTACAGTTATTGGCCCTCGACATCCCGATCACTGTAGTGGTCTTTAATTTCTACTACACGCGACCAAGCCACGGGAATCGAAGGCGAAAGAATCGGTCGTAGGTCGGTTTGGAAGATGGTGGTCGATTTGGTGATGGGTGTCGATCGAGGACGGTTGCTCCGGCTGTGGTTATCGAATCGATGATGTGGATCTGGTGGTTGTGCGACGATGATGGATCTGGCGATGATGAAGATGGAAGATGTTGATACGGTGGAGGCGGCGGCGGTGGAGACGGCGGATGACGACGGTGGAGAAGGGCCGGCGGTGGAGGAGGGCCGGCGGTGGAGGAGGCCCGGCGGTGGAGGAGCGCCGTCGGTGGAGGCAATTACTGCAATATTTGTCACCTTATACTCACTATTACATCTCTTGATCTCCTGGTAAGTGTTTCAAAGTTTCAACAATCACTAAGTCACAATCACAAACCAAATAGTAGTCGCTTCCTTAGCCAACACAACAACAGATAACAACCAATTAGAATAAAAGAGTGAACATCAATGTTGTTAAAGGAATTTGGGTATGCAGGCATTTCATCGAGCACCTTGTATGCATGACTTGAACACGAAGAAGCACCGTAAATATGATTCAGTTCCATCCCATAATCACAAGATTAGTCAAGAGATCATGTTTTATTCAATAAATCTTGGTACCACAGATTTACTCACCTACGTTTGAAGAATTGAAACCACATCGCGACCACCATCGACCACCATCATCGCCATCGGCCTCGTCGGCCCCCGAAACCACAGTCACCATCACAGCCGTCGCGACCGCACACCCTCGGGACACCACCATCGCGACACCACCATCGCGAGTGGCGGAAGGAGGGCGTCGGTGAAGAGGAGCGCGGAGGGAGGGCACCGGTTTGGATCGTCTTCATCATCGATTCATCGATTCATCGTCTTCATCATCGATTCATCGTCTTCATCATCGATTCATCGTCTTCATCATCGATTCATCGTCTTCATCATCGATTCATCGTCTTCATCATCGACCGAGGCAGATGCTGAAGTCAAAAAGAAGATGCGTTCGGTGATGGTGGTGTCTGTTGGTGTGGCGGTGGAGAGCGAGGGAAGGGAGAGGGTGGTGGTGGCGGAGAGGAGGAGGGAGCGGCGGGGGAGGTGGAGTTTGGGGAAGGGGGTCGGTGGTTGAGGTGGAGGGAGGGTGGTGGCGGTGGTGGTGGTGATAGTGTGGTACTGTACTACTGTAGCTAAGGGCTTATATCTTTAATATATATATAATATATAATTCCGAAGGCAACAAAAAAATGTTGGTGTTTGTCTACTCTAGAGACCGTCTCTGATGGCATCATACTTACATCTTCGGTTAGTTGACTTCTCTTATTTTATTTAAAAAGTTCCTTGACTTCTTTGTAAGTTTTTATGTGCTAGTTATTGCATACCTTGGGCTTTCTATGCCAAGGACCTTCATTGGTTATTTTTTAAGAGGTATAATCACTAACTCTTTTGAAGTTTTCTGGATCAAGTTAGGTTATGTTTCTCAATCAAATGGCCGTTCCTTGAGGGGTGAAATTGTCCATTGGATTTTAAACTTCTATAAAAAACCAGAATAAACCAGATCGAGGTGAAGGCACACTTGAGGTAATACTGACATCGATTATATTTATATTTCTTATTATTATTGTGACCTAATGATAATAGTCAAAATATTAATAACCTTTTACTAAGCACACCAAGTTGATAAATGCATCAAGTTTGGAGATGGTTCCTGAACGTTCTACAAAATTACGAATACCGGACCTTGGTGAAGGATCTACTCGGCTGCTACTTCCATAGAAGGTAATACCGACAAGTAATTATTCTCTTCTTTTTTTTTTGATAGTTTTGACTCTAAATGATAAAAAGTCAAAATTATAATAAAATTTTGCTTAGCACACAATAATCAATTTAAATGAACATCTAAACACCCTATATAAGTTAAAGAGATCACATGTAGTGATTTTAGACACATTGAATTAATTCTTGTTTTTGTTGTTTAATTAATGCGAGGTCAAATCCCAAAGGCTAGAAAAAGGCATTTTTATGCAACATCTTTTTGTCTCACCAATTTGTTTGTCTACTCTAGTGAGATGTCATCACGTTTATTACATCTTTGGGCAGTTGACTTTTCTTTTATATTTAAATGACATTTGTTTTTAAGTCTATTCACATAATTTTTATTGGGGCCTACTAAAGAGACGCCCTGTGGGATAAATGGACGACCTCCTTACGGGCCGTAAGGCCCTTCACGGGCCGTATGGTCTGTCGGTAGTCAAATCAGTCATTCAAAAACGTAATTCAAGAACGTAACGGCCCGTGAATATGATCACGATCGTATTTATTAACAGCCCGTGAAGCTTGTCACGGCCGTGTGTAATTCCACATATGGGCCGTGAACTTCTTTACGGGTCCTAGTATCACCTTTAATAATTTGACGAGATATATTATTCCTCGTTTTTCGTGTAATTTTGTATTTATTACGTTATTTGATATGACGTAATATTCCTCGATAGTCGTGTAATTTTGTATTTACAACATTATTGATATGACGTAATATTCCTCGATATTCGTGTTAATTATGTGACGAGATGCAATATTCCATTTCAACTACTATATAAACGTTAGTTTATAAATTTATTTCATAATTCAAATTTTTACGATATAAATTCATTTCATTTCAACTACCACATAAACGCAATATTCCATTTCAAGTACTATATTAACGTTAATATTTAACGTTACGATGTCTTTCTGGGATAGCAACTATTTATTCGGTTCGAAATCTAACTATTACCCTCAGGAGGGTTACGGTTATTACGATGAGGCTGCTTCAAACTATCTAGGACAGTTCGCGTCCAATTACGGCGGGAATGACGGCGGCGATGACGGGGGTGATAACGGTGGCGATAGCAGCGGGGATAATGACGGTTCTTGTTCCGGTAAAAAGGGTTTATACGACACGAATCAGGTTATAGATATATCATATTTAATTTTACTTTCATTTTACTTTCATTTAGTAATAACTAACTAAAAATATTAAATTGATTACGTTTTCTCATCTCGTGAAGAATTAGTTGATTGGGCAACTAACGTGGAGCGAGAAAATGGGTTCGTTATTGTCACCAAACGTTCAAAAGAAATTCGAATGGTTTGGTGGTTAAAATTTGGTTGAAATGCGATCGGGGTGGTATATAAGGGAGCATCCACTCTAAGAAAAAGTGGCACGAAAAAAACAAACTGTCAATTTGAATTGCAGGGTAAGTACCAGATGCAGAGAGATGGGTGGATTATAGTTGTTGTGGATGATACTCATAACCATGAACCTGCTGAACACCTGGAAGGACATGCATACGCAATGAGGCTCACCGAAAATGAGCTTTCTACTGTAAAGAATCTGACCGAGCAAAATATTGACCCTCGAAACATTCTGGCACGTTGAGGGAACAAAATCCCAATAACGTGTCTGTGTTACGAACCATATACAACGTTCGGGCAAAAATAAAAAAGTCCACCAGAATTGGTGAAACCCCAATGCAGGTTTTTTTTCTATACTACAACAACATCAATATATTTACACCCCTCACATAGATGAACCGACAAATACCGTCGACGGGGTTTTTTTTATACATCCCACATCTCACACATTATGGCGTGCATACCCACACGTGCTGATGATTGACATAACATACAAAACTAACCTGTATAAAATGCCATTTGTTCAAATGGTTGGTGTGACATCCACCCTGATGATTGGTGACAGTTGTGGCGTTGTTAGGTGCACGACGACAAACCGCAACCAAGTGACCGTATTTGCCGCATAAGGTACAGATGCGGCACGGGGCATTCCCCGGATGATGATACTTACAGGTGTTGCACATAGGTTGAAGGCCAGCATAAGCCCCAGCCACAGACACTTGGGTCACAGGTGTAGCCGTAGGTACCAGTTGTCTTTGAGGTGGTTTGGGTGCAGCCACAGCATAATTGCGTGTTGGCGTAAACTTGCGCTTCTTATTGTTGTTGTTGTGGTTATAAGATGGTTCAGCTTTGGTTTCCTTAATAGCTTCAGTAACCGCCCTTTCCACTTTCTTTGCACCCTTCACAGACATGGTGCCCGCTCGTATATGATTCTCGGTGAGTTGAGCGTAATAGTAATGGCTTCTTCCAAGGTTGTGGGTCGGCTACCCACCACGGCATCTTGGATTTGGGGTGGTACACCCTTGATGAATTTTTCAATGTTACGGGGTACAGTGTCTACCATGTGAGGCGACAGGATGCTCAGCTCGTGGTGCCTGGTTGAATAAGTTAGGTGATCACCACCGTCTTGTTTTAGGTTCCAGAACTCCTCCTCAAGCTTTTGTATTTCACTCCTTGGGCAAAACTTGGCGATGGAAATGGTCTTGAACTCTTCCCAAGTGAGTGCTAAATAGCATCAGCTCCTCGATTTCTTTTCTCGCTATTCCACCAGGTAAGTGCCCTTTGTTGTAGCATACTTGTGGCATAACGAACTTTGAGTGCCTCGGGACACTCACAGTTGACAAAAGTGTTCTCCATACTCTCGAACCACTCAAGAAGACCAGTGGCTCCTTCCTTGCCACTAAAACTAGTGGGCTTGCAAGAGCTAAAGTGCTTGAAAGTGCAGGTACGGGTGTTCCCTTGTTGATTGTTGTTATTCTCTCCATGAGCACCACTATTGTTCCCATTAGTGTTGTTGTTGCTATTAGCCATCAGGGTGCTATTAAGCTCAGCAACCATGGTTGGGAGTACAGCACCATTTGTCGAGCAATCATTGCTGCAAGCTTACGGTCGGAACTTCCACGCTTTCCATGATGACGAGACATGCTAGATATACAAATGAGTTAGTTACAGGAATGAGAATAACAAAGGATAGTAGTTTAGACAAAGACAAGCTAAGGGTTGTAAGGTACACAGAATGATTCCATTTTGGTAACGCATTACCATTTGGAAACGTTGACACGTCAAGGTGAATTGACCCATTTGCCTTAGAGATATGTGTATTTTGACCATAGTTTATCACTCATCCCAGAAATCCCCAGGTAGCGTAACGGGCCCCTCAATGAGATTTATACGAATACGCTTGCCTTAGCCCGAGGGCTTTTTGCCAGGAAATCCAGAATACAGGTGTCTATGTGTTACACAATATTTCTTAGGTTCATGAAATCAAAACCTTGATGAGATTATATAGATTAGACATAACGTCTAAAGATCCAAGTCATAAGCATAAGTATACAATTCCACGTGTCGTCGAGAATAAGATTAAGAGCATTTATGTGCGGGGAGAGTCAAAGAGTCAAATATGAGTTTTGGGAGACATGTAGCAATGTTTAGGCAATCCTATGCTAAGGTATCAAATTGCACATAAGGAGACATAGCATTATGTAGCTTGCAAACAATATATAATTCCAAGATTAATAATATTATTCTATGAGGTTCATGCATAAACTATAGTCTAGGTCACCATTTCTAATAACCTAAATCCCTATAGTTATGGGCTCTGATACCAATCTGTCACACCCCAACCTTGACGGCGGAATCGTCGAAGTGTAAGAGTTAAGATTGTTCACAGCCACACAACGCTATCCTTAAATGAAAATAATATTATCATAAATTTCAAATGAAATACATTTATAAGTCTCAAATATGAAAAAGTTCCAAACAATACAAACATAACATAAGCATTTTATTCATTTAGCTAGGTCCAAATCCTAGTTTATTGCAAGCTTCAATGATGACTTCAAGCGTGGGCATTTCCTGAAACATGTTAAAAATAACGGGTCAACTATAAAGTTGGTGAGTTCCCAAGGGTTTCACATACATAATATACCATGGATATCAAGTAGCAATTCATGTCATAGGTTATGAGTTAGCAAGTTTATAAAGCACATATAGTACAATCAAACCTCGACTAGATATATGTTTATATGAGTGGCTAAGTGTACTTGGTTCCCTAGTGCACAAGCATACGGCTCCTAGGAGTCGGCAATACATCGACTTTAGCACCAAATAGGCTTGTCAGCCCAAAGATCTAAGACGTCGCCAGGCTAGCAATAGTTAATGATTGTATACAATATATGTAACTCTTATAAGACTTACAACAACACAAATAACCATGATAAAATAAAAGTATGAATTGCATGTGCTTTTATAAGATCTAACGTTTATAAGTGTATATTGAATAATGTAACATGTTTCACCCCAAAACGGTGTGAAATAGCATAAAAAGGGCAAGGAAACTCACTTGTCAATTAAGTATATAATGAAGATCAATAAGAATAATATATGTCGTTCCAAGATAAAACGTCACAAGGCACCTAGATATATAAATATTATAAGATTTAGGTTAATAATAAGATTAACGAGTTAACATGAACTAGGGTATTAGAATGTTAGGGATTTTTTTTATAAAGTTAATAAATTCTTATAAAAAGTCCATTTATGAAATAAAATTTATTTTTAAGAAAATTGATCTTTGTAAATAACTTGTGATTTTATTTATAAGATTATATCTAAATTCTATAATTATCATGATTAATCTGTCACACCCCGACCGACGGCGGAATCATCGGAGCGGACGAGGGAATGATGGATTGTTCATAACACATGGTTGTCTAATAGTGGAAATAATATTAACTTCAGATTACATGTTAGAATAAGTACAACATACACAAATACAACAATCGAAACCACAAATAATAATTGTCTTTTATTTTAACTAGGTCCGTGTCTTAGATGGGCACGTAGAAGTCCACTATCTTGTTTAACCTGAAATCATGTGAGAAAATAAAGTCAGCTAACGAGTTAGCTGGTGAGTAATCACAGTTTTGAATATACATATAGATTGATTGATTGATCCATCGATTGTAATTCAATTCACAAGTAATATTAAGACTTATATGGCAACCGCGAAGCATATAGATAAACCGACACAATATAAACCCCTTGACTTGTCACTTTGCATATAATATAGACTTGCACATAAACACCATAGATTGACTAAATTGCCTCTGGCACAATCACCACTCGACTGTTCATATGGGGTGGGTTATCCAAACCAGTAGATCTACATTGTTGCCAGGATTGATTGATTGATTGAATTAGGGTTCTACTGTCGTCCAGTTTATCACAGTATGTTCACGTAATTGCAAGTAATAACATAACCTGTCTTGAATTGAATTGAAAATGAAATAACAATAGAATATCATGATAGAATATATTGTATCACATGATTTCCCCCAAATAGGAAATGATATAAAAAGGGGATATGAATACTCACTTGATTGATGAGATTGGAATTTGGACGTGATAGTTTAGACACCAACGATTTCCTTATAATTAACCTAAGGAACGGTGTCTCGAGTTAGAATAATAACGATTTGGGAATTTGGGAATGTATTAGGATTTCTATGGTAGTTTAAATTGATAAATTTTATTCGGTTTGAAATGTCTTGAAATAAACGAATTTATTAAAAGTGATTATGTCAAGAATTTTAATAAAAATTTATACGTGTAAGTTATACGTTTATACAATTTATTAATAAATTGTATATGTATAATTATATTCATAATTATATATAATCAAGTAATTATATATAATTATATGTATAATTATATACATGATTATATGTATATAATACATTTATACATAAATGAACATAACTATATATTGTATGTTAAGTATATACACGAGTTATAAATTGTATACAATTATAAAATTATATACATGTAATTTAATCAAATAAAAATTGTTTTGATAATTGGATATATTACCTATGTATATATATTGGATTCAATCTATTTATTGTATAATTATATATTATACATTAATTATTAATTGGTAGAAAATATAATTAGTTATTTTATTTGTTTAAAACAATTAAAAATAAATGAATAAATAAAAAATGAATTTCAGAAAGTAGTTAAGTTGTTTTAAAATTTTTAATGTTTGTAAAAACATTTTTAAAATTTTAGAATTTTTTTCAGAATTTTTAAAGACTTAAAAAGCCTTAAAAAAATAATGTAGGTGCCCGGGGTCGAACCCGGGACCTTCTGTTTGCGTTTGAGCGTGGGAACCGGTGAACCAAGGCCGTGGCCGCGGTAATGATCCGGTTTTAATTCATTTAAACATAAACTGCTTAACTCCCAAATCACCATATGAACCCTAGATCGAACCCCGTCCAATTGAACCCCGATTCGATCTTTATTGCTACTGAATTCATGGGGCTTTCATTCCCCATGAAAAACCGAGTTTGTAGAGGTATTAATTACCTGTTAAGATGGTGTATTCGAGGTGTTTGAGTTCGAGATGGGTCCGCGACTAGATTCCAATCGAATGTTGCTCAGATCGTGATGATAATCAAATTAAATTGATATGAAGCTTTGATGATGATCGAGAGTGAAAGACCCTTATCAATTTCAGGTTTTGAAACTCCGAAGGTCGGGTTCGAGTGAGTTGCAGGTCGCGATGAAGATGAAGATTGATTTCAGTGTTTATGTTTGTGTTTGGTAAAATTGAAACCAGATTTCGATTGGGTATGTATAATGATCGATCTTGCAGCTTTAATTTGTTTATTGATGTCGTTTGAGTGCATTTTCGAGCTGTAACGAATCCGAGATAAAAGTAGAAATTTTTAGCCATTAGTGGACTGATTCAACGCGTGTTTGTGTTGGAATTCAACCCAAATTGGATCTAAGGACACTTTCGGTGTGATTGTGGGGTTCAATTTTGATAATTTGATTGATTTCTTGTCGGGAATTTAGTGATCCCGATGTGTTTGCTTTGGATCCGAATTGTTCGAAGTTTAAACGTGTTTAATGGGTTCATGAGGTTCGAATCTCATCCAGAGTGTACTGGAACCGGTTTTGCGAATCGAAATGGTGAAATTTGGTTGTTTTCGGCTTCGCCGGAGATGGCCGGAATCCCGCCGGCGACTCGCCGGAGAAACGGGGGTGGGAAGCCGGGTTTAAAAAAATTTACACCATTAGTCCCTGCGGTTTCAAAGTTAACATTTTATGTGTGAAACTTCTTATTAAGTTTCTAAATTGTCAGAAACAGTCCCTGGACTTATAAATCCAAATTTTTTTATACATGTATATATATATATATATTTTTAATAATTCTTGCTAATTATTAATAACAGTATTATTTTATTATTATTATTATTATTATTATTATTATTATTATTATTATTATTATTATTACGATTATTATTATTTATTATCGCAAACTTTATAATTGGAATACCCGTGATTGTATTATTAACAAATGTTTTACATAAGTGAATATAGAAATACAGGTGGTTACAGTCTCCCCTGCTTTAGGAAATTTCGTCCCGAAATTTAAATCACGAGGAGGCTGAAATGAAAAGATGAGGGTACTGTGATTTCATTCGGTCCTCACGTTCCCAAGTGAACTCTGGGCCACGTTTAGATTCCCAACGAACTTTGACAATAGGTATCCGACTGCGTTTGAGTTGTTTAACTTCCCGATCCATAATTTCCACAGGTTTCTCAATGAAGTGCATAGATTCATCAATCTGGACTTCATCGAGTGGAATGTGGAGATTTTCATCGGCAAGACATTTCTTGAGATTTGAAACATGAAACGTCGGATGTATATTGCTAAGTTCTTGAGGTAGTTCAAGCTTGTAGGCCACTTTCCCAACTCGTTCGAGCACTTTGAATGGACCCACGTAACGAGGTGCTAGCTTCCCTTTCTTTCCAAAGCGAATCACTCCCTTCCAAGGTGACACCTTAAGAAGTACGAGGTCACCGACATTGTATTCCATGGGCTTACGTCTTTTGTCAGCATAATGCTTTTGACGATTTCTAGCAGCGACCAAGTTATCACGGATCTTATGAATTTTGTCGGTTGTTTCTTGTATCAATTCCGGACCAGTGATCTGTGATTCACCAACTTCAGACCAGCAGATGGGAGATCGACACTTTCGACCATACAAGGCCTCAAATGGTGCCATCTGGATGCTGGTATGATAACTGTTATTGTATGAGAATTCGATCAACGGAAGATGAGAATCCCACGATCCACTGAAATCAATGACACAAGCCCGGAGCATATCCTCGAGGGTCTGTATCGTTCTTTCAGTTTGACCATCGGTTTGCGGGTGATAGGCTGTGCTAAGATTTAGTTGAGTCCCGAGAGCTGATTGGAGACTTTTCCAAAAACGAGAGATGAAACGACCATCGCGATCAGAGATAATATCTAAAGGCACACCATGTCGACTGACTATTTCATTAATGTAAATGCGAGCCAATTTCTCGACTCGATAATCTTCCCGAATTGGAATGAAATGAGCCGACTTAGTCAATCGATCAATGATAACCCAGATACTATCGTGACCACTAGCGGTACGAGGCAGCTTGGTAATGAAATCCATAGATATGCTCTCCCATTTCCATAATGGAACCTCGGGTTGTACGAGTAATCCAGAGGGACGTTGATGCTCGGCTTTGACTTTGGAACATGTAAGGCATTTAGATACATACAAGGCTATATCCTTCTTCATGCCGGGCCACCAATATTGGTTCCGAAGATTCATGAACATCTTATCCGCCCCCGATGAATAGAATAGCGAGCCTTGTGAGCCTCATCCAGAATGGTTGTTCGAAGATTATCGCGATTCGGAATCCAAAGTCGATTTAGAAAATACAGTAGTCCGTCCGACTTGGTTTCCAATTGGAGTTCAGCACCGCATGACATTTCCTCATACATGTTGCCCTCGGTGACTGATTCGTGTTGAGCTTCGAGTATACGGGTTAGGAGGTCGGTTTGAATGGTAATACTTTGAAGCATAACCTGGCCCTTTCGACTTAATGCGTCGGCTACGACATTCGCCTTTCCTGGATGGTAGCGAATTTCACAATCGTAGTCATTAAGTAATTCAACCCATCGTCGTTGTCTCATGTTTAATTCCTTCTGATTGAATATGTGCTGAAGGCTTTTATGATCGGTAAATACAATACACTTGGTGCCGTAAAGATAGTGCCTCCAAATTTTGAGTGCGAATACCACAGCTCCTAGCTCGAGATCATGGGTTGTGTAATTTTTCTCATGAATTTTGAGTTGTCTTGAGGCATAAGCTATGACTTTGCCTCGTTGCATGAGAACACAACCAAGACCTTGCTTCGAAGCATCACAGTAGACAACGAAATCGTCATTCCCATCGGGAAGAGTCAAGACTGGGGCATCACACAACTTCTGCTTGAGGGTTTGAAAAGCTTTCTCCTGATCTGGTCCCCACACGAAACTCTTGTCCTTATGTGTCAAGGCGGTGAGAGGCACAGCGATCTTTGAGAAGTTTGGAATAAAGCGACGGTAGTAACCAGCTAAGCCAAGGAATGAACGAATCTCGGTAGGAGTTTTGGGTTCTACCCAATTCTTCACTGCCTCAATCTTTGCAGGATCCACGTGAATACCTTTGTCGTTTACGATGTGACCAAGGAATTGGACTTCTTTAAGCCAAAATTCACACTTTGAGAATTTTGCATAAAGCTTTTCCTGTTTCAGAAGTTCAAGGATCGAACGGAGATGATGTTCATGATCAGATTTTGATTTTGAATAAATGAGGATGTCGTCAATGAAAACGATCACGAATTTGTCCAGATATGGTTTACACACGCGGTTCATTAAATCCATGAACACAGCAGGTGCATTGGTTAACCCGAATGGCATTACTGTAAACTCGTAATGGCCATATCTTGTGCGAAAAGCTGTCTTGGGAATATCATCATCGTGCACTCGTAATTGATGATAACCTGAGCGGAGATCGATTTTGGAAAAATGAGAGGCTCCCTGAAGCTGATCAAATAAATCGTCGATCCTGGGTAGAGGATACCGGTTTTTGATAGTAAGCTTATTAAGCTCCCGGTAGTCGATGCACATTCGAAAAGAACCGTCCTTCTTCTTCACAAACAAAACTGGGGCTCCCCAGGGCGAGGAACTTGGTCGAATGAAGCCTTTATCGGAGAGCTCTTGAAGTTGACTAGCAAGCTCTTGCATCTCAGATGGTGCAAGTTGATAGGGAGATTTTGCTACGGGAGTTGCACCAGGCACAAGGTCGATTCGGAATTCAACTTGACGAACGAGAGGAAGACCGGTTAAATCATCGGGAAAGACTTCAGGAAACTCTCGAACAACCGGAATGTCTTCAATCTTCTTAGGTTTACCATCCGTCTTCACAATATGGGCTAAGAAAGCCACGTAACGTTTGCGGAGGTACTTTTGAGCTTTGGTGCAGGACATGAGTTTTAATCCCTTGGAAAGCTTTTCCCCGTAAATATTTAAGACACTTCCAGATGCGCGAGGGATCCGGATGATTTTCTCAAAACAGACGACTTCAGCATGGTTCTTTGACAACCAATCCATGCCTATAATGACGTCAAAACTTCCAAGTGGCATCGGTATAAGATCGACAGGAAATTCGTGTTCACTAAGTTTAAGGGTACAATTTTGGATGACAGAATCAATTGTGACGGATTTTCCATCAGCCATTTCTACTGTAAACGGTTTCCCTAACTTAGTTCGGGTATTAACAAGCAAAGGTTCAAATTCTAAGGATACAAAACTTTTATCGGCACCGGTATCAAATAAAATTGAAGCATATTGATGATCGATTAGGAACGTACCATTCACCACATCATTGGCAGCCTGAGCTTGTTGGGCATTGATGTTAAAAGCACGCCCTTGTGCTGGGTACGGCATTAACGAGCTGAGGACATCGGTTACGGAAATGAGTTGGATCACCGCATTGATAACATGCACGAACTTGAGCAATTGCAGGAGGGTTTTGTTGGACTGGCGCATTTACCAATGCCTTAGCAGCATTCCTGTATATGTTGAATGTATGGCCAAAACGACCACAACTGGTGCACTGACGACACTTAGCACCAGTAGGATGATGATACTTGCAGATGTTGCATTGTGGAAATGGCCCGGTGTAAGGTTTCTTTGTTGGGGCTTGATTATTCATGGTTGGTTGATAGGTCGGTGCGACTTGGTTGATTGGAACAGCAGGGGTAATTACAGCAAAGTTTTGAGAGTTAGCCTTCCTCTTCCGGTTCCTGGAAGTTTCAGACTTGTCTTCCTTGGTTGTTTCAGTAGAAGACTTCTCCATTTTCTTCTTGTCACCCTTCCTGGTCAAGGTACCGGCCTTGACATGGTTGTCGGTTAACTGAGCTGCTAGACGGATAGCATCTGCCAAGTTAGTAGGGTTCCTACCCCACACGGTATCCTGAATTTGCATAGGGAGACCACCTATGTACTTCTCGATAGCTCGAGATGAGGGAGTAACTAGATGAGGAACCAGAAGACTCAACTCGTGAAAACGGTTGGTGTAAGCCAGATTCTCGCGCTTTCTGAGCCAAATCCCAGAATTCAGCTTCTAGTCTTTTGATTTCATTTCGTGGGCAGAATTCTCGTGTCATGAGTTCCTTTACTTCAGCCCACGTCAATGCCAGGGCAGCATCAGTGCCACGGGTTCGTTTCTCCCCGTTCCACCAAGTTAAAGCTCTCTTCTGGAAAACACTGGTAGCGTAGCGAACTTTGAGATTTTCAGGACATTCGCTGTTAAGAAACGTGTTTTCAATACTCTCGAACCATTGAAGAAGACCAGTGGCACCTTCGGCTCCGCTAAACTTAGTGGGATTGCAGGAATTGAAATGCTTGTAAGTACAAGTTTTGGGAGGGTTTGGTGCAGTTGGGTTTTGGACAGTGTTTGGTGCAGTTGTGTTTTGGACAGCATTATTGCCTTGGTTCAAATGAGTAAGCAGTGTTGGGATAACCGCAGCAACTTCACGTGCCACCATAGCAGCAATCTTGCGGCCAGAGCTTCTAGATCGGGAGCGGTTTTGACGAGAAGACATGCTGTATAATAAGGAATGAAGAAACCTTTATGAGTAACGGGTAATTGGTTTTTAAAACTTTTCAAAATAATAAAATCGTTAATGAGATTGTTTAAAACAACAATGAGAGGTTAGGAGTGTAAACGTTCGGTTCACAAACCAAAACGAATACGTTGACTTATCAAAGTATTTGTGTCCAGTACGAGGACATGCGTACCTATAAGCGAATACTCATCTCGAGGGTTCCCAGGTAAGGTAATCAAGTTGTATGAAATACCTTGCCTAGACAGAACACCTTAAGATACAGGTATCCCACTCTTCCAGCATTGCATGTTCTCGGTCGTGTGACACGGACTTTGACGAGATTTGAAAACCATGAATAACAATCGAGTTTTTTTTGGAGTTTGAAATCACTTGAATTAGGCACACAATGCCTTAGAATATGAGTTAAGTTTCGTGTGTATATTGATAGATTCATAGTATAAGAAAAATCACATAAACAAATAATCACATAATCAAGTATAAACATGTAAGGCACATAAAATCCTGTCTAAGTATATAAAATACATGAGAGGACTCATGTGTAAAGGTACTTAGTTATAGTCTAGGTCATTCCATTTCTAATAACCTAATTCCCTATAACCATGGCTCTGATACCAATCTGTCACACCCCGACCGACGGCGGAATCATCGGAGCGGACGAGGGAATGATGGATTGTTCATAACACATGGTTGTCTAATAGTGGAAATAATATTAACTTCAGATTACATGTTAGAATAAGTACAACATACACAAATACAACAATCGAAACCACAAATAATAATTGTCTTTTATTTTAACTAGGTCCGTGTCTTAGATGGGCACGTAGAAGTCCACTATCTTGTTTAACCTGAAATCATGTGAGAAATAAAGTCAGCTAACGAGTTAGCTGGTGAGTAATCACAGTTTTGAATATACATATAGATTGATTGATTGATCCATCGATTGTAATTCAATTCACAAGTAATATTAAGACTTATATGGCAACCGCGAAGCATATAGATAAACCGACACAATATAAACCCCTTGACTTGTCACTTTGCATATAATATAGACTTGCACATAAACACCATAGATTGACTAAATTGCCTCTGGCACAATCACCACTCGACTGTTCATATGGGGTGGGTTATCCAAACCAGTAGATCTACATTGTTGCCAGGATTGATTGATTGATTGAATTAGGGTTCTACTGTCGTCCAGTTTATCACAGTATGTTCACGTAATTGCAAGTAATAACATAACCTGTCTTGAATTGAATTGAAAATGAAATAACAATAGAATATCATGATAGAATATATTGTATCACATGATTTCCCCAAATAGGAAATGATATAAAAGGGGATATGAATACTCACTTGATTGATGAGATTGGAATTTGGACGTGATAGTTTAGACACCAACGATTTCCTTATAATTAACCTAAGGAACGGTGTCTCGAGTTAGAATAATAACGATTTGGGAATTTGGGAATGTATTAGGATTTCTATGGTAGTTTAAATTGATAAATTTTATTCGGTTTGAAATGTCTTGAAATAAACGAATTTATTAAAAGTGATTATGTCAAGAATTTTAATAAAAATTTATACGTGTAAGTTATACGTTTATACAATTTATTAATAAATTGTATATGTATAATTATATTCATAATTATATATAATCAAGTAATTATATATAATTATATGTATAATTATATACATGATTATATGTATATAATACATTTATACATAAATGAACATAACTATATATTGTATGTTAAGTATATACACGAGTTATAATTGTATACAATTATATAAAATTATATACATGTAATTTAATCAAATAAAAATTGTTTTGATAATTGGATAATATATACCTATGTATATATATTGGATTCAATCTATTTATTGTATAATTATATATTATACATTAATTATTAATTGGTAGAAAATATAATTAGTTATTTTATTTGTTTAAAACAATTAAAAATAAATGAATAAAATATAAAAAATGAATTTCAGAAAGTAGTTAAGTTGTTTTAAAATTTTTAATGTTTGTAAAAACATTTTTAAAATTTTTAGAATTTTTTTCAGAATTTTTAAAGACTTAAAAAGCCTTAAAAAAAATAATGTAGGTGCCCGGGGTCGAACCCGGGACCTTCTGTTTGCGTTTGAGCGTGGGAACCGGTGAACCAAAGGCCGTGGCCGCGTAATGATCCGGTTTTAATTCATTTAAACATAAACTGCTTAACTCCCAAATCACCATATGAACCCTAGATCGAACCCCGTCCAATTGAACCCCGATTCGATCTTTATTGCTACTGAATTCATGGGGCTTTCATTCCCCATGAAAAACCGAGTTTGTAGAGGTATTAATTACCTGTTAAGATGGTGTATTCGAGGTGTTGAGTTCGAGATGGGTCCGCGACTAGATTCCAATCGAATGTTGCTCAGATCGTGATGATAATCAAATTAAATTGATATGAAGCTTTGGATGATGATCGAGAGTGAAAGACCCTTATCAATTTCAGGTTTTGAAACTCCGAAGGTCGGGTTCGAGTGAGTTGCAGGTCGCGATGAAGATGAAGATTGATTTCAGTGTTTATGTTTGTGTTTGGTAAAATTGAAACCAGATTTCGATTGGGTATGTATTAATGATCGATCTTGCAGCTTTAATTTGTTTATTGATGTCGTTTGAGTGCATTTTCGAGCTGTAACGAATCCGAGATAAAAGTAGAAATTTTTAGCCGTTAGTGGACTGATTCAACGCGTGTTTGTGTTGGAATTCAACCCAAATTGGATCCAAGGACACTTTCGGTGTGATTGTGGGGTTCAATTTTGATAATTTGATTGATTTCTTGTCGGGAATTTAGTGATCCCGATGTGTTTGCTTTGGATCCGAATTGTTCGAAGTTTAAACGTGTTTAATGGGTTCATGAGGTTCGAATCTCATCCAAGAGTGTACTGGAACCGGTTTTGCGAATCGAAATGGTGAAATTTGGTTGTTTTCGGCTTCGCCGGAGATGGCCGGAATCCCGCCGGCGACTCGCCGGAGAAACGGGGGTGGGAAGCCGGGTTTAAAAAAATTTACACCATTAGTCCCTGCGGTTTCAAAGTTAACATTTTATGTGTGAAACTTCTTATTAAGTTTCTAAATTGTCAGAAACAGTCCCTGGACTTATAAATCCAAATTTTTTTATACATGTATATATATATATATATATATATATATATTTTTTAATAATTCTTGCTAATTATTAATAACAGTATTATTTATTATTATTATTATTATTATTATTATTATTATTATTATTATTATTATTATTATTATTATTATTATTATTATTATTACGATTATTATTATTTATTATCGCAAACTTTATAATTGGAATACCCGTGATTGTATTATTAACAAATGTTTTACATAAGTGAATATAGAAATACAGGTGGTTACATAATCCTTAAACATAAGGTCCAATATTAATTTAATACCTTTAAGTATTATATAACAATCTAATTTTTATAAGAATATTTATTTATAACATTTGTAAATAATTTTATATTAAAATATCAACATGTTTTACAAGAATAAATTTTTTAAGAATTATATAGATGACTTTAAAAGTATTTGGGGTTTATAAAAGTCGTTTTTATAATTATTATAAATTTTCTATATTTAATTTAAGGCCAAAAAGGCTTTAAAAAAATTACAAGAGGGTGCCCGGGTTCGAACCCGGGACCTCTTGCTTAACAAGGCAGTGTCTTACCAGCGAACCAAGGCCGCAGCCGCGGTTAAGGTTGGTTTAAAATTAATATAACTCCATTTAAACAAAACCCCCAAATTCCATATAAACCCTAGAATCGATTAGGGCCAAATTGAAGGTTAAATCGAATCGGTTATCAGAAATACTCATGGGGCTTTTGTTCCCCATGTTTAACCGAGTATATACATGTATTTAATTTACCCGAATGATGAAAGATTGGAGATGAACAAGATGATGAATAAGCCGCGGACGAGGGAGGTGCAAATTAGTTGTAAACGCGGATGATAACTCAATTAGCTTTGTGTACAGCCTCGTGTGATGTCTCTGATTCAAAACCCGTTGTCAATTTCAACACTTGAAGCTTGGAAGGTGGATTTGGTTGAGTTGCAGGTCCGCGACAATGGAGGTGATCGAAGATGTGAATTCTGTGTGTTTCAGGTGTAATTGGTGATTGAAATCGATTAGAGTTAGATAAACGTTGGATTAAATTTAGTTAATTGGGTTATAATTGGAGTTTAATACTCAATTGGCTACGGAATTAAAGGGTAGCGGTTATACGATCGTTTGAGGATTGTAACCGGTGTTTTAACACCATTTAAGTGTGTAATCAAGTTCGAATTATGTACACAAAAAGGTTTGGAACGGTTTGGGGTCGTTTTCGTAGGTTTTGGTGGGTTTTTAAGGTTCGCCGGAGGTTGGCCGGCGATTGGCCGAAGGCGCAGCCGGAAAATCGGGGTGGGCGGGGGTTTGGGTTGAAGTTTTGGAATTTTACACAAATGGTCCCTCAACTTTGATTTTTCTATTATTTATGCTAAAGCTTTAGTTTGAAGTTTATAAAATTACCTTAAGACCCCCTTACCTTTTTAAACATTAGTCTAACTTATTTAATTATTTAATTTTTATTATTACTATTATAATTATTGTAATTATAATTATAATTATTATTATTATTATTATTATTATTATTATTATTATTATTATTATTATTATTATATATTATTATTATTGTTATTATTAATGTTGTTATTATTAGTATAATTAATATTACTATTTAATTGATTAAAACTTTAAGTAAACAAGGAATGAAACAAGAATAGTCCTTACAAGAATTTAACGAAGTTAACTTATATTTAACGAAAATACGAAATGTTACAGTCTCCCCAACTTAAAAGAATTTCGTCCCGAAATTAAGAAAAAACTATGCGAACAAAAACGGATACTTCTTCTTCATATGCTCCTCACGTTCCCAAGTGAACTCAGCTCCACGCTTATTCTCCCAACGAACCTTGACAATTGGGATAGTGGTAGTTATAGTCTTCTTCATAATGCGATCCATAACTTCCACGGGTTTCTCGACAAAGTGTAATGACTCGTCGATCTGGATGTCATCCAACGGAACATGCAGACCTTCGTCAGCCAGGCACTTCCTCAGATTCGAGACATGGAACACAGGATGAACTCCACTAAGGTCGGAAGGTAATTCCAGTTTGTAAGCCACTTTCCCAATCCTTTTCAGAATCTTGAAAGGTCATACGAATCTTGGAGCCAGTTTACCCTTCTTTCCAAAACGAACAACACCCTTCCACGGTGAAACCTTAAGAAGAACCATCTCCCCAACTTGGAATTCCAATGGCTTACGTCGCTTATCAGCATAGCTCTTTTGTCGACTTCTTGCCACTTCAAGGTTCTTTCGGATGATAGAAACTTTATCGGTCGTCTCTTGTATGAGTTCAGGGCCAGTGATAAAGTTTTCACCAATGTTGGTCCAGCAGATCGGTGAACGACATTTTCGACCATAAAGTGCTTCGAATGGTGCCATCTTGATACTCGAGTGGTAACTATTGTTATACGAAAATTCCGCTAGCGGTAGATGCGTATCCCAATCACCACCAAAGTCAAGGACACAAAGGCGTAGCAAATCCTCCAAGGTTTGGATGGTTCGCTCGGTTTGACCATCAGTTTGGGGGTGGTAAGCCGTGCTTAGATCCAATTGAGTACCCAAGAGTTCTTGCATAGACGACCAAAAGTGCGAAGTGAAACGAGCGTCTCGGTCGGATATGATGTGAAGAGGTACCCCATGACGACTTACAATTTCATCAACGTATATACGAGCCAACCTTGATGTCTTGTAAGTGTCCCGTATGGGTATAAAATGTGCCGATTTGGTCAATCGGTCGACGATCACCCATATGCTATCATGTCCTCGAGAGGTTCGGGTAGCTTGGTTATGAAGTCCATGGATATGTGTTCCCACTTCCACACAGGAATCTCGGGTTGCTCAAGTAATCCACTTGGACTTTGGTGTTCGGCTTTAACCTTCGTACACGTGAGGCACTTAGCTACATAAGTCGCTACATCTTTCTTCATTCCAGGCCACCAATAATGACCACGCAAATCCATGTACATCTTGTCGGAGCCAGGGTGAATAGAATAACGAGTTTGATGAGCTTCGTTCATGACAAGGGTACGAAGGTTATCACGATTTGGAACCCAAATTCGGTTTGCGAAATACATCAACCCATTAGGTTTCGTCTCCAGTTGAGTTAGAAGGTTATGCTCCAGTTCATCCTTCATTCTTCCTTCTTGTTGAACCCTTTGTTGAGCCTCCAAGATACTAGACTCGATGTCACTATCTATTCTCAAGTTTTGTAGCAGTACAGTAGCCTCGTTGACATCTAGTCGAATTTCAGTATCGAATCCCCTCAAGGTGTCAAACCATTGTCGTCGATCGCGAATTTCTTGGAACGAGGCCATCTTGCTATGAACCTTTCGACTTAGTGCATCGGCCACAACATTTGCCTTCCCAGGATGGTAACGAATGTCACAGTCATAATCACTAATCAACTCAACCCAACGACGTTGTCTCATATTGAGATCTTTTTGATTAAAAACGTGTTGAAGGCTTTTGTGATCAGTGTAGACTATACATTGCGTACCATAAAGGTAATGTCTCCAAATCTTCAAGGCAAAAACTACAGCACCAAGCTCGAGATCATGTGTTGTGTAATTCACTTCATGAACCTTCAATTGTCTCGACGCATAAGCTATGACCTTTCCTCGTTGCATAAGAACACAACCAAGGCCTTGTTTTGATGCATCGCAATATACGGTGAAATCATCGTTTCCATCGGGCAGGGTCAAGATAGGAGCATTGCACAGTTTGTGCTTTAATACTTCAAAGGCTTCTTCTTGTTCGGGCCCCCACTCGAATGGTTTATTCTTTTGTGTCAGGGAAGTGAGAGGCTTCGCGATCCTTGAAAAGTTGGCGATGAATCGCCGGTAATAACCAGCAAGACCAAGGAAAGAACGAATCTCGGTTGGAGTCGTGGGAACACACCAATTCTTCACAGCTTCCACCTTTGCAGGGTCAACATGAATTCCTTGACTATTCACCACGTGTCCTAGAAATTGAACTTCCTCGAGCCAGAAGTCACACTTCGAGAACTTCGCGTACAATTGTTCTTTCTTCAACAACTCAAGAACTTGTCGTAAATGCAGTTCATGCTCGGTGTTAGTCTTGGAGTAGATAAGTATGTCATCAATGAAGACGATCACAAACTTATCTAGATAAGGTTTGCATACTCGGTTCATAAGATCCATGAAGACAGCAGGAGCATTGGTTAAACCAAAAGGCATCACCATAAACTCATAGTGCCCATAACGAGTACGGAATGCGGTTTTAGGGATGTCATCATCATGGACTCGTAATTGATGATATCCCGAACGTAGATCAATCTTCGAGAATATAGCAGCTCCTTGAAGTTGATCAAACAAGTCATCGATGCGAGGAAGAGGATAGCGGTTCTTGATGGTAAGCTTGTTAAGCTCACGGTAGTCAAAGCACATACGAAACGATCCATCTTTCTTCTTCACAAAGAGGACAGGTGCACCCCAAGGCGAAGAACTAGGACGAATGAAACCCTTCTCGGTTAGCTCTTGAAGTTGACTAGAAAGTTCTTGCATTTCTGATGGTGCAAGTCAATACGGTGACTTAGCCACGGGGTTTGCTCCCGGTATTAGATCAATTTTAAACTCAACTTCACGCACGGGAGGTAACCCACTAAGGTCGTCGGGAAATACTTCCGGAAAGTCTCGGACAATCGGAACGTCCTTAAGTTCTTTCCCTTTGACTTTTGTGTTGACCACGTAAGCCAAGAACGCCATATAGTTCTTACTTAAACACTTTCGGGCTTGAGTGCAAGACATGAGTTTAAGCCCTTTGGAAGATTTTTCGCCGAACACTTTTAGAGTATCCCCAGATGATAAAGGTATACGGATGCACTTCTCGAAACAAACGATCTCGGCATGGTGTTTGGCTAACCAATCCATACCAATGATGACGTCGAAGCTCCCAAGTTTCATAGGGATAAGATCAATAAGAAAATCGTGGGTGTCAAGACTTAAGATGCAATCACGGACAACGACATCCACGGTGATCGGTTTTCCATCGGCAACTTCAACGGTGAGAGGTCTTTCTAGTTTCGTATGTGGCTTAGCAAGTACGGGTTCAAACTCTAATGAAACAAAACTCTTATCGGCTCCAGAGTCAAATAGAACGTATGCATAAGTGTTATTAATAAGGTGCATACCTGTTCAAGGTTTAAGGCATTTAGCGATATAGGTAATGTATGAAAGAGACTTAGATCATAAACGTAAGCCAAATGCTGTACGCATCCGCCGTCCATACTAGCAAGGCCTGGGACTGGCGCAACAAATGTAGTGCCTCCGCCATAAACTCCCCTGTCGGCGGAATCTGCCGAATGATGGTCCTGGGAACAGGCGGTGGGACGGGTGGTCTGGCGTGTGGCTGCGGCTGCTGCGGCGGCGCCGGCTGCTCCTCCTCCTCACCAACGTCTGGCACCGGCTGCCAGATGGTCCGACCACCATCAGTGGACCATCGGAGGTCGTCGCCAAATTTGGCTGTCACACCCCAACCTTGACGGCGGAATCGTCGAAGTGTAAGAGTTAAGATTGTTCACAGCCACACAACGCTATCCTTAAATGAAAATAATATTATCATAAATTTCAAATGAAATACATTCATAAGTCTCAAATATGAAAAAGTTCCAAACAATACAAAACATAACATAAGCATTTTATTCATTTAGCTAGGTCCAAATCCTAGTTTATTGCAAGCTTCAAATGATGACTTCAAGCGTGGGCATTTCCTGAAACATGTTAAAATAACGGGTCAACTATAAAGTTGGTGAGTTCCAAGGGTTTCACATACATAATATACCATGGATATCAGTAGCAATTCATGTCATAGGTTATGAGTTAGCAAGTTATAAAGCACATATAGTACAATCAAACCTCGACTAGATTATATGTTTATATGAGTGGCTAAGTGTACTTGGTTCCCTAGTGCACAAGCATACGGCTCCTAGGAGTCGGCAATACATCGACTTTAGCACCAAATAGGCTTGTCAGGCCCAAAGATCTAAGACGTCGCCAGGCTAGCAATAGTTAATGATTGTATACAATATATGTAACTCTTATAAGACTTACAACAACACAAATAACCACGACAAAATAAAAGTATGAATTGCATATGCTTTTATAAGATCTAAACGTTTATAAGTGTATATTGAATAATGTAACATGTTTCACCCCAAAACGGTGTGAAATAGCATAAAAAGGGGCAAGGAAACTCACTTGTCAATTAAGTATATAATGAAGATCAATAAGAATAATATATGTCGTTCCAAGATAAAACGTCACAAGGCACCTAGATATATAAATATTATAAGATTTAGGTTAATAATAAGATTAACGAGTTAACATGAACTAGGGTATTAGAATGTTAGGGATTTTTTTATAAAGTTAATAAATTCTTATAAAAGTCCATTTATGAAATAAAAATTTATTTTTAAGAAATTGATCTTTTGTAAATAACTTGTGATTTTATTTATAAGATTATATCTAAATTCTATAATTATCATGATTAATCCTTAAACATAAGGTCCAATATTAATTTAATACCTTTAAGTATTATATAACAATCTAATTTTTATAAGAATATTTATTTATAACATTTGTAAATAATTTTATATTAAAATATCAACATGTTTTACAAGAATAAATTTTTTAAGAATTTATAGATGACTTTAAAAGTATTTGGGGTTTATAAAAGTCGTTTTTATAATTATTATAAATTTTCTATATTTAATTTAAGGCCAAAAAGGCTTTAAAAAAATTACAAGAGGTGCCCGGGTTCGAACCCGGGACCTCTTGCTTAACAAGGCAGTGTCTTACCAGCGAACCAAGGCCGCAGCCGCGGTTAAGGTTGGTTTAAAATTAATATAACTCCATTTAAACAAAACCCCCAAATTCCATATAAACCCTAGAATCGATTAGGGCCAAATTGAAGGTTAAATCGAATCGGTTATCAGAAATACTCATGGGGCTTTTGTTCCCCATGTTTAACCGAGTATATACATGTATTTAATTTACCCGAATGATGAAAGATTGGAGATGAACAAGATGATGAATAAGCCGCGGACGAGGGAGGTGCAAATTAGCTGTAAACGCGGATGATAACTCAATTAGCTTTGTGTACAGCCTCGTGTGATGTCTCTGATTCAAAACCCGTTGTCAATTTCAACACTTGAAGCTTGGAAGGTGGATTTGGTTGAGTTGCAGGTCCGCGACAATGGAGGTGATCGAAGATGTGAATTCTGCGTGTTTCAGGTGTAATTGGTGATTGAAATCGATTAGAGTTAGATAAACGTTGGATTAAATTTAGTTAATTGGGTTATAATTGGAGTTTAATACTCAATTGGCTACGGAATTAAAGGGTAGCGGTTATACGATCGTTTGAGGATTGTAACCGGTGTTTTAACACCATTTAAGTGTGTAATCAAGTTCGAATTATGTACACAAAAAGGTTTGGAACGGTTTGGGGTCGTTTTCGTAGGTTTTGGTGGGTTTTTAAGGTTCGCCGGAGGTTGGCCGGCGATTGGCCGGAAGGCGCAGCCGGAAAATCGGGGTGGGCGGGGGGTTTGGGTTGAAGTTTTGGAATTTTACACAAATGGTCCCTCAACTTTGATTTTTCTATTATTTTATGCTAAAGCTTTAGTTTGAAGTTTATAAAATTACCTTAAGACCCCCTTACCTTTTTAAACATTAGTCTAACTTATTTAATTATTTAATTTTTATTATTACTATTATAATTATTGTATTATAATTATAATTATTATTATTATTATTATTATATTATATTATTATTATTATTATTATTATTATTATTATTGTTATTATTAATGTTGTTATTATTAGTATAATTAATATTACTATTTAATTGATTAAAACTTTAAGTAAACAAGGAATGAAACAAGAATAGTCCTTACAAGAATTTAACGAAGTTAACTTATATTTAACGAAAATACGAAATGTTACAGTCTCCCCAACTTAAAAGAATTTCGTCCCGAAATTAAGAAAAAACTATGCGAACAAAACGGATACTTCTTCTTCATATGCTCCTCACGTTCCCAAGTGAACTCAGCTCCACGCTTATTCTCCCAACGAACCTTGACAATTGGGGTAGTGGTAGTTATAGTCTTCTTCATAATGCGATCCATAACTTCCACGGGTTTCTCGACAAAGTGTATGACTCGTCGATCTGGATGTCATCCAACGGAACATGCAGACCTTCGTCAGCCAGGCACTTCCTCAGATTCGAGACATGGAACACAGGATGAACTCCACTAAGGTCGGAAGGTAATTCCAGTTTGTAAGCCACTTTCCCAATCCTTTTCAGAATCTTGAAAGGTCATACGAATCTTGGAGCCAGTTTACCCTTCTTTCCAAAACGAACAACACCCTTCCACGGTGAAACCTTAAGAAGAACCATCTCCCCAACTTGGAATTCCAATGGCTTACGTCGCTTATCAGCATAGCTCTTTTGTCGACTTCTTGCCACTTCAAGGTTCTTTCGGATGATAGAAACTTTATCGGTCGTCTCTTGTATGAGTTCAGGGCCAGTGATAAAGTTTTCACCAATGTTGGTCCAGCAGATCGGTGAACGACATTTTCGACCATAAAGTGCTTCGAATGGTGCCATCTTGATACTCGAGTGGTAACTATTGTTATACGAAAATTCCGCTAGCGGTAGATGCGTATCCCAATCACCACCAAAGTCAAGGACACAAAGGCGTAGCAAATCCTCCAAGGTTTGGATGGTTCGCTCGGTTTGACCATCAGTTTGGGGGTGGTAAGCCGTGCTTAGATCCAATTGAGTACCCAAGAGTTCTTGCATAGACGACCAAAAGTGCGAAGTGAAACGAGCGTCTCGGTCGGATATGATGTGAAGAGGTACCCCATGACGACTTACAATTTCATCAACGTATATACGAGCCAACCTTGATGTCTTGTAAGTGTCCCGTATGGGTATAAAATGTGCCGATTTGGTCAATCGGTCGACGATCACCCATATGCTATCATGTCCTCGAGAGGTTCGGGGTAGCTTGGTTATGAAGTCCATGGATATGTGTTCCCACTTCCACACAGGAATCTCGGGTTGCTCAAGTAATCCACCGGAGTTGTTGAAGTTGACGTGCTTACCATTGGGAGCAGGGGTAGATGGTGGATGAAGGTGGTGAGATTTGGGACGACGGTTGTGAAGGATCGAAGGGGTTGATTCGTATGTATGTTTAGACGACTAGAGGAATGAAAGGGATGGTGATGGATCTCAGCGATGGAGTAGCGCGTGGCGGAGGAAGCAAATGCTGGTGGTGGAGTAGGAGAAGAAGATGATGAAGATGAAGATGAAGATGGAGGTTTTGGTTGTAAAACAAGATCAAGAAGACTCCAGATACACAATTTAATACGTTCCACAAATTCCATGGGTCAATGTATTGAACTCTAGAACTGCAGATTAGAACCATACAGGCTCAAAGCCCAACCTAGCAGCCCAATTTAACAGTTCATATCCTATCCAAATTAGTAGCCCAACAACCCACTTTATTAACTCAATTAGTCCAGTTCACATTTAAACACAATACAAAAAGATATGACTTAGCTATTAAATTGAAGATATCACAAAAAAAAAATTAAACTGTTATCTCAGCAGATATGTAAAATAAATTTCCGTATGAATTTAAATCAGTGATAATTTTATGTTTAACATTTATTTATATTTTTTTATTAAAAAAATTATACTCTTTGTTTGAAATAATTAATAATACTTAATACCTGGATATCCAACTTGATATGATTAACTTTCTTCGATTAACTTTTAAATTTTACTTCGCTGGATGGTGCATCCTTTTTCATGTAGATGTTGTTTTGTCTAATATCTATTTGTTACTTTTACTTTTAATAGGTAGGTTTTGTGTTGTTATTGGCAGATCATTGCGGCCTTAGTGGTATCCTTCTATCGCCTTTCAGGTATGTTACATTGTTATATTTATATTTAACGTTGATTTTGAAGAAGATTTAATTTTAAGATAGATTTGACAAATGTGTGGTGGTTAGTATGTATGTATGTTTTGGTTATAGTAGGTACCTTAGTATTGTTGCATGCTGCTTAGATAGAATGTTGTGCTATGACGTTGATTTTTGTACTTTTATTTTTATTCATAGTCTATGGCTTTGATGTTGCTGTTAGTGCTGTGTTTGTCTTTATCGATAGCGTAGTGATAGTGTAGCATATGCTTAGTTATCTGGGGTATTGTATATGGCTTAGATTGCAGATATCTATTGATTAGTAAGAATGCATGTGGTTTACTAAATCATGCATGGCATAGCTGAAAGAGGAACCATTAGTTAAATTTCATTTCTCTGTTGATTAGTAAGAATGCTCAAGTGTGACAGAATATTGAGGTAGGGAGATTTAAACATCCATCCTGGATGGTGGCATACACCCTTGCATGAGTGATTAGTGATAACCCAAACTTTTAAATTATACTTATGTGATGGGTAATGGGGCCATGAATTAAACTAGGTCTGTCAACGGGTCAGGTCTTGATTTGGATTTGATCTGATCTATTTATATGATCCAATGAATTAAAAAGTTGATAAATTGACCTGATAGGTTGGGCCATATAGGTGGGTCAATACTAGGGTTGATTCATTTAAATACCAACTACCAAGTGTAAAACCTATATTTTTTAATCTTTTCTTAATTGTATCTTACATAACCCTCATATATGTGACTAAATACCCCCCCTACTCTCACACATCACCCACTTTCTCCATACATCTCCAATAAATGATGCTAGGTTTCTTGACATGGTTATGTCTTTTTAAACGTGTGTGGTTTTGTGATGACAAGTTTTAAATTTAAACTATTTTCTAATGATCTTTTCATAATGTAAATACTTTTCTTGAAAGTAAAATTCAATACGTACGTGTTTTTGCAATGACATCCCAAAAAGTCATGTTCATGCTCAATACAAACTTTCTAAAAACACAACTCAATTGAGTATAAGTCAGCTTCGGTGATATTGGTTATGGGTCAAATGGGTGATATTAGCTATGGCTCAAACTGATTGATATTTGTTTTGGGTCAAAATGAGTGGTATTTGTTATGGATCAAACGGATGGTATTAGTTATGGTTCAAAGCGGTTTTATTTGGTATGGGTCAACATGTTTTTATATAGCTTATGTTTCAAATTATTAAGGAAGACCCGCAGCAACGCGCGGGCACCAATGCTAGTTAATAATAATAATAATAATAATAATAATAGTGTTGTTATTAAAAAAAAAAAGAGATAATTTATAAAAGTTAATTTAACTTCTAAATATTTAAAAACTATTTAAAACTCAAAATAAGAAGTTAAGGGGTTATTTTTGTAATTTAAGAAACCCTATTTAAAGGTTTCACATGAAATGATAAACCAAGTAAACCACAGGGACCATTTCTGTAAATTGTTTTAAATCCCAACCCACCGCCCCTTTCCCGTCGACCGTTCCTCCGGCGACTATTCCGGCGCCCCTCCGGCAACCCCAAACGCCATATTTAGCCGGTTTTGACTCGATTCAACCGTCCCGACAATATCTCGTGCTTGAATCGAACTTGGGGGCCACATCAAATTGAGTAATATGGTCGGTTTAAAGCAATTCCCACTCGACCGAATTATTTCGGCCGACCACCACTACCAAACGCACTAAACATCACAATAATTCAATTAAATTAGTTCAATCGATCGACTATAAGAATACTAAGCTACTATCACCTCGAATTGCATCTAAAAACATACTAACACATCGATTTAACTTCACCTTCCCCGCGGACCTGCAACTACTCGAAATCCCACCTAGACACATTCTAAACCCAAATTGACAGAAGTATTTTGATCGTGTACACCACTAGAAACTTCCTGTGCAATTAATTCGAGTATCATCAGTGTTTGATCATCGTTTGGATTCCACATTAGCCGCGACTATTCTTCGTAGTGTTCATCATCGATCGAACTTCAAAACAGGTAATTTATTACACCCATACATTCGGTTTTACTTGAGGAATCATATCCCTAAACTTAATTTGATTAACAACATCAATTGGTGGTTCAATTTCAAATCAATTGAAATTAGGGTTCTTGATTTAGGGATTGATTTGGGTTTGTGTTTAAAAGAATTAAAAACCAATTCTTACCGCGGCTTGATGCTTTGGTTCACTGGTTCCCGGTCCAATTGCACTCCTAGGGGTCACGGGTTCGAACCCGGCCCCCAACCTCTATTTTTCTAAAAGCCTTTTTCACATTTTAAAAATCCAGAAAAATTACTAAAAATTATAAAAATAATTTTTATAAACTTTGTTTATTTTAGAAGTATATAATTATTTTCTGGAAAATTATTTCTTTAAAAATCTTATTAATTATTTATTTATAAAAATTATTACAAATGTTATAAATTGTTATTTTTATATATGGATTCTAAATAATGATTTAATCATCAAATTATTAATGGAACATTATATCATCTGTAATTATGAATAACATAATAATTAGATAATTTATATTATGTTTTATCATGTAAATATGTTATTATTTATATGTTCAATTAAAATAATATTATCATATAAATCTAATGTTTAGACAATTTGTGTCAATTTATAAATCTTACAATTAGATTTTATAAATTAAAATATGAAATATTAAAGTATTCTATTGTGTTTTAAACATGATAAACACAAATTAGATTTTATAAAATAAATTATAAAATCTTACAAAATTAAATATAAATTTACATATTTAAATAACATCTAAGATTTATTTAGAATATAATGATATATTAAAATCATTATTAAACTAATTAAATATTATGAAATGTAAATCTTTAGTTATTAAGAATTAACAAAATAACTAAATGATTTAACTATATGTTTATAACAAATCCCCCAAAAAAACCAAACCTTAGATCAACTGAACACCAGGTTCAAGATCTAACTTATTTAGGTTTTGGATTTGTATCTATTTGCTGACGTGAAATATAATTCCTTAGCAGGAATTATTAGGTTGTCAACACCACACAAGGACTGAGGTGAGTTCATACTTAACTGTTCCCCTTTTTAATCATTTAAATATTTTGGGGCTGGAATACATGTTGTACATAAATTTTACAAATTATTTTGTGTATTATGTTAAATAATAATTGGATCACATTTATGATTACATATGGTTATTATGAAATCCTTCTGTGTAAACTGGGCTATAAACAAGGCAGGGATCTTTTGGACAGTACTATCGGGGAGTGACTAACCCCCACAAAGGTTTGGACATGTGGTCCTTATCAGATGCACAAAGATCTCGCTGTCATTCGGGATGACAATATCTGGTGTGAGAAGGCAGATTTTGTGCTATATAAGTTTTGCCATTATAGTTCCACTTACCACCCATATGAGGATAAATGTAAAGAGAGGATTCGCGCCCTCTGATTTGAATTATTATAGTAACATAATATACACATGAAAATGATATTAAACTATGATACATGGGCAAATCTTATGTGAAGGATTTGTTGGGCTTGTACATAGTAACAATAAGCTATGATACATGGGCAAATTCTATATGGAGGATTTGTTGGGCTTGTACATAGCGGGTATGTGGGATAGCGGGTTCACCTTATTAAAAAGGGTTCCGACAGGCTATTCATATACCGGTGAGTAAATTAAACTCACACTTTTACGGTAAACCTTTCTTTGAATGATAATTGATGATTTATCAAATATGTTTTACTTACCTATGATCTCACCAACCCTGTGTTGACACTTGATTTACATGTATTCTCAGGTATCTATTAGGAGCTTATGGACATGCACGTAGGATCATATAAGAGCTCCAGATACATAACGGTTATTGATAAGACATGATTAGAAGTATTGTTAAGAAACATATATATATTTATTTCCGCTGCGTATAATATCTAATGCTCTGAATAATAATGGATTGATTATCTAAAACTTATCATATAGATAACTGCATCTCATGTGTAACTACTGTGTTCGATCCTGTTTGCTCACCCCTCCGTGATAGATTCCAGACCCGGAATTTGAGGGTGTGACAATCCATCTGCAAAACAATCAAACAATAGGCATAATTATGAATCGCATAATAGATAATACTTATTTATTAAGAATTAGTATAAATATTTTTTACCTTGCCCTGAATGACGCTCAAAAAATAGGCGGCCATGCTGTGAGCTAGATTCACCCGTCTAGGTGAAAGCAAGGCCCTCAGAAAAAATAAGTCAAGGAGCGACACCTGCTCCATGCTCTGGTCTCTGCCGGCAATGGTGCCGGCAATGCACCGGTGTAGATACCGGTGCAAAGGATCCCTAATGGAGGTCGCCCTAATGGCGCCCTCCCACGGCTGGTCGGAAATGGTCGGCCACCATCCGACCAAAGGAGCCGCCTCCGACTGGACCTCGTCAGAATAAAATAAGGATCCTGTGTCTCCTCGTGGGTGTAAAACCCAATAGTCACCGCCCACTGGGCGAGGGTGAACTCGTACCTACCGGTCCCCAGCATAAATCGAACCGCTATGTGCTCGCGGGGGTCCTGATCCTCAGAGGCGGGAGTGAACAGAAACGTAGACAAAAACTGCAACGTCAGCTCCCGGTAGCCCCTCCTCGATCCCAAATCAAACATCCGCCTCCACGGCGTCTCTCCGTCCAGCCCGATGATATCCTGGGCACGTGCTATGTCTCCGACCTCCTCTATCACGTCCCAGTCGATAGTGCGTGTCCCCTTCAGGGGACGTCCAATCAGCTTCCACAGCTTAAGCCGTGGCTGTGTCTCCCTCGGAAAACGAAGATCAGTGTGTGGGTCCAGAAAGTCACCCTGACCCTCGGACTCAGTCTCCGGACGTGTACGTTTGCGGGGCGGCATAATTTGCAAAAAAAAAATTTAAATTCACAAGAACAACAAAAGGGTTACGGCCCGTGAAGCAGACTTACGGCCCGTAACCCTCCAAATTTTCAAAGGGTTACGGCCCGTGAAAAGAAGTCACGGCCCGTAACCCTTTGAAAATTCAAACGGTTACGGCCCGTGACACATGTTCACGGCCCGTATCCCCCCAGTTTTTCAGAATTTTCAGATTTTTGAAATAAAATTTTAATATATTTAAACGATAAATACACAAAAATAAATACGAATTTGCATACGTACCGTAGTAAGGAGTCGGCGGTATGAAAATGATGAAAAAACGGAGGTCGTGACAGAGTAAATCGTATGTGTGTTTAGGGGGCGTAAATGAACAAAACGGGTCGTGAGGTCCCATATATTATCCCGCCTCACGGTCGTGATGGTCCTCACGGCCCGTTACATATCTTCCTCACGGCCCGTGACAAACCTCACGGCCCGTGAGACTTTGTAATTTTTAAAAATCACCCGTTGACACTACACGGCCCGTAATGTGGAAATGAAACGGCCCGTGAAGGGCCTCACGGGCCGTATACTAATTTTTTATGTCTATAAATTCAACCACTTCACACAATTAATTCACACAAATTTACTCAATACCCAAACGATGAGTGCTACAAGTGATCAAAATCCGTGGACGAATGAAGAGGAGGTCACTTTAGTAAGATCTTGTATCGAAAATTCAGGGACTATCCCTCCAAATTCAATATTTTGGAACCGTGTTTCAACTCGTTTTCATCAAATTCTCGAACGTGAAGAATATCGCACCACTCGTGAACTTAGCAACAAGTGGCCTGACTTGAGAAGGAAGGTCACGACATTTCACCAGCTCTACAAAGACGTTTACAAAAATCGAAATACGTTATGGAATGATACGGATATTATGACAAGAACTCAAGAAAGATATCGGGGGAATTTTGGAATTTCTTTTAACCATTTTGCGGCTTGGATCTTTTATAAAGATTAAGAAGATTAATTGTGTGATAATAATTGTTTTAATAAAGTGTACTAATAAACGTTTATGTTTTAATAAAATATTTCATTGCTGTTCTACATTACACGTCTACCATACAGTTCGTCTGCCATAAATCTTCGGAATCTAAAGCAAGCATCCTGTAAGCTAACCTCTTGCCACTCTAAATATCTATTTTGAACCAACCTACGCAATAACATACAAATTACAACTCCCGAATCTCGACCAATATGACCGGCGTTAGGAGGCCAAACGGTTTCACCCGATACCATCAGTTCTTCGATTTGTTCTTGTCCGGAGTGCTGCCTATATTGTATACGTGACAGAAAATGTAAAAAGTACGATTTGAATTGTACGAAAATCGTTCGGGCATTACGATGAATGCACCATAAATCATCACACGAATTTGGTCGGCATTCGTATGGAGAATATATACGAACTTGTAGTGAGTCCATAGAAATCTTAAAAAGATACCAATTTCTTCGTCATCAGTCATTGGTACGTAAACCTACAAAACAATTTAATTCACGGTTATAAATTCATGATTTTTATTGTAAAACATGAAAACAGTATTACCGTATCAACTTCCCATAACGCGGGATATAGACAGTCACTCCCGTCTTCATATTTGTTACCATTAACGGACCCCGAGTATATTAAGTTAAACCACTCAAATGGGAGAATCGTCCAACGATCACTACCCGGCAACTCTTCGGTTCTACGTATTTCTTCGTATCTCTATATTGTGAGTCTATTTGTCCACGCCCGAACATGCTATAAAATAACAGCTTTTTTAATTGTTAGAATTTTAAAATAAAATAAAATATACAAAAAAACTTTAAATCATACCTCTGTACCTAAAGACACGTTTCCGAGTAATTCACGCCAAAATTGTAACGGAATATCGGAATGACCCATGTAATACACTCTACATGTTTGGGAATCACCGTTACGTTAAAGTGAATAACATTCTGAGACCAGTTCCTCCCGTTCTACCAATTATGGTTATCTATTAGATCAGGAATACTTTCCACAATATCTCGTGAGTTTGAAGAGGACTCATTTTGACGTCTTCTACTACCTCCACGAGAAGACATTTTAACTGTTTCGTTTCTCACTAACCGTATATAACAAGTCATATATATAACGGTTTATATAGAATCTTAAATCGAATCAAGGAATAATACGTCGCGTCATATAATTATAAAATTTAAAAGTGCACGCAAATCGAGGAAAGTAAATTATCAGAAGGACAACTACGGCCCGTGACGGGCTTCACGGGCCGTTATGGATTTTGTTAACGGGCCGTGGGTGTGGACATTTACGGGCCGTTTGTTCCTACACGGGCCGTGAGTGGATGTAGTTGTGAAAATTAAATTTCGAACACCTCACGGTCCGTGAGGCCCTTCACGGGCCGTGAGAAAAGTCAAAGGGCGTTCGGGTATCGCCTGACAGGGCGTGCAATTAGCTAGCGCCTTTTTATTAGATACTAAAGAATGCGTTAAATAAAAATAATATTTATTAATATAAATCATAAAAAAGGCAAGTATACGCAGATTTGTTTTTAATAATAACTTGGATTAGATTACGATTTGATGTATAATGACGTTACGTTAAGATCACGCGAAAACAAAACCCTATATATAATGGATCTTCTCCCTCCCTCCAAATTCCAAAACGTCTGTAAACCCTCTTTCAACCCTCACATCCAACTACACCTAGGGTTTTAATCATCCTTCTTTCTTCCCTGTCAAAACCTCACATCGAACACACCAAGGGTTTTAATCATCCTTCTTTCTTCCCCGTTACGCGATGTTAACGCTACACGAAGACTCCATAACGCTAGTAAAACCCTGTATATAAAGGATCTTCTCGCTCCCTCCAAATTCCAAAACGTCTGTAAACCCTCCTTCAACCCTCACATCGAACTACACCTAGGCTTTTAATCATCCTTCTTTCTTCTCCATTACGCGATGTTAACGCTACACGAAGACTCCATAACGCTTGTAATTAAAACCCTCTCCCCCCTCTCTCAACGATTTCACCATCGATATGATTGTTAAAGGCTTGTATCATCATGTCAGGGGGTTTTTATCGATCGGAGGGCAGCATTTCACTCAAATCCTCTTCTCTCTGCTGGTATTGTTCTCTTTTGCTTAATGTTTTCAAGTGCTCGCAGATTTTGTTGTTCGATTACGTTTTGTTTTCAGATGAGATCGAAATCCTGTTAACGGCAATCCCCTTCGTCGATATCATTTGTATGTCAGTCCAACTTAAGCCACTGTGATGTTCAATGTCGATAATGGACATACAAGGCAAGTAAATTGCTCTTTTATATTGATTATACTTATATAGATTTTCTCTGTTTGCTTCTCTTTGGATCCTAATCTTTGAATGGTGTTGAATGTGAGGAACTTGCTGGTGGAGAGGAAACCTGTATAATCATTTCAGGGGTTTTTTCGATCGGAGGGCAGCATTTCACTCAAATCCTCTTCTCTCTGCTGGTATTGTTCTCTTTTGCTTAATGTTTTCAAGTGCTCACAGATTTTGTTGTTCGATTACGTTTTGTTTTCAGATGAGATCGAAATCCTGTTAGCGGCAATCCCCTTCGTCGATATCATTTGTACGTCGGTCCAACTTAAGCCACTGTGATGTTCAATGTCGATAATGGACATACAAGGCAAGTAAATTGCTCTTTTATATTGATTATACTTATATAGATTTTCTCTGTTTGCTTCTCTTTGGATCCTAATCTTTGATTGGTGTTGAATGTGAGGAACTTGCTGGTGGAGAGGAAACCTGTATAATCATTTCAGGGGGTTTTTTCGATCGGAGGGCAGCATTTCACTCAAATCCTGTTATCTCTTCTGGTATTGTTCTCTTTTGTTTAATGTTTTCAAGTGCTCGTAAATTTTGTTGTTCGATTACGTTTTGTTTTCAGATGAGATCGAAATCCTGTTAACGGCAATCCCCTTTGTCGATATCATTTGTACATCAGTCCAACTTAAGCCACTGCGATGTTCAATGTCGATAATGGACATACAAGGCAAGTAAATTGTTCTCTTATATTGATTATACTTATATAGGTTTTCTATGTTTGCTACTCTTTGGATCCTAATCTTTGAATGGTGTTGAATGTGAGGAACTTGCTGGTGGAGAGGAAACCTGTATCATCATTTCAGGGGTTTTTTTTGATCGGAGGGCAGCATTTCACTCAAATCCTGTTATCTCTTCTGGTATTGTTCTCTTTTGTTTAATGTTTTGTTGTTTAATCCTTCTTTCTGTAATTGTTTTCAGATGAAATCCTGTTAACGACAACCCCCTTCATCGATATCATTTCAACGTCAGTCCAACTTAAGCCATTATGATGTTCAAACAAGGCAAGTAATTTGTTCTCTTATATAGATTTTCGCTGTTTGCCTCTCTTTGGATCCTAATATTTGAATGGTGTTGAATATATATGAGGAACTTGCTGGTGGAGAGGAAATTTGTCCTAATATAAGAGGCACGCATACTATACAAGCATTATTTCTAGTAAGTTACTAAGTTTTACTAATTTACTTCTAGTATTTGATACTTGATTGATGTATGAAAGTCATTTGTTGTTACCTTTTAATTAATGATATATGTCTGTAGTTTATTTATCCTAAGCCATTTTGTTCTCTGGTCTTGTTCTCTTTTGTGTAATGACATTTTGTTACAAAGGTTTGTCTCGTGTTACACACAATTTCAATAAGTATGAGAAAATCTTATGTATCATGTTTATCTAGTTACAGGCTTTCGTGGGGAGGTTTTGGAAAGTATCCAATGACTTTTCTGTTCTAAATTCATTGATTTTTGCATAGTTTTGAGTCTCACATGTCATTGGTTCACTAGAAACACTTTTAGTGAATGTGATGACTTTTATGAATTTTCCTGCTCCAGAAAGGTATACAGATCTTCCCTGTCTCTCCAAATTGTTTGTCTGCTCAACACACCGAACCATCACATTTACATCTTCGGTTTGATGACTTCTTTTTTTATTCAAAGCTTCATTAACAATTTATTTTGAAATATTTTTGTTGTGTTAACGATTCTGATTTTTTCTAGTGATTGCAGGTGATACGGAAGAAGATTGGGGAGGATTTTGAGGCAAGGAGGGGAAAGCCAAAAGTCATCGGGTAGCAATAACCATCCTTTAACTGTAGTGCACGTACACATGCTTTATTGCTTCTGTTTGTACATAATTTTATTGTAACCTTATGATTACATAATTAATTGCATTGATTTGTGATGTATTTTCTTGTTTCGGTTTACGTGTCTTCTTGGTAAAAGCTTTTGATTATATACTTTACCGCATGTATCTGCTGTATATTTTATTGTTTCCTTTCTTCTCTTGGATGGACCCACTCATGTGTTACAAAGAAGCAATAATAGAAATACTGAACAATTAGTAAGCTATTGTTTCTTGAATCTTGATTGTAATTTCATTTTCTTGATGATGAATTACATTTTGCCCTTTGATTCCAGATATGTTGGACAGAAGTAGTCCTTAAACCTAAACCATGGATTTACATCATAGCTTGGAGGAAGGTTTGTGTATTGACATTTTCTTCCAAAGGTTTGTCTTGTTTTAATAAATCCATGCAATATCAAGATTTTAGTGAATATGATGACTGTTATGAATGTTGGCTGGTCCAGAAAAGTCATCATAGTTGACTTCCCAAGAAAGGTATTTCTTCAAATTGTCTGTCTACTCAACACACCGGACCATCATATTTACATCTTCTGTTTGTTAACTTTTCTTTTTCATAAAGAGATTCACTGACTTAATCACGAGTTCTCATGCACTCATATTTATACTCTTAGCCTTCTATGCCAGATCATCATTTATTGTTGTTTATATAAATTAAAATCACTAAATTGTCTTTAAGTGTTTTAAATCAACTTGGTTCATGTTCTATCAGGTGCCTGTTTCTTGAGGTGTGGATCAATTTTTTTATTATACTTTTATTTGTTTAATATTTTTTAGTAATTTAGTTGTAGTTTCTGACAGTTGATATGCGAAAGCCTTTAGTTTTAGTGCACACATGTTTCATTGCTTCTGTTTATTATAATATTATTGTTACCCTTTAGTGATAAATTTATATATCCTTTAGTTTAAGTGTACCTATGCTTTACTGCTTCTGCTAATACAAAAGTTTATTACAACCTTATGATTATATACTTAATTGCATGTACTTGTGATATACTTGCTTGTTTCTTTTTAGGTATCTTATTCTCATGGATGGATCCACTCATGTTTTTGGTATGCAAATGATCAGACATAAACACTTAACAACAAGTAATTTATTGTTTCAGCATACATTATTTTTTGTCGGGGGGTTATATCTAAGTTTGGATTAGATTTGAGATATGGTACAACAGCAACAACACAACAACAACAACAACAACAACAACAACAACAACATACCCAGTATTTCCTACTAGAAGCAGGGTCTGGGAGGGGTTGGATTAACAGTATGTGTTTGAATGTGCAGGAAGGAAAACGTGGGTCTGCAGCGAGTTTGTGCCAGAATCTTTTAAAAGCAATAACCATCCTTTAGTTTTAGTGCAAACATGCTTTAATGCTTCAGTTTTACAGAATTTACTGTAATCTTGTGATTTTATACTAAATTGCATTTATTTATGATGTATATCTTGTTTACTTTTAGGTATCTTTTCTCTTGGGTGGATCCACTCGTATTTTTGGTATGCAAATGATCAGACAGAAACACTAAACAGCAAGTAAGTTATTGTTTGTGCTTACTTTATTTTTGTTGGGGAGTTTGAATCTAAGTTCATATAAGTTTTGAGATCTGGTAGTAGATAATAATGGATTTAAGATAACAATTTGTGTTTGAATGTGCAGGAAGGAAAACGTGTGTTTGCGCGAATTTGTGCTGGGAACTTCTGGAAGCAATAACCATCCTTTACTTTTAACTGTACGCATGCTTTACTGCTTCTGTTTATACAAAAGTTATTTTGTGACGTTATGATTATATACTTAAGCAGTTAAGCTATGCTATGACCAAATCTACATTTACAATCATATAAAAATAAGAATTTCTCTATAGTTTAGCCATGAATAAATCTACAGCATTGAATACGAATAATCTGTTGCCTATAATACAGCCGTTACTCATGTTTTTGGATACAAAACACCTCTTAACAGAAAGATATATGAAAACTGGACACGTATTAGACAGAAATACTAAACAAGTAAGGTATTGCTTCTACTTGCGTTACTTTTTTTTCTTATTGATGGTTTAAATGCTTGATTCCATTTTTTTAATGATGACCTGCAATTTTGCCCTTCAGGATATATTGGGCAGAAGAGGTCCATATACTTAAACGTTTTGTTACTATGTTTTGTTGCGTGTTACATATAATTTATCAAGTATGGGAAGATCTGATATATTATGTCTATTTGGTCACAGGTTTTAGTGGGGAAAGCGTTTGGAAGGTATCAATGGTTATTTCAGTTCTCTGTTTATTACTTTCGGCTTATTACTTTCGGCATGGTTTTGAATATCACATGTTATTGGTTCCTTCGAAACATGTTCATTGCTGACTTATCAGATAAAATAAATCCATAAAAATAAGATTATATTGATTATCTTGAGTTTTGACTTCCAATGGACCACATATTTGTAATTGACAATAATCTTTCTTTCTTAGTGTGTTGGACTGCTGATTTGAACAAGCTATCACTAGCTAGTTTATTAATTCCATACATTTTCAATAAAAGTAGTTTTTTTTCTCTTATTAAATTATTTGCTGCTTTAATTAACTTCATTTCTTAACTGTTTCAATTAGCCCCTTAATATCTATTCTACTTGTTTATACTTTCATTCTGTGGGAGTACATGGTCCAGCTCACGTTCTTTACATCTATGCATTCTCACCTTTCATTGTAGTGTCTATAACTTCTGTTTTCATTAGCACTATTCTTTTCTAATTAAGGTAGTGTTTTTGTTATCTGTATTAAAGTTAATTGCTGCCCCTAACTTCATTTCTTAACCGTTTTACTAAGCCCCTTAATATCTATTCTACTTGTTCATACTATTCAGTCTATGGAAGTACATGGTCCAGCTCACTTGCTTTACGTCTATGCACTCTCACCTTTCAAGTAGTGTCTATAACTTCTGTTCTTATTAGTATTAATTTTTTTTTCCAATTCAAACATCTATATGACTTCTAGACATTCACTAATTATATGACTTCTAGACATTCACTAATGCTCGTTGAAGGTGATCGGTGAAGATTTTTGGTACAATATGTGGAAAGCACAAAGACATCAGGCAGGCCGGACAACGGTTCAGGTGCGGATCCTGCAGTCTTCTATTTCAGATTTTAACTTCCGATAACCTTCATATTTTGTAAGTAATATTTATTTATATATGAATCATGTTAGTAGAGAGGAAATTTTCTACCAAGAGGCATACAAATGTTATTTCTTGTAAGTATGAGATTTAAATTTTTTCCCTTTAGATAATGACATTTTGTTACAAGGGTTTATTACAAATAATTTTAACAAGTATTAGAAAATCTTATGTATCATGTTTGATGTTTCTATGGTTACAGGTTCTGGTGGTTTTTGGAAGGTATTCCATGATTATATCAGTTTTGAGTTCATTGGTTTTTGCATAGTTTTGAGTCACGTTTTTGGTTCCTTATAACCATCTTCATTGCTTTCATGTCACATAAAGTAAACATGGAAAATAAGATGCTAATGAATTTCATAAATTAATCCATGAAAATAAGATTGTGATGAATATGATGAATGCCATGAATTCTGTCTATTCCAGGAACGTCTTCATTGCTGATTTCCAAGAAGGGTATATTATGCAGCATCTTTCTGTCTCTCTGAAGTGTTTGTCTACTCCAGAGTCCAGACTCCAGACTCCGGACACCAAGGACATCACATTTTCATCTTCAGTTAGTTGACCTTTTTTAAATATTTCTTGACTTAAAATGTAAGTTCTAATGCACCGATAGTTATATAGGGCTAGCATTTTATACCAAGGATCATCACTTATTGTTTTGGCGTGCAATTGTTGATTTAGGCTTTCCTAGACAAAATTTGGTACATGACTAGATTCTCAAGGTTCAGTGTCAGGTATGCCAATTACTAACAGCATAAAGAAGAATCCCAGATACAGCTACTCTCTTGTTTAACACATGCTTAATTGAATACTAATCTTGTGTTTTGCAGCTTTTGTTGTTAGTAGGATGGAAATCATGAACGGGATGAGGTATGGCTGTGTGGCATGCTCTTATTTTTGTGATAACCAATGCTCTAACCTCCATGGATTAATGTCACCTCACTTTACAAGGCTATTCAAAAATCAGCTGAAGGTGCGATAAATATAGTTAATTTGGATGTTTTACTCTTCCTTTCTCTTCATATGTACTGCTGATATAGATATTCATTTGTATTATCTACTACTTTCACAAACAGGTATCACTTGTTCCATATGGTGCATTGGAGTATATGGTGTTATGTTAATTTGGATCGGTAAACAATATTGGAATGCTTAATCTGATCGGTTCACCCTATACTGTAAGTTTGCTTCTTTGATCATAACTATATGAATTTTCATTTCATGTTAAATTGATTTTCAGTTCCTACTTTGAACCTCGTACGTCTCTCTTTAGAAAATATTTGTTAATTCTAATTGTCATAAAGAAGTAGCTGAAAATGATGTTATATGTTGTTGAATATGCAATCAAACACCACGTGCTGGATCTTACCACTGAAGCTATAGGTTTAATTGGTTTGTTGAGCTATCTTCTGGTCTCTCTTCTTGTTGACAATAGCTTAATTATTTGATCTAGAAGATCAGGGATTTGTTTTTGTTTACATGGGATTGCATAATTGCTCGTGGGATTAATTGGGGTCTATTCATTCTTGGCGCCACCTTTTACTAGGTTGTGGCAATTGGCAAAGGTAAATAATATTCTAATTTCATGGTTTTAGATTATATTTTGACTTTCTGAGCTCTGCCGCCATTACATGAAAAAGCCTAAATTTGTTGTGCTGATTTTTCAAAAGGGCCCTACAGTTCCTTTTAGGCTTTCACCAAGGTTGAGCAGCCCCTAATCTTTATGCTATATCTATATAAGTTATAGCTCTTCTATATAAGTTATGGCATCATACTTACATCTTCGGTTAGTTGACTTCTCTTATTTTATTTTAAAAAGTTCCCTGACTTCTTCGTAAGTTTTTATGCGCTAGTTATTGACTTATTGTATACCTTGGGCTTTCTATGCCAAGGACCTTCATTGGTTATTTTTTAAGTGGTATAATCACTAACTCTTTTGAAGTTTCTGGATCAAGTTAGGTTATGTTTCTCAATCAAATGGCCGTTCCTTGAGAGGTAAAATTGTCCATTGGATTTTAAACTTCTATAAAAAAACAGAATAAACCGGATGGAGGTGAAGGAACACTTGAGGTAATGCTGACATCAATTACATCTATGTTTCTTTTTTAATATTGTGACCTAATGATAATAGTCAAAATACTAATAACCTTTTGCTAAGCACACGAAAGTGATTAAAGCATCAAGTTTGGAGATGGCTCCTAAACGTTCTACAAAATTATGGATACCAGACCTTGGTGAAGGATCTACTTGGCTGCTACTTCAATAGAAGGTAATACCTACAAGTATTCAATCTCTTCTTCTTTTTTTTTGGGATAGTTTTGACTCTAAATGATAAAAAGTCAAAATTATAATAAGTTTTTGCTTAGCACACAATAATCACTTTAAATGAACATCTAAACACCCTATGTAAGTTAAAGAGATCACATGTAGTCATTTTATTAATTCTTGTTTTTGTTGTTTATTTAATGCGAGGTAAAATCTCAAAGGCAAGAAAAAGGCATTTTTATGCAACATCTTTTTGGCTCACCAATTTGTTTGTCTACTCCAGTGAGATGTCATGACGCTTATTACATCTTCGGTTAGTTGACTTTTCATTTATCTTTAAATATTCATTGAGTTTATCATAAGTTTTAATGCTCTATTTATTATATATTATTCGTGTTGTATTCTGATGATTTTCAATTGTTGTTTTCTTGAAAACATATTAAAAAATTTCATGTGTTTTCGATTAACTGGATCGAGTTTTTATCAAATGACCATTTCTTGAGTCACAAAATTGTCTATTGGAGCTTAAGCATCCACCAAGGACAAGGATTAGAGACAGTTCTCTTATGGACTCTAGATGGTAACAAACAAACAACTCGGCCTCTACTTCAGTATGAGGTAATGCTTACAAGTACCCTATCTGGATCTCTTTTTTGATAATTTTCACTCTAAATGATAACAAGTAAAAATTTTAGTGAGTTTTTGATAAGTTCACAAAAGTGAGTATTTTGTGAAGTTGCAATAATCATTTTAAATGAACATCTAAACACCCTCTATATGAATTAGCTTAGTGTAGTCTACTTAGAGACATTCCATTAACTCTTTTAGTTTTTTTAGAAATAATGTGAGGTGCTGAAAATTAAAAAAAAAAAGTGTTCCCAGAGGCCACAAAAAAAAGTTGGTGTTTTTCCAGGATGGGTATAACATGCAACTTCAAAACTTCCCTTTGTGTCCAAATTATTTGTATACTCAAGAGATATTGCGATTTTTCTTACATCTTCTGTTAGTTTTAACTTTTTTTTTTATAGATTCATTTACTTCATCTTTAGTTTTTATGCACTAACCATTATATACTATTAGTCTCTAATTATGCCAAGGAACATCGTTTTATTGTATTTCTGAAAAGACAACCACTGAATTGTCTTGAAGTGTTTTTAAGCAACCTGGCTTATGTTTTTATAAGGTAACAGTTTCTTGAGGGGCAAAATGGTCCGTTGGAGCATAAGATTCTATCAAGAAAATGAATTAGAATCGTTCTTGGACTTTTTTAAAAATGTGGGTGCTGAATGGTGATGATCGAACTACCCTTCCTCTACTTCAGTAAGAGGTAGTGCTTTTTCTTTGTTTTTTTGGTAATTTTCTCCTTAAATAATAAAAGTAAAACTCAATATATGTTATTGGTAAGCTCACAAAAGTTGGATCACGGTTATGTTATCCATGTTGGGTCTATCTTTGTGGGTTGTCTATCTTTGTGATACGTTCTCTATGAATGTTTGTTATCGCCGCATTTATGTTTGTTTTTCTAGACCGATGATGGCGGGTATAAACCGACTGAGGCATCGCTCGGATTGTGGGGAGATTGTTGACCCCTGCATTTTGTTTAGAGGAACCTTTGATTATCTGCCTATTAGGTTTGATTGGTTGGCCTATGTTGCATGGTTATGATTAGCTTAAACGCAGGTTATTTACTTTGAATCATGTGCACCTTAGGCGTGGCTGATCTTGAGGATGGCGGGTTGTTACCCGCAATTCTCTGCAGTCATGATGCCCTGATTCAGTCTCTGCTCCTGAGTTATTATTAACCTCGCTTTACATATATTTCATTCACTTATATCACATTCTCACTCACACACACGTATATTAATTATCTTTTAAGTAGGGGTGTTTTTTGGGATTTGTAATCAAGTAGGTCCCTTGGGTTTTTTGATGTAAGAAATCAACCCGAAGACCAAACCAAATAAGTAATATACTAGAAGGGTGCCCGCGCAATGCAGCGGGACGACATTTTACACCCGGAACGTGTTTTTAATATTTATTTATTCTTGTAGTATTTTTACAAATTCTATTATTTTTTAAACTAAAGTATAAAACACCAAATAAAAAGGTTTTGCATAACTACTTGCATATTTACGCATTAACTTATTGTAATGCGGACCAGTTTAGCAAAAAGTTTACAATAAAACGTTTAAAAAAACAGGTTACAATTGTAGTTTAAAAAGTTTTTAAACGTGATAGATTAAAAGATATATCTGAAATTTTAAACAAGTTAAGTTTTTTTATGGGTGGATAATATAAAATTTTATGTAATTGTTAGTAAGTGTAAGGTTATTATGTAAATAATTATAAGGGGTAATATATAAATAATATTATAAATATTATTTTACCCTCAAAAGTGATTGTGTATTATGTATTGAATAAAATAATTGTTTTTAATTTTATAGTATTTTAAAATATCACTCTCATATGTTTTTTATATATATATATAGTAGATTACTAAATGGTTGTATCTTTCACTTTTAAATTTAGTATATGTGTACAGTTAGTATAAATATTTAAAGTTGTTTTTTTATTAAATATTACCTCATAATTTAAACTTCATTTAGTATAAAGAAAATAACTTTACTTATTAGTAATTCAAATTTGTTAAAATTTTACGGCAGCGGTTAGTATAAATGTTTAAAAATGTTTTTTTTATTCACTATTACCTAATGATTTAAACTTTATTTAACGGAAATAAAATAACTTCACTTATTACTAATTCAAATTTATTAAAATTTTTCGCAAGTGTTAATATTAAGGTTTAAAGTTGATTTTTATTCACTTTACCTCATAATTTACATTTCATTTAATAATTTGTTACTAAATCCCTAAATGGATGTGGTTAAATAATTGGTTCTTAAATTCCTAAACTAATGCAAATTTAAAATATCAAATAGTTTAAATTTGTTAAACTTTTATGTAAGTGTTAGTAAGTATAGAGTTATTATGTAACTAATTGTAAGGGGTAATCCGTACATAATAATATAATTACTATTTTACCCTTAAAAATGGTTGTACCTTAAGCATTGAGTAAAGTATGTTCTTAATTTTAGGGTATCTTAAAATACTCCTCTTAAATACTTTATATATAGTATAGATAATCGGTTTTCGGGTTGGGTTAACTGGTAACCGAGTTTATATTAAACCATTAAGCTTTAAATTATTGTTATCTCGAATGTTTGCGTAAGTAGTATGCATGTTATCAAAATGTATATGAGATATGGCATATGTTATCAATACAAAATTTTGTTTATCATCTTGATCCGAATGTTTATGCATATTTAAGTTCACTTAATTGTGTATATTCAAATCTTCAATTGCATCATATTTTATAATATCAAAGTTCATAGTATAAAATTGAACCATGACAATGAAATATAAATTAAGAAAATATCATAGAATAGTAATCAAGTTTTAAATTTTGCTAATTTGGTCACTCCTGTATATTTTTCTTAAATTGGGCTACTAAACTATCAAAATCGAGTTATTATTGAATTTTCTTATATTAAGAAAGTAATGGAGAAAATGTGGGGTTGGAATTTTATATATGAAATTCAACTAAAAAATATAAAAAAAAGTTAATTATATTAAAAAATAAAAAAGTATTTAAAATTCCCGTCACCGTTCCAAATCAGCATCAAAACGAAGAAAAAAATATTTTCAAATTGTAACAAATAGGAAAACATGCTAAAAAACATGTTAAAACTTATAATTAAAATAAAATATAAAAGCTGAGTGAACTAATTAGAACACTTTTTAAACTTGAATAACATGATTGGAATACTTTTAAAAGTTTGTTATTATTTTACAAAGTTATTTCAATATAAATTTTATAAATTCATGATTTTAAAATTTAGAAAATGCTAGCATAACACACATATATAAAAAAGCTTGGAAAGTTTTAGAAACTAAGATTTGGGTTAGTCGGGATGACTGATTCTCACAAAAACAACTCCTATATCAAACTATTTATAACTACCAGGTTCGGTTGAATGTAATAATTGAGTTGGGTTTCTTGGGTTAGTCCTTAATTTAGTTTGGGTTGATTTAGTTCGGGTTTGGTATTCGAGTTCGGGTAAAAAACGCCCCTATCTTTAAGTATCACTGACAAATATATACAAATAAATTAATTAAACTGAAACATATAAATATTCTTTAAAGTTAGATGCTATGTTTATTTAACGAAAGTAAAGACAAATGATACTCATAACTTATAACAACATTGTTATGAATATATTTTTAAGAGTGATGTAGTGACATTTATTTTTTTATTAGAGATTTTATGAGACATGAAGTGGTTCTTTTGCTGGTTAAAAATTATAGTTGTTCCCTGATTTAGAATCACTGGGTGGGAAATGATGAGATGATTATCAATTTGGTGAAAACGGCAAAATTAGGGGTTGAAAACGAGGGTTGATTACGGAGTGGGAGATAAAGCTAGAATAAAATATGACAATTCAAGAGTGCAATCAATGAAATTAGGTAGGGGAAAATGAAAACGCAGGACCCCTTCCCCGAACGGATTAAACCTAGTAAAATTAGTGAAATCAAAATAAAAAATCGGTAATTAGATAACCCACTTCGAATCAAAGTATGTCATTTAACGATGCCATGTAAATCACTATAAACATAAGAAGTGCAGGAATAACCTAATAACGGAAGTTTCAAAGCAATCTAATACCAGATAAAGATCTATCCACCTTCCACCTAGTCTCGAAATAATTTACTTTTAAGTGGAGTTAATAGATGAAGATTCATTTAAAAAACACTACCAAAATGGTTTCGTGGTGTAGTTGGTTATCACGTCAGTCTAACACACTGAAGGTCTCCGGTTCGAACCCGGGCGAAGCCATTAATATTATTTTTATCCGTTTCAGTTTCCCCCTTTACTTTTATCTTTTTCTTCCTCACACCCTCAGTCCCCCATTGCTGAATTCACCACACACACTCACACACACTCATACACACACACATACATCAATATCAATTATCATCATGCCAACACTTCCCCCAATTCAAATCTCACAACACTGAATCAAAGATCAAGTGATCAACCACTGAAACCATGAACAATCAGTTGGACTTGGAAGCACTGTTGCGAAAATCATGGTACCGATTACGGTTATCGGTTCGTTCGCCTTCTAGGGTTCCGACTTGGGACGCCGTCGTGCTCACGGCGGCAAGCCCTGAGCAAGCGGCACTCTATCAATGGCAGCTCAAACGAGCTGTACGGATGGGTCGGATCTCGGACTCTACCGTTACTCTTGCGGTGCCCGATCCAGATGGACAACGGATCGGATCCGGTGCAGCAACTCTCAATGCTATTCTCGCTTTAGCTAATCATTACAAGAATTCTAAGGTATTAGTTCGTTTTCAGTTAGAAATGATCAAATGATTGTAGATCTGTTGCGGTTAGTAACTTAGTATGTGATGATTGAATGATTGATGAACTTATGGCATATGCAATTGGCGGTTTTGGTGATTTGTGTTTGACTAATGGACTCTTAGATGTTTCATGTTTATACTACTGTGCATAGTTTTAAGTTTTAACCGGTTTTTTCCAATTGCTGTTTGTAGGTATATAGGTGCATGTTATGGACATTATGCATTTTTAATAATGGCTCAGTTTTGACTTTTCTAGTAAGATTGATTTCACTGATAGTCAGTACATATTTTTGCTAAAGGAACTCTTGAATTGTTTAACTGGTAGCGTAACTCTAGTACTATTGTAGATCTAAATGCAATTTGGTTATTGGAAGATCAAAGGTTGATAATAAGCCTAAGCCGATTTTGGCTTATGTTAGGTGATCAACTGTTTAATGTTTGTGTGGTTGATACGACTAAATGCTGAATTAAACAAACAAACAAACATACCCAGTGTCTCCCGCTGAAGAGCAGGGTCTGGGAGGGGTATATGGTGGCAAGTCTTTCCTCTATCTAGAAAGATAGAGAGACTAAATGCTGAATTATGTTTTGAAATTATCTTATGTGTCTGCGAATTCTGTTCATTTTCTGTCATGTTTTTAAGTGCCTTTGTGTAAGGTGCTTGCACATTTCTTCGTCTTCCTTCTGTAGTTTTGTCAATCGCATTCCTGAAGTTTGAATCTTGCTACTGCATTGCAGCTGGCTTTAATGGGATAACGTTTATGCTCGGCAGGTAGCAAACGGTTGGGATGATGGATCTTATATGCCCCACGAAATCTCTGAAAATGAAGTTTCTACCTCAATGATTAACTTCTTAAGGAAAAAACATATATTACTGCTTCATGCAGGTGGTGATTCTAAGAGGGTCCCGTGGGCTAATCCCATGGGAAAAGTCTTCTTGCCACTTCCATATCTGGCAGCTGATGACCCTGATGGACCAGTACCCTTGCTATTTGACCATATACTTGCAATAGCTTCCTGTGCCAGACAAGCTTATAAAAATGAAGGTTATTTTCCTGTTTATATCAAACATTATATTTAAGAATAAATCATTGAAGCATTAGTCCACTTTCTGCTTGTGTGCCACCGAATGAAGGTTATGTTCCTGGTTTGCCACTGAATCCAAAGAGGGAAAAAACAAGTTTTTATGTAGTTAAGAAAATTTCAAATAGATAAACTGCTTTTCTTTGAAATTACATGGTACACGTGCAAAGAAATAAAAAAATCATAGCTTATATGGTTCATAAGGTCAAAGATCAGGCTGTTCATTGATTATGGCACATAAATACTGTAAGAAAGCTTGTATCAATACTTCAATTGCATTAATTTAATCTATGGCTCTTTGTCATGTTTTTTGCCCTTTCATTTGATCGTGAAAAATGATTGTTTAACTTGGTAACTAATTAAATGCAGGTGGGCTGTTCATCATGACTGGTGACGTGCTTCCATGTTTTGATGCATCTGCTATGGTTCTTCCGGAAGATACATCATGCATCATCACTGTTCCCGTCACTCTTGATATTGCTTCCAATCATGGTGTTATTGTGGCATCAAGAAATGGGAATTCAGATGAAATTTTTTCTGTTAATGCTGTTGCAAATCTTCTTCAAAAACCAAGTGTACAGGAGCTTAATAAGCACCAGGCAATACTTGATGACGGTAGGACATTGCTTGATACTGGTATCATAGCAGTTAGAGGTAAAGCTTGGGAAGATCTTGTTACACTTTCTTGTTTGAGCCAACCGTTGATCTCACAACTTTTGAATACTAGAAAAGAGGCAAGATTTTAACTCCTTCATTTCCATTTTTTTTTAAATTTTATTTTATATCATGCTAGTGTCATAAAAGAGCTACTTTCTCAAACTTTTATTTTATTACAATTGGACTTGTTATGGTCAAAGTAGTCATCAACAATGGCAAAATGTTCTATTTGCTCATTCTTGAATAAAATGACCATAGTATCCCTAAAGTGTTCCATTCGCTTTTCCAGATGAGTTTGTATGAAGATCTTGTAGCAGCTTGGGTACCAGCAAAGCATGAATGGTTAAAATCAAGACCTTTGGGTGAAGAACTTGTGAGAAGATTGGGGAGACAAACCATGTATAGCTACTGTGCTTGTACGTGAATTTAATCGTATTCCACAAAACTTTTAATATTATCACCATCGTGAATATATTTCAACAATCATGTGATCTAATGAGGAATTTCATAAAATAAAAAATGCAGATGATCTGTTGTTCTTGCACTTTGGGACTTCAAATGAAGTTTTAGATCACTTAAGTGGGACCGGTTCAAGACTTGTAGGCCGAAGGCATCTCTGCTCCATTCCTGCAACAACAATGTCTGATATTGCATCATCTGCTATTATAATTTCTAGCAAAATTTCACCTGATGTATCAATTGGTGATGATTCTCTTGTATATGATTCATCAATTTCAAGTGGAATACAAATTGGCTCCCTATCTGTAGTAGTTGGTGTTAATCTACCTGAAACAGAGGATAAGTTTCTTCTTCCTGATCGACATTGTCTTTGGGAGGTACCTTTAATAGGCTGCACTGAAAGGGTGATTGTGTATTGCGGTCTTCATGATAATCCCAAAATTCCTGTTGCAGAAAATGGTACTTTTTGTGGAAAACCATGGAAGAAGGTTCTCCAAGATGTGGGAATTCATGAAAACAATTTATGGAGTTCTCAAGAAAAGTGTTTATGGAATGCGAAACTCTTCCCTGTTCTTCCATATGCTGATATGCTTAGTCTTGCAAACTGGCTTATGGGGTTAGAAAATGACGAGAAAAATGAAGGATTTTATAATTTATGGAAAATGTGTAAGCGGGTCAGTTTAGAGGAGCTGCATAGATCAATTGACTTTCCAAAAATGTGTTTGATTTCTAGTAATCATCAAGCAAATCTTGCAGCTCAAATTGCTAGAGCATGTCTTAATTTTGGCTTGCTTGGGAGGAATATATCTCAGTTGTGTCAAGAGATTTTGCAAATGGAAGACTCAGGAAACAAAATATGTACAAATTTTCTAGAATTATGTCCAAATTTACAGACAAAAAATTCCAAAGTTGTCCCTAAAAGCCGAGCTTATCAGGTGCAGGTTGATCTTCTCCATGCTTGCAATGATCATGAAAAAGCAATTGAAGTTGACCACCAAGTATGGGATGCTGTTGCTGATGAAACTGCTTCTGCAGTAAGATATGGCTTTAAAGGTCAGCACAATTCTATATTGACCTTTTAAGGTTAAACCTAATCCTTGGTAGCATGATTATTGACAAGTTTTTAATTGTTTTATATGTTATCCTGCCTTTGTTTCACAGAGCATCTCTTTCAATCCGCCAATCAGACAGCTTCTAATGGGAGCATTAATGTACATGGTCATGAAGTACAAATCCAAACTTTTGTTCACAAAAAAGTCAAAGTTGAGTTACCTGTTCGAGTTGACTTTGTTGGTGGTTGGAGTGATACTCCACCATGGAGCTTAGAACGTGCTGGATGTGTTCTAAATATGGCAATAACTTTGGACAATTCTCTTCCTATTGGAACAATTATAGAAACCTCACAAACGCCTGGATTATTAATTACTGATGATGCTTCAAATGAGTTATATATAGAAAGTATTTCCTCTATTATGGCCCCATTTGACAGCAATGACCCCTTTCGCCTAGTCAAGTCTGCTTTACTTGTTACGGGTGTTGTTCATGATAAGATCCTGATATCCACGGGTTTATGGGTCAAAACATGGGCCCATATACCTCGTGGAAGTGGGTTGGGGACTTCTAGCATTTTATCTGCAGCTGTTGTGAAAGGGCTTCTTCGTCTTTTTGATGGAGATGAAAGTAATGAAAATGTTGCTAGACTTGTGTTGGTACTAGAACAGATAATGGGCACTGGTGGCGGCTGGCAGGATCAAATTGGCGGTTTATATCCTGGTATAAAGTTTACCACCAGTTTTCCAGGAATACCCTTGCGTCTTCAAGTCATTCCGCTTTCAGCTTCTCCTAGATTAGTTACAGAGTTGCAGGAACGGCTGCTCGTTGTTTTTACTGGTCAGGTAAAGTGTCCTTTGATTTTTCACTTTTATTGATTTTAGACTTGCGTTACACACACGACACACACCCCACGAATGCACTGCATACCCATGAGTTCTTAGAGCCCTGAATCGTGAAATTGATGTGATTCACATATTGCATATTGTGCAAAACCACCATGCAGGTTCGTCTTGCACACCAAGTACTCCAAAAAGTTGTAACTCGATATCTCCAAAGGGATAATCTCCTTATATCAAGCATCAAACGCCTTGCTGAGCTGGCAAAAACCGGGAGGGAAGCTTTAATGAACTGCCATATAGACAAACTAGGAGACATAATGATGGAGACTTGGAGGCTGCACCAAGAACTAGATCCCCATTGCAGCAACCAGTTTGTCGATAGCCTTTTTGCGTTCGCTGACCATTATTGTTGTGGGTACAAGCTTGTTGGTGCTGGGGGTGGAGGTTTTGCATTACTTCTTGCTAAAAACGTCGAAAACGCCCTCCAATTGAAACGTGCACTTGAAGAAAGCCGCGGGTTCGATGTGAAGGTTTATAATTGGAAGGTTTGTTTAGATAACTAGAGAAGGTGGTCTTTCGGTTCATGCAAGTAACATAAGATGTTCGAAGTGTGGAACATTTGTAGCCTTGAGTATAATGTTGTAAAAATGTGATGATTTTACAGCAGTAGTGAAATCATTCGGTTTGTAATATTTAAAGAAATTATGACTATAGATGCAACTTTAGAGATTTGGGAATTCATGAAAACGATCTATATTTGAATCTTGAATTGAGTTATGACTATACTCTATAGATGCAACTTATTATTTGGGTTAAATATAATTGCCAATGCTAGGGCTGTCCAAACCGCTCGACGCTCAACGCTCGCTCGACGTTCGTTCGGAATTTGCTCGAAAAATGCTCGTTCGAATTTTTGCTCGGTTGTAAACGAGCCGATCGGCTCGGATCGGTATGTAAACGAGCCAAGCACGAGCAAAGGTCCGCTCGGTTCGGTTCGGATCGAATTAATATGTATATATAGTTTATACGTGTGCTCTAGTAGATTTGACCCGTTATATACAAATATATAATTATATTTAGCATAGAGTGAGTTAATTACACAAATAGTCCCTGTGGTTTACCTAAAGTAACAAGTTTAGGTACTAACTTTTTTGAGTAACGACTTTGAGTATCGTGGTTACTATTTTGTAACACATGTGGGTACTAAGCGCAACGTCCGTTTATTTTTAACGGATTACCCCATCACGTGTGAAAAACGTGTATAGAGTTAATTACACAAATAGTCCCTGTGGTTTACCTAAAGTAATAAGTTTGGGTACTAACTTTTTTAAGTAACAACTTTGAGTATTGTGGTTACTATTTTGTAACACCTGTGGGTACTAAGCGTAATGGTCGTGTGTTTTTAACGGATTACCCCATCACGTGCCAAAAACGTGAGGGTAATTTAGTCAAATCAAATAGTAACGTATACTTTACCAATTTAAACCCTTGCTTCATCATCGTCTTCATTTCTTCTTCATCATCTTCATCATCTTCATTTCTTCTTCAACGACTTCAAAAATTGAAGCCCTAATTGTTTCAAGTAACCATGGTTATGTGCAAAATGTGATAGAGCAGCCATAATAAAAAACTCTTGGACTAACAACAACCCTGGACGACGCTTCTACTCTTGCCCACAACTGGTAATTTCTTCTAAACCATCTGCAACTTCTGAATCCGTCATTACATCTTCATCTGCTTCGTGTTTATTTGCAGCGATGTAAAAGATGTAATGACGGATTCAGAAGTTGCAGATGGTTTAGAAGAAATTACCAGTTGTGGGCAAGAGTAGAAGCGTCGTCCAGGGTTGTTAGTCCAAAAGTTTTTTATTATGGCTGCTCTATCACATTTGCACATAACCATGGTTACTTGAAACAATTAGGGCTTCAATTTTGAAGTCGTTGAAGAAGAAATGAAGATGATGAATAAGAAATGAAGACGATGATGAAGCAAGGGTTTAAATTGGTAAAGTATACATTACTATTTGATTTGACTAAATTACCCTCATGTTTTTGGCACGTGATGGGGTAATCCGTTAAAAACACACGACCGTTACGCTTAGTACCCACAGGTGTTACAAAATGGTAACCACAATACTCAAAGTTGTTACTAAAAAAAGTTAGTACCCAAACTTGTTACTTTAGGTAAACCACAGGGACTATTTTTGTAATTAACTCTATACCTTTCTATTTGGTTTGACTAAATTACCCTCACGTTTTTCACACGTGATGGGGTAATCCGTTAAAAACAAACGGACGTTGCGCTTAGTACCCACATGTGTTACAAAATAGTAACCACGATACTCAAAGTTGTTACTCAAAAAAGTTAGTACCCAAACTTGTTACTTTAGGTAAACCACAGGGACTATTTGTGTAATTAACTCTTTAGCATATTTGATCAATCAATTTAATAAAAAATTCTACACTTAATATAAAAGTAAAATCCTAAGCCGTTAAAAGATATTTTTTCGATCATCTCACTCTCACAGTCACCGTTATCTTCAATATGCTTTCCGCCTTATCGGCTACAAACTTAACTAGCTTCATCGTCAGCCACAGCGTGTTATCATCCATGAAAGTATTATGTAATGTAATGTGACTGGTTTTTAAGTTATTAAACTTTATTCGCTGCAGTATAAATTGTATGACACACAAGATAGTTGAGTTGTATAAATTGTTTGCTGCTCGTTTGCGCTCGCTCGACGTTCGCTCGAAAATTTAACGCTCGAAAAATGCTTTTTTGATTTTCCGCTCGATTATAAACGAGCCGATCGGCTCGGTTCGGTTTGAAAACGAGCCAAGCACGAGCAAAGGTCCGCTCGGTTCGCTCGGCTCGTGAACATCCCTAGCCAATGCGCACCTGTTGGGCCATTAAGTAGTTGGGCTGGTGTTCGCATAAAATTGTTAAAAAGGGGAAGTAAAGAAATTAAATCGCTATGGCCTGTGGGCTATGGCCCTGTGCCCTATTGGCCTGTTGCCCTGTTCTCATTATCTTAATCTCGTATTGCCTTAAATGAATTAAAATAAATAAGTTATTTGCTATTATTTTTCTTAATTAATTAAATATATAATATTTGCACAAATATACTGTTTAGCTATATTAGGTATAGAAAATAGAAAATAATTATTATAATTGATTTTTGAACTTTCATCTATGATTCAAAATCTACTAAATTTAGAACCAGTTAATTGTATTTTCATTGTGTGTCCAAAAGAGGAAAGTCTATCGAATATGATAATCTAAATAGTTTAAGGGTACGTTATAATATTTAGGTTGAAATAATATAACTAAGTCCTACTAAATATATTTAACTATTATTGAGAAATCCAGCCAATCAACTAGGACACTATCTAGATAAGATAGCAACTTTAATAAGGTCTTGGAAATGCTTTGTTTAAATTGTAGAAATTCATTGTTAATAAGAGAAGAAAGTTTAGTCATTGACAAAGGTTTGGGTTTAACTAAATATTTAACTAAATATTGATAATTGAAAAAGGTTCAAATACAAAGTGTATTTTTGCTACAAAGTATGAGAAGACACAATGAGTCAAAAAAGACACGAAAAAATTATATCTCAGAATCTAAATCGAATTTCAAAAAAGTAATTCAAAGCTTTTGTTCCCCTAGTCGTCCTCACTAAGAAAAAAAATAAACGAAAAATTAAAAAAAATAAAAAATTAACGTTTTTTTATTGTGTCATTTATGAAAGACACAATGACTTCATTGTGTTATTATGAAAGACACAATGACGTCATTATGTCAATATAAAAGACACAATGACGTCATTGTGTCATATAAAGACAATGAATTTTTTATTATTATTATTTTATTTTTTTTCTGAAAGAAGACAACGAGAGGAACAGAGGCTCCGAAGTACTTTTTTAAAATTCGATTTAGATTGTGAGATATTAATTTTTTTGTGACTTTTTTAGCCTCATTGTGTCTTCTTACACTTTGTAGCAAAAATACACTTTGTAGAATAACCTCACCCTTAATAATTAATCTTTTTGTAAATATCACAGTTTCTTTTAATTAAACCTAGGCACGATTAAACCATAATTTAAGAACAAAACAATTTATTGGGATTTGCTGCCCGGTCTGTGTTCGCAAGAGGCAACCGGCTCACTCTTTAAAACCAAACCCAAAGGTATGGTTCGAACTATAATCTCTGCCCCACAGTTACGTTAAGCTAGAATCCTGATTGACATTTCTAAATATCATCGCGAAGTGACAACCGATGTATTTACCCGACTATTATATTATATTATATACTATCATTTAAAAACAAAACGGAATGAACAGTGATTTTTTAGATTTGGGCCGTTCTATTGTAATCCACGGTTGTGGGTTAATGGTAGTTTGGAGCTGGAGTCATTGCGACACCTGTAAGGTTGGTAGTGATGGTGGGATACGTATTGGTTATGCTCTTCACCTAAAGAGATGAGAGAGAGGGGGAATTAATCAGTCGGGATTAAAGAGTAGACTAAACTGGTCGAAGTAGAAGTGGTGAAATTCCATATTTACCGTCCCACGGTGACAGGAGCGGCCTCTAAAACAGGGCGGAAATCGACTCTGAAGATGGAGATGGTTATGATCTTAGGCTTAAGATGACTTAAGGTAAGGTATACACTGGGGATGTGATCATAATCGATAAGGCTTCTGTGAAGATAACCAAACTTGGGAGATCGTTTTCATGGTCTAGGGATAATGATGCAATGGGGCCACAAATTAAACAAAGTTTATTTAATGTCCTGATGGTGAGTTGCAGAAGAGGAATGAGGTGGTGCATTGCTTTGCACTTCAAGAAATCAATGTTATCAATTTTAAGTACAAATAACGACTAGATTGGTGTTCATATACTAATTATTATGACTACAACTAACTTGGTTAAGCAAGCCTTACATGTAGCAGAATTGATGCCAAAAGTTAACTGCACTATTAATCACCACTTGGTAAGAAAGTCATATGTGTTTGCATTGGCCTTTAAAAGGTTATTATCGTCAAATTCTAATTATTGGTTGTTGGTCGGTTATACAAAATGAAATGGAACTCTTGAACAATGCCAAGCAACAGTCTCTTTTTGGATCTTTGGTCGCATTGCTTATGAGTATAAATTTATCATTTAGCTTAATTCAAACTTAGAGCTGGAAAATAATAGTTAGGAAAAAAATATAAATATTTGGGGTACAAATATCTTAACACTCGGTGGTCTTTTATAACAAAGATGTTAAAATGAGGCAACAATATAAAAATTATAATTTGATGAATAATAGTTAGAGAAGTGGCTAAATTATAGTTGTATGATCATTAGGGGTGTGAAAAAATCTGTATATGAAATCGAATGTGTACTATCCAATCGGATATTCAAATTTCTGCACCTCTAATGATTATGCTTTACAAATACAGTATTGAATTTTCGATACTTGCTAAAAATTAAATTTTCTATACTTGCTAAATAAAATTATGTAGTTGTCTGTTTATCCATACCATATTATAACATCATTATAAAACGATATTGATTTTATCGAAGTGTAACACTATTTGGGTATTTGGATGGTAATGATTTCTGCTAGATCAAAGGCGCAACGCGCCGATCGGTAATCCTCCAACAGAAACGAAACCTATTTCTCAAATAATCAATATTGGGGTTGGCATTAACTATAGGCAAAGCATATAGCTTTCTTGGATACCCAAAAAAGAATAAAAGTTTATCAATTTGGAATGGATTATTGGGTTAAGAATATAGAGGTGTAAATAATCTTCAAAAATCAAGATTGAGAATCTTGAACCTCAAAACACTTCTGCAAAGTCACTTGTAAATCGTTCATCAATACTTGTATGTAAAATATATTTCGAAGTATGGGCTCCATAATAATCGGGATCGTCATCATTGTTCTTTTTAATTCATAAAACCCACCTGCTACTCTCAACTCTGATCATGGTTATCAAACCCTAATTATAAAACTCAAGCTTCTGGTAATGGTGGTTGATCAGTGTTCTTGCCCACCAATCAGATTTTCCCAACTGTTCGTGTGATAATACACGCGGAATACGGTGAAATCTGCTACCCTTTTCTGCAATTTTTGTGGGTTTTATCAAGATCATAATGTGGTTGATTAAAATAGTTTAATTTGTGCAAACTTTTGATTACAGATTGCAGAAGAAAGAAGACGAAGAGATATGGGGTTTCTTTCGAACAGAGTTGAAAGAACTGAGATTAAAGCAGGCGATCATATCTACACTTATAGAGCTGTATTTGCTTACTCTCACCATGGTATCAAATCGATCTTTCCTATTCTCTTTGTGTTTGTAGGTCAATTTCATGTTGTTGATCGATGCGATGATTGAAGAACAGTTTAATTTCTCATCTATTGGGAATGTAGGTTTTCCTAATTGGTATTACGCTTAATGAGTCGAATTGAATTTCAATTTGGTACTGAGGTTGCAGAACATGTTTTAACCCTAATCGGAAGTAAGAACCCTAATAATGAAATCCCCAAATCAGTTGAGTGTTGCATTTTAATGAGTTTTGATATCCTGCAATTGCTAAGTTCCCCGTGTTATGCTAGTTGTTTGTATATATTGTGTATACATGCACATGACTATAACCAATAATTCAATAAGCCTTATGATTTATGAATCTACTTTTGATGTAGTAGATGTATGGTCCTATATGCAGGGATCTATGTTGGAGGTAATAAAGTGGTTCATTTTACACATTTTAAACCTGATGACGAGACGAATTGGGGCGCCAACGGCCCTTCCGGTTCTTATGATGAAATGACTAAAATAATCTCTGGTTGTTCGACGTATCCAGACTGTGGTTTTAGACAACCTAAAAGTGGAGTTGTTCTATCCTGCTTGGATTGTTTTCTACGAAATGGGGCTCTCTATAGTTTTGAATACGGTGTAAACCCAACTGTTTTTCTTGCAAAAGTACGAGGTGGCACTTGCACCACTGCCACGTCAGATAACCCTGACACAGTCATCCACCGAGCCATGTATTTGCTTCAAAGTGGATTTGGGAACTATGATGTGTTTCAGAACAACTGTGAGGACTTTGCTTTGTACTGCAAAACTGGAATACTGACGGTTGATAAGTTGGGAATTGGAAGAAGTGGACAAGCTTCTTCTCTGATTGGTGCACCGCTTGCGGCTCTTCTGTCATCACCTTTGAAGTTGTTGATCCCGAGCCCTGTGGGTGTTGCTACAATGACAGCTGGAATGTATTGCATGAGCAGATATGCTACTGATATTGGAGTTAGAACTGATGTTGTCAAAGTAGCTGTGGAGGATTTGGCAGTGAATCTTGCTTGGATGGATGGTTTACAAGAAGCATTTCAAGAAAACAAAGCTTCAAGCTCGAACAATAATCAGGATTCAGGTAATTAATCTTGATTAGCCGAACATTACTACATTTGCTCCACGAATTTCTAAGGAGTTTATTTGTTAATGTTTCTTTGCTGATACTGAGAACTTGTGTGTGGTGAAATATGATCATTCAAGATGAATTTCTCTAGATAAGTCTTATTTCTGTTAAAAAAAACAGTACATATTTTAATGTTTTCACCCAAAAAAGCATAAGTGTGCGTCTCTCCTTAGACCCTTTGATGGCTTGTAATGATGACTTGATCTTGATCAAACTTTGAACGTTTGTTTTCTTTCTTTTTCTCACAATTAACAACTTCAAATTCTGCTTGTGCTGCCATGTCTTCTACTTCAACAACAATGCTTTTGACCCGCTCTGTAATTTCTATCAACAATGTTGCCATTGTGGCTATAGGGAAAATCGCTACTATTGGCACTGTTTTTGTTTCTTGTGATGTTGCATCTTCATCTGCCTCATGTTCAGTCAGTAAAAGTGCTTGCTTTGATAGATCTTTGAATGCATTTTGGAAACTTTGAACTGCAAAGTTCATCTCTTGTACATAAAACTGTGTTTTAGTTGATTTCGTCATGGTTTTAGTTGCCATAGCTAATTCTTTTAAGACATTTGATGAGCTTGAGCTTAGTGTCATGCATACTTCTTTCATGTGCTTCTTTAGCAACTCGGGTGCCTGTAGAATGTAAGTAAAATCACACATCTATAGTGAAACAGGAAAGAAATTATTAGGAATTTTGTTTACCTGAGCTTCAGAATTGATGAAGCCACTTAGAGTTTCAATGCAATAAGCACAACTGCGCATTGACGCTCCGACTTTGAGGTATTGTGTCCATGGATGTCTAAACTTGAAACGCCCATGAGCAGGTTCCCATCTAGCCATATTCGCCTGCGGAGGTTAATAATAAATAAAAAAGTTAAAATTAGATGCTTATCTACTTTAGATGTTAATCACTGTGGTAATATTAGTGATGTTGATCATTATGGATATAGGTAATAGGCATACCATAGCTTCTTCACTGGCCTTTGAATTAAGCACAAATTTGTAACCCTCATGTTTTCTACTGTGATTTTCCTCATTGTCTTTGAAATAGTCTGTTACACAACCTGCAAGTCATAATATGAATAAAACTTAACTTCACATGCCACAACAACAGGTGCATATATGAGTTGTACACTCCACAGATGTACAACACACTAATGCACCAGCAAAAGATGCCAAAGTATGAGTTTGAGCTTATTCTTTCATACCATCCAATGAATCTGCAAGTCTTTCTAGGTTTTTATGTATGATGTCATGAAGCTCTTTGCCAGCCCAAACAGGATAGAAAAGCATGCTTGTAATAATGCAAATGGAGGTTCCAATTGCAATGGTGGACACTCTGTTTCTAGCTAGTTCCAACAGTTTCTCCACTCGGTAACCCGACACTGACACAAAACTAAATGTGAGGATGAATATCATGACCCCGTAATCAAATCGAGCTTTCACAGATGGTATGAATCTTGAGAAAGTAGCCACTGCAGCTGCATAAACTCCATATAGTTTATTCATTAGTTTCTACATCATTAGTGTACACCTTTTGTCTCGGGTCGGACAAAGAAACAAACAAGAGCCAAACCCATGACCTCAAACTCACCTAGAACGGCTACAAAAGCTTGAAGAATCACAGGTTCAAGTTCTTCTCCACATTGGTTAGCGATCCATTGCACACCGACGCCTATAGAGCCTGCTAGAAAAGTGGCGCTAACTCGATTAAAGGATTTAGCAATAGTTGCACCTGCACATTAATCAAAAGAATTCATTTTAAACCCAAAGTATTAATCAAGAATTGTAATATGATGAAAAACCCAAATGTATCATGTATGCTATACATACCAACAGAATACTCGAAAGCCACAACAACTGTCATGACCGCCCACATGGCATTCCCACCGACACCATCGTAGAGTGGTCTCATGTAATAGAAAAGTGACACCAAAGACAGAGCCATGCCTACTTTCACACCATGAGTCACTTTTCTTGGATCACTTGTTGCAATACTCCAAGCCTTCTCCAAAAACCTTGCAATGTGCATCATCCTTTTCAATATTTTCCCTTGTAGTTGTATATAACCTCGCTTACATACCCCGGGTTTGATGACTAAAGTCTCGCCGGGTACATTTACTTTCCATTCTAACCCATTAGACGCCATTTCGTGACCTGTTTGCAATGTCTGGCACGAGGGAAACTAAGACGATAGTTTGGATGCGAATGGCTCCTTTTTCATGTAAGATTGTAGACTATTTCGAGAGTAAGGGCCAATTTTACTTGGAAGATGTACAAGGTTCAAACCATGGAAGATTGGTGCCATATGTGTGTATGCATATATACACATCAATTTTAGGTATCTTAAAATGGGTAAACAAATACTTTATTTTCTTATATTGAATTTGTGTTATTTGCCAATTAAGAAAATCCATGTTGATGTCACTTAGTTTAACGCAAACTGCATTAAATTTTACGTATATTGTTATTGTATCGTATGTATTTACGTTAAAATGTTTAATGTGTCATATCAAACTTTTCGTTTCTTACCATTGTCTCAATATATCCAATGGCCTCTTCATCCGGTAGTTTTTATAGACGTAATGACGATACATCACTGGTTTACAAGAAAAAAAAACACACACCCAGTAAAATTCCACGTATAATAACACATCATCAGTTTACAATTTATAATGAGTATATAGATACAATGACAAATATTCAACGTTTTATATTGAAACAGTGGCGGAGCTTGAACACGGGAGTAGGGGGGCGGGGTCGAAATTAAATTTTTTTAGGGGGGGCGAACTCGAGTTTTATATAAAAATTTACACTACCGAGCCAAAAATTTACACTACCAGATTAAAGTTTAACACTACCAGATTAAAGTTTAACACTACCGACGAAAAAAAGAGGGGGGCGGCGGCCCCCCGGTCCCAACTATGCTTCGCCACTGTATTGAAAGGCATCTACACATTAAAAGTTGCTGTCTAACAACATTTTTTTTTTACCATAAAACTGTAATTATTAGTTTTATTATTATTTTGACTAAAAAATATCTACTATTCAGTTTTAGGTAAATGGAATATTAGCAGATGTCATCATCCCATCTTTTTGCAGATGTATGCATAACCACTAGTCAATATATTTATTAAATTTAAATATAGGGATATTGTTAGTAGCAAGTGTCACTTCAAATTTTAAATAAATAATTTATTTATTTTCTTTGTTTCATTACCGGATGGCCTAATTTATAAGTTAGGTCACCAATCAAATATACATTAATTTTGGAAAAACAATAGTGATGGTATATAAATGGAAAAAAGCAATTCCACAGTGTATTATCCAATATTATTTTCTGTCATGTGCTCTAGTTAGGTCTTTGTGATTCGTATATTTAATCATGCCCCAAAAATATTAAATTTTATTCAATATATATGACTAGAACTTCTATGAGTCAAAGACATGTTTTAACCATTTGGATTCTATGAGTCAAAGACATGTTTTAACCATTTGGAGAAATACGTTGGTCATAAGGATTACTAGAAAGAGTGTTTTGCTGACAAATTTCAATTTATACCAGTACTACAGAGAACTCTACTTGGATAATTTTAATTGAAGTCTACTATTAAAAATATTGACTAAATATTCCATTAAGTACGAGCTAAAAGATGTTGAAATTTTTAAAACCAATGTAAACAATGCTTAAGCATAGATCGTTACCAATAAATTAGCCATGATAAAATTATTCGATGACAATGAGGAATGAAACACAATTTAATTGAGTAATTGTGAATACACAGTTGCACACACTACACTTGATGCCGATTATGAGGAAGAAAGATAGAAACGTAAATTATCATGCACACATACTAAAATGACAGAGATAAGATATTTATACCCTTACACCAATTACTGGTTATTGGCGGTTAGTTTGGCACCAAAAAACCGTCTTTTGTCTGCTTGACCTGTATTTACCACAAATTGACCCACACTAATGTACACCATAGTTATACGGACTACATAATACATTAACAATTATACTAAGTAGTTACATGCTAAACTTATTTCCAACAAATCCATGGGTGAGGGAGGGAGAAACCAATTTTTTTCAAGCATCATGTCATTCTCATGGTGTTAACTAAGCTTGCATATTGTTCTTAAAACCTCTTCTCGATTTGAACACACTCCTAATTTTCTTCTTAGATAGCATCTTCCCTCGTGCACACCCTCTTTTACATGCTTAAACACAAACATTTTTAATCAACATAACATATTCCAACCACTAGGCAACACAACTAAGAGAAAAACAACTAAATCTGTGTAGATATACACAATGTGTCCGCAATGCAAGACAATAGAAGACGAGAAAGATGTGAGTGTCACAAACGAGCAACGAGGGAAGATAGATGACGGACAACCAATATGGACGACAACAAAGGTGGAGACAGGTAAAATATAGAATAAAAAAAATCCCATAATATATTGTGTATTATTCATTAAATTATTTAATATGTACAATAAAAAAAGTGAGATAAAGATATATATCCTAACCAATGAACCTTAAATCAATTGATTTGAGGGGAAGCACCCCATAACTTTCCAATGTAAAAGTCATGAGTTTAAGTCTCACTTAGTGCAGTATACTTCAGGTGGGTTAGAGGTTTTCTCACAATGAGCCTTTGGTTGGTTTCCTCTTGAATGGTGAAAACGCCGGGTCAAAAGCATTGGGCGTGAATGGTTCTTTGTCAATGAGTTTACCCGGGTAACCAAGCTTGTAGTAATCGTTGGTCGTTTAAAAATGAAAAAATATACATTCCAACTTCAATAAAGCTAAGTATAATAACAGTCGTAAACAATAAATCATAACTAGTATATTTGATCTTACCGTAACTACATATTCTATCTGACAAGGGGAAGAAATAACCTTTAAAGCACATATTTTTAGCAGATCAAAATAAATTGCAACATATTTAACGTCTGGTTCAATTTAAAACAAATGTACTTTTCGAGATTGACTAATTTCGGTACTTTGGACCCAGGTTGAATGGCTTTTAATTGAGAGGAAAATTTTAAACACATTTGCCTTTGAAACTGGTTATGAGATACCAAAGTGTTTTCAAATGGTTAGAACCTCCTAAACAGGTTTCTTAAAATTATTATTTGTTAATAAATCTTGATGTCAAAAACTTGTTGAAAATTTTACACAAACTTCTATGTATAATCATGTATATGTGTACATAAACACATTTTCAAGAACCTTCAACTTTCACCACCACTAAGCTATGTTTCTTTCTTATCTTTACTGTTTTTTAAGACCCTTTCAACTCTCCCATTTTGTGTTCAACTATTTTGAAAATCCTCTCACCTTTCATGGAAAATTCATATGGAATCTGTCAAAATAGTTAAACAAAATATGACGAGTTTAACAGATTTGAAGAATAGTATGGATAAAATAAACCCCGATTCAAGTAATTAGGAAAGTTGAAACTAATATATAATTGTTTACACATTGTGGATGACTACACGCAAAAAAAACGCTCAAGGAAATGTATTGTGCAAATTTTACATTTTATAGGTTTTGAGAGCTAGGGATGTGTAGTGATCAAACCAATACGTTTAATATCAATCTAAGGAATGGAGCCAAACCATTCCTCTATCCCATGAAATAACTAAAGAAACAAGAAATAATTAACTAAATAAAATTTAAAAAACAACAAACAACGATACATAGTAATTCCCCACTCATTATAAAGCTATAGGTTGGGTCTACTGAGAGTAGGATGGAGGCAAACTACTCTATCTAAGAGAATCAAACAATCGCTCCCGTTGAGACCCATGACCCTAAAAACCATCCCTTGACATGTCATTCTAATCGACAAACTCAACATTCTAATCGACAAACTCAACATTCTAATCGACAAACTCAACAGTCTATTGACCGGTTTTGTTCAATTTTGCTTTCTTGTATTCTAATTTGGTCACTCATTTATATTTGCTGATTTGGTACACATTTGGTACTTGTTTCTAGGCTAATTTTGTTACCTGTATTTGTTGACTGATTTGTAGATTGGAATGATGCTCGGTTACTTCCCCGTTGGTCTGGTAGAAAGTTAAGGGAGCTGGAGATAGATGGTGGGATGTGGCATCTCTCTTTATGCTTGGAGCATTAGTTAAAATGGTATTCATGTTTATTGTTTTTGTTTCCTAGTCTACATGGCTTTTTGTAGCTTTTGCCTTCTATGTCATCATAGTGTTGGGTTCATCTAAGGTTTCAACTGTTGAGGGTGACGATGAAGATGAATCAAAGTCTTTTTATGTTGGTGATTGGGTTTACACGATCTTAGGTTTTACTGATTATGTTTCTTAAGAATAATCATTTTTGCTGTTGCACTTCATTCATTGTAGGTTGTCTCTTGCAGGTTTTAATGGAGTTTTTAAGCAGACATTAGTGTTGCACTTTATTCATATTCACATCACAGTATGGCAACACATGGGATAATAAAAGAGACGGCTATCTCATTCTAATCGACAAACCCAACAGTTTATTGACTGGTTTTGTTCAATTTTGCTTTCTTATTTCTGGTCACTCAATTGTATTTGGTCATTTGGTAGACACATTTGGTATTTGTTTCTAGGATGATTTTGTTACCTGTTGTTGACTGCTTTGTAGATTGGAATGATGCTCAGTTGTTTCCTGTTGGTCTGTTGGTTTGGTAGAAAGTTGAGAAAGCTGGAGATGAATAATGGCATGTGGCTTCTCTCTTATGCGTGGAGCATTTGTTAAAAAGGTATTTATGTTTATTGTGTTTGTTTCCCAGGATACAATGAATGAAGTGCAGTAGCAAAAAGGATTAGTTCTTAAGAAACATAATCAATAAAACCTAAGATCATGTAAACCTAATCACCAACAATAAAAAAGGCTTTGATTCATCTTTATCGTCACCCTTAATAGTTGAAACCTAAGATCATCTAAATTACCCAACAGTAAGATGGCACATAAAGCAAAAGCAACCAAAAGCCTTGTAGCCTGGGAAACAAATGCAATAAACATGAATACCTTTTTAACAAATGCTCTAAGCATAAGAGAGAAGCCACATGTCATCATCCGTCTCCAGCTGTCTTACCTTTCAACCAAACCAACAGACCTATAAAAAAAACTGAGCTTCACTAGAATCTATAAATCAGTCAACAACAAATAATAAAATCAGCCTAAAAAGTAAAAACAAATACCAAATGTGTCAAACAAATGAACAAACAACAGTTAAGTGACCAGATTAGAATACAAGAAACCAAAACTGAAGATAGGCTGTTGGGTTTGCCGATTATAGTGAGATAGTCGTCTCTCTATTCGAGATGACGCTCATTTCATCCCTGACTCCTGCCAAGTGTCGCCATGCCCCAATATGAATATGAATGAAGTGCAACAGCGAGGTCTTTATAAAAACTCGATTAAAACCTACAAGGGATAACCTACAATGAATGAACGGCAACAGCAAAAAGGATTACTTCTTAGTAAAAATAATTAGTAAAACTTAAGATTGTGTAAACCAAGTACGAAACTACCATAATAAAATTGCTCCGATTCATCTTCATCTTCACAGCTTCACCATCAACAGTTGAAACCTAAGATCATATAAATTGCTCAACAATAAGAAGGCATAAAAAGCAAAAGCAACCAAAAGCCTTGTAGACTTGGAAACAGATGCAAGAAACATAAATACCTTTTGAACAGAGGCAACAGTTGAAACCTAAGATCATGTAAACACAACAAAAAGGAACTGAGCATCACTACAATCTACAAATCAGTCAACAACAACAGGTAACAAAAATCAGCCTAAAAACAAATGCAAAATATGTCTAACAAAACCAGTCGTCTCTCTATTCGAGATGACACTTCAATTTTGTCCCTGGCTCCTACCAAGTGCCACCATACTCTAATATGTGTGGAAAAATGAAGTCCAATTTGTTCCTACGGAAGAATAATGTGTTCCTGCGGAAGAAGGAATTTGGTTCCTGCGGAAGGCAAAGTGGTTTCCGCAGAAGGAATAGTTTGTATTGCTTCCGCAGCAATAGTATAAGGACTTCGTTGTTTCCGTAGCAATTGTGTAGGGGTGTAAAACGTAAATTCATTGTTTAGTTTGTTATTTCTGTTAGAATCAATTAGTATAAAAGGAATCGGTGGGATTAGAATTGAATACACTGAAATCTTCTTAATTCTAGTTCTTCTGATTCTTGTAATCAATTCGATTCAATAAACGTGTATTTCTTGGGTGTTCTTGATTGTCAATTTTGTTCTGATTTTACAACAAGTGGTATCAGAGCCAAGGTTGGCTCAATTCAGGAGAAAGATAAGACAATTGAACGAAGGAAGAGAAATCAAGAAAGTGACCATGGTTTCCACGAAATTCGAACTTGAGAAATTCGATGGAAAGAACGATTTTGGTCTGTGGCGATTGAAAATGAGAGCATTGTTGGTACACCAGGGATTGGTGGATGCGCTCAGTGCCGAACCCAGAATTCCTGATGGAATTTCTGAAGAGAAGAAGAAGGAATTGCAAGAGAAGAGGAAGGAAGTCGTGGAGAAAGCCCACAGTGCGATCATATTAAGTTTGGGTGATCGTGTGCTTCGTGAGGTGTCAAAGGAGACGACTGCCGCCGGTGTGTGGACGAAGTTGGAGAGTTTGTACATGACCAAGTCATTGGCCAATCGGTTGTACTTGAAGAAGAGACTGTACACGTTTTGTATGGGGTCCGGGAAGACATTAGAAGATCATTGTGACGAATTCAACAAATTGATCTTGGATCTTGAAAACATAGAGGTGACAATTGATGATGAAGATCAAGCAATTCTGTTCTTGACTTCATTGCCTCAGTCTTATGAACATTTTGTTGATACCCTGATGTATGGGAGAGAAACACTCACCATGGAGGAGGTTCTTGCTGCGTTAAACTCCAAAGAGTTAAAGAAAAGAGCGGATCCAAAGAATGATAGTGGTGAAGGGTTGTTTGTAAGAGGAAGGACAGAGGTGAGAGGATCCAAGAACAGGGGTAAGTCAAGATCCAAGTCAAAATTCAAAAGAAGATGCTTCGTTTGCAATTCTAAGAAACACCTTAAAAGAGACTGCCCAGAATGGAAGAAGAAGAACGGTGAGTCTAGTGCAAACAAGAGTCAGAATAGTCATGTTGCACAAGATGATCTAGATTCATCTGATGGCTATGAAAGTTCTGATGTCTTGAGTGTTCAAGAAGGGCGTAGTAGTGATCAGTGGGTGTTAGACTCAGGGTGTTCATTTCATATGACTCCCATGAAACATTACTTCAAAGAGTTGACATATCAAGACCTTGGTGTAGTCAAGCTTGGCAATGATTATCCATGTCCAATTGTAACACCCCATCCCGGGTAGGGCTGACGTGTCACATAAACAGTAAATCAGAGTTTCATAATGATAAGATTAAAGTGCTAAGGAACACACAAATCCTTACATAGATCCAAATAACTTAAATAAAGTCTTAAAATCAAAATACTATTAAGTCTTTTTGATCCAATTATTCTCATCCTAACTTCTTGAGTTAACACTCTTCACTCGTTCCCCTGAGCCCCTTGAGTACCTGCTATAAACATAAGAGAAAACAACAAAAGAAAATACGGCTGAGCCAAAGAATGCTCAGTAACGGAAATAAACGATAGCAATACAATGATCAATACTGATAACAATGAGATGATCAAGTTGAAAATCAAATGACAATGATCATCTAAAAGGAATACCCATATGAGCCAATAACAATAACAATTAACAATGTGTACATTAGCTGCAGTTCTAATGCACCAATATGTGAGATAGGAATGTGGGCACACATACCTAACCATCTCACCAATAAACAATAACAATGATATCCTAGTATCGATCCATACGCCTCCTTTAACAATAATCAATATGTGTCACAACTTAACACATAATAATAATGTAGAGACGCTGTGGTCTAATCGCTCTGCCACAGATAGAGCACGTCACTTGTGCCACAATGACGCCCTATGTCCCCATAGGTGGATGTGCTCGGGTATGGAGGTCAATGATACAATCAATCAAGCCAATATAACACAATAAGTTACACTAGTGCTCATAACACTAATCAAGGCCACTAGTTATAATCAATCATTTAGGAAGCATGTGACAATGAGTACAAAGCAAATAAAGGCTATCACATGCAAACAATATCAATTATACAATAAACACTTATAACAATAATCTTATGGAATTAATCACCAACAAGTCAAGTTAAGAATTCAAAATACCGATCAAGAACGAGAGGTATTCATGCTACGAGAGGGAAAGGTCGGAATCCGTACCTTATACACGAATGACAATATTCAGAAACAAAGTCTAGGCTCGGTTAACGCCGTGAGAACCTACGATAACATAACGCAAATTATAGTTTGAAAAATTCCAGTTCTGCCTCTGTCTTTTCGCACTCGTTAAAAATACTAAACGACGTCTAAAAATTCTGAAAATCTCCAGTCTACTAGATTAGTGAGTTCTGAACAACTTTCATTTAGAAAAGTTTCTGATTTGGAAAACCGAAATATGAGAAAAACGTGGATCTTTACAGCTGCGCAGAACTGCTAGCTGTTACGAAAACGACTGTTTGGCGGTCTAAACGGATGAGTTTTTCAGTGTTTTATATACCAACAGATTCGTCTTTCGACGAACTTCGTCATGGACATAAAGTTTAACTGATTTGGATCTGTTATGATAAAGTTATGGCTTCCGTAAGTTGGCTGTAAAAATACGGAACTAATCCACTATTTAAAACTTATTTTTAAACAAAATGGACTATTTATAATGTTTGTTAATATTTATATATAATCATAACTATCAGAAGTTATATCTTATTCATTTACATAATATGTCAGTATTATTTTGAAACATAATAATGATCCATTATTTAATTAAATAATAGTATTTTAACTAATTAATAGTGTTTTCTATAAACATATTTTATAGAAATATTAAAGCATTTAAATAAACAATTTCTATAAAATATGTAAATGGTCTTAAAAAAATAAAAAGAGTTTACAGAATTGGTTTTCATAATTTTTGGTAATTTTTACAAAATTTTAAATGGTTAAATAGGCTTTTAAAAAAAATATGGCAGGAGGCCGGGTTCGAACCCGTGACCTCCTGCCCAAAATCCTTCCCCCTAACCAGTGCACCAAAGGCATATAGCCGCATTAGACTCCCGCTTCTAATTGTTTTAATCTGTCCCAACCAAACACCCCCAAATCCTTTGAACCCTAAATCGATTTTGAATCAAATTGATGCCCGATTCGTTGTTGTTAATGCTCAATTTCATAGGGCTTTCGTTCCTAAGCTAAAATCGAGCATGTATGTATGTTCAATTTCCTGCTAATCAATCCTGAATCCCAAAATACCTAAATTCTATACCGTATAAACCCTAGTTTTTGTTTGGATCAAATTGAAGTAGCAATCGTTGTTGTTAACAGAAATTATCTTATGGCTTTTGATCCCTAGCTAAAATCGAGTGTGTGTGTGTGTTTAATTGTACATATGGTGTTGATTTGATGGGTTACCTGTTGATGAACAAGTCGCGGTCAATGTGGAATCCAAACGATGATCAAACACTGATGATACTCGAATTAATTGCACAGGAAGTTCCTAGTGGTGTACACGATCAACATGCTTCTGTCAATTTGGGTTTTGAATGTATCTAGATGGGATTTCGAGTAGTTGCAGGTCCGCGGAGAAGACAGAGATCGAATCAAGGTTTGTGTGTGTTAATTTGTGAAATTTAGAGTATTGTTCGTTTAGTACTCATTGTATCATTGTGTGTATATGATTAATTCGATTATCATTAAGTTTTGAATGCGATTACAGTTTGTAAAGTAGCCGACCAAGTTCACGTGGTTGTTAGATCGCACTGTCGTTCGAATCTTCCAATTAATGAGTGGGTTAGGTTCGAATCTTGATCTATAACCGGTTGGTATGAATTAATTGGGTTAAAATCATGTAAATCGGTGGTTTTGGTGTTGCCGGAATATTGGCCGGAGAGTGGCCGGAATAGGTCGACGGCGGTGGGGGTTTGGGTTTGAGAAAATTGCAGAATGGTCCCTCAACTTTCCTCTTTTATTATTTTGTGTTTAAAAGTTTATAAAACAGTTTTCAGAAATTGCAATTTACCCCCTGGACTTATTAAAACATTTTTAATAAATTTTGTAAATTATTATTATTATCATTATTATTGTTATTATTATTATTATTATTATTATTTTATTATTATTATTTTTACGGGTATTATACCAATAGTGGGTATTGGAACAGTGGAACTCGAGCTTGATAATAGGTTGAAGGTGGAGCTCAGGGGAGTAAGGTACATTCCTGATCTAAAGAAAAGTCTGTTGTCCTTGGGAACGTTTGAGAAGGAGGGTCATCATGTAGTTCTTAAAAATGGGAAGGCTAAGGTGTTAAAAGGATCCTTAGTGGTTTTGTCTGGCACAAGGGTGACTAATAACACTTACTTGTTGAATAGTAAGATGAGTGTTAGTGCTAACTTAGCCGAAGGAACTGAAGTGTATAAAGTAAATCAGTTGTGGCACCACAGATTAGGACATATAAGTGAGCAGGGGTTAATGGAATTAAAGAAACAAGGAATTCTTGTTGATGTGAATTCGGATGGTATTGATTTTTGTGAGCATTGTGTTCTTGGCAAAGCTCATAGGTTGAAGTTTGTAAGAAACAAACATAAGTCTAAGGCCATCTTAGACTATGTTCATTCTGATTTGTGGGGGCCTACAAACACAAGTCCTTAGGAGGAGCTAGTTATTTCTTGTCTATTGTTGATGGTTTCTCAAGAAGTGTCTGCATAAAAAGTCGATAATACCTGCAAGAGATAACCTACAATGAATGAAGTGAAACAACAAAATACTCGATTAATAGACTGATCCACGGTGAGATTCAAGAGAGAGATAGGAAGGGGGCTTTGCAAGAGGGTGATGCAACAAATGATTCTTCGTGCTTGATCATTTTGTGTGCATTCTTCTGCATTTCAAGACACACAGAGGGTTATCTAACTTGTTTTAGTTGAAAATCAACCAATAAAGAAAACATGAGCGAGGCAAACCTGCAAAATCCAGGAGCCTTTCAAAAGGACAAACGAATGATGAAGAATACCCTGATTTGAGTGAAATTCTGCTGCAAAAAGTTCGATTGAACCTTAGGTTTTGATTTGGGGAAAATGACGAGGGAAATAAAGCAGAGATTGGAGGGTTTTACAGGGGGCTTTGGAGGGAGTTGAGTTTTATATTATAGGTTTTGTTCTAACGTGATGCTCGCGTAATCTTGTCTAAAATAATATTGAACCGTAATCTCGGGTAATCTTTTGTGATAACTGTTTATTTAGAATAAAATAATATTGAACAGTTGTATAATGTCACAAATCAAAATTCGTAGCTTTTCAGTTGTTTCTTTGTGTTTCGGATTCATATGTATTTTTATAATATGATTAATTATTTTCACATATTCCTTTGTATGTTATTAAAGATTATGCTTGTTAAATAACTACGTATGTATGTTCGTTAAAAATACCATTGAACGTTAGTTTAAAAGCATACTTCGTGCCGTGGAAGTAATTATTTTCAACAATTCTTTAGTGTGTTATTAAAGATTATGCTTGTTAAATAACTACATTTATATGATCGTAGAAATACGATCGAGCATTAGTTCAAAACATGCTTTGTGTTATGTAATTACTGTATATGAAAAATAAAACAAACGTAATATTGATCTTTTATGAAAAAGATAACTTTTATAGCCAGTTTCTATACAAATTATGAAGCATATGGTATAAGCTGTTGTTGCAGGTAGTTGTTTAATTTTTTAAATTTATTATTAACTTTTTATATCTGTGTTGGTGGAGAAAACTTTGAAACAAGAGAGGGTAGTCCGGTCTATTTGATGGATCAGACACTTCACCACCACAAGTGAGACCTCGACTTCTTCCTCATTCATCCTTTAGTTATTTTTTTTTCTTTTCATGCCACATGTATTTGTAATACTAGTGGGTTGACTCATACGACGGGTGTCACTGAATCTATTTTTAAGAGCATAATTTAACCTGACTCGTCTTAAACAACGATTGTTAATATTATTATTGTTGTTGTTATAATTATTATTACAACTGTTACTATTATTATTATGTCATATTTAGTAAGTATATACTTATCTATATCTATACTATTATATTAAAGCATTTGAGGAGTACACAAATATAATTTTGCTTAGATTGTAAGACACCTAAAACAACGTTTTAAGCACAAGGTACATGTGTTTTATGCAATGGTTCTTAAATTGTCCCTATTAAATAAACTTCTCCTAAATAATATATTATTTAATGCATATTAATTATTTGATTTATAAAATTAAGTATCATCCTATTTATTAAAATTTAAATTTAAATTTACTTTACATTTACTTTTTATATTTTTATAAGTAAATGTTATTTAAATTAAGTATTATATTATTTAAATAAATAAGTATGTAACTATTAAATATTTATTATTATTATTATTATTATTATTATTAGTAGTAGTAGTAGTAGTAGTAGTAGTGTAATAATAGTATAGTAGTAGTAGTAGTAGTAGTAATAATAATAATAATAATAATAATAATAATAATAATAATAATAATAATAATAATAATAATAATAGATCTATACTTTAATATTATATAAAGCATTTGAGGAGAACACAAATATAATTTTTCTCAAATTTTAAGACACCTAAAACAACCTTTTAATCACAAGGTACATATGTTTATTTAATAGCTCCTAAATTGCACCTATTAAATAAACTTCTACTAACTAATACATTATTTAATACATATTGATTATTTAATTTATAAAATTAAGTATCATTTTATTTATAATAATTTAAATTAAAATTTAATTTACATTTACTATAAATATTATTTAAATTAAGTATTATTTTATTTAAATAAATAAGTATATAACTACTAAATATTTACATAGTTATAATAATAATAATAATAATAATAATAATAATAATAATAATAATAATAATAATAATAATAATAATAATAATAATATCCGCATATAATCAGTGTTTATAGCGGGTCAGTTGCAGTAAGATCTTCAAAAGAGATCGGTGAGACCCATCGCATCGCTGGGGTCCACCCACTAGTGTATTTAAATAAGATAATGCTTAATTCAAATAATACTTATTTATAAAAATATAAATAGTAAATGTAAATTTGGATATTAATTTATAGTATTATAGATAAGATAATACTTAATTTATTAAATAAAACAATCTAACATGCATTAAAAAAGTACTAGTTATAGGAGATGTTTATTTAACGAGGATATTAATAACAATTACATCAATCACTCGTGACTTGTGTCTAAAAAGTTATCTTAGATGTTAATGTTTTATATTTTAAGAAAAATTATAATTACGTCGCACTCAAATGTTTTATATAATAGTATAGATAAAATGCATGTGGTGGTCTACACAAAAACGAATTTTGTTACACTATTAGAACTACGGTTTAATGACGAGTGTTGTTGCGGCTTCATTTTTGTTTTCAATTGTTTCTAGGTTGATATGTGGCTTCACTTTTGTTCATGGTGTATTTTAGGTATATTTATGATTACGTATTTAGATTGTCTATCTAGTTATTATGAATACACCATTCAACTTAATAATAGTGTTCGAAAATATAAGTGTACTTGTGGCAGCTAAAACTTTGTTTGTATGTATTACAAAGGTTAGTAAAAAACACAACAAAATCACAATAAAAAAATGGGAGTGAAGATAGAACTAGAGTTGGTTCTCATCTTACCAAAATGAGCGCAAATAAACTCTTTCAAACTCTCTGTTGAAATACAACTAAAATGATGGAAGTGAGGTTTGAACACACGTGGGTTCCATATAAAATTTGATCCGATTCATATTGTAAACCCGAACCATTTGGATTCTTATATGATGAACATTCATTATTTAGTCACTTTTATGAATTATTATCAAATTTATTAATTGTGTCATATATTCAATATATAATAGATTTTATGATCTTTAAAATGGATTTTATAGCATGTGTAAAATTTGATCACAAAAATATTAGATTTAATTAATTCAAATAAAATAAATAATTAATTTAGAAAGTTTGTAATGTTTTATAAACTAATAATTAGATTATTCATTGGATTTAGTTTTTATAAACTTTGGGATTAAAAATTTAATTATTATAACTTGAATTAAAAGGTTTTGACATGAAATAATACTAATAAAAACTACAGAGACAAAATTGTAAATTCCCTTTTTAACCCATATCCCACCCGTCGACGTTCTACTCCGGCCAAGTATCCGACATCCCTCCGGCGGCTTCAAAACCCGCAAAATCCATCGATTCAATGCAATCAAACTGCTCCCTACTATTTATGAACTTGTTTTTTCCCGACCTCTGGTGTAACCTAAATACAAATGGGTCTATGATTTCATCCTACTTTTGGGCTTTAAGCCCAAAGGTCTAAGATAAGTCAATCAAGGCTTTGATGGTTTGACCAACCTAATTATCAAAATGTTACCAGTGATTTTACTAATTGTTACTAGAGTTATCAAAACAATTAAAATAGGTTATATGTTTACATACACTACCTATTTGCACACTGCAATTTATGCAACGATCATTTACCTTTTTATAAAATACAATTTTCTTCTTTTTAGATTTTTATATGATGTATCAATCAAAAACCAATTTTCAAAAAATGTTAACCTCACTTTTAAAGCATCGTCATTTGCAGTTAAATAAAAAAGAAAATTGTTGCCATCATAGTCCTTTGACTATCGATCAACGATCAAATCATGATTAAATTAGGTCAACATACGTGTGATTTTGCCCTTAATCCCTTTGTCACGTTCAATTTGGGGATGACTGATTGCAGATCATGACGCCGTTTGTCAAGATTCGAGAATATATGTGCTAAATCTCACAAGATCTTGACAGAATTACGGAGCAATACATCCACAGTCCACTGTGTATCACTCACGTACATCTTCATCTTTCTCTACCTCGTATATCTCTCTAATTTTTACTTGATTGCATTCAATATACGTGATTCATAATCTTCATTTTAGTTTTCGAGTGTAAATCGCTAATTTTGATTAGTAATCTAATATCAATACATTAGGAAGGATAATTGGAACATTAGGGTTTTTACACCCCTTTAGTCATTGACATGTATAACTCAAGCAGATGGTGATTGATGATATTGAGATTTGAATTACATGTCAATTTGCAGAAGATTATTAGTCAACCTCTGAGGCAAAGGCACATGTAGGTTGCAGCATATGTTATTGACTTATAGGAAAAACATCATAATGATATTGATCAAAATTTCTTTTTTGGTAGAACCCACATTTGTCAAATTAATCTCCATGAGTTATTGCAGTTTCATAAGTCAAGTTCTTGAGGATGCAACTAAAATGTCACCTAGTTGCCATGTAGACAAAAACCATTTCACTAAAGCCTTTTTAAACCAAGTGCAACGATTAACTAGTGCCTGGAGCCCTATTGATGCAATAGTGTAGGCAAACTTGTGTTTGGAGACCGTTAAAGGCTTAACGTCTCACAGGTTTGGAGCCCCCTTTAACTATCATGTAATGGTGTTTGGAGCCCCGCTTGTGTCCATGTAATCATTATTAGCATCATCTCCTTGTCCACTACGTACATGTTATTTATTAATAAAACTGTAGACTTTAGGTTTGCTACTATTTATCTCAACAATGTTTCACTCATAGGCAAAATTCAAGCTAATTAGATTTGATGCAAAGTAATATCTGTTAAATCCTAAGGATCTACTGACTACTATGTGAGATTCTCTAAATTCAAAGTGTGACAATTTCTATCATGTCACTATTTTTTCTCTGCACACCTCCTCGGCATTCACATTTATCTATGTTATAACTTGTGCACTTGTTGTCTCTGTAGCCCTGCATTTTTGGCTGACAAAGGACCCGAATTGCCAGAGAGATATGTTTTAGGAAATGTTTAGATACAACCCAAATGGGGAATAATTGTATGTATACATGCTGTGAGAGATAATACAATATTACCGAATGTCTTTTTAGTTTTACAATAGGTTGCTTTTTTAGAAGATTTTAACCATTTGTTATCAAACTGACAACAAATAAATTAAACATGAAAACCAAGAAACCTAAATGTGACAACTACTTTTCATATTCAAGTTTAGATATCGTCATTTTTCCATGCGAATCTGTCAATTCGATTATACGTCCATCATCATCATTTGGTAGGATTACTATCATGAATTCATAAGCAACTATCTTTAATGTGTTCAAATACATTAAACTGGCAAATATGAGAAATCATAAAGGAAAAACAACACTTCCCCTAAACAATGATGTTAGAAACAAAGTACTTTGATTGTTTAAAAACGACTGCTTATACCCTGAAACTCAGCTTTGGACTACCAAGATACACACTAATGCCAGCTATGTGATCATCCTCTAACTTAACCCTAAGTACAACACTTGAAGGAATCCAACATGAGGAATTTTGTGAATTATATCACAAAACTACAATAGAACTTACAACTAGAGCCTCAATTGTATAATGTTGATGAACCCCCACCCAAGGTTCCATTCCAGTATCCACTTGAATTCCCATTCTCCCTTGATGAATGTTGTTGATTCAAGACTCCAAAAGGAAACATGATTCTTTCACTATCTTCCTGATTCCCCTGAAAGTTTCCATACTTGATTCCATTCCCTTGAAAAGGGAAACCCATTGTTGGCTTAAAATCTTGTAGATCGAACCTTGTTTCATTAAATATTGTACTTGAGTGTGTTGTTTCTTTTGTGCTAAAAGAATTTGACCCGTCAGAAGTCAAAGAAGAAGATGAAAAGTTGATGTTTCCGTTTTCAATCTTGGGGAGCTTTAGAAACTGAGCAAAACCATGATCATATTCTTGTTGTGAACCTAAGTGAAGATCTTGAGCTCCATGGGTGGTGAAACTTTGAGAAGAAAATTGTGGGAGATCGATTGTTTTTGAGATGGAAGGTGTAGATGGCACCGATCTCTTGTTCTTTCTCGAGCCACCACCCACAGGAACACTTCTTAGAGATCCACCTTTAGTCCAGTACCTCTTACAAGCCTTGCAGAAGTATCTTGGTTGAGTTAGGCTGTAATTGTTGTAGTAACAAAACTTGGTATTTGATGAATTGCATCTTGGGCACTTAAGTGGTTGTTCATGTTGTGGCTTTACCTTCTTATCTTGCACTTGATTATAACTTGCATCATTCCTAACATCCTGAATTATAAACAACAAACAAACGTTTACTTTCTCTCTGTCTTTAAACGATCCCGAAAAGACAAAAAAGAAAGTAATTTGCTTTTGCTAGAAAGAAAACCATTAACCGACACCCTTTTGAAAGTAAATTCAATCAACTAATTAACCGAATTCACTTTCCAACAACATCATCGGTTAACTAAACCAATTCATGCTTTCCAAAAAAAAAAGCTAAACCAATTCATGTCAACGTGGTTAATTTACATAATCTTACATGGTTAAATAATAACGATAACAATAATAAATGAGAAGATATAAATGAAAACTCACCTTTGGCCATTGAGCAGCATCCATGGCTTGTGAAGGGGTACCAAAAGAGAGTTTGAATTATGTGTGTGAATTAAAGCAGGAGAGAATGTTATTGGAAATGCTTGTGTTTTGGCTTTATTTGGTGAGTAAGATTTGTAGAATGAGTGGTGACAGAAACATGGGATTTTCTTTTTGACTTGCTGTTGTGAAATCAACTATTCTAGTGTTGCTTTTTGTTGGTGGATGCTTTGTTTATTTTTGTTAGTGGAGGTAGAATTTTCAAATTTGAGCTATCAATGGTGGATGCTGCTTCTTTGACCTATAATGGAGTGGAGGAAAATGGTTGATCATTGCTTTTCTCATATTTTCCAAATAGGTTTTCTAGCTTCCCAATCAAAAGTATAGAAAATTAAGTCTCTTTTTTATGTAGTTGTTATACCCCAGTAGGCATATTTAATTCAATTATACCCCAGTAGTCAAGAAACACGTTAACAAATTTCACATTAATGTTAGTGTATTTGTTTTGCAATTTACATGGAAGTAAGGTGGAGAAATCAACATGAAGGGTCTCACATCTCATTAGCTAATTGACAAGGTACTAGCTTACCAAACCAATGATCGGTCGCTAGGCTAACAAAATGATCAATTATACCTGGTCTAAGACACGACCTAGACTCCTCTGAGACGCTTTGGGGACGGGGGAGGGGTCTCTACAATGAGCCAAAACCTAGGAACAATGACACATAAAAGGTAGTAGGCCTAGAGATAACTTATTTTCCTAGAAAATAACAATGAGGGTATGTATGCATGAAAATTAAGTAGAAGTAAATGTTGGTTAGTCTTGTATATAAACATAATTGAAAACAATAAGGTAATATCTTTATAAATATATAAATTTTCTAATGAGACATCCTAGTGGTGGTAACGTGTATTTTCTCTATCTAAAATTTCAAGGGTTTAAATCCTATAATAAAAAGCATGTAAAGATAGTTAATTAAATTGGATCAAAAGCTAGTCTAAAAAAATAAATTTATAAGCTTATTGTCTTACAAATATTTTTATAAACATATAAATTTTTGTTTGTTTATTTGAAAGAATCTAACAGGAAAAAAAAGGTGAGAAGCCGACAAAAGCAAGTGTGGTGGGGGATTCGGCATAATGCTGGGTGGACTAGAATGACACAGACACCCACCCTTTTCATTTGAAATAAACACCCTTTCAAATCCCCAAATCACTACCTGTAATAAATCCTTGATTAATCTTATATTTTCTTATGAATCTATGTCGACTTCTTTTACAGATAACGTTTTTTCTTTTCAATTTAGAATATATTTTATAGTAACTTTGATTACTTAGGTAACGATCTAATACTATGTTGATGATATCAAAATCTGTGCTCTTTTTGCGAGACGCAATTGCGTTTAAGATTTGATAACAATTCTTTTATGAAATTAAACCGACTCTTTAGATCGTGTCAAACTTGCAGGTCATAGCTTCCATGTGAGTTGAATATGTATATTACATATGAAAATGAATAGCGGGTGCTATGTAACACATGATATTAAGCAAGCACTGTAATCTCGGTCCAACTATGATTAATCGAGTGATTTCGCATGTGTATAGGGTAGTAAGAGTTTCGACTTTTGACCAAACCTTGTGGAATTGCACGCGTAATTATGGTGTGAGAAGAGCAAGTAAAATGTCCATATGTGTGTGCAATTCATGGCTAAATCAAATGGGCCCCATACAGGATTACGCCAATAACTTGATAAAATACTTATATTATCTTAGTTAAAATCACACTATGTTTATTCTTTAGTTTTATTTTATCTGAATAACTAAATAACTGTGCGTTTTATGAGCACACTTTTTTTTATGTGTTTTATCATTTGTGCTACTTTGCACCCAAAATACGTCGTGTCGTCTCACAAAAAGCTCAACTTTATAGTAGGTGATTATGTCTGCAGACCAATCATTTTGATTAAGCATATTAATATTTTGATAAACTAATCATTTTATATATTTACGGGCGTTAAATTAAATTATACATGGGGTCCAGCTTTGTTGAAATCAAATGAAGCGAATGAAGGATGAAACCATTTTTCCCATTGTAGTACGATTTGCCGGTTGGTTACGGGTCTAATCACAAGAAGAAAAAAAAGGTTTTGAAAGTGAGAGCCCAAGTCTAATGATAGATGGATTGTAAAAGTTCACCTGGGGTGTTTAACTCGTAGAATTCAATAGGATTCAATGATATTGACATACGAATTCTACTTATCAAAGTATTTGATTTGTAAAGTGTCAAAATTTCAATCTCTATGCTACAGAAAAGAATTAAGATTAGAACTAAAATCGTTTCCCTCGAATTGATAAAAGTATAACAATTTTAGTATTAGTTCGAGATTCAATAAAAGAAATTAGAATCTCTCCATGCCCCGACCACGCTTCCATCCATTCCTGTTCATTATCGTCGTTTTTGCCACCACCCCACCAACATCACCACCCTCGTCATCCCATGCCACTGACAACGAATTGTAGGTTGTGGCAAACGATATGTGCTGGTGACGAAGGTGGCAGGTGAGTAGGGAAAGGGGTGTTAACTGTTAAGAGTGATAATTAGTTGGTGGTGCCAAAGGTGATGTATTCCTACTCTTATTGTTTTTGTCAAGAAAATGCATTTTAAATTCTACAAATTCCAATCCTTTGATGTATTTTTGCTTTTTCAATTCTAAATTCTTTAGACAAATTTCAAGTTCCCTATCTAATTCCTTCAAAATAATCTTGTTTGAAATAAAAGTCAGATTCTAATAAACATCTACGAAGGTACGCTTAATTTATTTGTGAATGGTATAAATTTGATATTTGGATCAAATTTAAATACCATAAATTGAATACCAAATTTACTATTTTGTTAACCGAATTCAAAACTTAAAACAGGAGTCTGTTTATATTATTGAATTCGGGTTCGAACTGGTTTACAAACAGAGGTAGAAAATTTCAAAGCCTGAACAACATGATTTAAAATTTCAAATAACTAGAGAACAATATCCAATAGTCTTTTTGTTAAATGACCACTTAGACACTTCTCCTAAATCTAAATTACTCAAACTTTTAACCTACCCTGATCTTCTCTACAAAATCTTTTACTCTTTACCATAAAACTAGCTACAACCCAAATGGCAATTAATAGCTGTTAGTTAATGGATCGATTATAAGCTATTTACTTAGGTCAAGGGTCAAATCAAATTATTATAGACTCCTAATAAAATTTGACTCGTTGGTCATTTAGGTTATTGGTGTGAAAGAGAAGCAGGCCTGGAAATACGTTTTGGATGGGGGTCGGAGCCCATTAAGACATGAACCAGACAACTTTCACAGCCACTCCAGAATCCTGAAAAGTAGAAAAAACAAACAAACAAACAAACTATTCTTAATCAATCCTTAAGAAGAAAAATCAGTGTCTTTATGTCTCTTAATAAGACCGTTTTATAACCTTAAGGAACCTCATCTATATCAACTGTTATCCTAATGTCCAACCCTCATACCAGGTAATACTTTACCGCCTTTTTGTTAGCACTGATCTTCTCTACTGCTTTCTTTGTTACCTGTATGAAAAGTTTCAAGAGCAGTCATGGACCAAGCACACTTAACTATGAACTTCTAATCTATGGTCAATGTTCAGGTATTTCTCCGTTAGACGACGAAGTGGGACTTGAGTAAGGTATCTAGTTTACTTTTGAACGATAGAACCAGGTTTTTCATTGCAATTAAAGGGATTTTCTTGCAAAAGCATATGATAAAAGTAAGAAGAGAAATGAGGCCGAGTATGATATCATCTTTGGATTTACATAATTACATTTCAATAATCTGTGTAAAACATATACCACTCTCACAACAAATAGTCAAACCTGAGATGCAACAAACAAGTAGACACCAAAAACAAGATTAATAACAGCTCTGCACATGTACAAGAAGGATGATTCTATCAGATCAGAGATGATAATGCCGTGATGAAACCTAAAGCAGATTCAAAGTTCAACAAATAAACCATACAACATTCAACAATCAAGACTCAGTTAATTCTCAATAAACTTAAGATTTATACTGCAATTGACAGTGATTACAAGTCACAATGAAGATTATGTATGAACTCAATTTTGCATGCATACAGCATCCAACCACAGGTGCCTGCAAAATCATAGAACTTTCACCATTGCCTTATAATCATAAACTTAAATCCCCAAAATAGATAATAAAAGGGCAGAAAAACAGTAATCAATCTTCAACACACCTATTAGCTCAAATTGAATCATAAAATGATAAAATCATGCATGTGACTATGTGAGTGTTGATTAAACAAAGGTATCTGCAAATTGGTGCACAATATCATATAAATTTCTTCAATTTCTTAGAACCCCCAATTATTCCTACAACGAAACAGTGTTCAGTCTCCTAATAGCTCAAATTCCAAACACACAAAGACACACACACAGAGATGATCATATTCACACAGTAAAACACACACTATAAGAGCAATCTCAACACGAATTAACACTTGAAACTGGCAAAACAGTGATCCGTGACTCACGAGTCCAAACCAAACCAAAACCCCGAAAAAAAGAAGCATATTCATCAAACAAACATACAAATCGTTACGGAGACATAAATACATACATGAGACTGTGAATTCAAACCGATCACAACGTATTCACAACGATTACACAGGGGGAAGCTTATCGGATTCATGATGAGACTGATCAACGAAGATTACAGGCTTCGTAAGCATAAGCGGACGATCTTTAGCCTCTTCATCATCATCACCATCATCAAATTCGTCATGAGAGGTGCTGAGATTGATGCATGAACAGCGTTCTAAGGACGTGAAAAACGCCGATGCGACGCTGTTACCGATCCAATTAGCCATCCGATCGATTTTGTCGCAAGATATCAAGCCACAGGTCTGATTTGAGTCCATTAATTTAGGGTTTGTAGAATGAATTGAGATGAGGTGTTGGATTTTTGGGGCGAAGGTGTATTTCTGATTTGGGGATTCTTTTCTTGCTTTTGGAGTGTAGATTCTAGAATAATACCTCTCTGCTGCTTTTATCTTTGGTTGGGCCCAAATGGCCAAATGTCTTCATGAACGTATATAAGTTTTTTTTTGTTTTTGTTTTTTTTTTATTATTTTGTTTTTTAAAAAAATTATAAGTCAAAATAATGAGTTTTAGACGAATTGGTTTGGATTGGTGCAATATGCTTCAGGGGCGGAGTTTTTATCACAGCGAGTTTTGGACGATGAGTTTTCCATGAGTGGAATTTTGTGTTGATTAACAAAGCATAGTTACACTCATCGACATATTTCAATCCAAATCAAAACGCTTAAAATGCCACTTCACTCTGATGCATTATGCCAAAATTGACTTAAAATACCACTTTGGTGAATCAAATGTTGGAAAAAATGAATGGAAATTATGTTTTTCCATTATGAATATAATTGTAAGCATGATGGTTGATTAAAACATTGAATGTAAAATTTCATGTTGTCCCACATCGGTGGGATAAAAAGAATAAGAGTAGTTTATAAGTGGGAGTGTAATGGAGATAATATCTCCTATACAAGTAGACACACCCAGTGACTGACAGGAGGGCCTGTAAGAGCCCGACGCGCGCCCGGGGCGGGGCGGGGGCATTGGCGCTTGGTCGCATTGTGGCGGTTTGACGGCGGCAGACTCTTGAGGTTCCATGTGCCAAGGTTCCATGTGCTAGCAGACTCTTGAGGTTCCATGTGCCAAGGTTAAAACCTGAGTAAAGAGTTCATATGAACACATACGAAATACTGAGAAACACCACAAAACAACTCTCTCATCGTGTTATAATCAGCTGCATGAGTTGCAGCAATCATTCTGCTTCATCGCAATCTTTCCCATCCTTAGCAGAACTCCACGTCGTTGTTTCAGGTATTTCTTCGGGTGCTAGGCTAGTCCCGGCAGTACACACTGCTTCGGCTGTTGTACCCTGGGAGACATACGGGTTCACCTGGGTGGCCTGAAATCTGTTTTAAGGGACCGTTGTTGAACAGCAACCCTCAGCCACATTTTTAATTTTAGTTGTTTTGTTTGTTCGTTTTCAGATTCAATTCGAGTAATTCTATACATATTGTTGTAATCATTTTGAAAATTTTTGACTTATATATTCTACTCATTTTGTTAATGTAATTCTCTATATATAATACATAAACGGGTTCCTACAATAAATGTATTGTGTCACTAAGAATACATACAAACAAACAAACCCAGTATATCCCACTCAGAGCAGGGTCTGGGGGGTAGGTAGTGGCAAGTCTTTCCTCTATCTGGAATCACTAAGAATACATGTTAAACAGAAAGCATGCCATAGTAAAATTATAATAAAATTAAAAAAAAATTGCACAAACAAAATCAAATGCTTTTTTTATTTCTATCAAAATTAGAAAGTGTGAAAACCGAATTCATTTATTCGAATATTGTCAAAATTAATTGTCGAAAGCGAAATTATTTATTAGCAGTTTAATTTTGAGACACCCTTCCCTTCGACTAAGATGGGCTACTGGGCTGGTAGATGAAGTCATGAAACAGGCCCAATTTGGGCCTTAAAAATTAATTACACGACTACATGGGCTTGGCAGTTTGGGCTGTCATTAAATTCTATCAACAGTTGGGGCTCATTTCACTGTCATAAATTAACTGAAAATCGAAAAATGATCGCAAACCGTAAAACCGACAATAATCTGTTTCAAAGAACTAAACCATATTTAAAAAATTAACATGTTAAATAAGTATAGGAAGAGTTAAATTTATTTTAGAGGCCTAAAGTAAAACAGAATGTTAAGATATTCTCCAAATTTGATTGGTAAGAACTTTAATCATTCAGCTAGTCTTGACGCAATCAAAATTAAATTATTGATTTTAATACCGGTATATTAGGTAATTCAATTAACGCTTGTAGCTTAATTTTATTATTTTAAAATGGTTGAGTCGTTCTTGATACATGTAATCTTGAATAAACCATTTGGGTTATTTACAATAAACCATATGGGCTATTTACAAGATAAAAAAATATAATTTATAGTTTATATTGTATATAGAACCGAACATCTGTAGATTTTGTATATGATTTTTAGTTTTTGGTAAATCCTTTACCCTTCATAGTTATCACCTATTTGATTTGAATCATAATATTTGATACCACGGGCTTACGAATTAAAAAAACAATGGGTAGGAAAAAATGGTGAAACAAGACATTTGGCGTGTATAGAAGAACCATTTACAACACCACACATTGCACTAACCATTTATTTTGTTCCGGTTGTATATGAACGTGTTTGGTTACGGTTAAATTAATTCCAACTCCATGATTTTGACTAATGTATAAGAAAAAAAAACAATGGTTAAACATATATCGACGGCATATCATCCTGTCAACCTAGAAAGATATCATTGACATAGCCTATCTTTATTGTGACGCTAGGTAGTAAAATATAATACCCAAAATAATAATAATAATAATAATATGAACAACTTTCTAATAAAATAGTGGTTGAACAACTATCAATAATATAGTGGTTGAACAACTTTCTAATAACATAGTAAATGAACAACTTTCTAATAATATAGTGGTTGAACAACTTTCGTTATATAAGAATTGGCTGCTATATATAGCTTTCCAAGAGTTCAATTTGATTTCTATCATCATTTGCATATCAATCGAGCCTCGTTGTGGTCGCGACTGGTTTCATCATTTATTCATATCAAATTAAACTCAAAACAGGTAATTAAACCCTCTTACATACTCGTTTGATCATGGGGAAGAAAAGCCCCATGCTTTCAATCGATTACAATATCAATTTGGGGATCAATTGGATTGAAATTGAACCTAGGGTTCTTGGAGGATTTGAGGAAATTGTTTAAGTTTGGTTTTAAGATTTAAAAGTTGTGTCATATCGTGGCAGATGCCTTGGTTCATTGGTTAAGTCACTGTTACCCCTAACATGAGGTCCCGGGTTCGAACCCGGGCACCCCCATGTTTTTTTTTTAAAGGCTTTTAGCCTTAAATAAATTACAGAAAATATTTTTATAAATATACAAACTATTTTGTAAACTTCAAATATTTTTAAAGGTTACTAAATATCCTATATATTATTAACCAACGTTATAAATAGTTTATTTTGTTTAAAAATAAACTTTAAATAGCTGAATTAGGCCCGTATTTTACAGCCAATTTACAGAGGCCATAACTTTTTCATAACAGATGCAAATCAGTTAAACCTTATGTCCATGACTAAGTTCGTCGAAAGATGAATCCGTTGATATATAAAACATCGAAAAACTCGTTTGTTTAGACCTCCAAACAGTCGATTTCGTAACAGCTAGCAGTTCTGTACAACTGTAAAGATCCACGTATTTCTTATATTTCGGTAATCCAAATCAGAAACTTTTCTAAATAAAAGTTGTTCAAAAATCACTAATCTAGTAAACTGGAGTTTTTCAGAATTTTTAAACGTCGTTTAGTATTTTTAACGAGTGCGAACAGACAGGGGCAGAACTGGAACTTTTCTAATCTGAAACAAGAAAATCCAAACTATAACTTGAATTACAATATCGTAGGTTCTCGCGGCGTTAACCGAGCCTAGACCTTGTTTCTGATTATTGTCATTCATGTATAAGGTACGGATTCCTAGTCCTTCTAATTTTAGTGTAAATTATATTATTCCGTTACTTTGTAGTACGGATTCTGTTTCCTTGTTACCACAGTATTCACTTTTGTTTCCGTTACTTTGTAGTACGGATTCTGTTTCTTTGTTACCATAGTATTCACTTTTGTTTCCGTTACTTCGTAGTACGGATTCTGTTTCTTTATTACCATTGTATTCACTTTTGTTTCCGTTACTTTGTAGTACGGATTCTGTTTCCTTGTTATCATAATATTCACTTTTGTTTCTGTTACTTTGTTGTACGGATTTCTGATTCCTGTCTCGTATTTGATTTCCGTTCATCTCTAGTTTTGATTCCTGTCGTACGTAAATAGTATGATCTTGATTATGTTATAAGTAGCTAGACTACTTTATATTTCTGAATTTGTTACCCGAGCTCTCCCTATCTTGGGGGTGACCAAGACGCGTTGTTGCGGCATCGATAACGTGTCACCAACCGTGGCGGTGAGCTGAGATCACGGCGTCTCTAAAGAGGACTCTGAAATTATGTTGGCCGTCTTGTTATATTATTATTTCCTCAGAGGCGTATGGATCGATACTAGGTTAGTCCTGTATTTCCTTATGGATGGTTACAGACCACTTCATTTGGGACTCTGGTGAATTGTTTGTATGTCTGCCCATACACCTTTTCACATTGGTTCACGGGCTCGCTACCTGTGTTACATCTGTTCAGTTATTATATGATATGATTATTAGCTCGAGTTATGTTCTATCTGATATATATCTTATACCGTTATATTCTCTGATTATCATCATGTCTGTTTATTTTTGTTATCTGCTATTCCGTTCACTGAGCGTTATGCTTAGGCGTGCTTTTGTTTTCATGCACGTCAGGTCAGCAGGGTCATCCGGGAGGGGAGTGAAGAGTGAAAATCTGGATAAAGAAGACTGATATTTATTTACTTTAATTGATGTAATGAACACTTAATTAGTTTCTTTCGGATTATTTGGTTTGTTCGAATTTATTTCTCGACCGTCTCTATAACTATTTTCTGGATTTTAGACTTTCAATCGTTATCAATTATGGAATTAAGTTCTGGATTTTGATTACCGTATTAGTGACACGTCAGCCTTGTCGGGTTGTGGTGTTACATAAAATGTGTAAAGTGTGAAGGCATAACATGCAAAAGAACGCTGCCTGAGTTAAAGATTTAATATATTGAGATTTTGATTTTGAATTTGCTCTTCATTCATAAGGTTAAAGCAAAATCATTTTTTTTCCTTCAAACAATAGCTTCACGATTACTTAAGCATAATTAAAGAAACGAACTACATATAAATGTGTTTTAGACCCTTGCTAAATTGCCCATACAATACCACCGAGGGTTCTGAGAATCTTTTGTTGGTTTTATTGGTTTGTTTCACATACAATCAAAGATTCCAATGGGCCACCGTTGATTTCGTTTTCTCACCAAATCCTCTCAATAATTCACCTTAATTTTACTCAAAAAGGTTTAATAAATAATTAAGATATTATTCGAACTAGAACTTGATTTAGTAAGTGTTTTGAATGATAAAAAAAGGTTTGAAAATGTCCAATAAATTATTGTTTTTTATTTTATACGTGAACAAACTATTGGCCGGTCATAGGATTTTACATTTAAATTCATACTAGCTATCTACACTTTTGTTCATTGAAAAAGATAAATTGATGAATACAAAATGAACTTTAAATAAGTTCTTACTTGTGTAATAAATTCTCAAATTTTATTATGATTCTTATAATTTATTGCATATTATCATTTGTTGTAAATGACTTGTTACAATGCTATATCGAAGGAACGTGATTGGGCAATTTCTTTTGTGATCTTGTTTCCTCTTGACATCTTCTTAGAAAGCCATTGTTTTAGGTCATCTCTTGTAATCCATGTTCTTAAATCAAAAATCCTAAAGCTGATATGTGTTTTCTTTTTCGTCATATAATACTAGTTTATTAAAAATAGAAAAAAGAATGATCGACCAATCTTATGTCAGAAAGGTAACCGGTTACACTAAATGAAAATAATATCAAACTTTGTCACATTCAAACATAGTTTGAAACCTAATGAAGTTTATTGCATATTCATACGATTTATCCTGTATTAAATTAATTAAGATATAATACAATTAGAAAAGTATAAATAAACACATGAATGACACCTTTTTTAATTAAACATGTAACTCCAAAATTGTAAAGAGTTACCAGTAAAGAAATTTCCAAACTTTTTTAATACAAGAAATTTAGTCTTTCTGAATTCTAAAATTTAAAACGGAAGATTATATTATTCAAAGTTTAAATAAAAATATTTCTGGTTACCATACGATGTTCTGTGGGATTAATTTATTTGTAACACTGACATGACACCAAGTTGAATTTGATGATAACACAAGTAACTATATAAAGAATTTAATTTTCCGCAAAATTAGACAAATTTCAACAAATAATATATTTGCTAAGCATAGAGTCAAAGATATACCGGCCAAGAAATGTATACTATACATTTTGCCAAAAATCAAAATAACGACTATCAGTTGATGTTAACTAATTTTAAAACAAACAAAGAAAAGGTAGAAATTAATTAAAGATCTCTCTAGCCTCTTCAATATTATTTTTGCATAATTAATATTATATCCTTTCTCTTAATCATAGCAAAAAATTGTTTTATAGGTTACGAAATTTACATACAATAGCTTAATAATAGAGTTGTATTAATGTTGGATGCTTTATAATTTGCCCATATGCTCGTGGTTTCTTTATTGCTATTAAAACAAATATTATACATTTGGTTAGAAGTAAACTTCAAACAGAGAATTTTAGGTATCGAAAATCACCTATTAAGATTTAGCTTGATGATCCAGATATCTAAAACTCTTTATGACAACTTAACAGGACCAAACTTTCAAGCTTACAATAAAATTGTTACCTAGCATTTTCTTCTCCGACCATCTTCTCAGGAGTTATCATCATTTTCGACAAGACCATTCTTATCAAACAAAACGGTATTATCGTGTCATTTTCTTCTATGAGACCATTTTATTCGCTCTCTTCTATCCGACAGAAAATCTTTTCCATCGAGGCTATCTGCGTCAAAAATAATAATAATAATAATGTTTGCATATCATAAATGTAATTGATTAAAATTGAAAATAATGATAGTAACAAAATCTATTAAATTAAAAGTATGATTAAAGTTTTAAAGCATACTTTACCGTATAAAAAGCTTTTATACAGAGAGTAAGACTATATTATACTTCTACAATTTTTAAATGTCAAACTTAAAATCTTTTAAATTATGGTTACAATGATTCCACACGAGTAAAAACATAGTAATATTAATATTAAACCGCTTACTGATCATATGTTCTCAATAATTAAAAACTTAAGAGATCGAAAGATTTATAATTCGATCCTTACATAGTAGTAGGTTTATTAATCTCGAAGTCAAAATGCCCAAACCAAATACTACAAATACTACATGTTTCATGTACGATCCGATCCGACCGACCCGACCCGACCCGATGGGTTGACAAAAGGGTTTTGTGAGCTCGATATAAAAAATCAACCAATCAAACAGTTTGCTTCCGGAGATGCATAGTCATGGTTCTTATCCTTACTAGCCACCTCACGTGTTGCCACGTGCATGGTGAGTCGAAAGTTATAAAATGTTTTTATAAACATTTATCAGTGATGATCAATTAATACTCTTGCAATTCTTTTTTTTCTTTTTTGTTTTTAAACACAAGAATCTTCAATCCAATATAAAATAAGCACGACCATATTCTTAGTTGATTTATTACTTTTTATTGATACATGTGTAAGTACAATAAGTGATGTCGTTAATATACGTTGATAAATACAAAACTCTATATAAAAATGAAATCAGTTAAGAAATTAACGTAAAATGTCGGAAAAAAGCAAAACCATTAAATAATAAGCACAAAATTATGATTTAGAAAGGAAAAACGTAACAAGAAAATTAAATAAAAAAACCTTAGAAAAAGCAAAACCAAACAGACGTATCATACCAGATTCAAATCTGGGTGGATGGCAAACGATAGCGATGCAAAAACCACCACACAACGACTCATGTTGTGTTACAGCTCATTAAAATAATGTATAACATCAAGCAAAAGTCGATGGTTTTCTATGGGCCATCGACCTTGCTAAATGTAAACGTATAAATGTCTATACAATAAAAATTATCTTGTTTTTTATTCTTAAAACAAATAACTGTTTTTAAATACTATTATATGTAAATATGCAAAATATCTTAAATAATATCATGTAACTAAAATGTTCGTTTAAGCTCATCTAGACTTGCAAGCTTAATAAAACTTAATACAAGAAACATGAAGTTGAACATGTTTATTAAACAAGCCCCAATATTAGTTTAAGTTCCGAATCAAGCTCGTTTTAGCTCAATGGACATATTTTACATTAAGTTTTGGTACAAGCTACATATTTTACATCAATGGACAATGATTACATGACAATACGGTAAAGCTTTCATTTTCTTGCATTAAAATGGGCTTCTTTTGTTACACTTGTACGGGAGAAAAGGAACAAAGAAATAAGTGAAACAGAGAAAACAAGATAATAAGTGAACCCTATGATATAAAAAGGGTTTCAGATCATCTCTCATATGATTAGTTTTCTTTTGATTTTCTATGATAGTCTCAGATTGCATATTTGTATAATAAAGATAATCAGCCATTATTTAAGGATTATTGGATTTTAATAATCCTAAGTTTCATTTATTGGCTGTGATTAATTCCAACTCAATAAATATTTACGGATACTCTCAACTTTAAATTTATTTCTCTCCAACGATCTCTTACTAACTGAGAGCTAACCCCGTTAGTTTTTTGATGATGTGGACTGTTTTTGTGGCTAAAATACTAGACAGAAAGTTAAAATCTATCATCAGCACCGTCAATTTAAAACTACTGCACCCAAAAATCCGTCAATCTCCATCTCCTGATTTGAACCACCGAACTCGTTGAGATAGATTTTAGGTGATTATGGAGGCTAAACAATGGAAAACGAACCTAGTTGATACTAGACAGTGCTGGAGTTGTAAAATGGATCAAAGTTAGTCTCATTTCATAAAAAAAACTAATGATTGTTAACTCTCAGTTAGTAATGAATCATTGTAGGAAAATAAATTCAAAGTTAAGAATGACTGTAAACATTTTTCAAAGTTACGATTAATAAGACCAACAAATAAAAGTTGCGATTATTACAATTCAATAACCTATTATTTAATTAACGGTAAAAAATAATAGGTAAGGTGAGTAAAATAAATAATAAACAAAAAAGGACAAGACAGTGAGAGAGAATTTACGTGTTTGTAACTTATCGAAGAATGGTGACTCAACATCATCATAAAGCAACAAGATTCAATCCACCTTCATAATTTCCCACTCTGATCCATCCCACTTTCTCATCAATCGCCGGTGAGATTCTTTACTTTCGCTTTCCTTCTTTACTCTGATCTTTCTCAGTGTTGTTCATAATCAATCACTCCATCTCTGTAGTAATCGCTTTTGATATGTGTAAAATTCTTGGTTGATGTTGTTTACTTACATACGGTTTTGTTAATTACCAATTACCCATTTGGTAAATCGATAGTTTTTTGTTTAATTAGCGTCGATCTAAGGCCCAGGGTTTCTTTTACTGATTGTAAATCTTTTTTAGTACTCTTGTTTCTGGTTTAATTTATAATTCCCTTGCTCAACTAGCTCAGATCTTTGGGATTTTTTATGCTGGAAAGTTATCATCTTGATTTAATTGTGATTTGGGTTTCTTTAATTTCTTTTGAGACAAACCCTAATTTAGAGATAATCGTATTGAAATTATGGATGGTTATTAGCGAAATCACATATCAATTTAAGACATTTGATGATTTGGGTGTGCTTGAATTCATGGTTTCACTTTGATATTGTAAATTCCGAATGTTTGTGCAATTGTTCTGTCATTGGTTTGATTATTCACTGTGTTTTCTGTTAAAATTAGGTGTCTTTTTGATGAAATATCAGGTATTCTTGATGGAATAAAAGAATAATGGCTGCAGCAGAAGCGCGAGCAGCATGGCAGCGAACTGCAAATCGTTATTTTGTTCAAGAAGATGCAAAAAGAGCTCCCAAATTAGCATGTGTTCCTCCATCATCATCATCATTGTCTAAACAGATCGACACGAGACCTCCTACAAATGGGATTACTGATTTTGCCCCTCCAACAGCCAACTCGTTGTACTCGAATCTCTCTCCGGATTCAAGATGGTGGCTTCAGTTGCAGCCTAACTATTTGCACCAAAACGGTTTGAACAACGAGAAAGTCAACAAAGAGGCTGAAAATTCTCATCAATTCGTCGACATTATGGATTCGCGGTCAACTACTAAGGTTGACAGTTTAGGGGAAGAATCATATGAGTTTGTGGAAATGGATTCTGTTTATAAAGAAGTGGATGAATTTAGTTTGGACTCAGATTTCCCTCACTGGATGGAGTGTGAGAAGAACCATGAGATGCCATGGTGGCGAATGGCGGATAAAGATGACCTGGCATCCTTTGTGGCACAGAGATCACATGATTTTATTGAGAATTGTGATTTGCCTTCGCCACATATCGCAAGTTTCAAGAGGGACGTGTATGGTGATGATCGATCCACGCATAAAAACGATGAAATGTTTGCCTCTTGCAGGATTTCAAAGAAGCAAAGGCCCCAATGTCCACCACATGCAGCTAGCCCAAATGCCAGTTCAGGGCCGGTCAGGTATACTAAGACTTTTTAAGTCAAAAGGGTCATGTTTGACTTCTGTTTAAGTTATGAAGTCTTTGGATTTTGTGAAAACATTGATTACTATATTGAAGTTTGCTAGTAAACACTCGAAATTAGAAGAATATTTTGATAAATATGCAGTATGCAACGTATTCAGATTGAGTTATTAGGAACACTTTTGACCTCAAATGTTTAGGGCCAGTCAGGTATCTTTTGAGTTGTGAAGTCAAAGCTGTTCATGTTTAACTTCTGTTTTATACTATGGGCCTTCTAAATATTCTGAAAACGCCGCTTGCCATTTAAAACTTTTTAGCAAGCACTCGAAAGTGCAAGTGAAATAAAGATTCTGATAAATTTGCATTATGTGCATATGCAAATTGAATTGCTAGCAACGTTTTTACCTCAAATATTTCCAGGTGGTCGGGTGTACTTTGACTTTTAATATCAAACGAAACTTTAGATTTTGTGAAAACTTTGATGATCAAGTTAGAAAAGGTAGAATTTGATAAATTTGCAGTATATGACACATACAAATCGAACTATCAGCAATGATATTGGCCTCAAATCTTGACTAGTTTACTTAATGTGCTTTCTTATCAGTCCTGCAAGCACACAGATCGGTGACAGCATAATTCATGAAGACTCTACAACTGCAGAGTTGGATCCAAGCAAACGTAAGCTTCTAGAAGCGCTCTGCCATTCTCAAACACGAGCACGAGAAGCAGAAAAAGCAGCAAAACAAGCATACGAGGAGAAAGAACATGTTGTGAAGCTAATATTCAAACAAGCATCTCAGTTATTCGCCTATAAACAATGGGTGTATCTTTTACAACTCGAGAATCTTTATAACCAAATAAAAACCAATAAGATCACCCCTGTTTTCCCAGCTTATTCACGCAGAAAAACACGCAGGAATATGCCTGCAAAGAAAAGAACACAAGAAAAACAAGGTAATTGTGTTCATAATTGCAAACATGATTTAGGAGTGTATGCAGTGGCTTTTGCCGTTGGATTAGGGCTTGTTGGCGCGGGTTTGCTTCTTGGGTGGACTGTGGGTTGGATGTTTATCTAGTTATTGTTGCACGTATGTTGTTAACAGGTATAATGTGTACTTGTGTGTAGTGTACAAAGTCGTTTTCGTGAAATCGCTAGCTTGCAGTGTGTAGTTTTGGTTTCTTTGATATTTTTGTAAAGAGTTTGCAGTTATAGTTGTGTGCTCATTATGTGTGACATTAGTGAAATTTATATTAACGTGTTTCTATCAGTTATTCTATTGCTGAAAACCGAATCAGTCATCGGTTCGGGCTGACCAGTCCGGCACATCCTTGTTTTAATCCTTGTTAGCCTCAAGGTCCGATATCAACTCGTGTCTCTTGTATAGACACAGAAGTTAAGTCTGGGTTGGGACTTGGGTGTACTTGGTTAGGCCCATAGCCCACTTAGGATCGAGACCAAGCCTGTTTTAATCCACATAAAAGTAATCGAGCACGAGCGTGAAAATATAGGCTAATTGGATCACTGAAGGAATATTGGTCCACATAATCATCTTCATTACTCGAGTATGGAATCTCGGGGTGCTAGGTTGACACGTTTATGAAGGAAAGCTTGTACATTAGTTCATCCTGTGAATCCCGACCTTTAGATCACTATCAGGAAGAAACTCACATTAGGTAAAAAAACCCTTTTATTCAACTTGAAACTTTTTTTTTTTGTCATAAATGAGAGTTGAACGCAAGACTTTATATTTTAATTATTGGGCGTTTCATCTTATTCATTTTGGACTTCAGATTATTGGTTACAGAATGTAGTTATGCTTTTTACTACTTTCAAATTTTTTGACATATTGCAGAGTTGCTTATATTATATTGTGATATACATGTTTTTTATAACTTAGAAGTATGTTGCTATTATTAGAACATCTTAACATCTTGGTATTTTAACCATTTAACCCAAAAAACCATAATATTAAATGAAATAGGACCCGAATAGAAATTACAAAATAATCATTAAATAAAATAAAAAGTGGTTGGTGGTGTTAAAGAGCAAGATAAGACGCTATATTAGGAGAAATGTCAATTCCTTTACCTAACCGTACCTACAAGAGGTAAACAACTTGTCAATGGCAGTTGAACCTTTGATCCAATGATATGGTGTGATAGTTTGAGTTTGAAACTAAAGAGTTTTTTTCATGATAATAGGTTTATTTTTTATGATGTTTCTGTGTAAGTTAAGTTTAGAACGTCACAATCAGTATAAATAATGAACATCTTGTTTCGGTAGGGCTTATTTTGGCATTAGTGGTAATTTTAAACGTTATTCCAAAGACAAAATATATTTCTACCAATGATATTATGATAGCACAAGCGTACTGTATTATCTATTAGCATCATATACGATGAATTAGTATCGCGGTATCACTTGACCATTGGATATGTGAATAACAAACGAAAGAATACGTTTAAATGATTTTGGTGGTAAATTGTTATAGACATTATTCACTTCAAAGAATACGTTTAAATGATTTTGGTGGTAAATTGTTATAGACAAGCCTCGTACAGTCATATTTGATGTTCGGAATAACTTTTTTTTTATACATTTTGGTGACCGTTTGAAAACAACACGCTTTCTAAACACATACCTAAAAAAGACCTCTAGACAAAATGTGGGTTTACCATCTAATTAGACAGCTAGGCAAATCTTAACAAGGATATCACCCTAATAACCAATCATATTTAAAACTGTATGTAACATTAATCGTAAAATGAGCCACATAGTTCGCTAGTTGACCTGCAAACCTTGACTTTATACTTCTAACAATTTATTGTGTAGATTACTCCTCCAAAGGCCTACAAGATCAGCCTAAGTTTGGATCATATAATTGATATATAAAAAAAGGATTATAGATGAACGTTGTTCAAAGATGAGAAATTTAGTTTCTTCACACCGTGGTCTAATAATGTAGCATGAAGTAAACTTGGGGGACTAAAATTGCCTATTTTTAAAAGTTAACAGTTTAGGTTCTACCGAGATTTGAACTCGGGTTACTGGATTCAGAGTCCAATGTCCCGACCACTAGACCATAGAACCAATTTGTTAAATTTGTTAAGAACATAGCATTTTAAAACTACTTTTAAAGAAAAGCAGTATCATTTCATTTGGTAAATTTTACTATTTAATTCTTATTTCTTATACACTTTACGACTGAATTCAAGTATTTGCTTTGTTTTTATTTACAATAATATATGTGAAAATATTTTTTTTTTAATTTTAGTGACCATTGTACTACATCTACTAATTTATCAAGCGGATTAAATAATACTTTAATTTTAATAAGTGGTGCAAATACCGTTAAAATAATAAAATTAATAGTACATGGTAAAAGCATCAATTTGTGCTACGTGACAACTTGATTGATGACGGGGTATCATACTCATCAACATGTTTAACCCATTTATCACGCTTACTTTACAACTTAATTTAAGTTCATTTACAACTTTTCTATCCATTTACATGTTTTTATACAGGAAAAAAAGGTTAACGATCACAACCATCTAAGTTTGACCATCGTTAGCATAAGCATCCATTAGCCTTGTTTGTCGGGGATGTCATATCGTTATTCCAGGTGTGATGTTCGAGCATTTATACATGGGATTGGTTAACGGCAACATAAAACATATCCCTGTCAAATTATTGATTATTATTTGAATTGGATGTGAATTATTTATATCTGGAATTTCTAGAAGTGAATTCGAATAAGAATCCTATCATTCTATTCAAATAAGCTTAGAAAAAATCAAAATTTTGATTTTTTTTCAAAATTATTAGTTTTGTAAAATTTTAACAAACTTTACACCTTACGCATACTCTACTTCTTAATTATCTGCATTCTTAAATTGAGGGGCACGCGTGTTTACCACTGGAATGTTTCTTTCATGACAAATGAAATAATTAGTACTTAGTAGTTAATTACTTAACAAGAAATCTAGTAGAACTAATAAAAATGAAGAAATTAAATTTGAACTATAAACACACAAATATTTTAATTGCCAAAAAGTATAAATTATTTAATTTTATAAGTGTTTTGCTATACATATGTATTTATGTATGTATATACACATAGATCTGCTCCCTAGAATCTTTGGTTACGAAGGTTATTGAGGTCCAGGTTTATGAGTGGATTCAATAATCGAAAGTCCCTTCAATTCAATTAATGTTAACATGTTGTAATTGATCAGGTTCGATCCGTGGAAACGGCCTCCCCACAAAATGTGAGGGAAAGACCGCGTACATCTTCCCTTAAATGGGACGGACCCTCCCTGGACCCTGCGAAAACGCGGGAGCTCTTTGCAGCACTAGGTACGCCCTTTATTTTGTAATTATCAGGTGTGGTTGATTTTGTTGGAAAAAAATGTTGCAAGGGTTCATTGATTAATACATCATTAATGCTGGTTAAGTAAGGGTTGTGGTCGTAAGTCTCTGATTTGTTGGCTTGTATTCTTTCTGAGATTGACCAGCCAATTGAGAAGCATTCACTTCTAGGTTTAGCTGGATGACACTACATTTTTTTAAATAAAGAGTTAATTACACAAATAGTCCCTGTGGTTTACCTAAAGTAACAAGTTTAGGTACTAGTTTTTTTGAGTAACAACTTTGAGTATCGTGGTTACTATTTTGTAACACATGTGGGTACTAAGCGCAACGTCCGTTTGTTTTTAACGGATTACGCCATCACGTGTGAAAAACGTGAGGGTAATTTAGTCAAACCAATTAGAAAGGTATAGAGTTAATTACACAAATAGTCCCTGTGGTTTACCTAAAGTAACAAGTTTGGGTACTAACTTTTTTAAGTAACAACTTTGAGTATTGTGGTTACTATTTTGTAACACCTGTGGGTACTAAGCGTAACGGTCGTGTGTTTTTAACGGATTACCCCATCACGTGCCAAAAACGTGAGGGTAATTTAGTCAAATCAAATAGTAACGTATACTTTACCAATTTAAACCCTTGTTTCATCATCGTCTTCATTTCTTCTTCATCATCTTCATTTCTTCCTTAACGACTTCAAAAATTGAAGCCCTAATTGTTTCAAGTAACCATGGTTATGTGCAAAATATGATAGAGCAGCCATAATAAAAAACTCTTGGACTAACAACAACACTGGACGACGCTTCTACTCTTGCCCACAACTGGTAATTTCTTCTAAACCATCTGCAACTTCTGAATCCGTCATTACATCTTCATCTGCTTCGTGTTTATTTGCAGCGATGTAAAAGATGTAATGACGGATTCAGAAGTTGCAGATGGTTTAGAAGAAATTACCAGTTGTGGGCAAGAGTAGAAGCGTCGTCCAGGGTTGTTGTTAGTCCAAAAGTTTTTTATTATGGCTGCTCTATCACATTTGCACATAACCATGGTTACTTGAAACAATTAGGGCTTCAATTTTTGAAGTCGTTGAAGAAGAAATGAAGATGATGAATAAGAAATGAAGACGATGATGAAGCAAGGGTTTAAATTGGTAAAGTATACGTTACTATTTGATTTGACTAAATTACCCTCATGTTTTTGGCACGTGATGGGGTAATCCGTTAAAAACACACGACCGTTACGCTTAGTACCCACAGGTGTTACAAAATAGTAACCACAATACTCAAAGTTGTTACTCAAAAAAGTTAGTACCCAAACTTGTTACTTTAGGTAAACCACAGGGACTATTTTTGTAATTAACCCTATACCTTTCTATTTGGTTTGACTAAATTACCCTCACGTTTTTCACACGTGATGGGGTAATCCGTTAAAAACAAACGGACGTTGCGCTTAGTACCCACATGTGTTACAAAATAGTAACCACGATACTCAAAGTTGTTACTCAAAAAAGTTAGTACCCAAACTTGTTACTTTAGGTAAACCACAGGAACTATTTGTGTAATTAACTCTTAAAGAGTATAAATAAATGCCAATCGTACTTGGATGAGAGAGGTTCTCTATTTAAATACAAACATCGTATATATAACAACATGGATTAATTTGGAAGTAGAAGTAAGATAAATTTAGGTAAAATAAAAAAGCTAAAAGTTAATATTTTAATCACTTGCACTTTATGTCTATAATTTAATTGCTATAAACACCCAAATTTGAGTCCAAATAAATATTTTTCTTTAGAGAAATGTTCCTAAAAAGTAAAAAAAGTAATTTCAAACATCAATTTTTTAATCAATGTTTAAGAACAATTTATAAGGAAAATTTTGTTAGAGAATTATTTTATAAATAGTCACTTTTGTATACTTTTTGCAACTTTTCTTATTTTTAAAATTTTTCATAACTTTTATGTAAGACATTATTTTTTATAAAAATTATACGATAAAAACGAACGTTTTTATCTTTAAAACAAGTACAATATTGTTGTATAAAAAGATAAGAAAAAAATTATGTTTTTAAGCTCATATATCATCATTATGTTTTTAGTATAGGTAATTATTTTTAAGCTTATATTCACCAAACATGCACATTATAGAATTTAAACCCACAATCACTTGATCTAGAAACACGTGTTTTACCATCAAACTATTCCCTTGAAGAATTATAATATATATTAAAAACTTTGGTCGGTGGCTACAGTGTCACCGTACCAACAACTATGCACACTGTACAACCGTTGAAGAGTTCTTCTTCTTCTTCACTTCTAGAAGAGTTCTTCGCTTTTTATTAATGATACTGATCACCATTTCTCTCTACCGACCGTCGCCACAGCTTCATCCCTTGGCACATTACCACCACCGCCTAACCAACCAAGGGTAATTTGGGCATTTCAAGTGTAGTGCTAAGTGCTGGATTCTCTGTCTTTGCTACCCACATGAGAAGAGAGAGATCAAAAACAAGAAAGCAGGAGGGTCAGATGCTGAAATTACAAGTTGTGCTGGTTGAGGTGGTGGTGGTGCTGCGATGGTCGAGGTGGTGGTGGTGCTTCGATGGTTGTGGTGGTGGTGCGATGGTCGCGGCGGTGGTGGTGTTTGCTGCGATGGGTGCTTGGTAGTGGTGGTGCTGCGATGTGGTGGTGGTGCTACGATGGCTGCGGTACGTAGTGGTGCTGCGATGGCTGCAGTACGTGGTGGTGCTGCGATGGCTGCGGTGGTGGTGCTGCGATGGCTGCGGTGGTGGTGCTGCGATGGCTGCGGTGGTGGTGCTGTGATGGCTGCGGTGGTGGTGCTTCGATGGCTGCGATGGTGGTGGTTCTCCGATGGTTACAGTGGTGGTGTTTCAGTGATTGTTTGTAACGTCCCATTTTAGGTAATTTTATAATTTGTGTTTTTAAATAAAATGAGTGGTAAATTAGAACTAACTGAGTTAAGTTAGTATTGTTAGTGTAAATGAATAGAAGTAACTAGAGGGACTATTTTTGCCAAATTGAGAAAATTAAATTTACATATTAGTAAGGAGGTGTAGAACCTCCTGGACACTCACACACACACTCACGAAGAGAGGAGAACGGGAAGGAGGAAGGAGATCAAGAACCCTAGTCAAATTGAGTTGCGGTTGTGTTGAATCCAAATTTCTAATTGTGGAATTGAGTTATAAATCACCTAGTTCCTGCATCTAACTCATAAGGTGAGTCTTGAATTGGATGTTTTCTTGCTAAGTAGTTAGTTCATGATTGGGGTGTTGAGGAGAAATTCATCTATGATCAAATTAATATATGTTGAACTTAGAATAGTATGTATTAGGTGTTTTATGTATCATGTATGCCAATTTTGAAACTTGATGGTTTATAGCAAATTAGTTGTATGAAATATGTTGAGTTATAAATCATGCCCATAAGGTGTTTGATGAAATGCCTCCAAGAAGTTCGAAATATGAAATGAGGGGCAAAGTGGAAATAGAATGACCGGTGGGTCAATATAGAGTTAATTATGCTTAAAACTAGTCATAAATGGGTCATATGGATTGGTTTTATACCATATGTATGTATGTGCTAAATTAATCCTAAACATATGTTTAGGTGAAGGGAGTATTAGCAAAGCGGTGAGCAAAGACAAAGGTTGAGTTGAAGCTTGCTTAAGGTAAGAACATTAGCCTTATAACCATATATAGTCTTATCTTTATGATTTTATTATGTTTACTCTTGAGTAAATGTGAGTTGTGAATAATGACCATAAGTAATGGTTATAGTAATAGTAAGTATACATGCTTGAGTGCATGAATTGAGTTGAAGCTACATGCGCGTGTGCATGAAATAGATATACCGGTATAGTTCACAGGTGTGTGAACCAAACCTGGAGGGGTTATAATTATATTCAGTTACGGTGGTAACATTTAAATCACTAGTGAGTGATAAACTATATTTTGGCTACTGTGTGTAAGCCTAATTCACCAGTGGGTGATAAACGTGTGGTTTGGCGACTGTGTGTATGTCAAACATAAAGATGTATAGCGAAGTGTATAGGTGTGTGATCCAAATCTAATATGCTAGTCCAAGTTAGTGAATGACTAGCTTAAAAGTAGAATTATGACCCATTTCTATTTAAATGTGAAAGTGTGATTATAGAATGGGTGATAATGTGATAGATGCAAAGAGTCGAAGCTAAGAGAGTTAAAGCTTCTAAATTGAGCAAATAGAGATGTTGAAATGGACCCGGGATCATTGAAAAGTCGAAACAAACGAAACGGGTCAAAACTTTGAGAAAAACAAAATAACAACAGCAGCATCTGATAGGGACGTAAGTTACGTCCATAAGGACGTAAGTTACGTCCTTAACTCATTGGTACGTCCTGAGCTACTGTCTTACGTCCTCAAATCAGGGGAATTGGGTTAAGGACGTAAGCTACGTCCTTGAGGACGTAAGCTACGTCCCCTGCAGAATTTTGCTTTCGATTGATATTTTAAGCCCCCAAATCACCTCCTAATAACCTATAAAGTAAGTATAAGAGTTCTTATTTAGTTCTAATGGACTAATGTGATAAAAGTGGTTGTTTTGTAGGAATTTTCCAAGAAGGCAAAGGTGATCGATGAAGATGCTTGTGGATCGAACAATGGGTTGTTATTTAGTTTCTTTTAAACAAACTTAACGTTATGTAAATTACATAAATGTAACTTGAGGTGTGTAAACGTTAATAGTGTGTTGACGTAGTCATGGTTATGTGTAATAGAGTTTTAAAAGTAGAGATTTTAACTGGGACCAAAATTAAGAAAATCTTTTACACCTCAAACATGTTTTATAAATTATGGTAACAAGGTGGTGTGTTACAAGTTGGTATCAGAGCCGTGGTTTGAGGGATTCAAGTGAGTAGAGAAAGCTTGAACTCAAACCTTGTGCTCGTGATAATAGAAGAGAACTTGTTCGATTCCAAGATTCGATCACTGAGCCATCAATCAAGGTTAGTGTACCTGTGTTAATATGCGATATGTGTGAAAGTTTTTATGAATATAAATATGTGATTTACATGATTATAAGCATAGTGATGCAGTAAATATAAAATTGAACTTGAGTTATATTTCAGTTATCAAGGATGGCTGAGGAACATATTCGCGAGGAATGTGAATCAAGTAATTCAGAGATGAGAAAGATTATTAATGAAGAAGTGGCTAAAGCCATAGGGGCCAATTTACCAATGTACATGGAAGATATGCAAAGAACGCTACAAGAGTTTATACAACAGGAACTTACAGTGTTGCAGGTTGGAGAGAAAACTGAGAAAGCACCTAAACGGGTAACGTATAAAGATTTTGTAGCATGTAAACCAGCTGAGTTTAATGGTGAGGTGGACCCATTACTAGCAATTCGGTGGATCTCGGATATAGAAGGGACGTTTGAAACTTCACATTGTGATCCTAATGATCGGGTGATATTTGCGGGTGGCCAGTTAAAACAGCGAGGTAAAGACTGGTGGGATTTAGTGCGAGAAGAAATTGGGTTGGAAGGTATACGGGTGATGACTTGGGAGGAGTTTAAAGAGAGATTTTTAAAGCGGTTTAGCTCGCAAGCGGCGATCAACCGAATTTATGAAGAATTCTTACAACTACGACAGAAGGATGAGGACATAGATACCATCACGGCGATTTTCTATGAAAAGGCTAAGTTCTGTCGCGACTTTTTAAGAACAGAAAGGATGTGGATTAATCAGTACTATGGGATGTTAAATGCTAAATACCGGGAGTTTCTTACACCTTCTCGATGTGAGACCCTAGTGGAACTTATAGATTGTGCTCGGGAGAGAGAAGCTGAGTTGAAACGACAGATGGAGCGTGGTGAAAAAAGGCCCGTACATAAAGATGAAGGACCTTCCAAGAAGCCTAAATTTTCTACCCAATTTAAGAAGCCGAGTCAGGTTAAAGAAATTAAACCGTGTGGTAACTGTGGCAAGAGGCATCCGGGGGAATGCCGTTTACCTCCAAGAACATGTTTTAGATGTGGGAAGTCCGGACACTTGTCTACCCAATGCACCAGTCAGTTGGAGCTGTGTTTCAATTGTTATAAACCTGGGCACAAGAGGAGTGAATGTCCAGATTTGAAAACTGGTGGAAGTTCGAGCGCTCAGAGCAGTGTAAAGAAACTTGAAATACCGAAAGCAAGGGGAAGGGCTTTTCAAATTACAGCTGAAGAAGCTAAAAAGACCGCCGATGTGGTGTCGGGTACTTTCCTGTTAAATTCTTTACCTGCGTATGTGTTATTTGATTCCGGTGCTAATAGATCGTTTGTGTCGATTAAATTTGCGTCTCATCCTTTGTTTGAAATAAGTACATTGTCTGCACCAGTAGAGGTCGAAGTGGCTAATTCTAAAACATTTTTAGTGTTTGAAGTTTACCGAGGGTGTAGGTTAACTATTAAGAAGGAAGAGTATCCTATTGATCTAATACCTATGACCTTAGGTGAGTTTGATGTGGTTGTGGGAATGGATTGGCTTTCTACATACCAGGCTGATATTGTATGTCATCATAAAAAGATAAAGTTAAAATCTCCGAGGGGCCATAAGGTAGTTATTCACGGAGAAAAGTGTAAAGGAGTAGTGTTGTGTTCATTAATTAAGACCCTAAAGCATATGAGGCGTGAAGGGCAATGTTTCCTGGCATATGTAGTTGATACTAACCAAAGTGTACTGAAATTAGAAGATGTTCCAGTGGTTAGAGAATTTCCTGAGGTGTTTCCAGATGACTTACCAGGCCTTCCACCTGTAAGAGATGTGGAGTTTCGAATTGATTTAGTACCAGAAGCTAAACCTATTGCTAAAGCCCCATATCGATTAGCATCATCTGAATTACAAGAGTTGATGAAACAATTACAAGAACTCCTTGAAAAGGGTTTTATTCGCCCAAGCATCTCCCCGTGGGGTGCACCAGTTCTTTTTGTTAAAAAGAAAGATGGAAGTTTTAGAATGTGTATTGATTATCGAGAATTAAATAAGGTGACTATCAAGAACCGATATCCTTTACCTAGGATTGATGATTTATTTGACCAACTACAAGGCGCGTCTTGGTTTTCAAAGATTGATTTAAGGTCAGCGTATCATCAACTAAGGATAAAGGAGGATGATGTACCTAAGACAGCGTTTCGTACTCGCTACGGTCACTATGAGTTTCTGGTGATGTCTTTTGGGTTAACAAATGCACCGGCGGCGTTTATGGATTTAATGAATCGGGTATGTCGACCTATGTTAGACCGTTCGGTTATTGTTTTCATTGATGATATATTAGTGTATTCTAAAAGTGAAGAAGAGCATGCGCGCCATTTACGAGAGGTTTTGGAAACTCTTCAACAAGAAAAATTATATGCTAAATTTTCAAAATGTGATTTTTGGTTACGAGAAGTGCAATTCTTGGGGCATGTTGTAAATGCAAATGGAATTCAAGTAGACTTCTCAAAGATTCAAGCGGTAATGAAATGGAATCCTCCAAAAACTCCAACTGAGATTAGAAGTTTCTTGGGCCTAGCAGGGTATTACCGGAGGTTTATTCAAGACTTTGCCAAAATAGCTTCTCCGTTAACTAAACTTACTAGAAAAGGGATTATTTTTAAATGGGATGTCGAACAAGAAAAAGCGTTTCAAGAGTTGAAATTAAGATTGACGCAAGCACCAATACTAACATTACCCGAGGGGAATGAGGATTTTGTTGTGTATTCTGATGCGTCCTATTTTGGGTTGGGGTGTGTTCTGATGCAAAGGGGTAGAGTGATAGCTTATGCCTCAAGACAACTGAAAACACATGAGATGAACTATCCAACACATGATTTAGAGCTGGCCGCAGTGGTATTTGCCTTGAAAATTTGGAGGCATTATCTCTATGGTGTGAAATGCACTATTTTTACCGATCATAAAAGTTTAAAATATTTCTTCACTCAGAAAGAGCTTAATATGAGACAGAGGCGTTGGTTGGAATTATTAAAGGATTACGACTGTGAAATCCTATATCATCCTGGGAAGGCTAACGTGGTAGCGGATGCATTAAGTAGAAAAGATGAGTATGAGCCTATTAGAGTAAAAGCGATGAGAATAACGATTAACTCAAGCATAATCGAGCGAATTAAAGAAGCGCAAATGGAGGCACTCAAAGAGGAGAATTGGAAACGAAACCGTATTCAGGGTCAAGTGCAAATCCTAAAGGAAGACAGTTATGGATTAAAAACAATGAGGGGACGAGTGTGAATTCCTCCAATTTGTCCAGTAAAAGAATTGATACTGGATGAGGCACATAAATCTAAGTATTCGATTCACCCAGGAGCTACTAAGATGTATTGTGATTTAAAAGTGAATTATTGGTGGCCAGGAATGAAACGTGATATCATTAAATATGTGGAAAAGTGTTTAACATGTTTACAAATAAAAGTAGAACATCAAAAACCACATGGTGAATTACAACCTTTAGAAATTCCAGTTTGGAAGTGGGATCGTATAGCCATGGACTTAATAACAAAGCTTCCAAAAACCCGAAAAGGCTATGATACCATCTGGGTAGTAGTGGATAGATTGACAAAGAGTGCTCATTTCATTCCAATTCGGGAGACTTACTCATCGGAAACAATGTCAGAAATATATATCAAAGAAATTGTGTCTAAGCATGGTATACCTGTATCCATAATATCAGATCGAGATGTTCGATTTACTTCGAGGTTCTGGAGAAAATTTCACGAAGAAATGGGTACCAAACTGTTGATTAGCACCGCATATCACCCACAAACAGATGGTCAAAGTGAGAGGATTATCCAAATCCTAGAAGATATGTTGCGCGCGTGCATTATTGATTTCGGAGGTAGTTGGGATACATATCTACCCTTGGCAGAATTTTCTTATAATAACAGCTATCATTCGGGTATGAAAATGGCGCCATATGAAATGTTATATGGGAGAAAATGTAGAACTCCCGTATGTTGGGGAGAAATCGGTCCACGAGAGCTAGCTAGTACCGAAGTGGTGAGAAAAACTAATGAACACATTGATCAAGTGCGAGCTCATCTAAAGGTGGCTCAAGATCGTCAAAAGTCGTATGCGGATAGAAGAAGAAAACCGATTGAATTCCAGGTAGGAGATTATGTGTTATTAAAGGTTTCCCCATGGAAAGGTATAATTCGATTCCGAAAGCGAGGAAAGTTAGGACCGCGATTCATAGGACCGCGATTCATTGGACCATTTAAAATTATAGCTCGGGTGGGCGAGGTTGCTTATCGTCTTGAGCTACCAGAAGAACTAAGTGGGGTCCATAATACCTTTCATGTCTCTCATTTGAGAAAATGTCTAGCAGATGAATCAGCATATATCCCGTATAAGGATTTAGTGATTGATAATAAGCTGAATTATGTGGAAGAACCTGTGGTAATACTTGACAGAAAAATCAAAAAGCTGAGAAACAAAGAGGTAAAGCAAGTGCTGATACAGTGGAAGAACCGAAAAGGGTCGGATGTCACTTGGGAGCTAGAAGACGAGATGAGAGAATGCTACCCTTACTTATTTGATGCGTCAGTAAGTTTCGGGGACGAAACTTCCCAAGTGGGGGAGAACTTGTAACGTCCCATTTTAGGTAATTTTATAATTTGTGTTTTTAAATAAAATGAGTGGTAAATTAGAACTAACTGAGTTAAGTTAGTATTGTTAGTGTAAATGAATAGAAGTAACTAGAGGGACTATTTTTGCCAAATTGAGAAAATTAAATTTACATATTAGTAAGGAGGTGTAGAACCTCCTGGACACTCACACACACACTCACGAAGAGAGGAGAACGGGAAGGAGGAAGGAGATCAAGAACCCTAGTCAAATTGAGTTGCGGTTGTGTTGAATCCAAATTTCTAATTGTGGAATTGAGTTATAAATCACCTAGTTCCTGCATCTAACTCATAAGGTGAGTCTTGAATTGGATGTTTTCTTGCTAAGTAGTTAGTTCATGATTGGGGTGTTGAGGAGAAATTCATCTATGATCAAATTAATATGTGTTGAACTTAGAATAGTATGTATTAGGTGTTTTATGTATCATGTATGCCAATTTTGAAACTTGATGGTTTATAGCAAATTAGTTGTATGAAATATGTTGAGTTATAAATCATGCCCATAAGGTGTCACACCCCAACCTTGACGGCGGAAACGTCGAGGTGTGAGAGTTAAGATCGTTCACAGCCACATAACGCTATTATAAAATCCAAATATATTATTCATAAGTTTCAAAGGTAACATTACATTCATAAGTTTCAACAATGAACTAATATTTGACAAGACATAACAAAGTATAATCAATTGATTTTATTAACTAGGTCCAAGTCCTAGATTATGCCAGCAACATAAGTGCACTTCAAACTTGGGGGTTTTCCTGAAACATGATAAAAATAAAAGGTCAACTATAAATAGTTGGTGAGTTTCCAAGGTTTTCATACATAATATGAAAAGATTACAAGTAGCAATTCATGTCATAGGTTATAAGCTAGTAAGGTTATAGAACACATATCGTTACAACCAAACCTCGACTTGATTACAAGTATATAAGATTGGCTAAGTGTATTTGGTTCCCTAGTGCACAAGCATACGGCTCCTAGGAGTCGGCAATACATCGACTTTAGCACCAAATAGGCTTGTCAGGCCCAAAGATCTAAGACGTCGCCAGGCTAGCAATAGTTAATGATTGTAAACAAACTATGTATCTCATATAATCACTTACAACACACAAATAACCATGACAAAATATAAAGATGAATTGCAAGTGCTTTACAAGTCTCAAACGTTTATAAGTGTAAGTTGTATAAGTATCATGTTTCACCCCAAAATTGTGTGAAATAAAGTAAAAAGGGGCAAGGAAAACTCACATGGAAAATAAGTATGCAATGAAGATTAATAAGAATAATAAACGTCGTTCCAACGTCACAAGGCACCTAAATATATATATGCATTCACAAGGTTAAAGTTTTTAATAATAAGTTTTAATGTTTTAACGTGAACTAGGGTTTTAGGTGGAATTTGGGGGTTTTAAATATTTATGTCAAATAAAATATAATAACGCAATCACTTATGTTTTGGTTCAATAAAGATGAAATAACCCTATTAAAATTGATAATGATAACGAATGATTCAATAATTGATGTTAATAAAGATAACGTGTGAGAAGAAATAATTAATATAATTATTTATTTAAGTTTTGATAAAATAATTGATTAAGTACTTAGTTAAATGACTTTAAAATTATATAAAACTATTTTATAAAGTTTTAAACTTTTAAATGATTTATAAAGGTCTTTTAATATAAACCTTAAAAAAATAAGAATAAAATATAATAGAAAATTCTATTGTTTTATAAGTTTCAAGAATTTAAATAAAAGTTTAAGGAATAGTTTCATTAACTATTTATATGTAACATAGTTAAATAAATTGATGAATAACTAATATTTGAATAATTATTAAATAACCATTTGGATAATTAATTATTTAACATGTAACTTTATCATATCTTGATATAATCGAAACTTGTATCATAAAATATTTTTAACATTTAGATTACATAATATTTTATAGCATTTGTTATTATAAAACAAAATAATTAAATTTACAATCATAAGTTTAAAAATCTTTAAAAATTTAACTTGCTAATTTCTGAAATGTTTTAGTTAACAAAATAAATGTTATTTGATTTATTAATATAATAATAACTTTCTAAATAAAAAATGCAAGAAAACAATTAAAACAAAAATGTGGCAGAGGCCCGGTTCGAACCCGGGACCTCATGCTTATGGTCTTCCAAGTTACCAGTTGGGCTGTAGCCCAAACCTGCTCCAAAATCCAAACATAAATTATAAACCAATTAACTAACCAAATCCCCCAATTTCACCAAGAACCCTAACTCGATTTTTGTTCCAATCGAACACCATTCGGGTGTTGATAACCAAATTAAGTATGGGGCTTTTGTTTCCCACAGTATATCGAGTGTGTGTGTGTGTGTAATTACCAGGAAGATGTTAAAACTCGATGAACACGAATGAAGAGCAAGTCGCGATAGGGGAGAAGATGGTTCGCGGTGCAAATGTTGATAATAATCGAATTCACTTCGTAAAAAGCTTCAATATATGCTCAGGATTAAAAGCCCTCAAACAATTTTAACTTATCATGCTTCGAGGGTAGTCGTCGACCAAGTTGCAGGTCGAAGAAGATAATGATGATGGAATGGTCGATTTATGAGTTCGTTTGTGTGATTGATGATGCAAAATGATTTAGAGAATCGATAAGAATGTTTCCCATCATTCAATCAGATGCAATTCGAACAGTTTCAATATTAACGAGTTAAGGATTTGAATTGGTGGTTTCGGTTTTGATTTCTCGTGTTAATAGCCGAATAATTCACAATTAAACATGGTTTTAAGTTTGAAACCGAAGAGTAATGATTAAGATGAGGTTTAATTGCATGACAAACGAACATTTTGAAGGTTTTGGGATCGCCGGCGCCGCGCCGGAGTACCGCCGGCCGGTCGCCGGAAATTCGGGAAGGGGGGGGGGACGGGTTGGGTTATTTAAACCAATTTTACAATTTTGGTCCCTGAAGTTTAGAACTTCTATTATTTTATGTATAAACTTTTATTTAAAGTTTATAAAATAACACTAAAGCCCCCTTAACTTAAGTTTTAATGTTTAACCTTTATTAGTTGTTTAAATTATTATTATTATTATTATTATTATTATTATTATTATTATTATTATTATTATTATTATTATTATTATTGTTATAATTATTATTATTAAGATTAAGGTTATTATTACTATTATCTTAATTAGTATTATTGTTTAAATTGTTATCATTATTACTAATATTAGTTTTATTACTAACATTGTTCTCTTTAATAACATTATTGTATTAACTTTTATTTAACGAAAATACGAGATGTTACAGTCTCCCCAACTTTTAAGAATTTCGTCCCGAAATTAAGAATGAAACTTAGATAAACAAGGAATTATGATGCAAGATGAGTGTACAACGAACAACGTTTGACGTTTGATTACAGATGAAGCGTTTCACTTTATGGAATCTTGCAAGATTCTTGGCATAATGCATGCCAACTTGAACTCTTCCAGTGAACTGTGAGACGTTTTGAGATGAAATGTTGGAAAACGATGACGAGTTACCGTGGTCTGTTAGGTTTATAAACCACAACTTCTAGAATATAATTTCGTAGTAAAATGATATCTAGAAATCAATAAAAGACCAACAATGATAAGAAAAAAATAACCGTCGGGATTTAAGAATCCCAAACGTCATTATATGAAACGATCTTAACGCATATCTTGTGAATATGTAGTTCCCCTTTGACCAATCATCGGTTTAAGAATAATACGATATACGAAGATTTTGGAATGAGTTCACGACGATGGTTAGGAACATTATTTAAAAGCAGAAAATGAATCGATCAATCCAAAATAACGATCGATGTTTCAATGCCATACCACGGTATACGAATATTTGAAATAGATGCAAGTCAATTTCTCGACCCATTATCTCACATGAGTCAATATGAGATTTGTCAATTGGTTTATAATGCACTAATTGTCATCACGACCTTTAAAATAAAAAGCATTTAGTGAATGAAAAGTTAAACAGGAGATTCACGGGAACACGGAGTTAAGGTTTTGTCATATGTAAAGGTAAGACACTTGGATACATACCAAGTTACGTCTTTTCATTTATGCCAAACCCATGACTACAAATTACAATTTTTTTTTTGAACCATTATATCCACATCGCAATGAGGATAATAACGAGTCTTGTCGTTCAACACCACGATAGAATTTCAATGATTTTCAAGGTCAAGAATTTAAAATCGATTCAAGAAATGACACAAACAATAAGAAAGGTATTTGTAAAATATGTTTTGCAAAATAACAAATTTCCAAATATATATTGCATACGTAAACATCAAACCCATAAGTAGGGTCGAAGAAACATTCGTATGACTAGAAAGACATGAACACAAGTTGATAATGTCTTTATTTAACAGAAAGATTGTTTAAGAAAGGCTATCATTGCGCAACCAGGTTTTAATGATAACTCATAAGGAAAGTCGATAAGTAAGGAATAAATGGTTCCATATCGCTAGATCATATCAAAACATGAGGATAAAAGGAGAGAAATCGAGTTAAGAATTTAAATGCTCCAAGCTTGGAATCAAAATCAACCTAAAGCGACCAGGTCTTCTTTCAAGTTCAGAGATCATGCTTTGGCTTGATAGGTCGAAACACTAACATTATTTCACCCTTCAAGTTACTACATGCCTCTCGTCACTTGATTACAACCGTGGTAAGTTGAAGATCAAGAAATGAGAATAGTCATCAAGGTGTGGTTTTCACTCCTAACTTGGTGGTGTATTCCCAAGTTACGACCACTAACTTACCAATCAAAAAGTTCGATCCCAACTCATTGTTGAGGATCCACAGAAATAAAACGAGGTAACTTACCATTAAGGTAAGAGAAGTCACTCCTATCTTAACGATGAAGTTTTACAAAAACAAAATATAACAGGATGAACTTGTTCATCAAAATCCAGAATTCACTCCTATTTTGATGAGGTCGTTTCATTTGAGAAAATACAATCCATGAAAATGAGATTATCATCAAGGTATGGAATTCACGCCTATCTTGATGATTGAATTTCATAATAACAAGAAAACAATCGGAACTTGACAATTGTCACCAAAGTACGGGTTTCAATCCTATTTTGGTGAGATCATGTCATTTGTGAAATGTCATTCCAAAGAAAATAATTGAAGTCAATCCTTAAGTTAAGGTAATCACCCCAATCCAGAGAATGAATTTTCATAAAACACACGATTGGAAACCATTTATCGAAACGAATAGAGAATCATCAAAGTAAGGGAATCACCCCTGTTTTGATGAGTTAGAATCATTTAGGAGATACGAATGTTCTTAGTCATAGGTTGACTTACAAACTCTTGCATCTCCCATGGTGCAAACGGTACGAAGTTTGACATAACAGCGAAAATAAAAAAAATATCAATTAGAAATTCAGGAAATTTCAAGTTACATCAATGTAACAAAAGAGAAAATCACGCTTACAAGCTTAAGATCAAAGTTCGAGATAGCAGAATTTGTTATGGTGTTCTAATCTTGGATGGTTTAAATCAAAAAAAACGAAATCAAGGGTAGAAATTATTCAACACCACAATGAGATGTGAACATTCGATTCACAATCGAAAGAAAATGCATGGACTTCTCAAGATATAAGGTCAACCATAACCTTATTGAAGTCACACGTACTTATAAGTGGTAACAAAGTTATAATTAGTTTATTCGATCATTGAGGTGAGTGACCACTTATAATATTTGAGTTAACAAAATTAACATTCAATTAGCAAAGTATCCAGAGATGTAGGAATTCCACCTATAACATTGAATGACTTTAGTTATAGGACACACCCTTAGGAAGAATTTGAAAACCATAAGTAACGATTTAAAGTTTTAAAGATCATTTGGTTTAGATTCCCAATATCTTTGGGTATAACAAGAGTCATGTACACGTTGATCAAGGTATAGAAATAGCTACATGAAACGCCTAACGTGTAACGATGTTTAAACGTAGGAGTTGAAAGGTAAGACGAATTCAATATCACAGGAACATTATGTATGATAAGAATGAGAAGAAACCAGTTCAAGAAATCAAAGATTTTTAAGATACAAAGAGGATGGTTCCATTTAGTAACGCATTACCATTTGGAATCGTTGACACGTCAAGGTAAATTGACCCACTTGCCTTAGAGACTTGTGTATGTTGACCATAGTTTATCACTCATCCCAGAAATCCCCAGGTAAGCATAACTGGTCTCGCAATGAGATTTATACGATATGCTTGCCTTAGCCCGAAGGCCTTTTGCCAGGAAATCCAGAATACAGGTGTCTATGGTCACACAAATTTCTTAGGTTCATGAAATCAAAACCTTGATGAGATTTTTAATGATTAGACATAGAGTCTAAGGAATTAAACCCACGATAGGTAGTGTAGATTCCACACGTCGTCGAGAATAAGTTTAGGAAGTTTCATTTGTCGGGGAGAGTCAAAGAGTTAAAGTTAAGTTTAGGGAGACAAGTAACTAAGTTTTAAGCACACATAAGGCAATCCTATGCTAAGACATCAAGTTGCATAAAAGGCATAGCATTATGTAGCACGCAAACAATAAGTAAGCACAAAAGTATAATGATCTTTCTATGAGGTTCATGCATAAGCTATAGTCTAGGTCACCATTTCTAATAACCTAAATCCCTATAGTTATGGGCTCTGATACCAATCTGTCACACCCCAACCTTGACGGCGGAAACGTCGAGGTGTGAGAGTTAAGATCGTTCACAGCCACATAACGCTATTATAAAATCCAAATATATTATTCATAAGTTTCAAAGGTAACATTACATTCATAAGTTTCAACAATGAACTAATATTTGACAAGACATAACAAAGTATAATCAATTGATTTTATTAACTAGGTCTAAGTCCTAGATTATGCCAGCAACATAAGTGCACTTCAAACTTGGGGGTTTTCCTGAAACATGATAAAAATAAAAGGTCAACTATAAATAGTTGGTGAGTTTCCAAGGTTTTCATACATAATATGAAAAGATTACAAGTAGCAATTCATGTCATAGGTTATAAGCTAGTAAGGTTATAGAACACATATCGTTACAACCAAACCTCGACTTGATTACAAGTATATAAGATTGGCTAAGTGTATTTGGTTCCCTAGTGCACAAGCATACGGCTCCTAGGAGTCGGCAATACATCGACTTTAGCACCAAATAGGCTTGTCAGGCCCAAAGATCTAAGACGTCGCCAGGCTAGCAATAGTTAATGATTGTAAACAAACTATGTATCTCATATAATCACTTACAACACACAAATAACCATGACAAAATATAAAGATGAATTGCAAGTGCTTTACAAGTCTCAAACGTTTATAAGTGTAAGTTGTATAAGTATCATGTTTCACCCCAAAATTGTGTGAAATAAAGTAAAAAGGGGCAAGGAAAACTCACATGGAAAATAAGTATGCAATGAAGATTAATAAGAATAATAAACGTCGTTCCAACGTCACAAGGCACCTAAATATATATATGCATTCACAAGGTTAAAGTTTTTAATAATAAGTTTTAATGTTTTAACGTGAACTAGGGTTTTAGGTGGAATTTGGGGGTTTTAAATATTTATGTCAAATAAAATATAATAACGCAATCACTTATGTTTTGGTTCAATAAAGATGAAATAACCCTATTAAAATTGATAATGATAACGAATGATTCAATAATTGATGTTAATAAAGATAACGTGTGAGAAGAAATAATTAATATAATTATTTATTTAAGTTTTGATAAAATAATTGATTAAGTACTTAGTTAAATGACTTTAAAATTATATAAAACTATTTTATAAAGTTTTAAACTTTTAAATGATTTATAAAGGTCTTTTAATATAAACCTTAAAAAAATAAGAATAAAATATAATAGAAAATTCTATTGTTTTATAAGTTTCAAGAATTTAAATAAAAGTTTAAGGAATAGTTTCATTAACTATTTATATGTAACATAGTTAAATAAATTGATGAATAACTAATATTTGAATAATTATTAAATAACCATTTGGATAATTAATTATTTAACATGTAACTTTATCATATCTTGATATAATCGAAACTTGTATCATAAAATATTTTTAACATTTAGATTACATAATATTTTATAGCATTTGTTATTATAAAACAAAATAATTAAATTTACAATCATAAGTTTAAAAATCTTTAAAAATTTAACTTGCTAATTTCTGAAATGTTTTAGTTAACAAAATAAATGTTATTTGATTTATTAATATAATAATAACTTTCTAAATAAAAAAATGCAAGAAAACAATTAAAACAAAAATGTGGCAGAGGCCCGGTTCGAACCCGGGACCTCATGCTTATGGTCTTCCCAAGTTACCAGTTGGGCTGTAGCCCAAACCTGCTCCAAAATCCAAACATAAATTATAAACCAATTAACTAACCAAATCCCCCAATTTCACCAAGAACCCTAACTCGATTTTTGTTCCAATCGAACACCATTCGGGTGTTGATAACCAAATTAAGTATGGGGCTTTTGTTTCCCACAGTATATCGAGTGTGTGTGTGTGTGTAATTACCAGGAAGATGTTAAAACTCGATGAACACGAATGAAGAGCAAGTCGCGATAGGGGAGAAGATGGTTCGCGGTGCAAATGTTGATAATAATCGAATTCACTTCGTAAAAAGCTTCAATATATGCTCAGGATTAAAAGCCCTCAAACAATTTTAACTTATCATGCTTCGAGGGTAGTCGTCGACCAAGTTGCAGGTCGAAGAAGATAATGATGATGGAATGGTCGATTTATGAGTTCGTTTGTGTGATTGATGATGCAAAATGATTTAGAGAATCGATAAGAATGTTTCCCATCATTCAATCAGATGCAATTCGAACAGTTTCAATATTAACGAGTTAAGGATTTGAATTGGTGGTTTCGGTTTTGATTTCTCGTGTTAATAGCCGAATAATTCACAATTAAACATGGTTTTAAGTTTGAAACCGAAGAGTAATGATTAAGATGAGGTTTAATTGCATGACAAACGAACGTTTTGAAGGTTTTGGGATCGCCGGCGCCGCGCCGGAGTACCGCCGGCCGGTCGCCGGAAATTCGGGAAGGGGGGGGGGACGGTTTGGGTTATTTAAACCAATTTTACAATTTTGGTCCCTGAAGTTTAGAACTTCTATTATTTTATGTATAAACTTTTATTTAAAGTTTATAAAATAACACTAAAGCCCCTTAACTTAAGTTTTAATGTTTAACCTTTATTAGTTGTTTAAATTATTATTATTATTATTATTATTATTATTATTATTATTATTATTATTATTATTATTATTATTATTATTATTATTGTTATAATTATTATTATTAAGATTAAGGTTATTATTACTATTATCTTAATTAGTATTATTGTTTAAATTGTTATCATTATTACTAATATTAGTTTTATTACTAACATTGTTCTCTTTAATAACATTATTGTTATTAACTTTTATTTAACGAAAATACGAGATGTTACATAAGGTGTTTGATGAAATGCCTCCAAGAAGTTCGAAATATGAAAGGAGGGGCAAAGTGGAAATAGAATGACCGGTGGGTCAATATAGAGTTAATTATACTTAAAACTAGTCATAAATGGGTCATATGGATTGGTTTTATACCATATGTATGTATGTGCTAAATTAATCCTAAACATATGTTTAGGTGAAGGGAGTATTAGCAAAGCGGTGAGCAAAGACAAAGGTTGAGTTGAAGCTTGCTTAAGGTAAGAACATTAGCCTTATAACCATATATAGTCTTATCTTTATGATTTTATTATGTTTACTCTTGAGTAAATGTGAGTTGTGAATAATGACCATAAGTAATGGTTATAGTAATAGTAAGTATACATGCTTGAGTGCATGAATTGAGTTGAAGCTACATGCGCGTGTGCATGAAATAGATATACCGGTATAGTTCACAGGTGTGTGAACCAAACCTGGAGGGGTTATAATTATATTCAGTTACGGTGGTAACATTTAAATCACTAGTGAGTGATAAACTATATTTTGGCTACTGTGTGTAAGCCTAATTCACCAGTGGGTGATAAACGTGTGGTTTGGCGACTGTGTGTATGTCAAACATAAAGATGTATAGCGAAGTGTATAGGTGTGTGATCCAAATCTAATATGCTAGTCCAAGTTAGTGAATGACTAGCTTAAAAGTAGAATTATGACCCATTTCTATTTAAATGTGAAAGTGTGATTATAGAATGGGTGATAATGTGATAGATGCAAAGAGTCGAAGCTAAGAGAGTTAAAGCTTCTAAATTGAGCAAATAGAGATGTTGAAATGGACCCGGGATCATTGAAAAGTCGAAACAAACGAAACGGGTCAAAACTTTGAGAAAAACAAAATAACAACAGCAGCATCTGATAGGGACGTAAGTTACGTCCATAAGGACGTAAGTTACGTCCTTAACTCATTGGTACGTCCTGAGCTACTGTCTTACGTCCTCAAATCAGGGGAATTGGGTTAAGGACGTAAGCTACGTCCTTGAGGACGTAAGCTACGTCCCCTGCAGAATTTTGCTTTCGATTGATATTTTAAGCCCCCAAATCACCTCCTAATAACCTATAAAGTAAGTATAAGAGTTCTTATTTAGTTCTAATGGACTAATGTGATAAAAGTGGTTGTTTTGTAGGAATTTTCCAAGAAGGCAAAGGTGATCGATGAAGATGCTTGTGGATCGAACAATGGGTTGTTATTTAGTTTCTTTTAAACAAACTTAACGTTATGTAAATTACATAAATGTAACTTGAGGTGTGTAAACGTTAATAGTGTGTTGACGTAGTCATGGTTATGTGTAATAGAGTTTTAAAAGTAGAGATTTTAACTGGGACCAAAATTAAGAAAATCTTTTACACCTCAAACATGTTTTATAAATTATGGTAACAAGGTGGTGTGTTACATTGTTGTGGTAATGTGAGGAGAGAAGATGGGATGGAGAGATGAAATGAGTTTTTGATTTAGTGGGATATTGTCGATGGTTGTTGTAATGACGGTGATGGACCTCAAAAAAATTTAAATGTGTTTAAATTTTTATTGGAGTCTAAAAATATAAAAATTAGCTATATTTATTAAAATATAACATTAAGATTAAGTTATTTGTTTATAATTTGATATATAATTAGTGAGAACTATATTTTCTTTTCATTAAAAGTTATTTATTTTTATTTTTTATTGTACGAGCTTTTTACTATTTTTAAAGGTTTTTTTTACGCTAAGGTGTCTACACGATGATCACAGTTTTAGAAAACACATCTCAAACCCAAAAGAGACCCGCGTCAACGCGCGGTTTTAATATATAGCTTTAATTATTATGTTAAGCGATAAAAATAATTTTTCTCTTAAAAATAATACATTCGTCATCCACCGCCTCTCACATTGACCTGAAAATATATTTAATCACAAATCAACAAAATCAAAAGCACAAGGTCAAAATTAACAAATGGGGGGTCCGGCGATGGAACGGGAGGCAGACGACGGCAACACGGCGGCCATTGTGGTGGCGTTGATCGACAAAGCAACCAACTCAACTAAACCCGACTTGGATCCGCGAATCCTCAAATCAATCAAATCCGTTGTTCGTCACTCCGATTCGGAGCTCCGGATTGCGGTTGAAAACCTAATGAGCCTCATGAAACGAGATCACTCTCAGGTTCGTTTGTTCCGTACTACTGTTGATGAAGCTGATTCCATATGAGTGTTGCAGTTTTATTTTATCTTGTAATTTGTCGATTGTTGTTCTTAAATCGCGTAATTTTGATTTTTGTGCTCTATGCAGTATGCGTATTGAAATTTAGTGGAATTAGGAAGTGCTCGGCCAAATGATATGTAATCTGCGTATTAGTCATAGGTCATATGCGTATTATTGTTAATCATGTATGTTTATAGAAGCTGTGTTTATGGCATCAACAAGGGTAGAAAGAAGCTATGTTGCACTATGAGCTCCTAATGAAAAACTCATATTTGAATAGCATACTTATGAGTTTTGGAAGAGCTTTTTTAGATATTGTTCTCACATTAGACACCAAACTTGTATGATTAATGTAAATTTTGAATAAGAGATATCGAATAATTAGTTTGTAAGTTTGATTCAATGAGGGTAGAAAACTCAGAGTAGATGAAAGCTTACTGTCATGGTCATGGTCATGTTATGGTTATATGTCAAGAATTAGATATGAAGTTATGTGATGATCAATGGTTAAAAGCCTAGAAATGTATTGCTTTTACTTTTGCAGGTATGAATGCGATGCTTATTTGTTTTGTTAGCTCGCTTGATCTTCGAGAAGCTTTTATCTCTCAACAAATAATGGTTGTTATCAAGATGAAATTCTGATATGCAGTTACGTTACAGGTGCGGTATCTCACACTAACTATAATTCATGAACTGTTCATGCGGTCAAAGCTTTTTAGAACCCTAATTGTCGAGAATTTGGACCAATTGTTGACTTTGAGTGTTGGGTTCAGAAGAAACCAACCACTCCCTGCGCCTCCAGCCATTGCAACTAAATTGCGTTCTAAAGCAATAGAATTCTTAGAAAGATGGAACACTGCATTTGGAATCCATTACAGACAGCTTAGATTAGGGTATGACTACCTAAAAAACACCCTTAGATATCAGTTTCCAAATCTTGAAGCAAATGCAGCAAGAATTCAGCAGGAGAGAAGAGAAAGAGAGTTACGAACCAAAGAGATTTTGCTAAAGAAATATGAACTGTTAAAGTCCAATATTTCTTCAATTAAGGATGAAGTTAACTCAATAGTTGATGAAATTTGTGAGTGCTTGGATATCCTTATAAGTTCTAAAGAAGAAAACGTACCACTGGATCCTATTGATGAAGAAGATTTTGAGGATTTTCGTAACGTTGAATTGCGAACAATTCGTGAAAATTCATTGAAAGAAGCAGACAAAGTACAGGAAAACAGTGAAAACAAAGTGGTATTCGACGCATTAAGAGAACTATACAAGCTTTTAGTGACTAAACATTTAGTTGCAGTTCAAGAATCGATTTCTGTTCTCATAAGGGTAGAATTGTCAGATAACAGATTAAGAGACTCCATGTTAAAGGAGTTCATTGATATTAGAAATCATCTCAAATCAATAAAAAAGAAATGTGAAGAAGCCGGATGTGTTCTTTCAACCTCTGAAAATGATGAGGAAGAAGATATATGGGAAGAGGGCACAAGCGAGTCATTAACCATTTCAAAACCCGTTACACCCGGAAAACAAGATGATTCTCCAGGATGCAGTAATAGTAAAGAAACAAATGTCAATTTACTGGTAAATCCCAGTATGGATCCATTAAAAAGCAAGCTTATGGCTGAAGCTCCGATAATGAAATGGGGTTCATTTTTGGACAACTGGGGTTTAAACCGTGATCATATGGCTAACCAAAGAGGGTTAGAGGTTGAAGGTCATTGGGGCAGGGTTGACCATGATGCAGTCATTCCAGCTAATAAAATTGCTGAACTAAACGTGCAAGCAACTGTATATGAAGAAGAACGTAAAGAGATTCAACAATGTCGTGCACCTTTAAAAAAGGGCGGGCTGTGTGAGAGACGTGATTTGAAAGTATGTCCGTTTCATGGGCCCATTGTTGCTCGAGATGATGAAGGGACACCATTAAATCAAGAACCTGATGTGAAGAACTTTCCACAAGAGGAGTTGTTAAAACAGGCAGTTAAAAATGTTAGAGAGAGAGATAAAGAGGTTATGAAGAAAAGAGAATATGATAAAAAGGAGCTAAAACGCGCTAAACTTGCAAAAATTCGCGGGCATAATGAAGCTGTGTTACGCGATGCAGCAATTGCTTCGACTTCAGTCTCATCTGCTATCGGAGACGTGGATCCGGGCAGAGAAAAAGAGAGTCTTGCAAAGATGTTGAAAAAGAAAGCAACTGCGAAAGATAGATTAGCGACAAGGCTGTTGAGTAGGAAGGCTATTGCAAGACAAGCTAATCTTGAAGATGTTCATTCAAAATACAGAGAAGCCTTCCCTAATCAGTGGTGAAGAGCTTTTTACTGCTACTTTGTTGTTTCTTGTGGGTTTATTCTTCTCTTATTTTTAAAGTAGTTTTTATGTAATAAGATATTTTGAAATGTGTTCTGTATAAAAGTTGGTATAAAGAACAAAATATTCATTTTGTTGAACGGTCTGTATAAGAAGGGACATTTTCAAGCAGGGAAAGACCCAAGAAGTAAAGACCCGGGTCGCGTGATACTGGTGATTTCTTCTCGTGTTAAGTGGTATCCGAAGCTTGTTTTGATATGTACTTAATGTATTTGACAGTTGAGCGTCAACGATTCATGAATCAAACATTTAAAAAAAGAGTAATAAAATGTAATGATGTGATATTGTGATATGTTATAGGTGTGTGCGGGTAAGTTGGGAGTTGGTTAAGGGCGTAAAATGCATGAACTATCGAAGATAGTGTGTGTAGGATGTTAGGCAGACATCACAATCAAAATGGTTGTGGGCGTTATGACTTTGCTTAACATATTATCTATAGAACCATTCAAGCAATGTATCTACTAAACATATGCATTTTTATTGTTTATATGTAACCAACTAAAGTTTAATCTTTTTAACGTTTTTATAAATTAAATAAACATGATTAAAATGCATTGAGCAATTTAGTTTACATCTCTAGTTTTGAAAATGTTTTAAATTAATACTTAAATGAATTAATACTTAAATGGGTATTCAAGTGGTCATACTTTAGCCGTTAAAAAATTGATTATAATATAAAATATATCAAAGTTAAAACGATGTGGCCTGTAACTACATATATCTATATTATTAAATCAATAGCCTCGTGTGTGAGATTCCCCGATGATATGATTCTTTACCTGTTAGAGTGAGGTCCTTGATGGTATGGTTTTTTACATGTTGACTGTTGAGTGAGGTTTCTCTTACAATACCATGTCTATTTGAACTATTTAATTTAATTTTTTTAATACTAAAAGGTTTTAGGATTATTACTTTAAGAGTAAATTACCATTTGCATCCCTGACATTTGTCCATTTTAACCACTTGCGTCCCTATAGTTTCAAAGTCTTGAATCGCCCCTAACGTTTTATTTTTATCCCCGTTTGAATCCAAATGACTAACTCCGTTAAATTGTTCAGTTAACTTTGTGTGAAATGACTAAATTGCCCCTCAATAATAATTTTTTTTAAAAAAAACTTTGTAGGACCACCCATCTTCTCTACCCAAACACATACACATTCACTCACTCTCATCTCTACGTCACCCACCACTGTTACCCATCACCACCATAACCTCTCGCTATTCTGCCGGAGGAGTGATAGGCGGAGGCGTGGCGGAAGTAGCAGTCGACGAGGAACGGTGGAGAAGCAGAGCAACGATCGTGACGATCTTGCAACGAATGATGAGTTTGATGTGGTTGATGAGGTGGCAGATGTTTTCGGAGTCAGTTGATGTGGCGATCCCGACCACCACCAGCGGCCGCCCAGTCCTCCGCTCCGGCAAAGTCGAATCATCACTTCAACCCTCCGTTGACCTACTCAACGAATAAGCCCCAAATCTCAAAGTTTCAAAAGCTGCATCTTGTTACCAAACGCTATCCCGATCCAATCAGGCATTGCAGCCGACCACTGCACCTGGTTAATCTCAGCTCCAGCCGTATACATCAAAGGAGGTCAAGCTCGTTCCAGTCAAAGGAGGTCAACGGGGCGCAAAACTCGCTGCTTTTGCTGTTGTTGAGGACGGAGATAGGTTCGGTGGAGGAGTGGCGGAGGGCGTAGAGGCGGAGGAAGTCGTCGGAGGAGGCGAGGATGTCGCCGGAGGAAAGTTTAGGGTTAGGGTGGAACATGAGTTTGGTGGGGGGTAGGGATGGTCGAAGGAGAGGTTGGGGTTGGGGGTGAGGGAGAGGGTGTCGTCGTCGAAGGTGAGGATGTCGACGCGATTGGCGTACTCTTCGATGAAGCTGCCGATGGCGAGTCGCCGGTGGGTGGATCGGGCGGCGGAGGCGGAGGAGGAGATGGCCATGGAGTAGAGGGTGTAGGGGGACTCGTAGGTTATGGAGGTGTCGGATCGGAGGTGGGATTCTTGGGTTGAAGTGTCCATTGGTGGTGCAAAGTGGCCGGAGAAGAGGGTGTTGCGGCGGAGGTGGGGTTTCCGTCGGTGGTGATGAGAGGGGCTGCGGCGGCGGTGGTGGTGATAGGGGCTGCGGCGGTGGTGGTGATAGGGGCTGCAGCGGTGCTGGTGATAAGGACTGCGGTGGTGCTGGTGGTGATAACTGAGTGGTTGTGGTGGTGGTGATAGGGGTGGTTATGGTGGTGGTGGTTTGAAGAGATGATGTTGATGGATGGGACCCACAAGGGTTTTATTGTTATTATTTAATTTGAATGGTAGTTTCGTCTTTTTATTAATAATTTTAACAGAAACATTAACGGTGTTAATTATTTGAACTCAAATGGATATAAAAATGAAACGTATAGGCTCAAATGAAGATAACACGAAACGTTAGGGGGCGGATGGCAATTTTGAAACTGCAGGGACGCAAGTGGTTAAAATGGGCAAATGTCAGGGATGCAAATGGTAATTTACTCTTACTTTAATTTGAAGATTTATAATATAATATAGATACGTTACAAATATCATACATACAAATTTAACTAATTAGAGCATTCACGTCAGATTCTTTAACCTAAGCCTTATAATTACATTTAAATTCATCATTTTCTCTCTTCTTTTTAATTAAATAATAACTTTATTATTTATCATTATATTATTTTTCTCTTCACTCACAACCACTTTAAAAAGAATTAAAAAATTAATAAGCGTAAACATTATCTTACAAATATACTAGATAAAAAAAAACATTTTCTCTCATTCACTCACAACCACTCACAACCATTTTATATAATATATGAAACACATTCACAAATACCTATTGTGAATCTATTAGCAACTACTAATCTAACCAAAAAATATTATTTGGTTGTATCATAGCTAAAGGTTTAGGGTTCAAAACTTGAGCACAAGTTAATCTTTCGAGTTTTGGTTTTATGAATCACATAAGTCTTTGAAAGTTGATTTAATGTAACCCTTCAACTTTACGTATTGTAAAATAGATATACTCGTTTAAAACCTGTTTCAATCATTAATCATTCAACTTTCAGTACCAAAAATCACACATAAAAAGATATGTTCTACCCATTAACCAACAAAGTAAAATATATCTATATTATTATGAAAAACAGTTTGACATTAAACTTTTATCTAAAAATTGCAAGTTAAAAAGTAAATATATGTGTATCATTTTCAAACCAAAAAAAAGGAAAAGAAAAAGCAACGAGCTATGTTATATTTTAGGTTCCATAAATATTGTTTTTTCTCGAGTAGAAATAATACAAAAAAGATGAGTATACTTTCTAGGATGCCAAATCTGAAAAAGTCTTCTCAACTATATTATTTATTATCCAAACATACTATATTATTATTATATAATATAATAAATATCATGATCATGATCAGGTAAATCTTGTTATCCTACATTTTGCAATCTAGCTTACAAATAATGCTATAATCCAACCCTATCCACCGATCTCAATATCTCATTACCCCCATCCCCCAAAACAATAATAAACATAAAATAACAATTAATAATAATAATAAATAATAATATCTAAATAACAAAAACCTATCAAGAAAAGAAAAGCACCTCCTGTTCATCATTCCCTCACCTCCCTCCCCCTGGTTATTGATTTCATCGTCTTTAACCTAATTGGGGAGGAGGGAAAATCTTTCCTTTTTCCACTAAAATAATAATCTTGATAACCATTCAATCAATTTCTTTTGTGGGTTTGTTTTTTTGTTTGATTACAAAATGGAAATTGATAACATCGAATGCGTTTCAGTCTCTGATGGGTTCGATGATGAAATCCCACATCACCATCATCATCATCATCATCATAACAATCACCATCATAATCTTCAGATTAATCCCTCAAATCCCCAGTTTTCGTATTCGAAAACCCATAATGTTAATGTTGTTACTTCGACGATTAATCCCACAACCAGTGTTCATGAGCTTCTTGAATGCCCTGTTTGCACGAACTCAATGTACCCTCCGATTCATCAGGTTTGTGTGTTGATTTTGTCTCTTTAGATGATCTTTTGAAATGGTTGATAATTGATTTGGGTGTTAATTTTTATTTTATTGATGTTATTGTACTGCTTTGGTTTTGGATTTGACCAATGTTAATTGTGTTTTATTTGTTGAAAGTGGAATTATATGATTATATCGTATGGTGATTGATTGTATTCTTCTGATATGAATTTGTTGTGATTTGGGGATTTTAGGATTAAGATAACGATTTTGACTTTTTGGTCAATCATATTATTCTGTCAAATCAAGATTAATTTTAATTTTGTTACCAATTTGTATTCATCTTGGTTTTATTCTATATCTGTAATTATGCATCATAAAGTCAAGAAGCCTATTCTTTCTAAAACCATTGTGACTTGTATTAAGTTGGTGTGATCTGGAGATTTTACTATTTTAGGATTATGGTAATCATGTTGCTTTTTGGTCAAATTATTATGTTGTCAAACCAAGATTAGTGTGAATTTTCTTACCATTTTATATTCATCTTGGTTTTGTTCCAATATTTGTAATTATGCATCATAAATTCAAGAAACCTTCTTGAATTCTTACTAAATCTATGTAATCTGTAGTTGAAAGAGCTTGTTTAACATCAAAAGTGAATTGCATCTCTTCTTCTTTAAAGGATGAAATTATTTTATATAAAGCAAAGAGTTTGAGTGTGGAATGTGTTTTTTCAGACATTGTGATGACTTAGAACTGTTTTTTTTTTTGGTGAAATCGATTTGGTTTTATGATTTTGTGCAGTGTCACAACGGGCACACGATTTGTTCCACTTGCAAGACACGGGTCCACAATAGGTGTCCAACGTGCCGACAAGAACTTGGGGATATAAGGTGCCTTGCTTTGGAAAAAGTGGCTGAATCACTCGAGTTTCCATGCAAATATAACTCCCTCGGGTGCCCTGGGATCTTCCCGTACTATAGCAAGCTGAAACATGAGGCCATCTGCAATTTTAGACCATATAGTTGTCCATATGCTGGATCAGAATGCTCGGTTGTGGGGGATATCCCGTATCTGGTTTCCCACTTGAGGGATGATCACAAAGTGGATATGCACTCTGGGTACACTTTCAACCACCGTTATGTCAAGTCCAATCCACGCGAAGTTGAAAATGCAACGTGGATGCTTACGGTTAGTATCATTCACACACGCATTCCACCATTACGTTGGTCGAATCTATTTGCAGTGTTTATATTTTTCTGAGAAGATCACTATTGCTTAATTGCCCATTTTTAGCCTTTTGGAAAGTTCACTTCAAAGATATAAATTCGCTAATAATGCTATTTCATATAATGTTAGTTTCAACTTGAGAGTTAGTTAGTTTGACTTAAAAAGTCAAAGTTGACCTTTTTTTTGTCACATTATTATATATTTACCAGATCTTTACATTTTCTTTGTGAAGTTCAATCTACTTACTCATGTTTAATTGTACTTGAAAGCGATATCCTGTAATGTAGAGGTGGCAGGATGGATGAGTTGGTTTACATGTCGAAATGGATTTGGATTGAAATGAGTCATTTTTCTATGGGTTGGCACGGGCTGGGTAAGGTTGGATCGACCCATAAATGCTATTCTGTCCAATAAGTAACTGATGCATAACATATGATTACAAAAAATGTTGTCACTTGTTACACACAAGACTCTGAATTTCGAATAAAATGTTTTAAGTTGTGTGCATAATAAATAGATTGTGGACGATCCCTTTAGGACTCGTTTGAGATAAGACACAATCCATGTGTCTCATTTTTTTAAGTACTCAGTTAAGGCTTGAAGTGATTTACCTCATTTCTGTTGCTAATCTTAAACCTTTCTCAGTTTGCTGTTTCCTGTTCCACTATACACAGGTCTTCAACTGCTACGGGCAGTATTTTTGTCTCCACTTCGAGGCGTTCCAGCTCAGCATGGCTCCCGTCTACATGGCATTCCTCCGGTTTATGGGTGACGAAAATGACGCTCGTAACTACCGTTACAGTTTGGAGGTTGGTGGGAATGGCAGAAAACTCATATGGGAGGGCACCCCTAGGAGCATAAGAGATGGTCACAGAAAAGTTAGGGACAGCCATGATGGACTCATAATACAGAGGAATATGGCCCTTTTTTCTCTGGGGGAGAAAAGAAAGAACTCAAGTTGCGTGTCACGGGTCGGATATGGAAAGAATCGCCTAACTCTGATGGTAGTAACGTTTGCATTCCAAACCTGTGTAGTTAACTTGCTTGTTTTGTTTTGTGGGTCCCGTCTTTATCTGTGCAATGCAGACGGGACCCATAGATGCATACAAAGAAGACGGTGAATGCGTGTGGGGAATTTTAGGGTGATGAGAATATTAGTGCAAGTAATCTCTATGCAAAGGACATGGATAGGACTTCTATATGAACTTATGAAGGACATTTATGACTATAGCATGTGTTGCCTACATGAGATAGAACTTATCAATTCTTGATTAAAACTTGTAGAGTTTGTCTCATGAATCTATGATGAAAATTTTACAGTGTATCTATACAATGATAACATGTTGGTGTAAGAAAACAATCATAATGGTTTTCGCTGTGTATTTTCTTTTCTTTTATACGATGAACTCACATACCGAGTAAATTTTTTTTTAAACTTACTCACACCATTTTTTACGATAGGACTTGAACCTCATGGCTTTTGAGGGCATTGTTATAAGTTATAACTTATCAGTGAACAAAGACAATCTGATTGGAACACAATACCATCAAGATGTTGCTATCTAGTGAGTAAGTTGTATAATGGATAAACAAGTTTTTTGAAAGATGGAGTTCATATGACATTTTTTCCGTCAATGATACAACAGATTAGGTGTATCAAAATGCATTCATACATTGGAGTTTTATCTAATAAATTAAAATCCTTATATTAATGTAAGGGCGTACCCGGTGCATGAAGCTCCCGCTTTGCGCAGGGTCCGGGGAGGGGCTGGATCGCGAAGCGATCTGATGTACGCAACCTTTCCTTGCACAATTTTGTGTAAGAGGTTGTTTCCACGACTAGAACCCATGACCTCAAGGTCACAAAGCAGCAACCTTACATTTGTTTGCTCCAGATTGATCATAAAGTCCATTGAAAACTCCATTTAATCCCACCTAAAGTTCTATTCTTGGCTGTTATAACATCATTTGTACACTTACACACATCATTCTTCAAAAGATTCAACTTACTCAAATCAGAGCAACCCAACCTGACCAATCAAAATACAACAAACAAAAGAATATACAAATGCAACCAACTTTAAATGCTGAAGAATTTAAAACATATGTGCCGAAATATATGCACATAAGGTCTTGTACACGAACAAAAAGAATCAAACTTATTCACTATTTATTTATAGTTCCATAAACCAAACTTAGGCGATTATATCTAGGCGACGATCCATGACCTGGAAAACAGCCTCAATGAATGCAGCCTCACTAGAACCAGGAAGGACCAGATCTTCTGCTTCTTGAACAATTTCTTCAATCAAAGATTTCTTATTAAGTTCTCCCTACACACAAATATTCCAATGATGAAAGGAGTAAATCCTTTCTCAACTCCTTTCTTAAGTAACATAGTGGATATTCGAAAAGTGCGTGCACATTCGGATGGCAAGTTCCATCCATAGAAGTTAAGTAAAGCAATATCTTCCTCAGCATCCAGTGATTTGATGTAGTCAACTGTTTCTGGATTAAACGGTTGGCGCGCTTGAGGCCAGTAGAGCCAATCAAATGTGCAATCTTCAAACTGCAGTGAAGAAAAGAATATCCATGTTGAGAAAACTATCTAAAAGAATAGAAAGTAGCATGACTTGGAAAGCAAAGATATGAAAACTTACACTGGTAGGCAGGCAGTAGCCATGATCAATAGGAATAGAACAAATTGACCGTCTTCCCCTTTACTGACCAAAATATTTCCAGCATGCCTATCAGCATTAGCCATCCTAATATCCAACACAGAGATTTTATGCACCTCATCTACAGGAAAAGCACCAGGACCCATATCCTCACAACTTCCATTGTTCTCCACAAACATCTGTAACGAACCAATCTTCTCTTTTACGCCATTTGGATGGTTAAACCCTTTGTGCAAACAATTGGCTAAAAACGTGGGTGGGACACCCAAAACCCCTGCGTTCACCAGAAATGGACCTGCGTTCACCTTTTGGGTGATCTAAAGATAAGCAGCAACTTCCCTGAACGCACCCTCGCCAACAGTTGTCCCTTTTTTTAAGCCCTTCACCATCCACTGATAAGGGTAGTCCCCTAGGTTATTAACAGCCATGGGTTCCTCATCAATCGGCTTAAAAACAGAGAGATACTTGGTCCCTGATGCATCCATCATGAAATAGGCTCCACCTGTACCCTCAGATGATCTTATTGGCTGATTCCCTTTCATCAAACCATCATATGGAGTTAATTAGATCTAACAGTACAGAAGGGAGAGTAGCTTTTGGGTTAACAATCACTGGTTCCAACCAAGTAGTCCTATTTAAAGCTTCTTTAGGAACTGAACCATAATACTCTATACCATGAGCTCCATTCCTAAGTTGTCTAACAGCAAGATCACATTTTTTTGATTCGTTAGATTGTGGCGCTTCAATCGACAGCTCAAAGTTCTTTTCTACAGGTTTCGCTCGAATCTTTGCAGACTTTCTAACAGACAAACGGATCACTGCATCATTGTTGTTTTTGCAGATATCGTTTATCAGTCTCTCATCTTCAAGCTGCTGGCCCTTGAACAAGATTCTTGTTCATCAATGTCAACCAACCCTTTCTTTCCCTTAGCAAGCTTTCTCTTGACATAACCAACATCATGATTCTTCTCTACATGGAAAGTAAACTCTTTACCACATGAAGTTTTCACATTGATCACTTGAAGATCAGATAACCGAACAACTAAATGGACCACGTTCCCATCGCCAACACCATAGTCCTTCACCAAAGAGTTACTCCTAGACAATTCCCTGCCTCCACACACCAGCTTCTGGTTCTTAACAACAAACCCCTTATAACTCTGAATCCGAAGCTTCACAGACTCAATCGAATCCGATTCCAACACCCTCATCGGAAGCACCGAACCCGACATCGCCAAATGGATCATAATCGCCTCTTGATTATGAACAGGACACGAGGGCAAATCGGGTCATCACCACGTGGGCTGATCGCAATAACACCAGCAGACGACATCTTCCCTCTAAACTTCTACACAAACTTTACAAAACTCCAACACAAATCTACAAATCTACAAATCAAAACCTCGATACAAAACCGTATCAAAGCTCCTAAACAAACACCCAAATCGCATACATGATGAATCCGCAACAAACCCTAGATATGTACAGGGGTTCTAACTTCTACAACCGAATTACCTTCAGGAAATCGATCCACAGATCGAAATCCTAACAAAATTCACTCAATCGATCAAGAATTACAGAGTTTGAAGTGAAATGAACATGGAAGATGAGGGGATTCTTACCAGTCCAATTAGGCAACATCAACAGAAGTACTAGGATGAAGAGACCATACAGGCGATTAAGTTGGGGGAAACGTGAATTTGAACGTATTGTTTGAGAATTTGACGGATTCAAGATTCAACGATGAGCGTTGAACGATCGAATTAAGTGCAAACAACGATGGCTAATGGCTTGAATGAAAAGAAAATGAGGGTTGAATACGCGTGCAGGCCGTTGGGATAATGACTTTTTGTGCAAGAAAAGATTCGATAACAAGTTTTAGAAAGTGGCAGTTTTGACCCATCAAGTTCAGATCTTTTCTATTTATGGTTTCATAAGTTTTGAATTTATGTGGTGGAGCATGATGAATGCATGTAAAATTGGCAAAATGTCTTCGTTGAATAAAGTATGAATAAGTTAACACTTAATGCTCATTTTGTTAGACTTAATGAACGATTTGTGTATTAACTGATTAGAAACGCTAGTGTATAGTTCTATAATGGTAAAGAGCAAAGCTGCATGTGTTTTTGAAGTAAAACCTTTTTTTACGGTCATGATTATTAATTATTTGTGGTTATTTTATAGTAATCTAGCTAAGCATGTATGTTTATGGCTAATCGTAGCAAATTTTTAGTACTAATATCGTTTTTTAGAATATTCATAGTTATTTTATAAAGCAAAAGCTACAAACATAATTTTATTTTGAATCAAAGCCACCTAAGAAGTTAATGTAGATGAAAATCAAAACTAGACAGCGTTTGGAGATTGTCAAGTGTTTACTGTTTGGCCATCAACATTTGATAAAATAAATATAAGTTTGTTCTTGACGACAGTCATGAAGGTCATAGTAAATTAGTGTATTGTTAAATGCTTAAAGCTCAAACATAAATCAAAGGTAACCTGTCATGCTATAGCTTAATAGGAGCAAGACACTTGCTGGCAACAACCAGAATGAAATATTATTTAATCGTGAAATGCCATGCCAGGCGCACCTATCAGAATCCAAACAAACTAATTATCAGATCATCTATAGGTCATCATTATGTGAACTGGTTAGATGCGTGGGACAAAGGGCTTGTAGTACCTGCTACAGCAGCTATTCGGTGGAAGCGAAGGAGCCTAAATTATAAGTCTGTGCGATTTCCCCCCTCGCCGACGCTCCCCTTACTGATATCAAACATATGTTAAGCTTATATAACTTGCATGTAATCATATGAAGAACTAACACTCTTTTTAGTAAGGAAAAGACATACAAAACTATGGCTTTAGTTAATTCTCTAGTTTTATGTTTCATTAACCAAGTTAGTTTGATTCACACTTATGTTGATATATATGAGGTGATGAAACAAGTTTCAAATCAGTAAGGATCCATATAAGATATCTATCATGTTTGAAAATAACCTTTTGTTGGAAATGTAGTGCTATTCCATAATATTTTGTGGTGATTATTGTTTTTTTAAAAATAGATATGAATCTATTTGTGAATTAACAAAAGACTGTTTTTGAAGTTGTGATTCTCAACGAGAGTTAACTCTATATCTTATAAGATAGAAGAATACATGTCACTTGCTCTCTCTCACATCTCATCTTACCTTCCCTAAAGTCTATATATAGTTTTTTTTACAATTTATGAGATTTGATAATATTTATAAAATGAGGGATTGATAGTATGCTCATATAAAGTAAAGGATGCACAAGAAAGTCTTGAAACACATAAAGCATATTCCCACCGAAAGTCCAACACCATTTCTGGTTTTACTTTTTATAGGGAAGCTTCCTCGTCTCTTTCCTAATATTATTAATATTAATATTCATATTATTTATTTAATATCAGAAGCTTCTTTCACTAAATTGAAATGCCCTTGTCTGATGTGAAGGCAGCCCCTTTATTTCGAGTTTCTAAATATATAGTCTCTATTAACTATTTTTAATTATTTATATGAACATAACACATTTTGGATTATATTAGTGATAGTGGGTTAATTACTTGCCATTTGAAATCACACGCGTACACTTTAATAATCAAATAAACATCTTTTGTTTGTTATGAAATACAAGTTATCATATTATACGCTCCTTGTAACTTTTAAGTTATAGATAAGCTATGTTTTAACCTTCCTGATATATGTAAATCTATACATAAAATATCTACGTATAAATATTAAATGAAAGAAAATTTTCATGAGAACCGTAGTAAGTCTTTAAATATCTATCTAATATAATAAAGAGTAACTTGGTATGACATGTGTCATCATCATAATTCTTCTCATCAAAATTTTCCCGCCTATCTCTCCTATTAAATAATTACCTTAATTACTAATAGAGTAAATTGCCATTTTGGTCCCTGTGGTTTGGAGTAAATTGTCACTCTAATTCAATAGTTTCATTTCTCGCATCTGGGTCCCTGTGGTTTTAAAATCTCGCCATTTTCATCCACTCGGTTAACGACGTCCATTTATTCCGTTAAATGAGGGGTAAAAAGGTCATTTTACTTATGATTTTTAATCTGATTAATGTTTCCCCTTTTAACATCATATGAACCCTAAATGTGGATCGCAAACCATAATTCGCTCATCCTTCAGCTTTCTACATCACCTCAAATGGTGTTTTGCTCAAAATCTGGATCGCAAACCATAATTCGCACATCGTGGACATCTGTAAACCCGGTCGTAGGTTTATTGCTGCAACAGAAAGTTAGTTTTGAGAAGAAAGGTTATTGGTTGCTTAAAACCCCGGTCGTAGGTTTTATCAAGTTGCCTAATTAATTGATAATTGTTTACAGGGAGGTAGTTGCGGGTTTGTAGGTTGGGCATGTGACAACCCGAAAATTTTTCATGATTTAATATAATTTTTATGTGAATTTATAATTTATTTTTTTATATTTTTATTATTATAATATTAATAATAATAAAAATAATGACAATAATACTAATAATAATATTATTATTAGAAATAATAATGTTAATAATGATAATAATAATAATAATGAAAATATTGTTATTAAATAATTTATAAAATTATTAAATTGATTTAATAAGTCCAGGGTTTGTTTTGTAATTTTGAAACTTGTTTTAAAAAGGTTAAAACATGAAATAATAAAATTTCAAAACCCCAGGGACCATTCTGTAATTTATTCAAACCCAAACCCCCGCCCCTCGCCGTCGGCCTATCTCCGGCCACCTTCTCCGGCCATACTCCGGCAACTACAACCACCAAAAACACACGGTTTAAGTTCAATTAAATACCATCAACATCACCATGTGCAAGATTCGAACTGGACACCCACGATAATCAAACAAATTTGAGTGCGATCGATCCAACCGATCCACGTTTCTTGTCGGCAACTTTTACAGATTGTAAATCGCACTAACAAACTATTTTGATCAAATTGATCGAACCTAAACAATCTTATAAATGTTACTAATCAACTACAACTCCCAATTTCATCAGAAACACATCCATTCATCGAATTTGACTCCTTTCTCCTTCGCGACCTGCAACTCACCCGAACACCCCTTAGAACTATTATAAATCGAAATTGATAGAGGGCTTTCGATCATTTAAGCCATTAGAAACTCCTGTAAGAGAAATTTGATTATCACTACCATTTGGATAACAATCAACCTTATTCCCCTGTCGCGACTGTTCTTCAAAGGATCAGCATCAAATCAACTTCGAATCAGGTAATTGAATACATTACCACATTCGGTTTGACATGGGGAACAAAAGCCCTATGTCTATTGTAATGATTGTTCAAGATTTTAAGCTTCAATTTGATCGATTTGTGAATTAGGGTTCTTCGCAAATTGGGGTTAATTGAGAAGAGTTGTTAAATTAATTGGAACCGGCTTCTGTTGCGATTTGAGCCTTTGGCTCACCGGTTCGGGTGTGGGAGTATGGGGAGGAGGTCACGGGTTCGAACCCGGCCCCCTCCCAATATTTTTTAATGCCCTATTTTACTTTTTAAAATATACAAAAATTACCAAAAATTATAAAAATAATTTTTAAAAACTTCTTTTGTTTTAAAAGCCTTTAATTAATTTTCTGTAATTTATTTATTTAAAAACACTTTAAAAATAATTTATAAATAATATTTAAAAATAATATAAATAACCATTTTTTTTAAAATAGACTTTAAATGATGATTTAAAGTATTAATCCATTGATTGGACACCATATTATTTTAATTAATGATAAATCATAATAATTGTAGAATTTAATTATTTAAAAACCTTAATTATTTATGTAAATAATTATTATATGTATTATAAATTATTATCCATACAAAAATGGGTTTTAAATATAAATTAAATCATCAAATATTAATGGATATTATATTATTTAGGGATTAATCTTGATAATATAAATACATTAGATTTTATAAATTTAAACATTTATAAAATCTTACAAAATTAAATATAAACTTACATGTTTAAATAACGTCTATAATTTAATTAGAATATAAGATATGTCAAAATCATTATTAAACTAATTAAATTTTATCATTAATTATTAACAAAATAATTAAATGATTTAATGTTCATAACAAATCCCAGAAAACCAAACCCTAGATCAATTGAACACCAGGTTCAAGATCTAACTTATTTAGGTTATGGATTTGTATATATATATATTTGCTTATGTGAATTATAATTTCTTAGGAGGAATTTACTAGCTTGTCTACACTACCCAAAGACCGAGGTGAGTTCATAACTATCCCCTTTTTAATCATTTAAATTTTTGGGCTGGAATACATGTTGTAATTAAAATTACAAATTATTTTTGTGTATTATGTTATTTTTGTGTATTATGTTAAATAATTTTGATCACATTTATGATTACATATGGTTATTATGAAATCTTCTCTGTATACTGGACTATAAATAAGCAGGGATCTTTTGGATAGTACTATCGGGGTGACTTACCCCCACAAAGGTATGGACATGTGATCCATATCAGATGCACAAAGATCTTGATGTCATCGGGATGACTGTTTCTGTAGTGAGAAGGCAGATGTGCACTATATATAGTTTGCATTATAGTTCTACTTACACCCATATGAGGATAAATGTAAAGGAGATTTGCTCCCTCTGATTTGAATTATTATGATAATATAATATGCATATAAAAAGATAATAAACTATGATACATGGACAAATCCTATGTGAAGGATTTGTTGGACTTTACATAGAAATAATAAACTAAGTGACATGGACAAATTTAATGTGAAGGATTTGTTGGGCTTGTACTTAGTAGGTATGTGGGATAGCGGGTTCACCTTATAAAAAGGGTTCCGACAGGCTATTCATATACCGGTGAGTAAATAACCTCACTTTTACAGTAAATCCTATTTGATGATAATTGATGATTTATCACTATGTTTTACTTACCTATGAACTCACCAGCCCTGTGTTGACACTTGATTTACATGTATTCTCAGGTATCTACTAGGAGCTTATGGACATGCACGTAGGATCATATAAGACTCAAGATACACATTGTTTATTACCTGAGATATAATTAGACGTTTTGTCACGAAACGATCTATATATTTATTCCGCTGCGTATAATATCTAATGCTCTGAATAATAATGGATTGGTTATCTAAAACTTATCATATAGATAACTGCATCTCATGTGTAACTACTGTGTTCGATCCTGTTTGCTCACCCCTCCGTGATAGATTCCAGACCCGGAATTTGAGGGTGTGACAGGGCAGATACCCCATTGTGCCAAAGAGCTATTCAAGTGATACCGGTTTACTGAAATCGATAACAAGCATGAAGAACTTGCTAAAACGATGGCAGTGGAGAGTAGAAGACATGAAGATATAGCTAAGACAATGGCAGTAGAAAATAAAGACTGAAGTTTGTTTTAGGAATTAGCTGGGTGATGTTCATTTTGTATTTCCTTTTTCACTAAACATGATGTAGCAGTTATCATATTAATGAAGATGTTATGTTTTGGCTATAAATATTATGTTAATGGTGCATGTATAATGTTATGGATGTTTGTATGCTGTTAATTGGTGCATTTATGATGTTTTGCAAATTCGATGTTCATTTTGCTGCAAGTCAATTGGGTTCAATAAATGAAAAAGTTCAATGCATACCAAAACAGTTCAATGCATGAACACCTAATGCATACCTAGCCAATTGGGTTAATTGCATACCAAAACAGTTCAATAAAAAGTTCAATTGCATACCCAAAAACAGTTCAATAAAAGTTCAATGCTGCAAGTCAAATGTTCATTTTGCTGCAAGTCAATTGGGTTCAATAAATGCATACCCAATACCCAGGTCATAAACACCTAATTCAACACATACCAAAACAGTTCAATAAATGAACACCTAATGCATACCCAGGTCAATTGGGTTCAATGCATACCAAAACAGTTCAATGCATACCAAAACAGTTCAATGCATGAACACCTAATGCATACCCAGGTCAATTGGGTTCAATTGCATACCAAAAACAGTTCAATGCATACCAAAACAGTTCAATGCATGAACACCTAATGCATACCCAGGTCAATTGGTTCAATTGCATACCAAAACAGTTCAATGCATACCAAAACAGTTCAATGCATGAACACCTAATGCATACCCAGGTCAATTGGGTTCAATTGCATACCAAACTTCAATAAAAGTTCAATTGCATACCAAAAACAGTTCAATAAAAGGTCAATGCTGCAAGTCAAAATGTTCATTAGGCTGCAAGTCAATTGGGTTCAATAAATGCATACTCAATACCCTCAATGCATTACACAAGTTGGATCAATACATACCAAAACACAATACATACCAAATAGTTCAATGCATTACACAAGTTGGATCAATACATAAAAACATACCTAAGACCCAAATATCATGTTCACATGTTCAATACATGAAAAAGTGGGATCAATACATACTAAAACATACTTAAAACAGTTACCATAACACAACTACCAAAAGATCATGTTCACATGTTCAATACATGAAAAAGTTTACCAAAACATAAACACCTAAGACCCAATACCCACTGCTACTCTTTCTGTTGTGTGCTTTCTTGTTGCCCCTTACAACTTCTCTTATTGTGGCCTTGCTTATTGCACTTAGCACATGTTACAGTGTTTCCCTTCCTTGGCATCTTACCACTGCTAGCAATTCTCTGACTTATTTGGCTTACCTCCTCAGCAGACTTCTTTCTTTTTTTCTTTGGTCTACCAACTTGCTTGTGATGTTTTGAAGCTGTTAACTTTGTTGGGCATGAGGAAGGTGTCCATAATACCATACCATTGATTGGTCTATGGTATGGGCATAAACCTTTTTCATGTTTCTAACCAGTAACATTGATCAACCCTTTCTCTGGGATACCATCATTAAGTCCATGCATAGCCATGTTCCAAATACATGCCACTGCATGCTTACATGGCATGCCAGTCAAGTCCCATTTTCTACATGAACAAAGTGCGTTGGTCCATAATAATTGTTTTTTGATCTTGATTAGGACCACTTACCTGATACTTTGATGCACCATTCCAAATGACAATGTATTCTGTGGCATCATGCTTGATTTTTTCAAATAATTTTGTAGCAGCTGGAGTTGGAGGCCCTTGACACTTTGCAATCATCTTATGAACCACAACCATCCTTTCATTAGTACTCCCTAATGTATTCTAGGCATGTGATGATAGGCTTATCCCTTCCATTCATAAGTTGCCTATTGAAAACCTCACATAAGTTGTTTAATAAGACATCACACTTTGACCTTACTGCATTTAATGAATCAAGTTTAATACACTTAACTAACTTGTTTAATAACACATCATATTACCACTAATGAATCAAGACATCACCTTTGCACTTAACTAATGTTTAATACAAACTTATCTCTAAAATGAGACCTTAACCAATGTCTGGGTGGTATCTCTCTCAACCAATCATCTAGGTCCTTGTCTTCTGTTAAGATTGCCTTCATAGACTTTCAAAGCATTGTGGTGTGGTTGCACTTGCACAATTCCAGAACAAGTTTTTAACTTCTACCGCCCCTCTCCATTTCTGTTTCATGTTCTCATGTATATGTCTTACACAATATCTATGCTCTGCAAGTGAAACACCTTAGCAAGTGCAGGTATTAAACCCTATGCAGGAAACACAAAAGTTATAAATAATTAGAGTACAATTAAATATTAAAAATGGAGTGATGCTAGATGAAAGATGTAAAAATTATACCTTTTGCCAATCACTTATAAAAGTGAAGTTAGAGTTTGATGACAAATCTAGATCAACTCCTAAACAGTCTAAAAACCAAGACCAGGAATTGTTGTTTTCACTTTCAACCAATGCATAAGCAACAGGATAAATCCCATGGTTGCATCCACTCCAACGGCTGTTAAAATTTGGCCAGGGAAAGGCCCCTTCATAAAGCTTCCATCTAACCCAAGTAGTTCTCTCCCACTGATTTTAAACCCTTCCTTTAGAGCACCTAAACATATATAAACCCTTCTAAATTATCTTGTTAGACTGCTTGGATTACACTCTGGCTCAACATCTATCTTAAAAGTTGTTCCTGGATTAGATCTGATAAGTTCTTCACCATAATCCCTGAGTAACTCATATTGAGCCTTATAATCTCCTTGAACCTTTTCTATTGCAAACATCTTAGCTCTAAAGATCTTATGACTTGTGATCTGAACCTGGTATTTCCTTTGTAGTTGATCTTGTAGAGCTCTTAATGGGATGTTCGGATTGACCACAACAATTGGTTCAATCTCTTTTGTCAGCCAACTAATGGTGCATAAAGCAACATCTCTTGTTTGAAGGCACTGGTGCTCCTTTAGTAGTGTTTTAACCACCCAAGATCCCTCATTCATATGCTTTGATATATGTAATGTCCATGGACAGCTAATATTCTCAGTCTGTTTTTTACTTTTAGGGTTGGAAGACTTTGAAGAAGAAGACATTTGTTGGGACCCACAACCTTATTTGAAGTTCCAGTAATACCCTTTTCTTTTGTCCCTTCCACATTACTTTCACAACTACCCAGATTTGGATTTATTCCCTTACACACCACCCAAACCTTGAGGTATCATTTCTAATAATAAACAATTGTCTTCTACTTTCTATTGCAAGCTTTTTGACCAATAACTTTATCCCTTCTTTATCACTAAAAGCTTGACCAACATAGAATGGGCAATCTAAAGATTCCTTTGATTTTTTATTTTCCTCCTTATGCTTCTCACAGCTTTTTGCAGCTTAGTGTCATCACTAGAGTCACTAAGACTATCAAAATCATCTAAATCAACTTCAATATCACATTCATCTTCTTCACTAGCATCGTCTCCACTTTCATCACTAAGATCATAATCCACAGCAGCAGTAAATTCATCTAAATCTACATCAATGTCTTCAACTAAATTGTCTTCATCTACTATAAAATCAGAGTCAACAGAATCAATATCATCCTCAATTCCTAATCACTTCCCTCATATCTTCCTCAATATCAATAAGTTCACTGTCATGCACTGTGTGTTATATCCTAAATCAACATTGGGTCCAAAGTTAGGAACTGTTTTAATATTCTCAACATAGACTTCCATTACTTTATTAATTTGAGCATACTTTACCAATCTAATAACATCATCATCATACCCAATGGCCTTAACCCAAAATCTAAGTCTTCTCCAGGGACTCTAAAATGGTATCTCAAATCATCTAATTCTTCTTCTGAATACCAAGTGATGTCAACATATCATTCATTGTTATCATTGAAAATATGTATGAGCTAACCTTATCAATAAAGGTAATTTTTCCCCTCTCATAACTCATCTCTGGAAAGCTAGTCAACTCCCCTCCATGGTGGAATTTCAATGTAAATAAGTTAGGGTTATTACCTGAAAGTGTAAAGAACAAACATTAACATAAACATTAACATAAACAATGCTCTGAATACATCAAGAAACTATAACTACCACGCACCATAAACAACGGTGGATCAAAGAATTTATCAGGTTCTCGAACACTCCACATTTCATCCATTTTAGCGACAAAGGCTGATTTTGATTGCTCGAACAATGCTCTGATCGTATAATCGTATTTTGATTCCAAGTTTCAGGTGAAGGATATTAAACTAGGGTTTAATGGATTTAAAAGGAAGAGAATTAAAATCAGGGTAAAATGACCTTTTTACCCCCATTTAACGGAATAATTGGACGTCGTTAACCGAGTGGATGAAAATGGCGAGATTTTAAAACCACAGGGACCCGATGCGAGAAATAAAACTATTGGATTAAAGTGATAATTTACTCCAAACCACAGGGACCAAAATGGCAATACTCTTACTAATAATATATTTAATATTTTTTTAGATTAAATAATTTTTTAATTAAGAAAAAGATTTTTTTATTAATGTTATTTCTATATAACAAATGTTTATAAATAATATTTTTCTAAAATATCAATTTTTTAAAAATATGATATATTATAAAATTAGTGTTTTTAAAAAGTATTGTTTAAAAACCAAAAATAATTAATTTAGGAGTTATGATAATAAAATATTTTAAAAATGATATTTTTATAAAGTTTGTTTAAACAAAATGTTATTTTAAAAAAATTAAAAATAAAAAAAAGGTTGATATCACTGTTTTATTACCTATAGTACTTACTCATACATAATTCATTCATATCATATCTTGAAATATAATTTTATTTTTCATAAATTTTATTATATTAATATTTTATTTATTCAACCCGTGTATTACACGGATTTTCTAAAGCTAGTTGATTATAATATTTAATAAATAAGCTTGAGGTAGTAAAATCGTATATAATATAAAGTTGAAAATGGTTGAAATTGGGCGCAAAAGAAATCAGAAGCACGTGTCGCTTTCTTTTTTTTCTTTTCTTTGAATTTGTTTCTTAATGTTTTTTAGTTGAACAACTTTTTTTATGTACTTTAATAATTTAAAAAGAAATATAAAAAAGATAAGATTTTATTATTGAGTATAACATTGATGATAATATTTCTTTCTTTTTTTGAACAAAGGGGGACATTTGTTTTAATTGTTAATTCATATATTTTTTTATTGAAAAATGGACATTTTTTTAAATTGTAAAATGGGTAAACAACTCATAAAGTAACGTCTAACATATAACTGTGCATTTAAGTTGTCTAGTACTAACGTATGAACGGATTATGTGAATATAATATACATTTAACTAAAATGAGTGAAGATAACTGAAATACTGAATAACCAATAACCAACAAGTGACAAAGTGAACCAAGGCATAACCGAAGGTTTGATTTCGAGTTTTCCTAATAAATGACAGTTCAATTTCAGTTAGGCATCCCATAACCGACTTTAATAACCGAACAGAACCAATATTTTGCACATGAGAATGTTTAACAGTTTTTGGATAATGTTTGACTGTTTGTGTTGCACACGAGCTGGGTTAGTTTACAGGTTGAATGCACATGAGTTGTACTTGTGTTGCATGTGTTCTGTGAGCACAGGTTGAAAGTGGTTGGTACATCATACATCATAGCAGCAACATACATAACAAATCTGATCAGCAACATCATCATCAGACATAGCAGCAACATCAAACATGTGTTCAGGCAAATGGTGAGCAACAGCAAACCATAAGCAAATCTCATCAGTAGCTTAAAGAGACGGGAGTTCAAGTCGGGAGTTAACCAGAAGGAGCTGATCGCATATACATAAAACCGAAAAAAAGAATGTAAACCAGGAGTACCGCATTGCTCATTTGAACAAAGATTTCAAAGAGATTTCCCTTGTAAGAAGAGATTTTGTAACAAACCCAAAACTGTCATATTGTTGGAAAAAACAAAACGATGTAAAGTCTAAACATTTAGCCCAAGTCAAGTTTAAACCCAAATCAAACTTCTTTAGCCATAATTTTCAGTTATTGACTGAAAACTGAACCGATTCATGAGAGAAAACCAATAACCAAACCAAAAGTTTAACCAAAACCGATTGGTTTGTAAAATCTCATAACTGAAGTTTTGGTTTTGGTTTGGTTAGGATCCGAACCGACCTAAGCACACCTAGTCCAAACCATTACAACGGTGCTTCTAAAGCCACTCATTATTCAACAGACCATATACCCTAGCCCTAAAATACATGCAAAAATGACTTTGAACAATATCACTTCTTGTGCGTGTGCATTCTATTGAACAGACTTCCAAAATCAACAGTTATTTATACATGTTTTGTCCATCAGTAACATTTAAATGCCAAAGTAGAAACAGACACATAAAGCTGATTCAAGGAAGCATCAAAACGAATGAAACAGAACCCTTTTTTATCTTTACTGCTCGGGTAAATGAAGGCTCTTTCATACGTTTCCTACATATTAAATGGGCAGGAGGAAGACACTTTTAGGCTGTTGAATAGGTCTCCTCTGGGTGTTCATACCTGGGTGTTCATCACAAATCGTTACCAAATTACTGGATGTAGCGAATTCAGCCCGTTAATGGGTAAACGGATCGATTTGGGTTATACATTCCCTACCAAGTAAAATTGGGAAAAATTTAAAGTTGGTTAATATGGAAATTTGTTGGACGGGTTGATGGGTCAAAACTGGTTTATAAGTTCGAATGTATTAAGATGCATAAATGCGTAATAATAGAGTTCTATGACTCGTACTAAAACGTAATTTTTTTGTAACATTCGGGAAAGAGAAGACAAAAAAAGTGCCTCTGGGTAGGATTGGCCCGTTCTGACCCGTTACCCAACCTATTTATTTTAATGACTATGCAATAAATTGGAAAAAAATGGAACAACCACTAAGATGTCATCTTCAAGATATTTTTGTTGTAAATCGATGATGAACAACCATGTTGCAGAGATACAGGTATGTAATACGGGGATATCAGGATTCGGAGATTCTAATATAATGATATAGGGGTGTATATATGTGGTGGTATGCATCTATTTTTTCAGATCTAAGAACATGATTGATGCAAATCATATGCAAGATTAATAAAATACTAGAATCTGAGTTTATGCTGTTATTTTACTTCGTTTGTTCATATTTATCCAAACAATAACATCTTCAGTTTTCTTCTTTTGCTAACAGAAACTGACGTTTATTCGCAGCATCAGTTTCAAGTTCTACTACTTGTGAGCATTCGTCTTTTTGGTAAAAAGAAAGACAGTATAGTTGTCTGAAAGCTAGTCCCACTGATATAAACTCTAATAGGAACACCGAACACATAAATGATTCTTGTGAAACTATGCATCAATGTAAATTTTCACAGAAGAAATACAGTTACTTTTGAGATCGAATATGGACTTCGTAAAATAGCAGCAATTTGCTTAGACACAATTTTGTTATAAAATCTAAAAGTTGGATGAAATTCTAATATTTATCAAACCAATTTTTTCATGATTAGAATGCTTGATTTCACTCTGAAAACATCTCTTTTCTGTGGACATATGCATGATTATTCAAGTTCATGAAATATTAACTAAAAGAGAACTTAATCAATGTAAGGTTATATGCTTACATTAAATGAGGAAGAGTCATATTCTTCAATAGTGATGGGTTTTTCTCTACATATTCTCTCCATTCTTCTTGATCGATCCTACCATCACCTTTACTATCTGCTTCTTGGAACGTCTGAATAAGATACAAAAGTACAATCATTACTACTCAAGTCTTGAGGCCAGGTTGAGTAACAAGTAAAATGGATTTGGGGTCAATATGGGTAATTCTACGGTGATCCGAAGCAAGTTTGGTCAGACCCAACCGGAAATACCTTTTGTCTAATTCAAATTATACTGCAAATTATAATTGTCAATTACTCAAATTGATTATCGAAATATATTATTTCAATTATAATATGAATAACATGTAGTAGGAGGTTATATGCATGCCAGTTTGTGAGAGTTTCAACCCATTAGACCAATTAGAGATATTACATAACCTGAATTGACCCATTTTAAGTAAATGGGTTGGAATTTCCTTTTGTACCGATAACAAAAAAAGCAATTCATACCTTATCTACCATCGATTCAATCATATCATCTGATAGTTCAAGATCAGATTCATGAAGAAGGGCCAAAACCATCTCCTTCAACTGTTTCTCATGAAAAAGAGTTTTCCAGCATCAGTGTACAAAAGATTTGGGATAGACAATCCATATTCTGATAGAATATAAAGCAAAATTCTATATATGGAAAAAAAACATGACTTTTTAATGGTAAAAAAAAAAAGAAATAGGCATTTCCCAGGAATCAATTAATAAGAAGAAACAGAACCAAGTTACCTCCTCGCGTTCAATGAAGCCTGTTCGCCTTAAATCATATAATTTGAAGGCATCTGCAACAAGATTGAGTTCACTTTTATCAGATTAATTATTCTTAATATATTGTGCCTTCTTGATGCAAAAAATCAGGAAAATTACTTGACTAGTGACAAAAAAAAATCAGCACGTATAGCTTATCATCATTTCTTACACAGAATTTTGTCTGCTTGAGGAGCTTTTGGATGAAACACACTCAACGAATGGACAAACTCACTGAAATCAATATGCCCACTCCTATTCACGTCAAAAAGATCAAATATCTACAAAAGTAAAAGTCAAGTTGCTACAGGAGACAAATATCAAAAACAACTAGTGAATATACAAACAATTGGGAATTATATGATTTATATCCAAATAGGTTGTATTTATTTCTTGAAATACAAAAACAGAACCCTACTTACTCGATCTGCAAACAAGTTCCGTTTATCTCGAGTTCTGAATAATGCTAGATGGAACTCATCCTGTAAAAACATAAAGAAAATCATTTGCATAAACAATAATAACTACCTTCCAACTGGATTTCTAAGCAAAACATGTTTAACCAACAGAGAATGACAATTTTAAAGAAAAAAGACTTCATAATAGAATAGGATATTTTGGAAACCAAAGTTTTCCAGATAAAATATAAAATACTTATAATAATAGGACAGAATACCTTCCCTATAAGCCCATCATCAACCACAGAACGGCTTAGTTTCCCAAATAGTTCGTATAAAGCCTCCACCTCATTAGCAGTAACTGCAAGAATTGAAAGTGCTATGTGCCATTACATTTTAATACTTATAATAAAAGACAAAAATCCCAAAATGCTATTTCTTCATCTTCTTTTTATAATAACTTGCTCAAGTGTGTAAATTATAACATTCCCCAACATTAAGATCAAACACCACTTCAAATATCATTATGCACAATCTTCTTAACCACCCTTGTAAACTACCTAAGAGGTTAAATGTTATAACATATTTGTAACAAAGGCCATCTATACAGCAATGACAAGATAAAAACACCTAAACAACTTACAAGGGGTCTCAGCAGCAAGCTCAGCAGGGTCAAAAGAAGGTAATCTTTTAAACTTCTTTGAAGTTGAACAGAAACAACCCATGATTACACCAACAATCTGAAATTCTTCAATATTACAAGACAAATACTTTGCTGAATTTCTCAATACTATTTTCAGAAAAAGAAAGAGAGTTGCATATGCTCAAATAAGTGAAACAACCTTCCAAGTTGACAATAGCTTTTGATTCTATTTACCGCCACACAACCGATCTGCTGAGTGATATCCCTGTAAATAACTAGATAAAAAATTAATTAAAATGGGTAAAGGATGAACACCATTACAAAAAGGAAACTGTAATATTTCATTTAGCTAAAACTACACACTGATACCTAAATATTGATCCAGTGGATATTCTAACAAATGACCTAATTTCAGAGCATTAAATAACTATTAAAATGAAACCCCACGTTAGATGAATGATGAAACAAACCAATAACAAAAAGAAAACTGTAATCATAGATTTAACATAAACTACAGTATACACATATACCTGAATACTGATCCAGTGGAGATGCTAACAATGACCTAATTTCAGAGCATTGATATAATGTATTAAAATGAAAAACCTAATTTCAGAGCATTGAAATAACTTATTAAAACGAAAACCCACATAAAGGACGATGAAACAAACCAATAACAAAAAGGAAACATGAATTATTAATCACCTAAGGTCCACACAAACATACGAATACTGATTCAGTGGCGATGCTATCATAAGCATAAATTCATACGATCAAACGATTCATCGAAATTACGATTAAACAATAACTCCATTACCGAAAAAGCGCTCTATTAACAAAATATCAACAGATATATTCCAAAAAAATACATAAATCTATCACACCCAATAACCTTCAAATCCCACAAAACGACGATGCAATCATCAATAATAACCTTTTGATTGATTAATACATCCACTGCGTGTGATTATGAGCAAAAATCAAAACGTAAACTTACATTAATTGGTTTTGATTTATGGGTTCAAAGCTATTGACGACAATGCTGATTTTGGGCGCAGAAATTTCCGTTTTTCTGCGCCAAGATCGAAGATTGAAGGGTTTTGGTTTTGCACTTTTTCAAATGATGTTTACCGGTAAGTCAAATCATCAGCCCCATTTTCAGCAACACAAATAAACAAATCAAAATGTTTTTGTAGACTTTCACTTAGCTACCCCAATCTATGACCTAAAACCAACATGACTTCCAATGATGTCTGTTTTTTTTCTTGAACTATATAATGTGTTTTTCTTGATCCTATATATGTTACCCTATATGTCTAACATTAATTTACGCATTGTAACATTACAAGTACATTAAACTATTATGAAACCAAATACAAGTACATTAAACTATTATGAAATCAAATACAACCTTTGATTACATTGAAACTTTATTTTCATATTAAAATAATTCAAAAGAAAATGAACTTTTATTAAAAAAATAATTATAATAATTTAAATAATAAAAAGAAAAAAGAAATACAATAAAAAAATTTCCTAAAAAAAAAACTAAAAATCACAAGACCAATTATATTTTTTCGGCTATTTTTCGTTTCCGGTCTAATACTATTTACAACATGGACCGATGATGTGATCGTGCGATTCAATAAACGTTTTTAAGTCTCGTTCCATCCGTTGTTCTCTTATCGACTCGCGTTGTTCATCTAACAATGCGATACTTTTTTGGCATTGTTGTTTCTTGTACTCGACCAACTCTTATAAATTTTCTTCTTTCATTGAAGCGTAAGCCAAGAGTTGGTCGCTTAAATCTAAATTAACGCTAGACGAGCCGGTGGACTTTTTTGCTTTACGGGTCGGCCTTGTATTCGGTATGCAAATGGATCATCGAACGGAAAGTCGGATAAGCCAAAATTTGGATTTTGGTATGTAAATGGATCAAACATCGGTTGAGGTTGCGGTGAATACCGTTATGGTGGGTATCCGTAATGTGGTGGTGATGGTTGTGGTATATAAGGTTGCGATGTATAACCTTTCGTACTCGAACCACCACCTCGGGATTTTTGCTACTAACAGTTTTGACCTTCGAGGATCCATGACAATATTTTGTGTTTGTGTTTGTGTTTGTGTTTGTGTTTGTATAAATATATGTGTGTTTGTGTAGATAATAGTGTGCATGTGTGTGAGTATTTAAAGGGTAAAAATAACTTCATTCTTTTTTTATGGAACCGGGCGCAAAATTAACGGCTATATAGCCGTTGGTGCTCGGCTACTACTTGGCAAACAATACCCGAATGAGACTACCCGCTAGGGGTACCCGTAAGGGTGACACCGGTGTACCCGAGCGGGTACCCGCCTACCCGAGCCAGTACCCGAGGGTGCCCCTCCTCCCTTAAATATGTATTTGAATTTTATATTAGTATACATGCAATATTTAAACATGAGCATATTTTTAATAGAAATTAAATTGCTGATGGATTGACCACATTCTTGACCAAACTAACATGGTTGATTTTATGCCTTGATAATAACTACTTTATGCTAAAAACGCTTATGCTTAGTTATTAATCATTACAAATGACAAAATCAGCTAATAATCTCCAATCAACAAAAATATTAATTTGTGTCTATTAGAAGACAATGCTGACATTAAAAAAAACAAAGACTTAAAATTGTTAATAGTATTTTTTTAATTGCAAATTTAAATAAAAAAGATTACCAATAGCTGTAACGGAAATGAACAAAACGAGTCATGTACAAATAAAATTGTGACTATGGGTACTGCAATGTTGTTAACAAGCCGAACAATGTCAAACAAGATGAACAAAACGATAGTCATGTTCAGTGTTCATTTACAAGCTAAGCATGAACGGTTCATTTCTAGACGAGTCGATGATTGGCGAGCTATTTTCAAGTTGTTTTCGAGCGCCATTCACAATATATAGACAATTCTAACTTGACAAGATCATTACTTGAAGTCCTGGTACGACTTGATAAAACATCATGCAATATCATAAAAAGAATCAACACCTTAAATTACATATAAACATCTATAAATATGCTCCATCAACACTTTACGATTAAAACAAATTTCAATACCAAACATAAAACGTAATAAATTAAGGGATAAAATCTAAAAAAATACATATAATACATGCGCCATCAAGGATAAGCAAATTATCTGAAAAGCCAAATAATAGGTCGTCTTAGAGGATTAATTAAAAAATTAAACTAAGTCAATCGTCGGTAAATCATCCATCAGTACGAGCTGAGAGTATTAAAGTCGAATGTTTGAGTTGTAAAACTTAGGATTGTAAAACTGGACTTCAAATGTACAGTGAGAAAAGTAAAATTGGATAAGAATATTAAACACTAAAATTTAGGTTTTATTCAAACGAGCATACAAGCTCAAACTCACTTGATTTAAATCTAGTCTAGTTGAGTTATTGGGCGAGTTATTTTTATACAATCTTCAAGTTATTTAACTAGCTATACACTGCAACTCACATATGTATAAGTATACAATGGGAATCAAAGTAGACGCATGATATCAAAGTCACGCATGTGATAGCTATAAATACAAAATGGCTATTTTTGTTACATGCCATTGAATCATACTTTCACACTAAGATCATGCGTAATGATTGTTTAATTAAAATGTCATCGGTTAACTAGTTTTTTAAGCCCTACTGATGCAATAATTTACAAAAAGTTGCGCCAGTTAAGGGCTTGGAGCCCTATGATGTAATATAATGAATAAGTATGTAATATGATGTAATATAATGAATAAGTATGCAATAGTTTTTAATTATCTTGTAATGATATTTGAAGTTTTACTTGTGTTCATAATAAGTATGTAATATGATGTAATATAATGAATAAGTATGCAATAGTTTTTTAATTATCTTGTAATGATATTTGAAGTTTTACTTGTGTTCATGTCATCATATTTAATTTACAGTTTTTAAAATATCCATTACGTATGATGTAATATAATGAATAAGTATGTAATATATATATAGGGTTCGGTTATTTGGACACCCCATTATTTTAAATCAATACCCAAAAATTTCTACACGAGTCGTATAGCCCCATACGCGTCGTATAGGGGGGTCGTATGGCTCTATACGGGGCGTATAACCTCTCTGACAGCCCCTTGAATTTTTCCTCGTAGCCAGTGTCAAAATTTGCTATACGCGTCGTATAGCCCTATATGTGTCGTATAGGGGGCCATATAGGGCTATATGGAGCGTATAACTCTCTGACAGACCCCTTGAATTTTTCTCGTTTTAGTGTATTCGACCCTATACACTGCGTATGGACCCATACGCGGCGTATAGGGGGTGTCGATTTATCTGGGTGGGTATTGATTTATCTAGGTGTGTGTCGATTTATCTGGATGTGTGTCTATATATTAGGATCCTATATATTAGGATGGTAAATATATAATTAATTTTATGCATTGAGAAAACTTATAGTTGATTTATAACATATGTAATTTTTGGCTAAAAAAAGATTTATAAAAATCCCGTTTATACGTAACTACAGTACATAATTACTATCATCACACACCTCTCACACTCGAAAACTCTAAAACCTCCATTTCAGCTCGTTAGTGTTCGCGATCGCTTTCAACGAATCAATCGACCATGATCCTCTAAAATCCCTGTTGAATCGACATATTGATCGATCCTAGCTAATCATCGGCTCAAAATTCAAATGGAGGCTTTAATCGATTCCGTTAATAAACTACAGAGAGCATGCAAAGCCCTAGGTGATTTTGGTGAAGAAAACTCTCTTCCTACTGATCTTTGGGACTCATTACCTACCATCGCTGTCGTTGGTGGTCAGGTATGTGTTTTCGACGTTAGATTCATGAACGTCGTGATTATTATTACTGGACTCATGGTTCCGTACGTGTTTGCATTTGTGAGTTTTTGTTTAATTTGGTGTCGTAACGTCGATTTTTGAAGCGAAATGATCAAATGACGTGTATCCGTTTTTGTGATCAGGTTTTGGTATGAGTTCATTTGATTTCACTTGTGAAAGTTAGGTTTATGAGGTTATATGGATAATTATCGATGATTGAGTTATAGTTTGGATTATTTAACGTCTGATTTGTCTATATTTTGGATATTTAAAATTTAGACTCAATATGTTGACAATGTGCGTTTCGTATTAGATAAACTCTAAGAGGTTTACCTTGGATGAAACCACATATAACAATGTTTAAGGGGTTTATTATTTTTTATGATTCTTGTGAACAACATTGCGTAAGAAGATATACAAGAGCTCACCTTAGTTTGTTTCTAAATTTGGTCATAGAGCTCTGGGAAGTCATCTGCGCTGGAGAATGTTGTTGGAAAGGATTTTTTACCGCGCGGGTCTGGTAATTAAGAAGCTCAAATGTTTTGTTCAATATTATTTTATGGCGTGTTTATAATATCATGGCATCTTCATATGAATGCAATTAACTATACAAGTGAAAACTATTTATATATGCAGGGATTGTTACACGGCGTCCCCTTGTTATACAACTTCATAGGATTAATGATGGAATGGAGTATGCAGAGTTTGCTCACCAACCAAGAAAGAGATTCACTGATTTTGGTAAGCATTATGCATCACTCTGCCAACATATAAGAACTGTTTCTAGATTTGATGGGCTGTTGTTCATGACAGCCCTAACTACCGAATTATTTGCCGATTTATGTTATTATATTCTGATTTGATTTTCTGCAGCTGCTGTTAGGAAGGAAATTGCAAATGATACAGAACGAGAGGCGGGAAGAACCAAACAAATCTCATCGGTTCCTATATATCTCAGTATCTATTCTCCTTATGGTGAGATAGCCTGGCTTGTTCATCATGAATAGATTTTAGAAGATTTTGCTCTCAATAAATCGCTAACACCTTTACAATTTTGAAAGTTGTGAATTTGACCCTGGTTGATCTTCCAGGTCTGACAAAAGTGGCTGTTGGTGAGTTTAGAATCTTGACTCTACATACTTTTTCGAATACATTTCTTCCCCATTTTATATTATATTATCTCTGTAGAGGGTCAATCTGAGAATACTATGCAAGAGATTGAAACCATCGTGCGTTCCTACATTGAGAAGGTAAGTTGTCTAAGAGTATTGTATTTTGTTTGAATTCCAAGTTTTGGTCTCATGTGATTACATATATTGAAGTTTAGCTAATCTTATTGCCATGCAGCCTAACTGCATTATTCTGGCAGTTTCTCCTGCCAACCAAGATCTTGCAACATCTGATGCTATTAGAATTTCTCGTGAAGTAGATCCAAGAGGTTAGTATGAGCCATCGCCGTTCTCGTTTAATGAACTTGTTTATACACATACTTGCACTGATTTACATTCTTGTTACTCAGCTTGTGTTTATTTGTATTGTTGCTAATTTATAAATCCTTCTTATGTGTACAATTTCCAATATAACTGCTGGTTATTGGTTTATGATTTCTTAAATATTAATCTACTGGAGAAAGAACTTTTGGAGTCCTGACAAAGCTTGATCTTATGGATGAGGGCACTGATGCAGTTGATGTAAGCTGTTCTTTAAGTCTTTAGTTCAAACTCTCTTAACCAACTTTGGTTTGATTTCTTTTCTTGATTACTCAACACTTTTGAAAGTTTGATGGCTTTTCTTGCCAAAAATAAGTTGGTTACCGATATATACAAAATCAGACCGAAGTTGGTTACTCTTTAGATAATATACCTGATTTCTTACAAGTACTATCTTAACATTTGTTTCCTTTATCTATAACCGCTGGATTTGAAGGTTTTAGAAGGAAGATCTCACAAGCTGAAACATCCATGGATTGGTGTTGTGAATAGATCTCACGCTGATATTAACAAGAGTGTTGTCATGATTGCTGCTCGTATTAAAGAACAGGAATACTTTGCTAATAGTCCTCACTACTGGCATCTTGCTACCAGAATGGGCTCTTAGCATCTAGGGAAACTGCTTTCCAAGGTAGCCCATACACACACACACACACATATATATATATATTATACAGTGGTTCATTTTAGAACCAAGAATATGATATATATCTCAAAGCTAACTCTATCTAATTTGCTGACATAATGACGTAATTGTTTCAGCATCTGGAGTCTGTAATCAAGTCCCAGATTCCAAGCCTTCAATCCCTCATCAGTAAAACAATCATTGAACTCGAAACAGAAATGAGCCGTCTTGGAAAGCCCATTGCAATAGACGCTGGAGTAAGCATGTCCATTATTCACTTATATTTGGGCTCGTTACGTATATCTTAATATTGAGTTCTGTTTGATTTCATGTGTTAACTTTTATGATCTGGTTGTACCCTTTTCTAATTTGCAGGGGAAATTATTCACGATTATGGAAATATGTCGTGCTTTTGATCAAATATTTAAGGAACATCTTGATGGCATGTATGTATTTGATATTTTGGCTGGTTAAAAATTTGATGTTACCTTAATATTATTGATTACTGTGCAGACGACCAGGCGGTGACAGAGTGTATGGTGTTTTTGATAATCAACTTCCTTCTGCTTTGAAAAGGTTACGTTTTGACAAACAACTTTCAATGGATAATGTGAGAAAAACATTAATGGAAGCTGATGGATATCAACCCCATTTAGTGGCTCCTGAACAAGGATATCGCCGGCTTATTGAATCTACATTGGTTACTATCAAGGCTCCTGCTGTATCAGCTGTTGATGCGGTATCCATCTAAGTTTTTGTAATTTTACTTAATATATCGTCACTAAATTATTCTTTTTATTGATACTTATATAACATTGCTCATTAACTTAATGATGCTAATTTGCATAGTGATGGTTGACATTATTTACATATCTACATTGAAAAAAGGTACCATCTTACTCACGTTTCAGGTTCATGGTATACTGAAGGATCTGGTACGTAAGTCAATTAACGAGACACGGGTTAGTTTCAATACCTTAGTATGTTAGGTCCTTAAATACACTCAAACAACTTGATTATCTTATATTACAACTTTAAACACTAGATGCACATCTAAACACTCGTACAGCTGATTAAGTGATTCCAACTATTTCAAAGAGCATATCCAAACACCGCTATATTGTCTCACATTTCGAAGGGTTTATGTGCAGGAATTCAAGCAATATCCTTCCCTTAGAATAGAGGTTCAAAATGCAGCTTGTGAATCATTAGAAAGGATGAGGGAAGAAAGCAAAAGAGCAACTACACAACTAGTTGATATGGAGTGTTCTTACTTGACAGTTAACTTCTTCCGGAAGCTTCAACAAGACGTTGAAAAGGGTGGAAATCCAACACACTCGATATTTGATCGATACGATGATGCTTATCTTCGACGAGTTGGTAAGTATGATCAATAAAATTAGACATGCATGTTTAAAGATCATTCATTTAACTCTGTTTTCGGTTTACCAAAAAACAGGATCAAATGTGCTGTCTTATATCCATATGATCGTTGGAACTTTACGTCACTCCATCCCGAAATCGGTTGTTTATTGTCAAGTACGCGAGGCGAAACGTAGCTTACTTGATCATTTCTTCATCCAGTTGGGGAAAAAAGAGGTGTGTATCACATGAAAGTAAATGTCTCACAATAACCTTTTTTAACTAGATGTTTTCAAAATGTAAACTGATTAAAATAAAATAAAATATAAAACTACTTTATCTTTTGTGAATTTGTAATGTTAACAAAATCTAAAATCTGAAATAGACAAAATATAAAGCTCCAATAGTAAATGAGATCCTGGAAATAAAAAAGTTTTGGAATCGCATCCAATCTCTTGGTTTGGTTCGCTGGTTCAATTGATTAGATTGGCATGGGCGGTTCAACCGCCTCAACTGGACTGGTTGGTAACCAGCCAGTTCAGATGGAATCTGTGTAGCCGGTTCCCAGTCTCGTTTGGTTTTTAAAAATAATAGTTTATCTTGTTTTTTTTTTAATTTTTATTCTTCTATTTACAAGGGAAAGCAATTGGACAAACTATTGGATGAAGATCCAACAATAACACAGAGGCGATTAGACATCGAAAGGATATTGGAATTGTACCGAACCGCACAGTCAGAGGTTGATCTAATCGCATGGTCCAGTAGATAAACGCTTACTGCATACAAAAAAACCAAAAAAAAAAAACATTAAAAAATAAAATAAAATAAATCATAAAAAAGGATTTTGTCTTGTTCCAAAATAAAAATAATAATCAATTTATATGTTTTGCTTTATCTTCTCATACTTCATAGCCGTATTAACAGGTTCGTATATGTTTGCTTTATCTTCTCAATCTTGGCTTTAATGTAATGTTTTGTTAATCTTAGATTTATGTTTTATTTTTGTTTAGTAAGTACTTTTTTATTTAATTCTAATATTATTTGTAGTTTTGTACTTAAGTGAAATGTGTACGTGAATAAAAGATGGAGGAAAAGATGATCTCACACGGGTCTAAACTAAAAAGTAATTGGTCACTATAACACATATCTAACATATACGTACCTTGTTGCCGAAGGTCCTGAAATATTTAATGGTGAAATGGTTAGTAAGTCGTTTGATGAATTGTATATGTATGCAAAGTCAAAGATATAAAGTCATATATGTGATTAGGTGGTTTAACCTTTGAGATATTCAACTACACAACATGGTTTGTTGGTTAGTACATGACGTAACAATTAACTTATAATGTTTTAAATAAAAAAGTAAACTTAAAAGATGGGTTTTATAATTAGGAAACCTAAGAGCATCCACATTTTATTTTTTTATCCTTATCTTTATAATTACATTAAAAATTATTTTTTCTTTTGCTTTTTTTAATTAAATAATATTTTTTATACTTATATTATTATATTTTCTCTTTCCTCCACTCACAATCACTTTAAAAAATATTAAAAAAATTATAAGAGTTGAACAACATTTTCTTAAATTTACAGATTAATAGTAATATTTTCTCTTTTATTTCATACAATTACTCACAGTCATACTATATAATATAAATATAATAATTACAAAATTATAAGAAACCGGATGTGAATATTCCAACAATTAATTCTTTTGAAATAGAAAGTCAGAAGAATATGATTAAATGAAATAAAAGTATTGCATCAAAGACTTTTAGGATAACAAGTTATTTAGGGTGTTATTATGCATTAAATAATAATAATAGACTATTAAAGAAAAGGAAACAACATTTGATAACTAAACAAGTGATATGCACATATGTGTGTGTACCTCCACTTTCGCTACTCTATAATTTCAATTTGATTTAATATATCTACTCACAATATTTAAACGGGTGTTTTGAAAATTATGCACTTATTGAATTGGCTAATTAAGATTTTCAGGTTTTTCTAAATCCTTCAACTCATAAACCCCTAGTTCTACTCTTAAATTTACACCTTTTGTTTAATATAGAACTAAAATCATACAAAAAAAGTTTTCATCAAACTTTGGGACAACTAGGTTACAAGTTTTTGATTAAAATCATCTTATTCACAGCTTGTAATATAACCAATGAAACTTACTGTTACCAGTAAATCAGTTGATTTGATCATGTTTCTAAAGTATTGTTAAAAGCCACTGACCCAAAAAGAAAAACTCATATATTCTATTTTTCAGCTCTCTCTTCAAAATGAATGAGAAAATATATACCACCAACTAGCTAGGAGTTGATGTAGCAAGAATGTGCTAGGATAAAACGACCTCTCACTTTTCTAACTTTGTGTGTAATATATATCTTGCCAAAATCTGAATGACCCTAAACTTTTTTTGTAACAAATACCTTAATAATACTGAAAGTTTTCTTGAAAATTTAATATTTTCTTATCCCACACAAACTAAAATTTTTAATTCATCACACATTATTCTTGTATGAAGCAAGGGAGTAAGTCATTATACAAAGGAACTTAGAATATAACTTCACTTTTTGTGGAAAAAATGCTTAGTTTAATCCATTGCATATTAAGGGAAGAGTCACTTTTATAAAAAAGAGATATTCAGTTTTTAATCATGTTGAGTTTTTCTGATGTTTAGATGTCTCTTAACTTTAACGTTTGAATTTCAAGCAGGGCCGGATCTGGTCACATAATTATCGGTAACTTGCCTTTACTAGTTGCCTTTACAACTAGTAAAATTAAGAGCCACAAAAGTTTTTGTGTAATCACAATCACGAAAAGGTAATGCACCGACAACACCATTTAGTAATCATTTAAGAATAATAGTTGAAACAATTAATCGAATTTGATGCTCAATTTTCTTTTTTGCGTTTTATTTTGTGTTCAAATGCAGTATGTCTAAATTATTCTTTTCTAAGTAGATGTCGACCTTTATAATTCACAAGGATTAGCCAAATAACCTTAATACATCTTACTTAAAGAAGATAAAAATAAAATAATATCCCTCACATCCTACATTCTAAATCCGTCTATGCTTGAAGTCAAAAGCACTCAAATTTCTATAGATTAAACATGAAATTTTAAATTTACCACCATTTATTCTTTCACTCCGCCTCCTTCTTTGCTCACCTTATCTATGAAACTAAAATAAGAATTGAAACTTTTTCATCTAAAATCTTATTTGATTGGTCAACAGATGAAATTAAAATTAAACTTTTTTTTCATATTTATTAGAATTCACATTCCTTCCATTTAGCCATGAAATGTTCAATATTAACATTTCAATTCCATTTAAAATTGACCAATCACACACGTTATCAACTTAAACAAGATTCCAATTCCAATTCAATTTCCAATTCCAATTACTTCGTAAAATATTTTGCGAACCAAACGACCCCTAAATCTCTAACTACCTAATTATTTGGACAGCCACAATTCAACAATATTTATTGCCCCAAATGTACACTATATAACGGAACTAATCTCATATAGATATCAACGCACATCAATCAATGGAGTCACTAGCAAACGGGTTTAAAATGGAGAAAATCAGCTCTAAAACCGATTCAAACCACCAAGAAGAACCCTAGTAACACCATTAGAAGCCGTGATGATGGTGCCAATAGCCGGGATGAGAACCGTTGAGCCCATCATCCCTTTTGTACCACGAACCAAATTTCAATATCTACATCATAGCGATTATGGGTTCCAAGAATCCTATTAACCCAAGTGTTGTGTATGAGAATTTGCCACAAACTTTGCTTAAGCATCCTCGGTTCTCTAGTTTGCAGGTAAATACTAATTAACTAGCTAGTGTATGCTATGTTTGGTTAAATACCATAAATTTGGTCATTACCAAATATAATTTGCTATGTCATTTTATATAACTAATTCACCTTGTCTAAATTGTATGTACAAATTACGATGTATATGCTGACTTTTGAGCTTCAAATCTCCAAACTTGGTAGGCCACTTTTGATTCCATCAAAGGGGTAAACCAATCTTGTATATCATACTAGCTTTAGTAAACTCGTGTATTACACTGGTTGAACAAATAAAATATCAAATATAATAAAATTTTACGTAATTATAAACGATATTCTAAGATATGATTTAAATTACGTAGGAATAAGAACTATAAGTAATAAAACAACGATATCAACTTTTTAGATTATTTTTTTTATAAACATTTTGTTTAAAAAATTATCATTTTTATAAATTTCCTTATTATAACTCACATTTTTAATTATTTTTGGTTTATAAAAAACTATTTTAAAAAACACTAAATTTAAAAGATTTTATATTTTTAAATTAGTTTGATGTTTTAGAAAAAAAACTTATTTTATAAAAAATTGTTTCTTTAGAAATAACATTTATAAAAAGATATCATTCTTAATTTATTAGAAAACCATTTTTAATATAAAAAAATCAAAATAATATTATTTGTAATTAAGGTAATTATTAAATAAGAGAGAGAATGCGAGAAATTGTTTTTGAGAATGAATATGTTGTTGTCACGTTTCATTTATAGTTACTATTTTATTAGAGTAGAATGATGATTTAATCAATAAGTATAACTTTTTATATGACTATCGTACGGTTTAAAATTGATTTTGCATTAGTATTTTGTTCCAACATCAGTTATTATTGTTTATTTATTTATATTTCATTAGCATTTTCTACATCTATTGAGAGCTTTCGTATTTAGCTACAAATGTATTGAAGGAATATATATTATGGATGAACATACCTCTTAACAAATAAATATTATAAATATGTACTTACATAATTAGTTCTTTTCAATGTAAATATAATTTTATTTTGTATTTAGTTTTTAGTTATAAAAATATTAATATTAGTGATAATACTACAAACAAATTATAATTATAATAATAATTAAAGGTTTATAAAAACTAATGGAGTTGCCAATGATCTTTAGCTCAAATGATTGAGTTGAGATACTATATAAGTTTATTAATATAGAAGAAAGTCTTAGGTTCAAGTCTCACTTGTAACAAAAAAAAACAGGTTTCAAGTTGTGTAGGAAGTTTTCTCTCACCTATGACGAGTTTCTTTGAGTGTGGTCTCGGGTTGGGTACTCGAGTAATAGAGATGATCGGGTGGCCAGTGCCCGTCAGTAATATAATTAGTCATTCAAACAAAATAAAGTTAGTTGCTTTTTTGAACCTTTTATTTTCATAGAAATTATCATTTGAAAAAAAAACGCTCGTGTATAACTAATAAGCATAACATGATTTAATGATAAGGTGTTTGGTTGGTCAAATTAGTATAGAGTAAGATTCAAATAAAAATCCTATTTTTTGTGGGAACTCCGATAACTTGTAAAAAACAATAAAAACCAATATTTTATCCAGATACCTTATTCTTATTACTATTGTTATTATTATATAAAATCTTTAAATGAACTTATATGTCTTAATTGATATGTATTTATATATTTTAAAAACATATTTGTTTTCCATTCGGAACCGCACCCTCATTCCCATTAGAAAAAAATCCATTGCTAAGAAAACTTCCTAACTCAATCTTCATAATTTTACTTAAAGTGAGAGTTGAACAGATAACCTTTTAATATTTAAATGTTATAGGTACCTTACACTAACCGGATGGAATAAAAATCATTGGTCGTAAGTTGTCATAAAATATAGAAGTTGTAGTATAATCTTTAATTATTTAAGGTTTTAAAACATTCACATGATGAGTGAATTGTTGTTTTCATCTCTGTGTTTTGATCACATTTGTCATTTACATCAAAAAGATACTTTTTCTTACATCTGTCCCCTCAAGGTTTGAGAAACGTTGTCATTTTCATCCAAAACCCTTAGCTTCATTGTTTGAAAATGTTAAAAATTTCATCATTAAAATGGTACTTACGTAAATTTTTATATAAAAACAAATCCTAATTTATGTTTACGTGTTGTTAATAAATATTTTTACCACGAAATTCATGTTTTTGGATGAAAATGATAACTTTTTTCATGGAGAGCTAAATATAAGAAAAAGTTGGGATATGCTACAAAGCCTATAATTCCTAAAAAGGGTGAGAAATGGTTCTGGCCGTTGGATCAACTAATTAAAATAGATCAATGGTTCAAAAAAATATGGTGGCAAACATGTAAATAAGTGAAAAACTGCTAATAGGTGGAGGGGCAAAAATGTAATTTGAGAATAAACCGTCTCCGACGAAAACTTCTTCAAAGTCTATTGAAAACCATCTCCGACGAAAACTTCCATCATCGTCTTTTCAATTCGCCAACCTCGAAAACCATCTCCGACGAAATCCTCAAACGTAAGCATGGATCCCGTACAGTCGAAAACGTCTTCAATGTCTAATGAACATTCGGCAACCTCCAAAACCACAAGCATAAACTCAGAAACACTACGAATAAGTCCAATCGAAGAGCAAGAACAAACAGGTAAAACCTAATCAAGCATTATTGTGTCAAATATAACTATGCATTGTGTCATGATCTAGGGGTTTCATTGTGGAATTTCAACCGAGCATTATTGTGTCAAAAATCTATCTTTGTGTCATGTCTTTGCGAAGCTTCATTGTGTCATGGTTTGGGGATTCATTGTGTCATGATTCCTGCTAATAATGTCTTTGTGAAGGTTCATTGTGTCATGATTGGGGATTCATTGTGTCATGGTTTGGGGATTCATTATGTCATGAAAGCTGCTTATAATGTGTCTTTTGTGAATGTTCATTGTGTCATGATTGGGGATTCATTGTGTCACAATTCCTGCTAATAATGTCTTTGTGAAGGTTCATTGTGTCATGATTAGGGATTCATTGTGTCATGCTTTGGGGATTCATTGTGTCATGATTCCTGCTTATAATGTCTTTGTGAAGGTTCATTGTGTCATTATTGGGGATTCATTATGTCATGGTTTGGGGATTCATTGTCATATGATTCCTGCTAATAATGTCTTTGTGAAGGTTCATTGTTTCATGATTAGGGATTCATTTTGTCATGGTTTGGGGATTCATTGTGTCACGATTCCTGCTAATAATGTCTTTGTGAAAGTTCATTGTTTCATGATTGGGGATTCATTATGTCATGGTTTAGGGATTCATTGTGTCACGATTCCTGCTAATAATGTCTTTGTGAAAGTTCATTGTTTCATGATTGGGGATTCATTGTGTCATGGTTTGGGGATTCATTGTGTCACGATTCCTGCTAATAATGTCTTTGTGAAAGTTCATTGTTTCATGATTGGGGATTCATTGTGTCATGGTTTGGGGATTCATTGTGTCACGATTCCTGCTAATAATGTCTTTGTGAAAGTTCATTGTTTCATGATTGGGGATTCATTGTGTCATGCTTTTGGGGATTCATTGTGTCATGATTCCTGCTAATAATGTCTTTGTGAAAGTTCATTGTTTCATGATTGGGGATTCATTGTGTCATGGTTTGGGGATTCATTGTGTCATGATTCCTGCTAATAATGTCTTTGTGAAGGTTCATTGTTTCATGATTAGGGATTCATTGTGTCATGCTTTTGGGGATTCATTGTGTCATGATTCCTGCTAATAATGTCTTTGTGAAAGCTCATTGTTTCATGATTGGGGATTCATTGTGTCATGGTTTGGGGATTAATTGTGTCATGATTCCTGCTAATAATGTCTTTGTGAAGGTTCATTGTGTCATGATTAGGGTTTCATTGTGTCATGCTTTTGGGGATTCATTGTGTCATGATTCCTGCTAATAATGTCTTTGTGAAAGCTCATTGTTTTATGATCGGGGATTCATTGTGTCATGATTCCTGCTAATAAGGTTCATTGTGTCATGATTAGGGATTCATTGTGTCATGGTTTGGGGATTCATTGTGTCATGATTCCTGCTAATAATGTCTTTGTGAAGGTTCATTGTGTCATGATTAGGGATTCATTGTGTCATTCTTTTGGGGATTTATTATGTCATGATTCCTGCTAATAATGTGTTTGTGAAAGCTCATTGTTTCATGATTGGGGATTCATTGTGTCATGGTTTGGGGATTCATTGTGTCATGATTCATGCTAATATGTCTTTGTGAAGGTTTATTATGTCATGATTAGGGATTTATTGTGTCATGCTTTGGGAATTCATTGTGTCATGAAAACATGCTTGGGGGGGGGTTTTCAAAAGAGCATGATTGTGTCATGATTTGGGATCCATTGTGTCATGATTTGGGATCCATTGTGTCATGATTGAGGATTCATTGTGTCATGATTGGGGGGGTTTCAACCGAGCATGATTGTGTCAAAAACTATATTTGTGTCATGTCTTTGTAAAGGTTCATTGTGTCATGATTGGGGATTCATTGTGTCATAGTTTGGGATTCATTGTGTCATAGTTTGGGATTCATTGTGTCATGAAAACTGCTAATAATATGTCTTTGTGAAGGTCCAAGACGTAAAAGAAAAAGTGAAAGGTACAAAAAACTTGAAGAGCAACACCAAGAAGAGCAGCACCTATATGAATAATAACTTTAGGTGGATTACAAAAAGCTTTGACATAGTTACGCAATAACCACCTATATGAATCTGCAGTTTCAGATCCAATAAGAGCAGCACTAAGAGTAACATTTCTGTTGTGGTTATCTATACCAGTGAAAGGTACAAAAGCCATATCATACCTATCATATACGACACAATAACTATAATTAGACACAATGAATATATGACACAATGAATCTTATGACACAATGAATCTTATGACACAATGAATCTTATGACACAATGATATATATGACACATTAACACCATGACACAATGAGTCTTATGACACAGTGATATATATGACACAATGATATATATGACACAATGATATATATGACACAATGATATACATGACACAATGAATAATGTAAGTAATAACACAATGGAAAAAAGACACAATGAAAATATGACACAATAAAGAGATTAGAATCATACTTGTTAGATTTATAAGTAGCATCAAATCCAATAACATCACCAAAGATCAAGTAATTATTCTTCATAACATCATCAGCCCAAAATAAACACCTAATGTTCCATCTTCTTTAACAATATATTCACAAGTAAAATTCGTCAAGTGACCCTTTTTCTTCATAAGAATTTGAACAAGCATATCAGCATCATATTCACCAATATATTTATTTAAATCCCTCTTATAATTCTTGAAATCATTTTTCGTCGCACTGACTTCCGCATAACCACCACACAAAGTTCTCAATATATGAAAAGCTCGAACGGGACCAATATTTATACTAGACAAAGCTTGAATTGCACCTTCTTTTACATGATCAACCTTTCTAGCAGCAGGTAAAAGATGCACATCATCTTGATCTACCAACAAGTGGTTGTGCTCTTCCTTGAAATAATAAACACAATACTTACTATTAACTAAACGTAGCTTAAGAATCGCTTCACACCCAACTCTCTTAGATGGTTTACTACGCTTCCACTTACATTTATCGTCCTCATCATTTGAAGAATCAAATACTTTTCCCTTTTTAAACCCTTACTTCGAACAAACAAAATACTTCAAAAGTACTTTACCAGCTTGTAAATATTCTGTATGCTTCCTAGCTTCAAAACCACAAGAAAGAGCATACCTTTGGTAAAATGCAAACGCATGCTCAATAGAAACAAACTCCATTCCTACAACAGGTTTAATTAAACTCTTTGCAAAAGGTATATAAGATACTCTTCCAGAACCTGGGGATACACATTGTTGGCCAACATCTTTGTAATTTTCAGCATCTATATGAATAAAAACAGCATGTCATAAAAAGACACAACAGCATAAAAGACATAATGAATCCCCAATCATGACACAATAAACCTTTACAAAAGACACATTATAAGCAGCTTTCATGACACAATGAACCTTTACAAAAGACACATTATAAGCAGCTTTCATGACACAATGAATCCCCAAACATGACACAATGAACCTTCACAAAGAGATGACACAAAGATAGATTTTAACACAATCATGCTTGGTTGACACAATGAACCTCTAAACCTGACACAATCAGTATAAATAGTATCATATAACTCACCTAATATTTATAAAGTATGTTCAATAATAAATTGATAATGTCCAGAGTAATCTAACAGTATAGACACAATGACGATACCTTTGACACAATGATGATACCTATGACACAATGATGATGTCAATCAATAACAAAATTCACAGAAAATCATACAGTATAGACAGAACGATGATCAAAACGACAAATTACGGTGACAAAATTAACATACTATTTCAATTGTAGTATATAATCGTCCTCATACGTACCAAACTGATCATCTCTCGTCGACATCGCTGAGGTAATTGATGTAAAGCAATCTAAGCAATCTCAATCGTACAGTGTAATGGTCGACATCGCTGAAGTATTGAAAATTCTGTTAATAAATTACACTTCCTAAAACACCCCTCCTTCTATTTTTAAAAATATGCCACATGTCAATCCCTGATTACTTCTCACATTTTTTAGATAATATTGACTTTGTATTTAAACCGGACACTATAAGAAAAAACCTCTTTAGATAAAATGATAAATATGATAAAGGAAACCGCAATTCACTCACATGATCATTAACGCAGGTTGCAGACGACAAAAGTGGCGGTAGAATGAAATGGATCCCCACAAATGTGAAGTTAAACAAGAACATCATCATCCCCAACATCCCACAAACCCTAGATTCCCTGACGAATTCCTCCATGATTATCTCTACAACCTCACTAAAACCTCCATCGACTCCTCACAACCCATGTGGATTTCCACCTCCTCAACCTCCAAACCTCCGCCGCCGAAGCCACCGGAATATTCCGCATCCACCACTCCCTCGGCGACGGAATATCCCTCATGTCCTTATTACTCGCTTGCACTCGTCAGATCTCCGATCCTGACGTCACACCCACCGTCCCCACCCATAAGGGTCGTTCTAATTCAGGGTGGCTTTCGTCGTACGGCTCCGGCGGTGGAGGCCGGTGGTGGCGGCGGGGTGGACGGCGGTTTGTGGTGGCTTTTGGTTGGTGTGGAATGCATTGGTGGATGTTGGGTGTATGGTGGTGACGGTGGCGTGGTTGAACGATACGGTGACGCCGATAAGAGCTCCGGTGGGGGTTGAGTTTACTCCGAGGAGATTTGTTTATCGGACGGTGAGCTTACATGACAATTGACATGAAGATCATAAAAATTCCATGAATATGGTGAGCGATTTAAGGTGTCGGGTTGAATTGTTTAAACACAACAAGACTTGTATTTTTATTTGTGTAGAAAAGATTGACTATAGAATGTGCATACTTAGAGCATTCACAACCCACTTTCTGTCATCATCTCTATAATTTTACTAAAAAACATTACTTTTTTTATTTTCTTTTCAATAAAATAATATTTTTTTTTATATTTTTATCATTACATTTTCTCCCATCTCTACTCACGAACACATTCAACAAATATTAAAAAATTAATAGAAATGAACAGTGTTTTACCAAATATAAAGATGAACAGTAACATGTTTTTATTCTCCACTAATAACCACTAATAATCATTCTCTATAATATAAAAAACGCACTCATAGATTTATAGAGAACGGTTATGAATGCTCTTAATTTTATATAACCTGAACACGAACTTAAGTGTAATAACCAACTTGTAAACATGCTAATAGGGATGACGTGTGCACACCAACCCAAAGCCGCCTATTTTTTTTCGAATTAGCTTAACTAAACAGGTTAAACAAGTTAACACGAACACTTAACTTTTTTTTAACGGTGAGACACACCAACCCAAAGCCGCCTATTTTTTTTCGTGTCTTGTTTCTGGTTGTGTAGAAAATTACCACCAAATAAACATCAACTGACATAAAGACAAGTTATTTTTTTTATTTTAATATTACAGACTATTAACGATGTCGCACTAGCAGTCACCCAAGCTGGATTGTCACAGTACCTCAACCGCAGATATGGTGAGTTCTTGCTTTCACTTCGGTAAACAATTTTAATGGTTGTGTGTAAAACTCGGCTAACGAAGATAAAACTACGTCATTTACACAAGAAATTATATTTGATTCTAGTTTGGTGTAGCCAAACTAGTTCTCAGTTGTAAGCTTGTATCGAAATACCAAACAAGTTCTACGCCTATGTCAAACCAGTGTTAAACATTATGGTTTGGTCTTTTGAACTTGAAAGGAAGAGTGCTTCATTTTTGTAAGGTGCGGGAAAGGAAGATGAAGATGCAACCGAGAAGAAAAACAACCTCCCGAAAAAGATACGACTGCGCTCAACACTTTTAGTCAACATAAGACCATCTTCAGGCATACAGGTAAGTCATGTCTCTCAATGATCTTGACCACAGATGATAAAATACTTTGGCGTAAAATTTCAAGTAATGTTAGGTGTTAGAGAAGCCAAAGCGACGATCAATCAGAAAAAGCACTCGCTTGAGGCCATATGTTCCTTTTCAATAGCCAAGTTAATTCTTAAATTGTTCGGCATCAAGGTCATTTTTTGATATAACTAAAATCATCACTTGTAGCATAAAGACGTTGCAATATATTAAATATAGCAACGCCTTTCTCTGTGTAGGATACTTTTTACAGTGATCGAGTCGGTTTATTAACGTCATAAAGAACGTCCTTTGTAAGGCTATGCATTAAGGGGTGTTTGACCATTTCTGAATGATTAAGTGCTGAACCAATAAAAGGTCTGAACTAGCTGAATCATTAAAAGGTCTGAACCATTAATAGCTAGTACGTCACTTAACTATTTAAAGACAAATGTCCGACCATTCAGATAAGAGGTCTTAACCATTCAGCATTAGACCTCTTAACCATTCAACATTAGACCTCTTAACCATTCAGCATTAGACCTCTTAACCATTCAACATTAGTATAATGCTTAACCATTCAAAGGCAAATGTCTGAACCATTTAGACATTTACTCGCGAAACAAACAGTCTGAACTATCAAGTGGTGAACCATTCAGTCAGACATCTAAACCATTAAGAGTCTGATTCAGATGCTACCAAACAGCCCCTAAGTGATGCAGTATTAACCATGAGAAATAGCTAAAACTTTTATTTTAAGTCGTTAAATAAGTATTTTTCTTTTCTCTTATATTAGGCCGCGAACACAATATCACACAAGGCCATCGCTCGAACAACGGTTGGCTTCTCGAATGTGGTCGGACCTGTTTAAGAAATCAGCTTTTACGGCCATGCGATGGAATTCCTTGCTCCTAGTTGCTATGGCCACCCACATGTAAGGATACGGTCATATGTTTGTTGACAAAAAAAAAGCGGCATCACTAAAACCATTTAGCTACCAAAAGACATTATTGAGCTAACATTCTACTATTGTTTGCTTGTATGATGCTATGCCAGGGTTTGATGATTAATTTCCAAAGCTATGTGAACAAGATGACAATAATCCTCTCGGTTGATGAAAGCGCGATCCCAGATCCGCACAAACTGTTGGATGATCTTGAAGCGTCACTAAAACTCATCAAAGAAGCTGTTTATGCAAAGGGGCTTGTAAAGGAGGAGAAGGGCAAGATACAGACTGCATTCACCTGAACAATTATGCTTTGCAAATGTGTATTTTAGCCTTGTGATCTTTTGAAAACCATTCAAACATGAATCATAAATTGCTTCTATTATTAGTATCATCATCAGCAGTTTGCATGGGTCACCAGGAAATTTATTATGACTTGTGTCTATAAATCAAATCAAATTTTTAGGTTCAACAAAAATGGTCCCATATACAATTAAACCCAATTCAGTTTTCTAGTGGATATGAACCAAGAATCCATAACTTCAAAATCTGTGTTCTTGCCATATGCAACATCTTGGAAATCATCTCATTTTGAACCTGAAAGCCATGCAAACACAGGTTTGAGTGTAACGAATGACAGTGTGAATTATTCTTTAGTGATGTATGTCCATGAATGCAACTGAAAATTTCGTTAGTTTCCCCAAATACTGTTTCCTAACCCGTGAGAGTCGTCATGTTTAATATGAATTTTGACAAGTCAGATGGATTATAACAAATTGAAAATTAATGCAATTATCTGATGCAAGAAATGTTCAAATGTACTCTTTTCTTGGAAAAGGATAAAACCTTACAGACTCCCTAGCAGATATCTAAAACTCAAGTCCAATGTATTAAGTGGCTGAAACTAAATTCAATTTTTAATAACCACCTCTATAAACGTTAAGGGAATAAACAACTCTAGTCAAGATGGTGAGTCAGGTGGGTTGGGTAATAACATGTAATTTTTTTTAAACTGGCTAGGTTGACCAACACACACTTTTTTGTCCATTTTAAAATAATTAAAGTGATAATTACATTTATTAGAAAGACACATTATTATGATAAAATCTAAATCTTTAAATAAATCAATTTAGAATGTTGTATGCACTAAAACAGTCCTTTCGACCGGTTCAATCTTTGACTTGTTCCCCTTTTAGCTATATATGAGATAAAACACTTCCAACCCATTTGGCATTTGTACATATTCAAGCAATAATTTTAGGCCCACTTCCAGTTTAGAAGAATTTCATAATGATGTAAGAAATAACATGAAGCTATTGAGCTAACCTGTAAATTCTCTTGAACTGATGATTGGAGATCCATGTAACTTCATACCTAAAAACTGCATGCATGACCCAATGTTCATGACTTCATGTCAAAATTAGAAGACTGCACTTCAGTCAGGCAGCATTAGTTGCCTCATTCCCTTCAGAGTGAAAACTAGCAGACTTTGGACCTTCACTTCCTCTGATCACTCTGCTATACACAACTTTAAAGGACTGAGAATTATATGGTTTGTTCAACAAACTAATCGGCATTCTCAAGGTCTGCTTCCGGTTTCTTCTCCCCCTAATCAAAATATTAAACGTCTTCTCATTCTCAACTTTCTGAGGTGGCTTAGGCACATGATTATCACCACTGCTTCCCAAATTCCAGTTTGAACCAACGTTCTCTGGTTTAACACCAACAATCTCACTAATAATTTTGTCCCTTCAAAATCGGCTTCTTGTTTCGTTTCAACCTCCACCTGTTTTGTCTCCATGTTTGGATCAGAAATGGGCCTTACTGCTGGTGGTGAGATGGAGAATTCCATTGGATGGCAGTTGGGCCAAACTGGCCCAGTAACATACTGTAAACCGTTAGCACCCATATTACATTGCCATGCAAAATGATTGGGATGGAAGTTGCTGGTAGTCATAGGTAATGATGGAGCTTGTGTATAAGGTGGGCCAGGAGGGGAATACATAAGAGGCAACGGGTGGATATTTGGGGTGCCTGGGGTGTAGGGTAAGGTTGGTGGGGAGACGAACACATTGGATTTACTCCAGGTAAGACATTGGAGGGCCTCGGGTGAATGTTCATGTTCATTTGCCACGGGGTGGGAGCAGGTGGTAGAGGTATGTTCATGGGGATTGGTGCAACACGTACAGTAGGTGATGTTGGGTTATATGGTGTAGCTGATGCAGATAACTTCTTGTTTGGGAGCTCTTGAGTGAAATTTGGAGAATTAACTGTATTTTTATCATCCCCAGGTATCACATCAGAAGGAGAATCATTCTCAGATAGATCTGGAACTATTGGAATTTGTATGTCAATGACACTTTTGTCAATTATTTTATCACCCTCAACATTTTCAGATACAATTTCTGTATGTTCATCTCCTACTAACTCACTCAAAAGAGTTTCTGTATCTTCATCTCCTACTAACTCACTCAAAAGAGTTTCTTCTGTTTCATCTTTCAAATTTTCTACCTCAACTCTCTCTTCCTTAATTTCAGACTCAGAAAGTGCTTTCGGATTGATAAAATCATCACGTTTACCATTATCAATTTCCTTGTCATCAGGAATGTCACTTTGTGAATCAAATTGTAACAAGGAAATGCTACCTGGTGGGCCAAAGCTACTTCTTTGTAAGAAGGGGATCTCCCGATACTAACTATAGAACTTCTTTGTGGTACATGACCTACCTCTTTTGTCGTTTGTGTGGGGCCAACTTCAAATGAAGAATTAGATTCCTCTTTACCACTTGTACTAATTTCTTCTGGAGTAGATACTGGCACTGACTTAACCCTGTAAGTCAACGCCTTGATGATTCTCCTTCCATATTTATGATTAGAAGAAGGAACTTTTGCAGTGTGGTGATCAGCATAAGTTGCTCGTTTCTTAACAAAGTGATACTTACCGTTTTGAAAGTTATTCTTCAATTTCTCTTCAGAATCATGAAGTAAATCTTTCTTTTGATAACTATAAACCTTGTTGAAAGCTGTTTTTTTCTGTCTTAATCGCCTTCCGTATGAGCCTGCTGATCTAGGCCTTTGTACAGGTTGCCATCCTTCTTCTCCTTCAGGAAAGACATCATTGGCAATAACAAAGTTCCTTGCAACAGTTTCCTCCAATGATTGAATAGGTTTTTCATCAATGGGCACTTCCTTGGTAGGTGGGTCTGAGTCAACGAGTGTAGAGTCAACATGTTCTTCTTTCACCTGTATGTCATGTTCATGTTCATGTTCAAGGGCTGGATCTTGTTTCCCTTCATCTGAAACTTCCTTCACAAGATCTTTTGATCTGAGTCATCAGAATTTTCCACCTCATAAGTTTCTGGTAAGATTTCCCCTTTAACTGGACATGGAACATATAGCAGACTTAGATACAGCATTAGTTAGCATTAGAGTACAATTAAACATACTTCTGGATATAGGCTTTCCTTTTAAAGCCACGCCATCAGTCCCTTGGCCATCATGACTTGGATTAATATAATCAAGCAAATCCGATACACTGCACATCATAATAATGATAATAATAAAGCTGTAGCCATCATTTAAACAATCATTGTTTGATGTTAAGAACTTGAAATTGAAGGCGCTGCAGACATACCTAAGATGGCCTTTGCTAGCTATGGATGCATCTGGTTTCCGAGTCCCATTTCTTGCAGCTTCTTGTTGTTCAAGTGCCTTGGATTCAAAATACTCAAGCCATGCAGCAGCATCCTGAACCAATTAGTTATTAAGTTGGAGTTGGTATGAAATCTCGAATTTTGATATAAAATAAATACATATAAAACCTTGCTAAAAGTTGTAATAGATATTACCTGTGTACGTAGATCATCTGGGCCCAGCTTTGCTCGTAATATCTGCAAGGTGGTTTGTTCATGCTGAACACTAAGAGGGTATGCTTCCATTAAAGAGAGTGCAATAGCTATTGCATGGTAACTTGCAGCAGTCTGAAAAACAAAAGGGGCATAAATAGTAGGGTTATTTTGTCTTTCAGACACACACCATCAAAAATCATGTTTCTTATGGAGAAGTCAGAAACCTGGATGTGGTCTGGGCCAAGTAACTTTTGGTTGCACTTGAGAGCTTTATGGAGATATCTGAGGGCAACATGGACGTTTCCGAGGCCTTCTTCCATCATAGCTACATTGATGTATGTTGCAGCAGTATTTGGATGTGATGCCCCACAAGTTAGATGTAGCAAATACAAGGCCCGTTTCACATACCTGATATCATTGATCAAATTCATGAAGGCTATTCCAAAAAAAGATGTCAATCTGAATTAGAATTTACAAAATTATGAAAAGAAAAATACTTGAGAGCCAACTCTGTATGTTGAAGGCGATAGTAGAAGACAGCAAGATCTCCATAACTTTTCATGGTATCTGGATGATCCAATCCCAGTTCTCTCTCATTGATGTCCAAAGCTTTTTGTTGGTAGATTGTCGCCTGCATTCAATTGGAGAACTTAAAGTGACATAGAATATATTAAAATATCTGGATATATCTAACACTCCGTAATTAATAAGTAAAGACCTGGTTGAAGTCCCCGGTGTGATATAAAACCACAGCAAGGAGGCTGTAAGCTCCTGCTGTTATTCGGTGATAGGGACCACACACTGCAACTAGCTTTGCAAGAGCCTGAAACAAAGGATAAGTAACAGCATGTGAACTATGATATTTATGTAAAATAAACCACAAGATCAAAATTATTATTCCATCTAATCTTAATATGCTTAAAATAACAATGCTAGCGAGAAGAGGCAATATATAGAGACTAAATCCAGCATCCAAAGTCAATCAAAAGGTGATCACCTAACAAAAGAGGATGGTTCATATTTAGAACATTGATACCTTAGTTCCATAGCTAACTGCATCTTCAAGTTTTCCCTTATCCAGAGCTGTTTTTGATGATTCAAGAAGTTGCCGTCCATCAGCAGACGAGCATGCTGCTTGCTGCAATAAAAAGAAATAAATTAATACATGAACATTAATCAATAAAATAAGATCTGTTGCTATTATACAATGCTGTGATTCATCACCTTATGCACTGGTACTAAGCTGATGATGTCCTCTTTTTTGAAAGGGTTAGGAGTATTCATATCAAAATCTCTTGGAACCAGCTCAACTCCAACCTGGAATATGGGTACATATGTGTTTACAGCTGATCAGTTTCTCATAAATTAAAAAGCACACAAATCAGTTGCTGCTCCTATTAAGCTAATGTAGATTAACATTTAATCAGCATAGAGGCTACGATCCTAGGACACATGATGTGTTTTTCAACCAACATAGATTAGCAAAATTAGTGATGCTTAAGGGCAGTAACCAGTAATCAATTACCTTATGACATAAGCCACGTAGTATGGCAATTTTTCTGAGTTCTGTGTAGTTAAAGCTGGAAAGATCCCAGTCATATCTCTTCTTCAAGAAAACATCAAGCCATGTTCTTGTTAGAGAATCAACTGCTTGCTCACTTCCAGGGACACCAAGCATAAGATTCAGTGCAGCTGCAATTGCATCAGCCATTTCCTCAGGTTTAGAACAGCAGCAATAACTGCTTGTAGAATGTGCTTAAAAGCTCGTACTATCATTTCATGTATGCACAGAGATTGCACATGTGATAATTTTTCTGAAAGCTTAACCTGGTCAAGAGAGTAATAACAACGTAAACTCGCTTCAAGGATTCTAAGTTGCAAATACCAAAAAAAAATTGAAAAACAAAAAGAAAGCTACCCATCAAGACCAAATATTACAAGGAAACGCAAGCATATTAAGAGTCAAAGAGCGAAACGGAAGAACTTCATGAATAGTTTCTGGAACCAGATAGACCTACAGGTAGATTCCTAAAGAAGGTGTATCGAGGAACTAACCACTTGTCCTAGAGAACGCATGCGGAGACCTCGTGTGTGCATAAAATCAGTTAAAGTTCGCCCATCAACTGGTGATAGTTCCAATGAACCAAAATCTGCAACCTGCATACAATGAAGTGTTATAACTTGTCAAATATGACACATAAGAATCAGTTGGGATAAGAATCATATGATGAATGTGCCTTTGTATTACCAATTTCGTTAAAGCAACTTCGTTGTAATACTTTTGAGATTGGTCAATCAGCTCCAGCAAAGACTACACATAATAAGCCGTAGGTTATATTATAGATTACTATGCAGGAATATAATCATATAATAAATATATCATTTCAAGCATACCTTGCAATGGAGTCCTGTATCGGACTCTTTTAGCCGAGTGAAAGCAGCATCAGATAACAACTTTTTTAAAGCAACCTCGTTTCCAGTTGCATTGGCCTCCAGCTGGGATTCTGCAAAATCTAACACAGAATTCTCCACTTCTCCATTAACAACATCAGCAACTTTTGAATCTGTATTGCTTCCCTCTAAATCTTTTTTCTTGTTCTTGAGGGATCTAAGAGGTGTCCCGAGACCTTCTACTTTCATCTCATTCTTCCCTTTTTTAGTGGAAGTTTTCTTGTCTTTTTCTGTTTTCTTTTGGTCTTGTAAATGTTGTATCCAGCAAGCTCCAAGTTCCCATCTTGTAAAGTTGTCGGTTCGTACAGACTCTTCTTGGAGCTTACTTAGACTCTCCTTTAGTAGCTTCTCAACAAACCCTTGGGAAGTGCTGAGCTCTTCACTTTCAGATCTTTTTAAATTAGGGAGAACGTTTGTTTTTTTGTGTAGCAGGAACCTCAAACTTCAAAAGAGAAAATAACACGAGCTAGTGATACCATAAAGATGTTAAAAACATAAATTACTAGGTGAGAAAGAACCTGTTGATATTGAGGGCACCGGCTCCACCATCAGGCTGATCTAAAAGCTCAATGTATGGCAATGGAGAAACTTTCTTGTCAGCTTCACTCACCTCAACTTTCACAAGAGCAGTATAGCCACAATACCTTACATTGACAACACCTAGAGTAGCAATATCCTTTTTTAAAAAGAAGCCAAACATTAGCAGTGAGAACTTCATTTTCATTACTTAAAAATAAAACTAAAAATGACAAGACACGTTTAAAATATTCACTTACACGAGCAGCAGTGTTCTCATCAGCGGTGATCCCTTTAAGTAAGTTTCTCTCCACCAAACTCTCTTTCTCCACCCCAGTTGCTTGGGATCCATCAATCTTTGTATCCACTTTACAGCTAGCATCAGGGAAATCTTTAAAGACAGTTATTCTCAAGTCCCCAATACTCTGCTTATGTATAGCATCACCGCTTAAATCAAAGCAATTTGAATTGAAGTTTTCCATTATGTGTTGAATGGTAGAAATCGCTTTGAAAATGGCAACATCAACAAACAAGCTATGCAACAAGAAAGCTTTTCTGTCTCGAATCTGTCTTTCTTCTGCTGTCTTGCAGGGCATAGATGCAACATACATGAATTCACTAGCCCATGGATGTAAATCACTTTTTCCATCTCTTCCTAAACCGCCACCATTTCCTCCCCAACTCTCATCTTCTGCAGGAAGAGGTGGAAAAAGTGAAGGTACTTGGGCTGCAACAGGATGTATGAGCATGTGTTGGCTCTGAAACCATAAGGAAGATTCCCAAACTGCAGGTAGTAAAAAATCTGTTAACATTTTGATTTTAAAAGAAAAGTAAAAATGATGTATGGAGTTATTAGAAAGAATAATTTGAATTGTTAGTCCTTAATGAATGATTATATCCAGGTTCCTACCTTGTTCCTTTCAATGAATGCTTTGATGAGATCTTCGTAAGCCTGAGAATAAATACCGCTTGTTCAGATAGGCAGTAACTGAAATGTGACCTAAAAATGTTTATTTCAAAACTTACATTATCAAACGCTCTACTAAGTCGCCGCAACAAATCAACAAGGTTGTGACATAAAATTCGCTTCTTCCCATTACTCCAGAATCCATTTCTACAAACTTCAACATGGACAGGCTTTCCATGGCACAGCTTCACCTTCATCATAAAGTTTAATATGTAAAAAACATTGCAAGCATTTTACAGGTAAGAGAAACCTTAAAACATTCCATATTTTTCTTACTTCAAGTGAGAAAAGATGATTATCACCTAGACTCCCATCTTCTGTTTGCCTTGTTACCCTCTTTACATCTGCACATGTTTGTGGTTAGATGTGAGTATACCACTGAATTCAACATCTTATTCATGGAAACATGATATGTTAAGAAGCTGTAGTACAGTAGTGCCCTGAACGGTTGGCTTAGAGAGATTTATGATCCGGATTAAGGTTCAGTTTCACATTTGCAGATATTACTATAATCCCAAGTACACGCAAATAAGGTTCGCAACGTGGAACAAACATATTTGACAAACAGAATGAATTAAGCTTTTATATGTCCTTGCAAAAGCAATTTAACGCTAAAATGCAGCATTTGAGCTCTACTTTCAAAACTATTAATCGGATCGACCAAAAATCCCTCGAGATTCGTACAGATTAATATAATCGCAACACTGCAACAGCATGTAAACACGAATATCGACGTAAACAACAGCAATTCTCGGTGTGTACGTGTGTATGTGTGTGAATGATCATCCTTCATCGGAAATCGTCTCAGTATAACTCTCACTGGTGTAAATCAGTGAAGTAATGAAGTATTACGCTATTACGAGTGCACTACATACTTACATTGTATAGGAGGAGTGAGATGCGATAACGAGAAAAACTCGTAAAAGCTTCCGAGCTTAGGGCTCGAATTGCTCAGTTCTCCGTCACCGTCACCGGAAACATCCTTCGACGGCGGTTGTTGTTGCGGTGTCGGAGCCGATGCCTGCAAACGCTTATGGTTCTGTTGCGCTTTGTTCGTCTTCTTCGCCGCCTTTGTCTCCGGCGAACTCTTGCCGGAATCCTCCTTGATCACCGGCGACGGTCCAAACGACGTCGTGCAGGCGACGACGTCCAACAACCTTCTCACGTGTGCTGTTGCGGTTTCATCATCGTAGTGCTCTGGTGTTTGTATTAAAGAAATGTGTGAGGATAAAAGTGTCATTTGACAATATCCACGTGGCAGTCATTAGTGGGCTGATTAGTGATTGATTACCTTCTATGAATTTAGTGTGCAGGGCTTTAATGCTGCAACGTCCACTGTATCTTTCAATCGTGGGCCTCTTACCTATTGTTTGAAGAATAAGTGTTGTGGTTTATTAATGGGCTAAGTGATCCAGTTGAAAAGATAAGGTGGCCCATATCAAATTTTATAATAATAACTTAATAATAGGCAACATGGAGTTTGAATTTGTTAAACTTAATAATTATTTTTGTGAATTCTAAGTTTTTGAAATTTCAAATTTATTCCCAAACTTTTATAGAAATCATCTTAAATTTTTATTTGCGAAATATCTTAAAGGTTAGGATGAAAAATTGTAATTTTGACTGATTATAGGACTATCTAATATTTTACAAACTTTCAAAAAACGTTGGTAATTTGATGTTAAATATGCATGTCGTAACTGTAAAGGTTGCATCAAGAGTAACAAGGCTCTTACCTCATGAGATAATGAAAAATTTGTGATGTTGCATGTTATTGTATTCACCGATAGTAATCGACGAATGTCTATAATTCTATCTGTTGATATTCCCTGTTTTAAAAAAGATTAGTTAGAAAATAAATACTTAAAAATATATAAAATAAATTGAAACAATTCCAGCTTCTTATTCTTTACTGAAAAGGACTAATGTATTCATCAAGCAAAAACAGACTAGTGCATTACATCAGATAATAACCACAAAGATTGTAGCATCCAAGGTATATCAAATTTTGATGAATATATATTTTGAACTCTTTTCTTTCTACATAGTGGTTGGACCCACACCACCCTTTGTGTGGACAACTGTTTTACATACGATATTATCTAATAAGAATGTATACGAGATAGCTTATTTATGAAGTTTATAGAAAAAATGAACATACGACTTCTGTGACCATTTGAATGCTGTATTGTACACCTATTGTTTGTAAGGTAGTGTTGGTGAAATGTATGGGTTGAATTATTTGAAAATGGCTAAATACGGTATGGAAACACGTTACAGTTGACATAGACGTACCGTCTTAGATAACCTCTAAACATTTTGGTAACGACATTTTTGACCCTATCTACCAGCTGGTCACAAACCTTCAAATTCTTATCTAACATCCTAGCTATCTTCATGATATATCTTTTATTTTGGTCACATTATAGGAAATGTATAGGCAGTCCACAATCTTACAGAAATAAAGAGATACCAACTTACAAAACTTGAATGTTTTTATGAGAACTTATTTTCTTACATATATATATATAAAATCTAGATAAACTAAAAGACTCAGTTTTTTAAAAGAAATGCCCTAAAATATCATTATTAAAGAGATAATATCAGATATGTGATTATTTCAGAAAAACAAAATTGTAAGACTACAATCTACAAGTATCAGTTGAAAGTTCACATAAACTCATTTTTATATCGGTTTGTTACTTTATTCATTATCCAATAGACTTTCTTAATTTCGTGAGTTATTAGTTATTTAATTAAAAATAAAGAAATGAAAAAGGAAATTCAAACTTTAATATAACATGGGTGTCATCTGGAAGATTCACAGTTATATCCACCACAACTGGGAGAACTGAAATTATATTGGAACTTTAATAATTAATAATAATAAATGATATAATTACTATTACTATAATATTAAAAAATTAAAATTATACCCTTCTCTTCCTTCTTCTTCTTATCTCCCTTGGTCTTTCCACGTCCATTTTTGGGTGCCATTTCTCCAAGCTCAAGCTTCAAGTAATTTATTATTCTGAATTATAAAATAAAAGGGAGGTTAAATAATATAATATATTGCTTCGTATTTATGAATAAAAAATATTAAATACAAGTATAATTGGATAACCTTCAATATGACTTTTATACAAGAAAATTGATGAAAATATGAATAATAGTTGCTTTTTTTTAAAATGTAATGGAATTAAGAAATGACAAAATGGACATTGGGGTGGAAAGAATTACCAGAAACCAGAGATATAAATCGACATACTGATATACATGATGAATTTCAATAAGAATAATTGAAGAATAATTGATGGTTCTTTTAAATAATAAAATGAAGTCATGAAATGACAAATGTGGGCATGGAGGGAGCAAAATAACCAGAACGCAATAAAGAATTTGAACTCAATTCGAATTATATACAATAAAAAGACTTTGGATTTTGGATAAATTATGAAAAGAATTTAATTATATTCTCAACAAAAATTTTAAACTTCATTATAAATTAACCACAAATAAAATCTGTGAATTTTGGATAAAATTAGGAAGAACTATCGATGGTATTTGCGAGAAAACGATATGGAATTGTGAAATGACAATATAGTTAATTGATTTAAAAAAGAAAAAGCAGAAAGCAAGCATAAAGCTATAGAATTACGAGCTTTATAAGTATTGAATTACATGTAACAACAACAGAGCTAATGATTAAATACAAGCAAAATCTTTGATTTTTTAGGTATAATAGGAGCAATATTGATGGGTTTTACCTAGAAAATGTTACGGAATTGTGAAATTACAATACTGCTTTTTTTCTTAACAACAATTCTTAGATTTTCTACGATAGATTCTTGATGACCAGTACTTCGTAAAATTTAAACTCTTAATCTTTTGGTTACGAAGTAGAGCGACAATTACAATCCACTTGATGGATATTGAAAAGAATTATCAGAAAGAAAGAAGATAGCTTTAGATATTTTGAACTTCAAGGTAATGAATTACCCACACAAAAAAGAAACAGAGCTAGTGGATAAACTTCAATCAGAATCTTTAATTTCTTAATATAATTCCAAAGAATTTTGATGGATTTTAGCAAGAAAAACATCATGGCATTGTGAAATAATCAAGAAAGCTGAGAGCTTCAAAAATTTTGAACTTCAACAAAAATGAAACTGCCCCACAACAAAAACAGAGCTAATGGATTAAACACAAGCAAAATCTTAATTTTAAACTACAATTACAAAGAACAAAATGATGGGTTTTAGCTATAGTTTTTCATCTTATTGTGAAATGACAAAAAGAAGCCATGAAAACTGATAACAATTACCAGAAAATCTAGCAGATAGCAGTAACAGAGTATGAAATCACCAGAAGAAAAAAACAGAGGCAATGATGTGTGTGTGTGTGTGTGTTGTTAAGGGTTTTGTGGTGTGGTTTTTAGGGTTTTATGAGTGTGTGTAAATTGAGCAGGAGATGGAGCACCATAAAGGAGATTGAAAAGATGAAATTAACAAATATAGAGAGGGGGTGAGTGGGTGATAAGGAAGGAAGGGTTGAGATTTAATGGTCAGATATATAAAATGGCAGTTCTGCTTTTGATATTGCAAACTATCATTTTTTTCTCATTTTTAAATTTATTATTAATTAAATATTTAAATTTTGGGTAATAAAATAATCACTTCTTTTAATGGTAAATAAAGTTGTAAATTTTGTGAAGCAGTTGAATGATGTACCAGTTAGTAAACATCGGCTGCATGTGATAATGAAATATTTAAATATTTGTTCTCTGGCACGTTAAATAAATTTATAATAATTTTAATGGCCACTTTTTTGCTAGTAAATTGGGTTTTGAAGGTGTAAAGGAGTTAAACTGAGGGTGAGCTGCTCAAAATTGTATTAATGAAAATTAAAACGAGTCAAGTTTGAAATCCCACATAAAGTTTGTTTACTTAGCAAACACAATCCTTTTTGTAATTAGAATGTGTAGACTAACGAATCACAAACAGTTATTTAAGTTTTAAATAACTATGGCTCATGAATCAAGACCAAGTGGAGTGGTGACGAACACATTACCCTCGACCCACCATTGTCTTGTAAGTCTACACCAAACGTCGCCCTTTTGTCCCTTTTAGCAATATATGCCATTATGTCTTAAGTAATTCCTTTGAGTGTTTCCTGCGTTTTTAGCTTTCCCTATAATCATGACCATCGTAGACTGCTACTTCGTTAGTTGCTAACAACCCTCTTTAATCGATCTGTATTGTGAATACCTAAGGGTGGATGTGAATACCCTCTTTATAGCAGACATCATGTAATAGTCTAAGAGTGGGGGTTGGTGGTGTGAATACCTATGACGTTTTTAGTAGTGGATGCTATAGTTGCTATGAGTACTTGTTACTACAAGTACCGTAGTTCAAATATGTTGATTTAGTAGGTGTGGGTATCGTGTTGCCGAATATAAGTAAGTTGTTCCTAACATGGCGGATGTGTTGGAGAAACTAGATGTTGATACTGATGAATGAACGAAAGTTGTTTCATGATTAAATAAGTTTGATGGAGTTATACCTTTTCAATTTTTTTTAATAATTAGTAAAAAAACTAATCTTTATTTGAAGAATATATAAATTAAAGTTTATTTTTCCTGAATGACTAGCACATTATACCCTCTAATCTACTTCAAAATCTATATATTGTTCATAATTAAACGTAAACCATAAATCACTTATCTTTTAAAAACATATAGGTACCGTCAGACCGCAAACCTTTCGATATCAATTAAGTTTGCATATTAATCACACGGTCACTATATATGTAAAATGCCTGACAAAGAGTCGAACAATAATTCATTATCCATCCTAATGTTATTTTTACATTGCAATTTGATCAACAAAATGCTTATAATAAAATGTATTCATGATTATGTTAGTCTTACTACAATTATATTTGTGTCTGGAGTTATCATCCGCTTGGGTACTTGGGTGTTTTTCATCTAAAGCAGTGTATAAAAACCAATGCAAACCAAACCTATGCGAACCAAATCAATGTCCACTTAAATATTATACCAAGATGCACAAAAATAGATAGAAACACAATTACGTTAGGCCATATTTGATGTTTGCTCCTTGCGAGTTTTACTCCAAAAGTGGAGTTTGAAGGACAAACAATCAAGTTTTATATAACTAACTAGCTTTAGTAAACCCGTGTATTACACGATTTATAAATAATATATTAATATAATAAAATTTATTATTTTAAATGATATTATAAGATACGATATGACTGACTATAACTAATAAAACAGTGATATTAATATTTTAAAATTTAATTTTAAAATTTTTTCAAAAAAATAAAACATTTTGTTCTAAAACAAAACCGTATAAAAATGTCATTTTTTAAAAATTTCTTATCATAACTCCCAAATGCAATTATTTTTTATTTTAAAAAATTGAATTTTTAAAAATACCAATTAAAAATATTTAATATTTTTAAAAAGTTATGCTTTAGAAAAATTAATTATTTTAAAAATTTGTTATTTAGAAATAATATTAATAAATAGATCTCTTTTTTTAATTTATTAAATGTAAAAGAATGTTAAATAATATTATTAGTAATTAAGGTAATTATTTAAGAGGAGAGATAAGCGGGAAAATTTTGGTGATGATGATTGTGGTGCTGCCACGTGGCATCTCGATGATTATGGTGCTGCCACGTGGCATCTCAAGTTACTATTTTATTAGAATAAGAAGATGCATTATTTCAAATATAATTATTTTAACTCATTTATATTTGATTTTGAAGTATTGTATAAAACGGTAGTGTTCCTAGGCGCATTTCGCTGGGATGGAGCTTGCACTGAAATTTACTCACGACAACAAATATCAAAAAACAGACATAAAAATGAGTTTCAATCGTTGTCACTCCGATATAAAATCCTAAAGAAGTAAGGAATTCGATCACAAATTGAAAAAACCAATGCAAGGTATGCGTCTTTATCACTCCACCTCTTGTTTATTTAACCCAAATGTGGTTTTTAATTTCCAAAAAGAAATATAAATAATCACGTAAATAGCAACAGGGGACGCCTCACCACCAACCTTCTTTATTCAACGAAAACCTGATTTTTAACCCTTTTTTTTAATAAAAAAGCAATTGACAATTGAGTCTCACAATCCCTAACCAATCAGTTGCATTTAATTAGTACTGTGGTTATGGTTTGTCCCTTCAAAATCGGCTTCTTGTTTCGTTTCAACCTCCACCTGTTTTGTCTCCATGTTTGGATCAGAAATGGGCCTTACTGCTGGTGGTGAGATGGAGAATTCCATTGGATGGCAGTTGGGCCAAACTGGCCCAGTAACATACTGTAAACCGTTAGCACCCATATTACATTGCCATGCAAAATGATTGGGATGGAAGTTGCTGGTAGTCATAGGTAATGATGGAGCTTGTGTATAAGGTGGGCCAGGAGGGGAATACATAAGAGGCAACGGGTGGATCATATTTGGGGTGCCTGGGGGTGTAGGGTAAGGTTGGTGGGGAGACGAACACATGGATTTACTCCAGGTAAGACATTGGAGGGCCTCGGGTGAATGTTCATGTTCATTTGCCACGGGGTGGGAGCAGGTGGTAGAGGTATGTTCAGGGTGATTGGTGCAACACGTACAGTAGGTGATGTTGGGTTATATGGTGCTGAGCTGATGCAGATAACTTCTTGTTTGGGAGCTCTTGAGTGAAATTTGGAGAATTAACGTATTTTTATCATCCCCAGGTATCACATCAGAAGGAGAATCATTCTCAGATAGATCTGGAACTATTGGAATTTGTATCAATGACACATTTGTCAATTATTTTATCACCCTCAACATTTTCAGATACAATTTCTGTATGTTCATCTCCTACTAACTCCTCAAAAGAGTTTCTGTATTCATCTCCTACTAACTCACTCAAAAGAGTTTCTTCTGTTTCATCTTCAAATTTCTCTACCTCAACTCTCTCTTCCTTAATTTCAGACTCAGAAAGTGCTTTCGGATTGATAAAATCATCACGTTACCATTATCAATTTCCTTGTCATCAGGAAGTCACTTTGTGAATCAAATTGTAACAAGGAAATGCTACCTGGTGGGGCCAAAGCTACTTCTTTGTAAGAAGGGGATCTCCCGATACTAACTATAGAACTTCTTTGTGGTACATGCCTACCTCTTTGTCGTTTGTGTGGGGCCAACTTCAAATGAAGAATTAGATTCCTCTTTACCACTTGTACTAATTTCTTCTGGAGTAGATACTGGCACTGACTTAACCTGTAAGTCAACGCCTTGATGATTCTCCTTCCATATTTATGATTAGAAGAAGGAACTTTTGCAGTGTGGTGATCAGCATAAGTTGCTCGTTTCTTAACAAGTGATACTTACCGTTTTGAAAGTTATTCTTCAATTTCTCTTCAGAATCATGAAGTAAATCTTTCTTTTGATAACTATAAACCTTGTTGAAAGCTGTTTTTCTGTCTTAATCGCCTTCCGTATGAGCCTGCTGATCTAGGCCTTTGTACAGGTTGCCATCCTTCTTCTCCTTCAGGAGAAAGACATCATTGGCAATAACAAAGTTCCTTGCAACAGTTTCCCCAATGATTGAATAGGTTTTTCATCAATGGGCACTTCCTTGGTAGGGGGTCTGAGTCAACGAGTGTAGAGTCAACATGTTCTTCTTTCACCTGTATGTCATGTTCATGTTCAGTGTCAAGGGCTGGATCTTGTTCCCTTCATCTGAAATTCCTTCACAAGATCTTTTGATAACGAGTCATCAGAATTTTCCACCTCTAAGTTTTGGTAAGATTTCCCCTTTAACTGGACATGGAACATATAGCAGACTTAGATACAGTTGCATTAGTTAGTATCAATATTAGATGCAATTTAACAATTAAAATACCTTCTGGATATAGGCTTTCCTTTTTAAAGCCACGCCATCAGTCCCTTGGCCATCATGACTTGGATATTAATATAATCAAGCAAATCCGATACACTGCACATCATAATAATGATAATAATAAGCTGTAGCCATCATTTAAACAAATCATTGTTTGATGTAAGAACTTGAAATTGAAGGCGCTGCAGACATACCTAAGATGGCCTTTGCTAGCTATGGATGCATTGGTTTCCGAGTCCCATTTCTTGCAGCTTCTTGTTGTTCAAGTGCCTTGGATTCAAAATACTCAAGCCATGCAGCAGCATCCTGAACAATTAGTTATTAAGTTGGAGTTGGTATGAAATCTCGAATTTTGATATAAAATAAATACATATAAAACCTTGCTAAAAGTTGTAATAGATATTACCTGTGTACGTAGATCATCTGGCCCAGCTTTGCTCGTAATATCTGCAAGGTGGTTTGTTCATGCTGAACACTAAGAGGGTATGCTTCCATTAAAGAGAGTGCAATAGCTATTGCATGGTAACTTGCAGCAGTCTGAAAAACAAAAGGGGCATAAATAGTAGGGTTATTTTTGTCTTTCAGACACACACCATCAAAAATCATTTTTCTTATGGAGAAGTCAGAAACCTGGATGTGGTCTGGGGCAAGTAACTTTTGGTTGCACTTGAGAGCTTTATGGAGATATCTGAGGGCAACATGGACGTTTCCGAGGCCTTCTTCCATCATAGCTACATTGATGTATGTTGCAGCAGTATTTGGATGTGATGCCCCACAAGTTAGATGTAGCAAAACAAGGCCCGTTTCACATACCTGATATCATTGATCAAAATTCATGAAGGTATTCCAAAAAAGATGTCAATCTGAATTAGAATTTACAAAATTATGAAAAGAAAAATACTTGAGAGCCAACTCTGTAGTTGAAGGCGATAGTAGAAGACAGCAAGATCTCCATAACTTTTCATGGTATCTGGATGATCCAATCCCAGTTCTCTCTCATTGATGTCCAAAGCTTTTTGTTGGTAGATTGTCGCCTGCATTCAATTGGAGAACTTAAAGTGACATAGAATATAATTAAAATATCTGGATATATCTAACACTCCGTAATTAATAAGTAAAGACCTGGTTGAAGTCCCCGGTGTGATATAAAACCACAGCAAGGAGGCTGTAAGCTCCTGCTGTTATTCGGTGATAGGGACCACACACTGCAACTAGCTTTGCAAGAGCCTGAAACAAAGGATAAGTAACAGCATGTGAACTATGATATTTATGTAAAATAAACCACAAGATCAAAATTATTATTCCATCTAATCTTAATATGCTTAAAAATAACAATGCTAGCGAGAAGAGGCAATATATAGAGACTAAATCCAGCATCCAAAGTCAATCAAAAGGAGATCACCTAACAAAAGAGGATGGTTCATATTTAGAACATTGATACCTTAGTTCCATAGCTAACTGCATCTTCAAGTTTCCCTTATCCAGAGCTGTTTTTGATGATTCAAGAAGTTGCCGTCCATCAGCAGACGAGCATGCTGCTTGCTGCAATAAAAAGAAATAAATTAATACATGAACATTATCAATAAAATAAGATCTGTTGCTATTATACAATGCTGTGATTCATCACCTTATGCACTGGTACTAAGCTGATGATGTCCTCTTTTTTGAAAGGGTTAGGAGTATTCATATCAAAATCTCTTGGAACCAGCTCAACTCCAACCTGGAATATGGGTACATATGTGTTTACAGCTGATCAGTTTCTCATAAATTAAAACAGCACACAAATCAGTTGCTGCTCCTATTAAGCTAATGTAGATTAACATTTAATCAGCATAGAGGCTACGATCCTAGGACACATGATGTGTTTTTCAACCAACATAGATTAGCAAAATTAGTGATGCTTAAGGGCAGTAACCAGTAATCAATTACCTTATGACATAAGCCACGTAGTATGGCAATTTTCTGAGTTCTGTGTAGTTAAAGCTGGAAAGATCCCAGTCATATCTCTTCTTCAAGAAAACATCAAGCCATGTTCTTGTTAGAGAATCAACTGCTTGCTCACTTCCAGGGACACCAAGCATAAGATTCAGTGCAGCTGCAATTGCATCAGCCATTTCCTCAGGTTTAGAAACAGCAGCAATAACTGCTTGTAGAATGTGCTTAAAAGCTCGTACTATCATTTCATGTATGCACAGAGATTGCACATGTGATAATTTTTCTGAAAGCTTAACCTGGTCAAGAGAGTAATAACAACGTAAACTCGCTTCAAGGATTCTAAGTTGCAAATACCAAAAAAAATTGAAAACAAAAAGAAAGCTACCCATCAAGACCAATATTACAAGGAACGCAAGCATATTAAGAGTCAAAGAGCGAAACGGAAGAACTTCATGAATAGTTTCTGGAACCAGATAGACCTACAGGTAGATTCCTAAAGAAGGTGTATCGAGGAACTAACCACTTGTCCTAGAGAACGCATGCGGAGACCTCGTGTGTGCATAAAATCAGTTAAAGTTCGCCCATCAACTGGTGATAGTTCCAATGAACCAAAATCTGCAACCTGCATACAATGAAAGTGTTATAACTTGTCAAATATGACACATAAGAATCAGTTGGGATAAGAATCATATGATGAATGTGCCTTTGTATTACCAATTTCGTTAAAGCAACTTCGTTGTAATACTTTTGAGATTGGTCAATCAGCTCCAGCAAAGACTACACATAATAAGCCGTAGGTTATATTATAGATTACTATGCAGGAATATAATCATATAATAAATATATCATTTCAAGCATACCTTGCAATGGAGTCCTGTATCGGACTCTTTTAGCCGAGTGAAAGCAGCATCAGATAACAACTTTTTTAAAGCAACCTCGTTTCCAGTTGCATTGGCCTCCAGCTGGGATTCTGCAAAATCTAACACAGAATTCTCCACTTCTCCATTAACAACATCAGCAACTTTTGAATCTGTATTGCTTCCCTCTAAATCTTTTTTCTTGTTCTTGAGGGATCTAAGAGGTGTCCCGAGACCTTCTACTTTCATCTCATTCTTCCCTTTTTAGTGGAAGTTTTCTTGTCTTTTTCTGTTTTCTTTTGGTCTTGTAAATGTTGTATCCAGCAAGCTCCAAGTTCCCATCTTGTAAAGTTGTCGGTTCGTACAGACTCTTCTTGGAGCTTACTTAGACTCTCCTTTAGTAGCTTCTCAACAAAACCTTGGGAAGTGCTGAGCTCTTCACTTTCAGATCTTTTTAATTAGGGAGAACGTTTGTTTTTTTTGTGTAGCAGGAACCTCAAACTTCAAAAGAGAAAATAACACGAGCTAGTGATACCATAAAGATGTTAAAAACATAAATTACTAGGTGAGAAAGAACCTGTTGATATGAGGGCACCGGCTCCACCATCAGGCTGATCTAAAAGCTCAATGTATGGCAATGGAGAAACTTTCTTGTCCAGCTTCACTCACCTCAACTTTCACAAGAGCAGTATAGCCACAATACCTTACATTGACAACACCTAGAGTAGCAATATCCTTTTTTTAAAAAGAAGCCAAACATTAGCAGTGAGAACTTCATTTTCATTACTTAAAAATAAAACTAAAAATGACAATGACACGTTTAAAATATTCACTTACATGAGCAGCAGTGTTCTCATCAGCGGTGATCCCTTTAAGTAAGTTTCTCTCCACCAACTCTCTTTCTCCACCCCAGTTGCTTGGGATCCATCAATCTTTGTATCCACTTTACAGCTAGCATCAGGGAAATCTTAAAGACAGTTATTCTCAAGTCCCCAATACTCTGCTTATGTATAGCATCACCGCTTAAATCAAAGCAATTTGAATTGAAGTTTTCCATTATGTGTTGAATGGTAGAAATCGCTTTGAAAATGGCAACATCAACAAACAAGCTATGCAACAAGAAAGCTTTTCTGTCTCGAATCTGTCTTTCTTCTGCTGTCTTGCAGGGCATAGATGCAACATACATGAATTCACTAGCCCATGGATGTAAATCACTTTTTCCATCTCTTCCTAAACCGCCACCATTTCCTCCCAACTCTCATCTTCTGCAGGAAGAGGTGGAAAAAGTGAAGGTACTTGGGCTGCAACAGGATGTATGAGCCATGTGTTGGCTCTGAAACATAAGGAAGATTCCCAAACTGCAGGTAGTAAAAAATCTGTTAACATTTTGATTTTAAAAGAAAAGTAAAAATGATGTATGGAGTTATTAGAAAGAATAATTTGAATTGTTAGTCCTTAATGAATGATTATATCCAGGTTCCTACCTTGTTCCTTTCAATGAATGCTTTGATGAGATCTTCGTAAGCCTGAGAATAAATACCGCTTGTTCAGATAGGCAGTAACTGAAATGTGACCTAAAAATGTTTATTTCAAAACTTACATTATCAAACGCTCTACTAAGTCGCCGCAACAAATCAACAAGGTTGTGACATAAAATTCGCTTCTTCCCATTACTCCAGAATCCATTTCTACAAACTTCAACATGGACAGGCTTTCCATGGCACAGCTTCACCTTCATCATAAAGTTTAATATGTAAAAAACATTGCAAGCATTTTACAGGTAAGAGAAACCTTAAAACATTCCATATTTTTCTTACTTCAAGTGAGAAAAGATGATTATCACCTAGACTCCCATCTTCTGTTTGCCTTGTTACCCTCTTTACATCTGCACATGTTTGTGGTTAGATGTGAGTATACCACTGAATTCAACATCTTATTCATGGAAACATGATATGTTAAGAAGCTGTAGTACAGTAGTGCCCTGAACGGTTGGCTTAGAGAGATTTATGATCCGGATTAAGGTTCAGTTTCACATTTGCAGATATTACTATAATCCCAAGTACACGCAAATAAGGTTCGCAACGTGGAACAAACATATTTGACAAACAGAATGAATTAAGCTTTTATATGTCCTTGCAAAAGCAATTTAACGCTAAAATGCAGCATTTGAGCTCTACTTTCAAAACTATTAATCGGATCGACCAAAAATCCCTCGAGATTCGTACAGATTAATATAATCGCAACACTGCAACAGCATGTAAACACGAATATCGACGTAAACAACAGCAATTCTCGGGTGCGTGTACGTGTTAGTGTGTTGAATGATCATCCTTCATCGGAAATCGTCTCAGTATAACTCTCACTGGTGTAAATCAGTGAAGTAATGAAGTATTACGCTATTACGAGTGCACTACATACTTACATTGTATAGGAGGAGTGAGATGCGATAACGAGAAAAACTCGTAAAAGCTTTGAGCTTAGGGCTCGAATTGCTCAGTTCTCCGTCACCGTCACCGGAAACATCCTTCGACGGCGGTTGTTGCGGTGTCGGAGCCGATGCCTGCAAACGCTTATGGTTCTGTTGCGCTTTGTTTCGTCTTCTTCGCCGCCTTTGTCTCCGGCGAACTCTTGCCGGAATCCTCCTTGATCACCGGCGACGGTCCAAACGACGTCGTGCAGGCGACGACGTCCAACAACCTTCTCACGTGGCTGTTGCGGTTTCATCATCGTAGTGCTCTGGTGTGTAATTAAAGAAATGTGTGAGGATAAAAGTGTCATTTGCAATATCCACGTGGCAGTCATTAGTGGGCTGATTAGTGATTGATTACCTTCTATGAGATTTAGTGTGCAGGGCTTTAATGCTGCAACGTCCACTGTATCTTTCAATCGTGGGCCTCTTACCTATTGTTTGAAGAATAAGTGTTGTGGTTTATTAATGGGCCTAAGTGATCCAGTTGAAAAGATAAGGTGGCCCATATCAAATTTTTATAATAAACTTAATAATAGGCAACATGGAGTTTGAATTTGTTAAACTTAATAATTATTTTTGTGAATTCTAAGTTTTTGAAATTTCAAATTTATTCCCAAACTTTTATAGAAATCATCTTAAATTTTTATTTGCGAAAATCTTAAAGGTTAGGATAAAGAGATGAATTGTAATTTTGATGATTATAGGACTATCTAATATTTTACAAACTTTCAAAAAACGTTGGTAATTTGATGTTAAATATGCATGTCGTAACTGTAAAAGGTTGCATCAAGAGTAACAAGGCTCTTACCTCATGAGATAATGAAAAATTTGTGATGTTGCATGTTATTGTATTCACCGATAGTAATCGACGAATGTCTATAATTCTATCTGTTGATATTCCCTGTTTTAAAAAAGATTAGTTAGAAAATAAATACTTAAAAATATATAAAATAAATTGAAACAATTCCAGCTTCTTATTCTTTACTGAAAAGGACTAATGTATTCCATCAAGCAAAAACAGACTAGTGCATTACATCAGATAATAACCAACAAAGATTGTAGCATCCAAGGTATATCAAATTTTGATGAATATATATTTTGAACTCTTTTCTTTCTACATAGTGGTTGGACCCACAACCCTTTGTGTGGACAACTGTTTTACATACGATATTATCTAATAAGAATGTATACGAGATAGCTTATTTATGAAGTTATAGAAAAAATGAACATACGACTTCTGTGACCATTTTGAATGCTGTATTGTACACCTATTGTTGTAAAGGTAGTGTGGTGAAATGTATGGTTTGAATTATTTGAAAATGGCTAAATACGGTATGGACAACACGTTACAGTTGACATAAACGTACCGTCTTAGATAACCTCTAAACATTTTGGTAACGACATTTTTGACCCTATCTACCAGCTGGTCACAAACCTTCAAATTCTTATCTAACATCCTAGCTATCTTCATGATATATCTTTATTTTGGTCACATTATAGGAAATGTATAGGCAGTCCACAATCTTACAGAAATAAAGAGATACCAACTTACAAAACTTGAATGTTTTTATGAGAACTATTTTCTTACATATATATATATAAAAAATCTAGATAAACTAAAAGACTCAGTTTTTAAAAGAAATGCCCTAAAATATCATTATTAAAGAGATAATATCAGATATGTGATTATTTCAGAAAAACAAAATTGTAAGACTACAACTCACAAGTATCAGTTGAAAGTTCACATAAACTCATTTTTATATCGGTTTGTTACTTTATTCATTATCCAATAGACTTTCTTAATTTCGTGAGTTATTAGTTATTTTTAATTAAAATAAAGAATGAAAAAGGAAATTCAAACCTTTAATATAACATGGGTGTCATCTGGAAGATTCACAGTTATATCCACCACAACTGGGAGAACTGAAATTATATTGGAACTTTAATAATTAATAATAATAAATGATAATTACTATTACTATAATATTAAAAAATTAAAATTATACCCTTCTCTTCCTTCTTCTTCTTATCTCCCTTGGTCTTTCCACGTCCATTTTTGGGTGCCATTTCTCTCAAGCTCAAGCTTCAAGTAATTATTATTCTGAATTATAAAATAAAAGGGAGGTTAAATAATATAATATATTGCTTCGTATTTATGAATAAAAAATATTAAATCAAGTATAATTGGATAACCTTCAATATGACTTTTATACAAGAAAATTGATGAAATTATGAATAATAGTTGCTTTTTTTAAAAATGTAATGGAATTAAGAAATGACAAAATGGACATTGGGGTGGAAAGAATTACCAGAAACCAGAGATATAAATCGACATACTGATATACATGATGAATTTCAATAAGAATAATTGAAGAATAATTGATGGTTCTTTTAAATAATAAAATGAAGTCATGAAATGACAAATGTGGGCATGGAGGGAGCAAAATAACCAGAACGCAATAAAGAATTTGAACTCAATTCGAATTATATACAATAAAAAGACTTTGGATTTTGGATAAATTATGAAAAGAATTTAATTATATTCTCAACAAAAATTTTAAACTTCATTATAAATTAACCACAAATAAAATCTGTGAATTTTGGATAAAATTAGAAGAAGAACTATCGATGGTATTTGCGAGAAAACGATATGGAATTGTGAAATGACAATATAGTTAATTGATTTAAAAAAGAAAAAGCAGAAAGCAAGCATAAAGCTATAGAAATTACGAGCTTTAATAAGTATTGAATTACATGTAACAACAACAGAGCTAATGATTAAATACAAGCAAAATCTTTGATTTTTTAGGTATAATTAGGAGCAATATTGATGGGTTTTACCTAGAAAATGTTACGGAATTGTGAAATTACAATACTGTTTTTCTTAACAACAATTCTTAGATTTTCTACGATAGATTCTTGATGACCAGTACTTCGTAAAATTTAAACTCTTAATCTTTTGGTTACGAAGTAGAGCGACAATTACAATCCACTTGATGGATATTGAAAAGAATTATCAGAAAGAAAGAAGATAGCTTTAGATATTTTGAACTTCAAGGTAATGAATTACCCACAACAAAAAAGAAACAGAGCTAGTGGATAAACTTCAATCAGAATCTTTAATTTCTTAATATAATTCCAAAGAATTTTGATGGATTTTAGCAAGAAAAACATCATGGCATTGTGAAATAATCAAGAAAGCTGAGAGCTTCAAAAATTTTGAACTTCAACAAAAATGAAACTGCCCACAACAAAAACAGAGCTAATGGATTAAACACAAGCAAAATCTTTATTTTTAACTACAATTACAAAGAACAAAATGATGGTTTTAGCTATAGTTTTTCATCTTATTGTGAAATGACAAAAAGAAGCCATGAAAACTGATAACAATTACCAGAAAATCTAGCAGATAGCAGTAACAGAGTATGAAATCACCAGAAGAAAAAAACAGAGGCAATGATGTGTGTGTGTGTGTGTGTGTTGTTTAGGGTTTTGTGTGTGTTTTTTAGGGTTTTATGAGTGTGTGTAAATTGAGCAGGAGATGGAGCACCATAAAGGAGATTGAAAAGATGAAATTAACAAGATATAGAGAGGGGGTGAGTGGGTGATAAGGAAGGAAGGGTTGAGATTTAATGGTCAGATATATAAATGGCAGTTTCTGCTTTTGATATTGCAACTATCATTTTTTTCTCATTTTTAAATTTATTATTAATTAATATTTAAATTTTGGGTAATAAAATAATCACTCTTTTTAATGGTAAATAAAGTTGTAAAATTGTCATCAAGGTCATTTTTTGATATAACTAAAATCATCACTTGTAGCATAAAGACGTTGCAATATATTAATATAGCAACGCCTTCTCTGTGTAGGATACTTTTTACAGTGATCGAGTTCGGTTTATTAACGTCATAAAGAACGTCCTTTGTAAGGCTATGCATTAAGGGGTGTTTGACCATTTCTGAATGATTAAGTGCTGAACCAATAAAAGGTCTGAACTAGCTGAATCATTAAAAGGTCTGAACCATTAATAGCTAGTACGTCACTTAACTATTAAAAGACAAATGTCCGACCAATTCAGATAAGAGGTCTTAACCATTCAGCATTAGACCTCTTAACCATTCAACATTAGACCTCTAACCATTCAGCATTAGACCTCTTAACCATTCAACATTAGTATAATGCTTAACCATCAAAGGCAAATGTCTGAACCATTTAGACATTTACTCTAAACAAACAGTCTTGAACTATCAAGTGGTGAACCATTCAGTCAGACATCTAAACCATTAAGAGTCTGATTCAGATGCTACCAACAGCCCCTAAGTGATGCAGTATTAACCATGAGAAATAGCTAAAACTTTTATTTTAAGTCGTTAAATAAGTATTTTTCTTTTCTCATTTATTAGGCCGCGAACACAATATCACACAAGGCCATCGCTCGAACAACGGTTGGCTTCTCGAATGTGGTCGGACCTGTTTAAGAAATCAGCTTTTACGGCCATGCGATGGAATTCCTTGCTCCTAGTTGCTATGGCACCCACATGTAAGGATACGGTCATATGTTTGTTGACAAAAAAAGCGGCATCACTAAAACCATTTAGCTACCAAAAGACATTATTGAGCTAACATTCTACTATTGTTTGCTTGTATGATGCTATGCCAGGGTTTGATGATTAATTTCCAAAGCTAGTGAACAAGATGACAATAATCCTCTCGGTTGATGAAAGCGCGATCCCAGATCCGCACAAACTGTTGGATGATCTTGAAGCGTCACTAAAACTCATCAAAGAAGCTGTTTATGCAAAGGGGCTTGTAAAGGAGGAGAAGGGCAAGATACAGACTGCATTCACCTGAACAATTATGCTTTGCAAATGTGTATTTTAGCCTTGTGATCTTTTGAAAACCATTCAAACATGAATCATAAATTGCTTCTATTATTAGTATCATCATCAGCAGTTTGCATGGGTCACCAGGAAATTTATTATGACTTGTGTCTATAAATCAAATCAAATTTTTAGGTTCAACAAAAATGGTCCCATATACAATTAAACCCAATTCAGTTTTCTAGTGGATATGAACCAAGAATCCATAACTTCAAAATCTGTGTTCTTGCCATATGCAACATCTTGGAAATCATCTCATTTTGAACCTGAAAGCCATGCAAACACAGTTTTGAGTGTAACGAATGACAGTGTGAATTATTCTTTAGTGATGTATGTCCATGAATGCAACTGAAAATTTCGTAGTTTCCCCAAATACTGTTTCCTAACCCGTGAGAGTCGTCATGTTTAATATGAATTTTGACAAGTCAGATGGATTATAACAAATGAAAATTATGCAATTATCTGATGCAAGAAATGTTCAATGTACTCTTTTCTTGGAAAAGGATAAAACCTTACAGACTCCCTAGCAGATATCTAAAACTCAAGTCCAATGTATTAAGTGGCTGAAACTAAATTCAATTTTAATAACCACCTCTATAACGTTAAGGGAATAAACACTCTAGTCAAGATGGTGAGTCAGGTGGGTTGGTAATAACATGTAATTTTTTTTAAACTGGCTAGGTTGACCAACACACACTTTTTTGTCCATTTTAAAATAATTAAAGTGATAATTACATTTTATTAAGTAGACACATTATTATGATAAAATCTAAATCTTTAAATAAATCAATTTAGAATGTTGTATGCACTAAAACAGTCCTTTCGACCGTTCAATCTTTGACTTGTTCCCCTTTTAGCTATATATGAGATAAAACACTTCCAACCATTTGGCATTTTACATATTCAAGCAATAATTTTAGGCCCACTTCCAGTTTAGAAGAATTTCATAATATGTAAGAAAAACATGAAGCTATTGAGCTAACCTGTAAATCTCTTGAACTGATGATTGGAGATCCATGTAACTTCATACCTAAAACTGCATGCATGACCCAATGTTCATGACTTCATGTCAAAATTAGAAGACTGCACTTCAGTCAGGCAGCATTAGTTGCCTCATTCCCTTCAGAGTGAAAACTAGCAGACTTTGGACCTTCACTTCCTCTGATCACTCTGCTATACACAACTTTAAAGGACTGAGAATTATATGGTTTGTTCAAAAAACTAATCGGCATTCTCAAGGTCTGCTTCCGGTTTCTTCTCCCCCTAATCAAAATATTAAACGTCTTCTCATTCTCAACTTTCTGAGGTGGCTTAGGCACATGATTATCACCACTGCTTCCCAATTCCAGTTTGAACCAACGTTCTCTGGTTTAACACCAACAATCTCACTAATAATTTTTGTCCCTTCAAAATCGGCTTCTTGTTTCGTTTCAACCTCCACCTGTTTTGTCTCCATGTTTGGATCAGAAATGGGCCTTACTGCTGGTGGTGAGATGGAGAATTCCATTGGATGGCAGTTGGGCCAAACTGGCCCAGTAACATACTGTAAACCGTTAGCACCCATATTACATTGCCATGCAAAATGATTGGGATGGAAGTTGCTGGTAGTCATAGGTAATGATGGAGCTTGTGTATAAGGTGGGCCAGGAGGGGAATACATAAGAGGCAACGGGTGATCATATATTTGGGGTGCCTGGGGTGTAGGGTAAGGTTGGTGGGGAGACGAACACATTGGATTTACTCCAGGTAAGACATTGGAGGCCTCGGGTGAATGTTCATGTTCATTTGCCACGGGGTGGGAGCAGGTGGTAGAGGTATGTTCATGGGGATTGGTGCAACACGTACAGTAGGTGATGTTGGGTTATATGGTTAGCTGATGCAGATAACTTCTTGTTTGGGAGCTCTTGAGTGAAATTTGGAGAATTAACTGTATTTTTATCATCCCCAGGTATCACATCAGAAGGAGAATCATTCTCAGATAGATCTGGAACTATTGGAATTTGTATGTCAATGACACTTTTGTCAATTATTTTATCACCCTCAACATTTTCAGATACAATTTCTGTATGTTCATCTCCTACTAACTCACTCAAAAGAGTTTCTGTATCTTCATCTCCTACTAACTCACTCAAAAGAGTTTCTTCTGTTTCTTTCAAATTTTCTACCTCAACTCTCTCTTCCTTAATTTCAGACTCAGAAAGTGCTTTCGGATTGATAAAATCATCACGTTTACCATTATCAATTTCCTTGTCATCAGGAATGTCACTTTGTGAATCAAATTGTAACAAGGAAATGCTACCTGGTGGGGCCAAAGCTACTTCTTTGTAAGAAGGGGATCTCCCGATACTAACTATAGAACTCTTTGTGGTACATGACCTACCTCTTTTTCGTTTGTGTGGGGCCAACTTCAAATGAAGAATTAGATTCCTCTTTACCACTTGTACTAATTTCTTCTGGAGTAGATACTGGCACTGACTTAACCCTGTAAGTCAACGCCTTGACGATTCTCCTTCCATATTTATGATTAGAAGAAGGAACTTTTGCAGTGTGGTGATCAGCATAAGTTGCTCGTTTCTTAACAAAGTGATACTTACCGTTTTGAAAGTTATTCTTCAATTTCTCTTCAGAATCATGAAGTAAATCTTTCTTTTGATAACTATAAACCTTTTGAAAGCTGTTTTTTTCTGTCTTAATCGCCTTCCGTATGAGCCTGCTGATCTAGGCCTTTGTACAGGTTGCCATCCTCTTCTCCTTCAGGAAAGACATCATTGGCAATAACAAAGTTCCTTGCAACAGTTTCCTCCATGATTGAATAGGTTTTTCATCAATGGGCACTTCCTTGGTAGGTGGGTCTGAGTCAACGAGTGTAGAGTCAACATGTTCTTCTTTCACCTGTATGTCATGTTCATGTTCATGTTCAAGGGCTGGATCTTGTTTCCCTTCATCTGAAACTTCCTTCACAAGATCTTTTGATAACGAGTCATCAGAATTTCCACCTCTAAGTTTTGGTAAGATTTCCCCTTTAACTGGACATGGAACATATAGCAGACTTAGATACAGTTGCATTAGTTAGTATCAATATTAGATGCAATTTAACAATTAAACATACCTTCTGGATATAGGCTTTCCTTTTTAAAGCCACGCCATCAGTCCTTGGCCATCATGACTTGGATTAATATAATCAAGCAAATCCGATACACTGCACATCATAATAATGATAATAATAAGCTGTAGCCATCATTTAAACAAATCATTGTTTGATGTAAGAACTTGAAATTGAAGGCGCTGCAGACATACCTAAGATGGCCTTTGCTAGCTATGGATGCATCTGGTTTCCGAGTCCCATTTCTTGCAGCTTCTTGTTGTTCAAGTGCCTTGGATTCAATACTCAAGCCATGCAGCAGCATCCTGAACCAATTAGTTATTAAGTTGGAGTTGGTATGAAATCTCGAATTTTGATATAAAATAAATACATATAAAACCTTGCTAAAAGTTGTAATAGATATTACCTGTGTACGTAGATCATCTGGCCCAGCTTTGCTCGTAATATCTGCAAGGTGGTTTGTTCATGCTGAACACTAAGAGGGTATGCTTCCATTAAAGAGAGTGCAATAGCTATTGCATGGTAACTTGCAGCAGTCTGAAAAACAAAAGGGGCATAAATAGTAGGGTTATTTTGTCTTTCAGACACACACCATCAAAAATCATTTTTCTATGGAGAAGTCAGAAACCTGGATGTGGTCTGGGCCAAGTAACTTTGGTTGCACTTGAGAGCTTTATGGAGATATCTGAGGGCAACATGGACGTTTCCGAGGCCTCTTCTTCCATCATAGCTACATTGATGTATGTTGCAGCAGTATTTGGATGTGATGCCCCACAAGTTAGATGTAGCAAATACAAGGCCCGTTTCACATACCTGATATCATTGATCAATTCATGAAGGTTATTCCAAAAAAATGTCAATCTGAATTAGAATTTACAAAATTATGAAAAGAAAAATACTTGAGAGCCAATCTGTATGTTGAAGGCGATAGTAGAAGACAGCAAGATCTCCATAACTTTTCATGGTATCTGGATGATCCAATCCCAGTTCTCTCTCATTGATGTCCAAAGCTTTTTGTTGGTAGATTGTCGCCTGCATTCAATTGGAGAACTTAAAGTGACATAGAATATAATTAAAATATCTGGATATATCTAACACTCCGTAATTAATAAGTAAAGACCTGGTTGAAGTCCCCGGTGTGATATAAAACCACAGCAAGGAGGCTGTAAGCTCCTGCTGTTATTCGGTGATAGGGACCACACACTGCAACTAGCTTTGCAAGAGCCTGAAACAAAGGATAAGTAACAGCATGTGAACTATGATATTTATGTAAAATAAACCACAAGATCAAAATTATTATTCCATCTAATCTTAATATGCTTAAAAATAACAATGCTAGCGAGAAGAGGCAATATATAGAGACTAAATCCAGCCCAAGTCAATCAAAAGGTGATCACCTAACAAAAGAGGATGGTTCATATTTAGAACATTGATACCTTAGTTCCATAGCTAACTGCATCTTCAAGTTTTCCCTTATCCAGAGCTGTTTTTGATGATTCAAGAAGTTGCCGTCCATCAGCAGACGAGCATGCTGCTTGCTGCAATAAAAAGAAATAAATTAATACATGAACATTAATCAATAAAATAAGATCTGTTGCTATTATACATGCTGTGATTCATCACCTTATGCACTGGTACTAAGCTGATGATGTCCTCTTTTTTGAAAGGGTTAGGAGTATTCATATCAAAATCTCTTGGAACCAGCTCAACTCCACCTGGAATATGGTACATATGTGTTTACAGCTGATCAGTTTCTCATAAATTAAAAAGCACACAAATCAGTTGCTGCTCCTATTAAGCTAATGTAGATTAACATTTAATCAGCATAGAGGCTACGATCCTAGGACACATGATGTGTTTTTCAACCAACATAGATTAGCAAAATTAGTGATGCTTAAGGGCAGTAACCAGTAATCAATTACCTTATGACATAAGCCACGTAGTATGGCAATTTTTCTGAGTTCTGTGTAGTTAAAGCTGGAAAGATCCCAGTCATATCTCTTCTTCAAGAAAACATCAAGCCATGTTCTTGTTAGAGAATCAACTGCTTGCTCACTTCCAGGGACACCAAGCATAAGATTCAGTGCAGCTGCAATTGCATCAGCCATTTCCTCAGGTTTAGAAACAGCAGCAATAACTGCTTGTAGAATGTGCTTAAAAGCTCGTACTATCATTTCATGTATGCACAGAGATTGCACATGTGATAATTTTTCTGAAAGCTTAACCTGGTCAAAGAGAGTAATAACAACGTAAACTCGCTTCAAGGATTCTAAGTTGCAAATACCAAAAAAAAATTGAAAAACAAAAAGAAAGCTACCCATCAAGACCAAATATTACAAGGAAACGCAAGCATATTAAGAGTCAAAGAGCGAAACGGAAGAACTTCATGAATAGTTTCTGGAACCAGATAGACCTACAGGTAGATTCCTAAAGAGGTGTATCGAGGAACTAACCACTTGTCCTAGAGAACGCATGCGGAGACCTCGTGTGTGCATAAAATCAGTTAAAGTTCGCCCATCAACTGGTGATAGTTCCAATGAACCAAAATCTGCAACCTGCATACAATGAAGTGTTATAACTTGTCAAATATGACACATAAGAATCAGTTGGGATAAGAATCATATGATGAATGTGCCTTTGTATTACCAATTTCGTTAAAGCAACTTCGTTGTAATACTTTTGAGATTGGTCAATCAGCTCCAGCAAAGACTACACATAATAAGCCGTAGGTTATATTATAGATTACTATGCAGGAATATAATCATATAATAAATATATCATTTCAAGCATACCTTGCAATGGAGTCCTGTATCGGACTCTTTTAGCCGAGTGAAAGCAGCATCAGATAACAACTTTTTTAAAGCAACCTCGTTTCCAGTTGCATTGGCCTCCAGCTGGGATTCTGCAAAATCTAACACAGAATTCTCCACTTCTCCATTAACAACATCAGCAACTTTTGAATCTGTATTGCTTCCCTCTAAATCTTTTTTGTTCTTGAGGGATCTAAGGGTGTCCCGAGACCTTCTACTTTCATCTCATTCTTCCCTTTTTAGTGGAAGTTTTCTTGTCTTTTCTGTTTTCTTTTGGTCTTGTAAATGTTGTATCCAGCAAGCTCCAAGTTCCCATCTTGTAAAGTTGTCGGTTCGTACAGACTCTTCTTGGAGCTTACTTAGACTCTCCTTTAGTAGCTTCTCAACAAACCCTTGGGAAGTGCTGAGCTCTTCACTTTCAGATCTTTTTAAATTAGGGAGAACGTTTGTTTTTTTGTGTAGCAGGACCTCAAACTTCAAAGAGAAAATAACATGAGCTAGTGATACCATAAAGATGTTAAAAACATAAATTACTAGGTGAGAAAGAACCTGTTGATATTGAGGGCACCGGCTCCACCATCAGGCTGATCTAAAAGCTCAATGTATGGCAATGGAGAAACTTTCTTGTCAGCTTCACTCACCTCAACTTTCACAAGAGCAGTATAGCCACAATACCTTACATTGACAACACCTAGAGTAGCAATATCCTTTTTTAAAAAGAAGCCAAACATTAGCAGTGAGAACTTCATTTTCATTACTTAAAAATAAAACTAAAAATGACAATGACACGTTTAAAATATTCACTTACATGAGCAGCAGTGTTCTCATCAGCGGTGATCCCTTTAAGTAAGTTTCTCTCCACCAAACTCTCTTTCTCCACCCCAGTTGCTTGGGATCCATCAATCTTTGTATCCACTTTACAGCTAGCATCAGGGAAATCTTTAAAGACAGTTATTCTCAAGTCCCCAATACTCTGCTTATGTATAGCATCACCGCTTAAATCAAAGCAATTTGAATTGAAGTTTTCCATTATGTGTTGAATGGTAGAAATCGCTTTGAAAATGGCAACATCAACAAACAAGCTATGCAACAAGAAAGCTTTTCTGTCTCGAATCTGTCTTTCTTCTGCTGTCTTGCAGGGCATAGATGCAACATACATGAATTCACTAGCCCATGGATGTAAATCACTTTTTCCATCTCTTCCTAAACCGCCACCATTTCCTCCCCAACTCTCATCTTCTGCAGGAAGAGGTGGAAAAAGTGAAGGTACTTGGGCTGCAACAGGATGTATGAGCCATGTGTTGGCTCTGAAACATAAGGAAGATTCCCAAACTGCAGGTAGTAAAAAATCTGTTAACATTTTGATTTTAAAGAAAAGTAAAAATGATGTATGGAGTTATTAGAAAGAATAATTTGAATTGTTAGTCCTTAATGAATGATTATATCCAGGTTCCTACCTTGTTCTTTCAATGAATGCTTTGATGAGATCTTCGTAAGCCTGAGAATAAATACCGCTTGTTCAGATAGGCAGTAACTGAAATGTGACCTAAAAATGTTTATTTCAAAACTTACATTATCAAACGCTCTACTAAGTCGCCGCAACAAATCAACAAGGTTGTGACATAAAATTCGCTTCTTCCCATTACTCCAGAATCCATTTCTACAAACTTCAACATGGACAGGCTTTCCATGGCACAGCTTCACCTTCATCATAAAGTTTAATATGTAAAAAACATTGCAAGCATTTTACAGGTAAGAGAAACCTTAAAACATTCCATATTTTTCTTACTTCAAGTGAGAAAAGATGATTATCACCTAGACTCCCATCTTCTGTTTGCCTTGTTACCCTCTTTACATCTGCACATGTTTGTGGTTAGATGTGAGTATACCACTGAATTCAACATCTTATTCATGGAAACATGATATGTTAGAAGCTGTAGTACAGTAGTGCCCTGAACGGTTGGCTTAGAGAGATTTATGATCCGGATTAAGGTTCAGTTTCACATTTGCAGATATTACTATAATCCCAAGTACACGCAAATAAGGTTCGCAACGTGGAACAAACATATTTGACAAACAGAATGAATTAAGCTTTTATATGTCCTTGCAAAAGCAATTTAACGCTAAAATGCAGCATTTGAGCTCTACTTTCAAAACTATTAATCGGATCGACCAAAAATCCCTCGAGATTCGTACAGATTAATATAATCGCAACACTGCAACAGCATGTAAACACGAATATCGACGTAAACAACAGCAATTCTCGGTGTGTACGTGTGTATGTGTGTGAATGATCATCCTTCATCGGAAATCGTCTCAGTATAACTCTCACTGGTGTAAATCAGTGAAGTAATGAAGTATTACGCTATTACGAGTGCACTACATACTTACATTGTATAGGAGGAGTGAGATGCGATAACGAGAAAAACTCGTAAAAGCTTCGAGCTTAGGGCTCGAATTGCTCAGTTCTCCGTCACCGTCACCGGAAACATCCTTCGACGCGGTTGTTGCGGTGTCGGAGCCGATGCCTGCAAACGCTTATGGTTCTGTTGCGCTTTGTTCGTCTTCTTCGCCGCCTTTGTCTCCGGCGAACTCTTGCCGGAATCCTCCTTGATCACCGGCGACGGTCCAAACGACGTCGTGCAGGCGACGACGTCCAACAACCTTCTCACGTGTGCTGTTGCGGTTTCATCATCGTAGTGCTCTGGTGTGTAATTAAAGAAAGTGCTCTGGTGTGTAATTAAAGAAATGTGTGGGATAAAAGTGTCATTTGACAATATCCACGTGGCAGTCATTAGTGGCTGATTAGTGATTGATTACCTTCTATGAGATTTAGTGTGCAGGGCTTTAATGCTGCAACGTCCACTGTATCTTTCAATCGTGGCCTCTCTACCTATTGTTTGAAGAATAAGTGGTTGTGGTTTATTAATGGGCTAAGTGATCCAGTTTGAAAAGATAAGGTGGCCCATATCAAATTTTATAATAATAACTTAATAATAGGCAACATGGAGTTTGAATTTGTTAAACTTAATAATTATTTTGTGAATTCTAAGTTTTTGAAATTTCAATTTATTCCCAAACTTTTATAGAAATCATCTTAAATTTTTATTTGCGAAATATCTTAAAGGTTAGGATGAAAAATTGTAATTTGACTGATTATAGGACTATCTAATATTTTACAAACTTTCAAAAACGTTGGTAATTTGATGTTAAATATGCATGTCGTAACTGTAAAAGGTTGCATCAAGAGTAACAAGGCTCTTACCTCATGAGATAATGAAAAATTTGTGATGTTGCATGTTATTGTATTCACCGATAGTAATCGACGAATGTCTATAATTCTATCTGTTGATATTCCCTGTTTTAAAAAAGATTAGTTAGAAAATAAATACTTAAAAATATATAAAATAAATTGAAACAATTCCAGCTTCTTATTCTTTACTGAAAAGGACTAATGTATTCCATCAAGCAAAAACAGACTAGTGCATTACATCAGATAATAACCAACAAAGATTGTAGCATCCAAGGTATATCAAATTTTGATGAATATATATTTTGAACTCTTTTCTTTCTACATAGTGGTTGGACCCACACCACCCTTTGTGTGGACAACTGTTTTACATACGATATCTAATAAGAATGTATACGAGATAGCTTATTTATGAAGTTTATAGAAAAAATGAACATACGACTTCTGTGACCATTTTGAATGCTGTATTGTACACCTATTGTTTGTAAGGTAGTGTTGTGAAATGTATGGGTTTGAATTATTTGAAAATGGCTAAATACGGTATGGACAACACGTTACAGTTGACATAAACGTACCGTCTTAGATAACCTCTAAACATTTTGGTAACGACATTTTTGACCCTATCTACCAGCTGGTCACAAACCTTCAAATTCTTATCTAACATCCTAGCTATCTTCATGATATATCTTTATTTTGGTCACATTATAGGAAATGTATAGGCAGTCCACAATCTTACAGAAATAAAGAGATACCAACTTACAAAACCTTGAATGTTTTTATGAGAACTTATTTTCTTACATATATATATATAAAAATCTAGATAAACTAAAGACTCAGTTTTTTAAAAGAAATGCCCTAAAATATCATTATTAAAGAGATAATATCAGATATGTGATTATTTCAGAAAAACAAAATTGTAAGACTACAACTCTACAAGTATCAGTTGAAAGTTCACATAAACTCATTTTATATCGGTTTGTTACTTTATTCATTATCCAATAGACTTTCTTAATTTCGTGAGTTATTAGTTATTTTTAATTAAAAATAAAGAAATGAAAAAGGAAATTCAAACCTTTAATATAACATGGGTGTCATCTGGAAGATTCACAGTTATATCCACCACAACTGGGAGAACTGAAATTATATTGGAACTTTAATAATTAATAATAATAAATGATATAATTACTATTACTATAATATTAAAAAATTAAAATTATACCCTTCTCTTCCTTCTTCTTCTTATCTCCCTTGGTCTTTCCACGTCCATTTTTGGGTGCCATTTCTCCCAAGCTCAAGCTTCAAGTAATTTATTATTCTGAATTATAAAATAAAAGGGAGGTTAAATAATATAATATATTGCTTCGTATTTATGAATAAAAAATATTAAATACAAGTATAATTGGATAACCTTCAATATGACTTTTATACAAGAAAATTGATGAAATTATGAATAATAGTTGCTTTTTTTTAAAAATGTAATGGAATTAAGAAATGACAAAATGGACATTGGGGTGGAAAGAATTACCAGAAACCAGAGATATAAATCGACATACTGATATACATGATGAATTTCAATAAGAATAATTGAAGAATAATTGATGGTTCTTTTAATAATAAAATGAAGTCATGAAATGACAAATGTGGGCATGGAGGGAGCAAAATAACCAGAACGCAATAAAGATTTGAACTCAATTCGAATTATATACAATAAAAAGACTTTGGATTTTGGATAAATTATGAAAAGAATTTAATTATATTCTCAACAAAAATTTTAAACTTCATTATAAATTAACCACAAATAAAATCTGTGAATTTTGGATAAAATTAGGAAGAACTATCGATGGTATTTGCGAGAAAACGATATGGAATTGTGAAATGACAATATAGTTAATTGATTTAAAAAAGAAAAAGCAGAAAGCAAGCATAAAGCTATAGAAATTACGAGCTTTAATAAGTATTGAATTACATGTAACAACAACAGAGCTAATGATTAAATACAAGCAAAATCTTTGATTTTTTAGGTATAATTAGGAGCAATATTGATGGGTTTTACCTAGAAAATGTTACGGAATTGTGAAATTACAATACTGCTTTTTTTCTTAACAACAATTCTTAGATTTTCTACGATAGATTCTTGATGACCAGTACTTCGTAAAATTTAAACTCTTAATCTTTTGGTTACGAAGTAGAGCGACAATTACAATCCACTTGATGGATATTGAAAAGAATTATCAGAAAGAAAGAAGATAGCTTTAGATATTTTGAACTTCAAGGTAATGAATTACCCACAACAAAAAAGAAACAGAGCTAGTGGATAAACTTCAATCAGAATCTTTAATTTCTTAATATAATTCCAAAGAATTTTGATGGATTTTAGCAAGAAAAACATCATGGCATTGTGAAATAATCAAGAAAGCTGAGAGCTTCAAAAATTTTGAACTTCAACAAAAATGAAACTGCCCACAACAAAAACAGAGCTAATGGATTAAACACAAGCAAAATCTTTAATTTTTAACTACAATTACAAAGAACAAAATGATGGGTTTTAGCTATAGTTTTTCATCTTATTGTGAAATGACAAAAAGAAGCATGAAAACTGATAACAATTACCAGAAAATCTAGCAGATAGCAGTAACAGAGTATGAAATCACCAGAAGAAAAAAACAGAGGCAATGATGTGTGTGTGTGTGGTGTGTTGTTTAAGGGTTTTGTGTGTGTGTTTTTAGGGTTTTATGAGTGTGTGTAAATTGAGCAGGAGATGGAGCACCATAAAGGAGATTGAAAAGATGAAATTAACAAGATATAGAGAGGGGGTGAGTGGGTGATAAGGAAGGAAGGGTTGAGATTTAATGGTCAGATATATAAAATGGCAGTTTCTGCTTTTGATATTGCAACTATCATTTTTTTCTCATTTTTAAATTTATTATTAATTAAATATTTAAATTTTGGGTAATAAATAATCACTTCTTTTTAATGGTAAATAAAGTTGTAAAATTTTGTGAAGCAGTTGAATGATGTACCAGTTAGTAAACATCGGCTGCATGTGATAATGAAATATTTAAATATTTGTTCTCTGGCACGTTAAATAAATTTATAATAATTTTAATGGCCACATTTTTTGCTAGTAAATTGGGTTTTGAAGGTGTAAAGGAGTTAAACTGAGGGTGAGCTGCTCAAAATTGTATTAATGAAAATTAAAACGAGTCAAGTTTGAAATCCCACATAAAGTTTGTTTACTTAGCAAACACAATCCTTTTTGTAATTAGAATGTGTAGACTAACGAATCACAAACAGTTATTTTAAGTTTTAAAAACTATGGCTCATGAATCAAGACCAAGTGGAGTGGTGACGAACACATTACCCCTCGACCCACCATTGTCTTGTAAGTCTACACCAAACGTCGCCCTTTTGTCCCTTTTAGCAATATATGCCATTATGTCTTAAGTAATTCCTTTGAGTGTTTCCTGCGTTTTTAGCTTTCCCTATAATCATGACCATCGTAGACTGCTACTTCGTTAGTTGCTAACAACCCTCTTTAATCGATCTGTATTGTGAATACCTAAGGGTGGATGTGAATACCCTCTTTATAGCAGACATCATGTAATAGTCTAAGAGTGGGGGGTTGGTGGTGTGAATACCTATGACGTTTTTAGTAGTGGATGCTATAGTTGCTATGAGTACTTGTTACTACAAGTACCGTAGTTCAAATATGTTGATTTAGTAGGTGTGGGTATCGTGTTGCCGAATATAAGTAAGTTGTTTCCTAACATGGCGGATGTGTTGGAGAAACTAGATGTTGATACTGATGAATGAACGAAAGTTGTTTCATGATTAAATAAGTTTGATGGAGTTATACCTTTTCAATTTTTTTTTAATAATTAGTAAAAAAACTAATCTTTATTTGAAGATATATAAATTAAAGTTTATTTTTCCTGAATGACTAGCACATTATACCCTCTAATCCTACTTCAAAATCTATATATTTGTTCATAATTAAACGTAAACCATAAATCACTTATCTTTTAAAAACATATAGGTACCGTCAGACCGCAAACCTTTCGATATCAATTAAGTTTGCATATTAATTACACGGTCACTATATATGTAAAATGCCTGACAAAGAGTCGAACAATAATTCATTATCCATCCTAATGTTATTTTCTTACATTGCAATTTGATCAACAAAATGCTTATAATAAAATGTATTCATGATTATGTTAGTCTTACTACAATTAGTATTTGTGTCTGGAGTTATCATCCGCTTGGGTACTTGGGTGTTTTTCATCTAAAGCAGTGTATAAAAACCAATGCAAACCAAACCTATGCGAACCAAATCAATGTCCACTTAAATATTATACCAAGATGCACAAAAATAGATAGAAACACAATTACGTTAGGCCATATTTGATGTTTGCTCCTTGCGAGTTTTACTCCAAAAGTGGAGTTTTGAAGGACAAACAATCAAGTTTTATATAACTAACTAGCTTTAGTAAACCCGTGTATTACACGGATTTAATAAATAATATATTAATATAATAAAATTTATTATTTATAAATGATATTATAAGATACGATATGACTGACTATAACTAATAAAACAGTGATATTAATATTTTAAAATTTTAATTTTAAATTTTTTCAAAAAAATAAACATTTTGTTCTAAAACAAACCGTATAAAAATGTCATTTTTAAAAATTTTCTTATCATAACTCCCAAATGCAATTATTTTTTATTTTAAAAAATTGAATTTTTAAAAATACCAATTTAAAAATATTTAATATTTTTAAAAAAGTTATATGCTTTAGAAAAATTAATTATTTTATAAAAATTTTGTTTATTTAGAAATAATATTAATAAATAGATCTCTTTTTTTAATTTATTAAATGTAAAAGAATGTTAAATAATATTATTAGTAATTAAGGTAATTATTTAAGAGGAGAGATAAGCGGGAAAATTTTGGTGATGATGATTGTGGTGCTGCCACGTGGCATCTCGATGATTATGGTGCTGCCACGTGGCATCTCAAGTTACTATTTTATTAGAATAAGAAGATGCATTATTTCAAATATAATTATTTTAACTCATTTATATTTGATTTTGAAGTATTGTATAAAACGGTAGTGTTCCTAGGCGCATTTCGCTGGGATGGAGCTTGCACCTGAAATTTACTCACGACAACAAATATCAAAACACAGACAAAAATGAGTTTCAATCGTTGTCACTCCGATATAAATCCTAAAGAAGTAAGGAATTCGATCACAAATTGAAAAAACCAATGCAAGGTATGCGTCTTTATCACTCCACCTCTTGTTTATTTAACCCAAATGTGGTTTTTAATTTCCAAAAAGAAATATAAATAATCACGTAAATAGCAACAGGGGACGCCTCACCAACCTCTTTATTCAACGAAAACCTGATTTTTAACCCTTTTTTTTTAATAAAAAAGCAATTGACAATTGAGTCTCACCAATCCCTAACCAATCAGTTGCATTTAATTAGTACTGGTTATGGTTGTTTTTTAATACTATAATTAATATTAAGTCTTTCAACATGTTCTTCTCTTGATCAATACATTTAAGGTCTTCATCCCTTTAAGAATTGGGTTTTTTGTCGATATTTCAGAAATTGGGTTTGTATGCTTTACTCTATCCGGCCTAAAACACCATGTTATGTCGATTAGTACAACATCATGTTATGCCGATTACTACATATTATGTTGATAAAAGAAATATGCATAACTATTTTGTGAGAAAAATAAATACATCATCACATTGGCTGGAAGACATGTTTATAAGAATATATAAAATACAATAATAGAGTGTAATATGTAGAAATAAAAAAGAGTCTAATTTTACAAAGCTGACGTGTTTGACATCATACTGACTCAACTCACTTACACAACTCCTAACTCCTAAACTCGATACAAGTCTTCTATCGGTCACTCTGTTGCGTTCGACTATAATTACACTGCTTAAAAACATTAAATGGTCGTGTTAAGTATCGCTACGTCAAAAAGTTTTGGTGTTACGTCATTAGTCACTCGCAACTAAACTTGGTGAATCGCAACCATACTTGACCAATCTAGTTATTAAATATTAATAATCTGACTCCTACAAAGTACAGAGAAAAGTTCATGTTATCCAACACTCGTAATTCATTTGGCCACGTCAAGTAGATAGACATCAAAAAAGTCGATTTCAGCGTTGAATGCTCACAAGTGCACCGTTCGAACTTCTAAACGTCTTTTAAGAGACATAATGAGAGTTGAACAAGAGACATAATGTTATGCAAGTCGCCTAATCCACTAACTTTGCTACCTTAAGCCCCTTTGCGTTATAACTTGAGATACTAACTTTGGGCTTTAACACTTAATAAGACAAAGAGGATAACCAAATGCCGCAAGTTATAACTGGCTAATTGCACATGTTGCTTTCATGCATGTACCATGAGTTTGCAATGCATGATTGCATTTATCATCTCGTGAGATTGTATAGATATATTATATATAATACACATGGAAAAAATAAAAAGAAAATTTTACAGAGTTTTAAAAGTTCAAATAATTACAATTTTTGAAATATATGATACCAATCATTTAAAACTATACTATTGAAATAAAAATAAATAGTTGTCAACTGAATTTTAAACCAACTTCAACAACGATTTTTAAATGAACTATAACTTTTTGTTATGTTTATATGTTTATTTAAAGAGTAAATTGTCATTTTCGTCCCTGTGGTTTGGTGAAAATTGTCACTTTCATCTAATAGTTTATTTTTTCACATCTGGGTCCCCGTGGTTTACTAATCTTGTCATATTCATCCAGTTCGTTAACTCCATCCAACATTTTCGTTAAATGAAGGGTATATTGGTCATTTTACATATATGTTTTATTTTTCTATTTTTTTAAACCTCATTTAATATATCCCTTTTAAATAAATTGCTATTTTAGTCCCTGTGGTTTGGATATGTTTGTCAATTCAGTTCAAAAATCCCACCACCTTGACACAAAACACCATATCACCACCACCCGTGATGAAACCACCATGTAGACGTAGGGTACAAATAACCCACACAAGACCGGGTACCCAAACCCGAAAGCCGGCCCATGCGGGCGGAACGGGTAAGCCAGCAGGACACGTGCCCCGCATTTAATTACATCGGAATCACCTCAATCATAACCGATAATTCAGTTACGATCGGAGAACATAAAAGGTAATGGATTTTCCGGGGAATAATCCCCGTAAATCAGCATACGATTACAGCAGGCAAACATTATAAATACCAGGTAAGGAGAATCGAAATCCTCACAAAAGAATACACACAAAAGCTCCCCCTTAATTCTCCCTATCACATATTTCCATTTAACCAATACTTACTCTCACGCCAGAGGGTCGTTCCAGGGATATTTCCCCCTTGAACGCCTTAACTGGTGTTGTTTTCATTGTGCGTAGGTGTGAAGTTTCAGAGAGCATCGGTGGATCGAAGTTCAACAAGACCGGAACCATCCAGAGTTTGACCTCGTATTTACACACCATGCCACCACCACGCCGCAAAAAACACCACCACTCCATCGGAACCACAAATCATCACCATCACCCTATCATAAAACCACCAACACCACACAGACGGGCACCACCACCACATATTAGATCTCCACCACACATTAGATCTCCACCACATATTAGATCTCCACCATCACACACTAGATCACCACCACCATGTGGATCCTAGAAACCAACCATTAATCTCGAACTTATAAGAAACCCCTTCGAAAACGTATATGGAACCCGTGAAAACGAGTATTGCAGAGGTATTAGTAGGGTTTGATATACATTTTCGAAGTGGTATATTACAAGTCCAATATTGATTGTCGATTTTTAGGGTTTATATGGTAGCGACGATCCGATGTGTGTGGTGGTGGTGGGCGCTCTGGTGTGGTGTTGGTGGCTTTGTGATGGGGTGGTAGCGGTGGTTCGGTGGTTCATGTGACGGGTAGTGGTGTGGTGGTTATCTTTGGACTAAATTGGCAAATACGCTCAAACCACATGGATTAAAATAGCAATGTATTTAAAGAGTATATATTAAATCAGGTTTAAAAAAGAAAAATACAAACATATATGTAAAATGACCAATATACCCCTCATTTAACAGAAATTTTGGATGGAGTTAACGGACTTGATGAATATGACAAGATTTGTAAACCACAGGGACCCAGATGCGAAAAAACAAACTATTGGATTAAAGTGACAATTTTCACCAAACCACATAGACGAAAATGGCAATTTACTCTTATTTAAATTAAACCATAAAAAACCAGTATGTTATTAATTTTTAATCTAAGTATGATACTGCTATGGTGTTTTTTAATTTTAAAAAAAAATACAAGTTATGTTTACCGTCAAATCGCACGGACACCTTTCTAGTATAATAAAATGAGTATAAATAAAAGGGTGAGGTTATTCTACAAAGTGTATTTTTGCTACAAAGTGTGAGAAGACACAATGAGGCTAAAAAAGTCATAAAAATTTTATATCTCACAATCTAAATCGAATTTTAAAAAAACACTTCGGAGCCTTTGTTCATCTCGTTGTCCTCTTTCAGAAAAAATAAAAAAATAATTTTTTCATTGTGTCATTATATGACACAATGACGTCATTATGTCTTTTATATTGATACAATGACGTCATTGTGTCTTTCATAATGACACAATGAAGTTATTGTGTCTTTCATAAATGACACAATAAAAAACGTTAATTTTTAATTTTTTATTTTTTCGTTTATTTTTTTCTTATTGAGGACGACTAGGGGAACAAAAGCTTCCGAATTACTTTTTGAAATTTGATTTTGATTGTGAGATATAATTTTTTTGTGTATTTTTTTGACTCGTTGTGTTTTTTTTTGACTCAATGCGTCTTCTCACACTTTGTACCAAAAATACACTTTGTATTTGAACTTTTTTCTAAATAAAAATAGTATGATTATATATATGCATACACACATATAGTATTAATACACCACCACAAAAGTACTCATATACATATGAAATAAAAAAACTTTTTGAAATTCAAAATATGAAGTTGAAGTGAGTTGAAGCAACGTATTTGTAGGGTCTAAATATTTCAGTAAACGTCATCTAAAACCCTTGTTTATGTTTAAAACCAGACAATATACAGTCTTGAAATTTTATTGCACACCGGCATGCCGGTGTTCTATTAAGTTTAAAATTCTGAAGATTTAAAGAAGTTTGTTGCATAATTATAAAAACCGAATTCTATTAACATATTGTTTATTACTATAACCTAAGTTCTAATTATACTATAAGTAGAATCTGTTTTATTACAAATCCGGTTTATTTTTAGTTTTTAACACTTTAAACTTTAAAGGATGTGTTCATATTTTTATAATAATATAAAAAATGATAATAATTAAAAAGAATACTTTTTGGATTCTGTTAATTTTGAAGAAAAACAAGAGACTGAAGGTTTGCAGCTGCATGCAGCTAAGGTAACACAGGACCACTTGTCTTGGGGGAATGGGATCCACGGCTAATTTTGGAAAGTCATATATTACCTTTCAATTCATCTCAGCCGTTCATCTTCCTACTCCCCATAAAACTATGAATACCCTTTAATCCTTTATTAAAAATAAAAATAGAAATGAACAATGGCAGATCTTTCTTATTATCTTCTTAACCCATCATTTAAGTCATATTTTATTTTAGGGGTAACTTTATATAAAGGTAGTCAAAGTTTTAAAATTATCATAATTAGGTTATTCGTAAACTTTTTGTTCCAATCAGGTATCTAATTAAACTTTATTTTAATGTTTCAATCTTGTGTATTTAACCTGAATAGTAGGTAAAGAGGAGGGTCAAAGGTGAGAGGAGGTGGTGGGCGGCGGCGATGGTGGGGCGACGACGGTGGTGGTAGACGGCGATGGTGGGGGACGATGGTGGTGGTGAGCGGCGATGGTGGTGGGATGAAGGTGGTGGTGGGCGGCGATAGTGGTGGGACGACAATGGTGGTGGGTGGCAATGGTGGTGGGACGACAGTGGTGGTGGGCAGCAATGATGGTGGGACGACAGTGGTGGTGGACAACAATGGTGGAACACTCATAAAACTTCAAAATTAAATAATTACATGCTAATTAGGGTAATTACATAATCTTAGAACACCAACCCATAATTAAATAACCTGATTGTAACAGTTTAAAACTTAATGACATGATTTAAACACTCATAAAACTTTGTTGCTACGAAGTTTTACCTTTAATTTATTATTTTTCTTATTTTGTTTCCAGAAATTAAAGCTTGGTTAAATATATATTTAAACTTGTAAAACTAAAAGCTATAGCAAGGTTTCAAAGCTAATCATGACCGGTAAAAAAAAGGTAACACATCATTCGGTAATTGGTTTAGAAAGAAGTGATTGAAGTACTTAATCAAATTCATTACTTCCAATGAGTCCTAGATCAACTGGTTTAGCAAGAGTCACCCTATAACTTTCAAGAAGAGATCATGAGTTGGAGTCTCACTAGATGCAATATGCTTCAAGTTGGCCAAGGGTTTTACCAAAGTGGGCCTTTGAGTGGTGGGTTCCCCATGGAATGATGAGCGAGCCGGGTCATCAGCGTTGCTTGTGTTCGCGGGTGACCGGGCTTAAAAATTATTCGTTAGTCGTTCAAAAAAAATCAAATTCATTACTTATTTTCTGTTTTTCACTTTATACATTGATATTTTCTAAGTATTATAAGACTCTAGTGGGTCAACGTACAAAAATTTCAAGGATCGGTTGAAAAAACATATAATATATTACATATAAAAAATAAGAACTGTGAAGTCGGTTAACCTCGCACTCTATATGCTAGTTGTTGCTACAGGGATCTTGATCAAGTGATTAAGAACCAAGAGCAGTGCCAAGTGAAGTTTTATGCTTTGGCTCAGGTTAGGATTATGAGTAGTGGATGTGTTTGTGATGCTTTTTCCCTTGGTATGGCTTGGATATTTATACCAGCCATACTCTTTTCTCATATTCTATTTTCAGTAACCTGCAGCTATTATTTCGATCCCATCTTCCTATGGCAGAAGATCCACCTCTTCTTAATGAAAAGGGTTTCTTACTTAATATTACTCCTTTTTTGTCGTTATAGTTGACTTTGACTTCATCCTCTGTCTCAACCTCTGACTCACTTGTCTTATATGCTTGTTGCTATTACCTTCTGCTTATGCTGTTTGTAGTGAGATGGACTTCTTATCACTTGGCATTGAACGAGGTCTAAAAAGATGTTTGTCCCTGTATTACGTAGGATGATAACGAGACTTGGAAACGAGTGGCCACGACTTCACCAGCCGCGGCTTATATGCATGTGGCCCGGCCACGGCTTGCGTGTGTGCAGCCCGGCCGCGGCTAGTTCCCTTGGTTCGGCCGCGGCTCAGCCGCATCTAGCCTTGACCTGTGGCTTGTCCTAAACACTGCTTCACTTATGCTCGCGGCTTCTTTCAAATGGTTCCCAGTCGCGGCTTCCTTGGGATTAAGGGTGTGCTTGGGCCGCGACTTTCTAGGTATTAAGAGTGTGTTTGTGCCACGGCTGGGTTCTTAATCCAGGGTTTATACTGGTACCTCTTCAAGTCCCCCCAGTCCAATATTATGATGTTAATCATCATGTTGGACTATTCCTTTTTGCAAGAATCCTTTCTAATGTATTTCCTTTGTCTTTTCAGATGTCTTATCGAGTGTGTCCTTTGGCGGCTTATATTGGGCCTTGTGTAGCCGTCCTATATTTTTTGACTACTCCTCCCAAGAGGATGTCCTTACCGCGGCCGCCCTACATGGCCTATAGCCGCGGCCTCTCGAGCCCCCAAACGGCGCCTCCTTTTCGAGTTCATGCTCCGTGCCTTTTTGTCTACCTCACTTTTTCCTTCTCCTTTTCTCTTATAAATACAAGGGACTTCTCTCTTATTTGTATCCCCATACACCATTCAAAATTTTGTTCCTCTTCTATGTTAATGTGAGGCCGCGGCTGCAGCCCTGAATTCCCGCGGTTTTCACACGGTGGTAGTCGGTTCCCTGTGCCGCGAGCAGTCTTCCCCGAGCGTGCCTCGAACCGCGGCAGTCTCCTCGAGTCGCGACAGTCGCCCTGTGCCCGCCTTGAATCCGCGGCAATCTCCTCGTGGGTGATTGGGCCGTGACAATCTTGTAGCGACTTCACCCGCGGTGCTTTGTAGCAGCCGTGGTTTGTGTTTGTGCTGAGTAGTCGAGGGGTCTTGCAACTTGCGGCAGCCGCGGCCGCGACTCATACTGTCTCCACCTTTCTCTTGGTTAGCAATTTGTGAGGTCGGTGCTCTTCCTTATCATCGGTTAGTTCCTTGCTTTGTTTCTTTTTACTTTCTTATGGAGTGTAGGAATGATATGCGTGCTCAAAGGTCGGTTATTAGCGAGAATTATTTGAATAACTTTGTGACCCGATATGGCATAGACCGTAGTTTGAATCCCTAGTTCCACCTCCTCAGTCGTCGGTTAGGGATGTGCCTCCTGGTATGATTGCTCTCTACTGTTCGTTTTTTAGCTTTGCAAACTTTAGGATTCCCGTGAGCCGATTCTTGTGCATTCTTTTGCATTATTATGGTATACATCTTTCGCAAGTAGTTCCGCTTGGTTTAACCAAGGTCCTTCACTTTGAGGTATCGTGTCGGGCCCACTAGCTAGTGCCCGAGATTGGTCTCTTTCGAGCTTTTTATAAGCTTGCTCATGTTGGTGATTGGGTTACCTTCGAGAAACGTAAAGCACCTCGTCCTTCTCTAGTGTCTCGATCACTTACTAGCTTGAAACATTGGAAAGACCACTATTTCTTTATTTCCGCTAGGATAATCCCCTTTGAGATGAGTTGGTTTCCTGTTCGGGAAAGAATTGATGATCCATTGCCCGAAGCCAAGGATTATGATGCGTCTGCCTATGACACCTTGAAAGCCACCCCTACAGCATTGCAATCCTTTTCTGAGCATTTTCTTGTTATGGTCGGCATTAGCCGTAACTGGTCTGAGCCTAGCCTGCTGCCGTGTATATCTTATAAGGGCCAACGTAAGTACTTTATTTTTTGTCGATATGCATCGTTTTTGCTAACTTTACTTGCTTTGATCTATTGTTCCTTTTCTTAGGTATGGGGCTGTTTGATCGCATGAAGCTGTCTGCTAAGGGTGATGTTACTGAACATACTGAGCTCCTTCCTCTGGGTTCTCCTCCGATTTTGGAGGCTACCAGTGATTTCGTGGTTCATGCTGGGGAATCTATTTCCGGTCTTCCAGAGAAACGTAAAGGTTGTGTTGAGGAAGGTTCTACGTCCATGAAACGTGTCAAGACTGTTGTCAAGAGGCAAGATTTGGGTGCACCCGGCTTGAAGCCCCGAGGCTCTCCTCCTGTTGTGGCTGCGGCTGGGATGGTTGGTGCATCTTCGGCTGCGGTTGGGGGTTCCTCGACTGAGGAGTCGTCTTTTGACTCTTCTTCTTCTGACGGTGATTCTGCTGAGTCAGGGGATGATTTGGTTCGGGATGAAAATGTTGATGACCCTCATTGTGGCTTTACCGAGGCCACTGGCTTGAATCCTCACGAGAAGTTTACACCTGATTGGAATCTGGTTAATAGCTCACTTCTGACGACTCCTGAGCTTAGTAGGGAGTATATGTACTGGGCACGTCCCCCTGCTGAATCTTTGAGGCTTGAAAATTTGAGCAAGAGAGAATTGTCTGACTCTGGTTGTTCTTCTCTTGTGAATGGTTTCTTATCTTTTGTTGAGATTCACAATCGTTGGCTTGTAAGCAACAAGGAAGCTCGGGAGACGAAGAACAACTCTTACGTTTGACTGATGAGAATGCTTCACTGAAACTTCGTTGTGAATCGATTGAGAAGGAGAAGAAACATTTTTCAGAGATTTCTGATGAGGCTGGAAAGAATCTTTCTCTTCAAGTGGATGCTAACTGACGTCTGAATGCTGAGTTAAATGACCTCAAGAACTCCTCCTCAAAACGAATTGCTGATCTTGAGGCTATGGTTCTTCTCTGAGATCTGATAGGGAATGGATTGTGTCTACCGGTATTGGCTTGGCCTTCAACAAGATCCGTAACAGTGATGAGTATCTTGGTACACTGGCGGAGCTTTTCTCCCTTTCGGATAAAGTTGGTTATAATTCAGGTTTGTAGCTAGCAACAAATAATAGTTGATTGGTATGCTGTTATCGTTAACTTCACTTTCTGATTAAGTTAAATGTGCTTTAGGTTTGTTGGATGGTGCGCGTCTTGTTGCTGAAGGAAAAAGACCTGAAGATGCACAGAATTATAACAAAAATGCTTTGAAGGAATTACGCCATCTTTCACAAAAGTTTGACGAAGCTTCTTTTCCTATGGCTGGATCCATTGCTGCCCTTGCTTCCTCTGATCTTGATGTTATCAAGGCCTTCCTTGCTTCGCCATGATGTAGAATTTACTTCTGCTTTTGTTAGTAGCCTTTTGTTGGCTTACACTAGTTTCGTTTTATCTTTGTTGTGATGTCGTTCTGAATGCTATCGTAGTTTCTTTTGCTAGTTTATGGTTGTACCTAACTAAACTTGTATGCTTTGAAGTATGGTTTGTTTATTGTCTTATTAATCCTTGTCTTGTGTTAAGGGTTTGTTTTTACTATTCTTAATGTGTATGAGACGAAATTTGACCTGAACGATATAAACCGGAGTAGTTCCGGACTTGGCCGAAGAACAACATTACCCTGAGAGGGGTTGGGCCGCAGCTGCCCCTCTTTAAGGAGGTTGGGCCGCGGTAGCTTATCTAAATTTTTGGACCGGTGCTATCGGATTGTCATGTTGACTTTTCAAGCTTGATTTCTTGCTTGAGCCAACCCGAGTGTTATTGATTTCTCAAGCTTGGTTACTTGCTTGAGCTAACCCGAGTGTTATTAGGTTGTCATGTTGATTTTTCAAGCTTTTTTCTTGCTTGATCTAACCCGAGTATTATCGGGTTATTATATTGATTTCCCAAGCTTGGTTACTTGCTTGGGCCAACCCGAGTATTATTGGGTTGTTACATTGATTTCTCAAGCTTGGTTTCCTGCTTGAGCCAACCCGAGTGTTATCGGGTTGTCATGTTGATTTCTCAAGCTTGGTTTTTCGCTTGAATTTTGTTATCATAAGTTATCATACACAAGTGCTTAGATGTAATTACTGGTGTTCGTTTACACCTTCTTTTTGAAAATTGAATTACATTGGTTACATCTTGGTTACCCCATGATTACATGTAGCATTTGCGGAGCTGCGCTCCATTCCACGTGCGTGGTACCTCCTTACCATCTAAACATCTGAGCCTGTACGCTCCATTTCTTCCAACATCTATCATTTGATATGGGCCTTCCCACGTTGGCCCCAACTTTCCTTGAGCTTGGATTCTGCTAGCTTCATTGCTTCCTAAGACGAACTCTCCCTCTTTGAACTCTTGTGTTTTCACACGAGTGTTGTAGTATTGCTCTATCTTTTTCTTGTATTTTGCTTCTCGTATGGCAGCTGCCATCCTTCGTTCCTCCAACAGATTTAGATTAGAACGCAGCTCCTCTTCATTATTTATTTCCATAGCTTCTGTGACTCGAATTGTCGGTAAGCCTATCTCCGCTGGTATCACAGCCTCCAATCCGTACGTTAAGCTGAAGGGCGTTTCTCCATGGCTTGTTTTTGGCACTGTCCTATGAGCCCAGAGGACGCTTGGTAACTCTTCCACCCAATTGCTTCCTTCGAAATCCAGTCGGGTTTTTATGCCCTCTACTATGCTTCTGTTGACTCTTTCTACCTGTCCATTGCCTTGCGGATGTGCGACCGATGTTAAGATTTGTTGGATCTTCAGCTTGTCACACCAACCTTTGAATGGGTTTTCTGCGAACTGTTTGTCATTATCGGTCACTATGAACAATGGGAGCCCGAAATGACAAATGATATGTTCCCATACGAATTTCTTCACTTGCAGCCCCGTTATTGATGCCAGGGCCTTAGCTTTGACCCACTTGGTAAAGTAGTCAGCGGCTACTAGTAGGATTTTTACCCTTCCTACGGACTCTGGGAAAGGTCCTACAATGTCTATGGCCTATTTTGAAAAGGTCATGCGGCATTGACTGGAATCATGTCATTCTTCGGCCTAAAACACATTGGCGCGTGTCTTTGACAGCTTTCACACTTCCTGATTTCTTCCACGACACTCTGGTGCATCCCTGACCAATAATACCCTGCACTCATTGCTTTAGCTACCACCATCCTTGGCCCTGCATGTATCCCACATATACCCTCGTGTATCTCATGTATCACATACGTGGCCTGCTCCCTGGTTAAGTACCTTAAAGACGGCCCCAGGTATGACCTTCGGTATAAAATTCCCTGCTGCATTTCATAATGCAAAGTCCTTGCCTGTATTGCTCGTGCTTCCCCTTTCTCTGCTGGTAGAACTCCTTCAGTCAAAAATCTGACTACCGGAGTCATCCATCCGTCTTCTTCTCTTGTTTCAACTGATGATACTTCTGGTTCTTCGATAGAAGACCTTTGCAACACCTCCACCTTAACCTCCTTTGCAAGATGGCTAAATGACACTGAAGCCAACTTACTCAATGCATCGGCCTTTTTGTTTTTACTTCGTGGGATGTGCGAGATGTCACACTTCTCGAAACTGTTCATTATTTGTTTTGCCTTATCTAAATATTTCTTCATGGTGTCTTCCTTTGCATCGTAGGATCCGTTAATCTGGTTGGCCACCAGTAGAGAGTCCACATGGGCGTGCAATTTCTTAATACCCATTTGCTTGGCTAGCCTTAATCCGGCTATTAAAGCCTCGTATTCTGCCTCATTGTTTGAACTCTTGAAGGCTAACCTTAAAGCATAGGTTAATTCCTCCATGTTAGGACATACTAGGATCAAGCCTGCCCCGGAACCCTCGTCATTTGATGCGCCATCTGTGTGTAAGCACCACTCCTCAGGTGGGAGCTCTCCCTCCTGCATGGTAGGTGCATCTTCCTCTTCCTCATGAGGTACTTCCACCCAAAAATCAGCCACTACCTGTCCCTTGAATGCCACTCTTGGCTTGTACTCGATCCCAAAGGCTCCGAGTTCAATTGCCCACTTTGTTAGCCTCCCCGAAATCTCGGGTTTCCTCAAAACCTGTTGTATTGGGTGTCCGGTCCTCACCTCGATCGGGTGAGCTTGAAAGTAAAGCCTTAGTCTCCGAGACGCGTGCACCAGGGAGAGTGTGAGCTTTTCCATGGGCGAATACCGGGTCTCCGGGTCTTTCAATGCCTTACTGACGAAGTATATCGGGGTTTGCTCCCCTTCTCGCTCGGTCATCAGCACGGCACTTACTGCGCCCTTGCTTGCCGACAAGTACATTACTAGCTTCTCCTTTGGGAAAAGAGCTACCAGTCTTGGTAGGTTGCTAAGGTACCTCTTCATTTGCTGGAACGCCTCCTCTGCCTCCTTTGTCCATAAAAAGTCTTTCTTTCTTAGGCAGTTCCGTAGGGTGGTTATAAACGGTAGGGCGCGCTCAGCGTGTTTTGATAAGAATCTGTTAAGGGCCATTAATCTCCCATTCAACGTCTGCACGTCTTTTACTGACCTGGGAGACGGCATGTTTAGCACGGCTGCAATCTTCTCTGGGTTGGCTTCAAAACCATCCTTTGTTACAATTACGCCTAAAAATTTTCCTTCTTCCACTCCGAATGAGCATTTCTTCGGATTCAGTTTCATGTTCATCGCCCGTAGGGTACTGAATGTTTCGGCGATGTCTTCGAGCAAAGCGTTCTCGTCACGACTTTGATGACGACGTCGTCTACATATACCTCGATGTTTCTACCAATCTGTGATTTGAACGCCTTGTCCATTAAACGTTGATAAGTGGCACCGGCGTTCTTTAATCCGAATGGCATTTTTGTGAAGCAGAAAATGCCGACATCTGTGTAGAATGTTGTCTTGTCTTCGTCTTCTGGTGCCATTTTGACCTGATGGTATCCTTTGTACGCATCCAGGAAACATTTTAATGGAAAACTTGACAGCGAGTCTACCTTCAAGTCAATTTCTGAAAGGGGATAGCAATCCTTTGGGCAGGCGTTGTTGAGATCTTTAAAATCAATGCACATCCTCCAGCTACCATCACCTTTCTTTACCGTCACCGGGTTGGCCACCCAGGTCTGATATCGGACTTCCCTTATAATACCCGCTTGCAACAGCTTCTTGACTTCCTCTATCACAGCTTGACTCCGCTCCTGCCCCATATGGCGACGCTTCTGGGCCACAGGTTCCTTGGATAAATACGTTTTTAACTTGTGTTCCGCGATATCTCGGGGAACTCCTTCCATGTCGGAGGGTTGCCAAGCGAAGACATCTAAGTTGTTTCGTAAGAGGTGGTAGAGTCGATCTTTAGCCGCGTCACTTAGCTGCCCTCCTATTACGATCTTTTGTTCTGGGTACTTTGGGTTGATAACCCATTTTTCTTGAGTTGGGCATAAATCTTCCTCCTCCTGGGAAGCAGTCTCCGATTCCACTGCTTTCACCTCTTTGCACTCCCTACTAGAATACATTGTCACCACTCCAGTAGGGGTTGGGAATTTGATTGCTGCATGCACCGTGGATATCACTGCTCCTAGGATACATAGCCCTGGTCTTCCCAGTATGACATTGTGTGATGATTCCGACCGCACCACTAGAAATGTCATTACAACTTCCCTCTGGCCCATGTTATTTCCCATAATTACCGGAAGCTGGATCTGGCCTATTGGCTGCACCACTTCCCCGGAGAAGCCCGTTAGTTGATGGGCTTGTGTCACACCCCAACCTTGACGGCGGAATCGTCGAGGCGTGAGAGTTACGATTGTTCACAGCCACATAACGCTATTGCCTGAAACATGTTAAAAATAAAAGGTCAACATATTGTTGGTGAGCATTCTATAGTTTTGAATACATAAGTATATAAAAGATGACAATTCATGTTGTAAATTAGAGAACAAGGTAACTAGGGATGTAAGACAGAATGCACAATCAAACCTTGACAAAGTTTACAAGTCTCAAACGTTTACAAGTGTACTTGGACCAACCAAGTTATAAGTATATACGATTAGCTAAGTGTACTTGGATCAACCAAGCAGGCTTGTCAGGCCCATAGATCTATGACGTCGCCAGGCTAGCAATAGTTAATGATTGTACATGTATTCGACATTACATGATAGCTACAAGATTCAACTATTCACAACACACTAGTAAATTGCCATAAGTTTACAAGAATCAAACGTTTACAAGTGCAATGATAATAAGTAACATGTTTCACCCCAAAGTGTGGAAATATGAAAAAGGGGTATAGAAATACTCACTTGGCAAATAAGTATAGGAATGATGATTATTAAGAAATATTGTTAAACGTTCTAACGCAGTCCTTCACAAGGTACCTATATATATATTCATTTTTTACAAGCGTTGAGTTAATATTAATATTAAAGTTCTAACGAGAACTAGAGTTTCAATGGAATTATGGGGTTTTGTCCAGTAAATATATTTATATAATGAAATTGTTTATATTTTGATTAAGTGAAAAGAATTATACCATTTAATCATTTTTTTAATATTTAAGAGTAATTAAGCGTATTAATTGATAAGGTTTAAGTATAACATACAAATAAATTTTGTAATCTTTAAACAATATCTAATAATGACTAAAATAACATATTGACCAATAACACTTTGTTAACCTAAACTATTAGTTGAAAAACGTTTATAAGTAAACCTAAAATAACTCTTGTACATAATTTGTGAATTTATAAAATATACATTTTATCAGGATTAATTTATAATTAAAGATAATATGGTGTCAAGTAACAATTTAACGATTTTTAACTATTATTTAAAGTCTACTTTATAAAATAACTCAAAGTTTTACCTTTGTAATTAAATTGTGAAGTTATAAGAATATATATATATATATATATATATATATATATATATATAATTGCAATTATCATGATTATTATAAAAAAATAGCTATTTATAATGTTTTATATAACAAATAAATTTACAGAAAACATCTCCCTGGTTTAAAATACACGAAGTTTATGAAAATAATCTTTTATAATATTTAGAATTTTTTTATATATTTTAAAAGCTGCAAAAACGTTTTTAAAAAAACGTTGGAGGTCACTGGGTTCGAACCCATGACCTCTAAGTAGGGAAGTGAGCATGAAACCAGTGAACCAAAGGGCCGTGGCCGCGAAAAGATTTGTTTCGAAATTGTTTTAAACACCATTTCAATCAAACCCCAATTTCACACAAGCCCTAGTTCGAATCCAGAACAAATTGAATACGAATTCGGTTTTGTAACCATCTGAGATAATGGGGCTTTTGATTCCCATGTGAAAAAGAGTGTTTGGGTGTTTTCAATTACCAGTATGATGACGAATTGGTGATGAATTAAACAAGAACAGGTCGCGGCCACACTTGATGATCGATTCATGCCCAAACAACCATTATAATCGAATTAAACTTGTAGACAGCTTCGGATGATGATAAAGAACAATAACCCTTTATCAATTTAAGTTAAAATCACTCAGAGCATGGATTTTAAGAGGGTTGCAGGTCGCGGTCGAAGAGGGTGTTCGAGAGGGGTGTTTGAGTTCGTTTTAGATAGAATTCGTGATGTTAGTAGCTTAAGAATAGGTAAAAGTTCCTTCCACTTCGATTAATTTAATTACTTTTCGCATTTAGTGCCTGATTTTGGTGGGTGTCGGCCGTGAGTGGGGATGTGGTTGTGAGTGGGATTCGAACGGGGAAGAAAGGGGGTGGGGTTGGGAGTTTGTGAGAATTACAAGATTGGTCCCTGTGGTTCTATTTTTGATATTTTGTGTATAAAAGTCTTATTTAAAGTTCTAAAATTTACCCAAATACTCCCTGGACTTATAAGATCTAAGTTTTAACTTTTCTAAGTTTGATATTTTATAAATTGTTTTATTAGTAAAGATGTTAATACTATTACTATTATTCTTAGTTATTATTATTTTTGTTTTAATTTTATTGTTACAATTCCTATTAATTATAATCATTATTATATATATTTTTTTATTGTTTATTATTATTGTTATTATTATCATTATTATTATAATTATTATATATAAAAATATATAAACGCCGTAAAATACGAGATGTTACAGCTTGGGTGTCGAGACCCCTCCTGACTTCTTCATCCAGCTGTAAGAAGCAATGCTCATACATGATTTCCGAACTACTACCGCTATCTATGTATACACGGTGCACCTGATGCCCCGCGATTACTGCTGATACTATCACTGGACCACTGGTGAAACTTCCACCATGGATTGGAGGGAAAGAGATTTTTTGGGCCATCCAGGGTTCCATGTGGTCAGAACGCCGCTTTTCCCCACATCCTCCAGCGTGCACCATGAAGATCTCCTTTCTCTTTTCTCCTGCTTGTGGCGTTTTCTTCAGTTCCCGCAATAAATGGGCTAGTTTCCCGGTCTTGACTGCCACATCGATCTGTCGTTTTAACGAGAAGCAGTCGTCAGTTGTATGGCCGTTTTCCTTGTGAAATTCGTAGAATTTGTTCATGTCTCGCTTTACTCCGGGTTTTTGTGGGGTAGGCTTCACGAAGTTAACGTTTTCTGTTGCGAGGATCTCACTAGGAGTTTTGGTTAGCGGTGGCAAATTGACGGGTGAAGTGCGAGCGTGAGGTGGAGGGTTGACTGTATGATGCTGATGGAAAGGCGGGCCTCTAGAGTGGAAGTGGGGCTGGAAGCGTGTTTTTTCCCAGGGTTTTGAAACCCTAGACCGTTTTGGTAGCTCCCATGTGGGTGGCACAGGTTTCTTCCCACTTTTTTCTCTCAGTTGTTCGCAGGCCTTCTTCCCCCTGACAAAAGCTTTTGCTCTCTCTAACATTTCTTCCACTGTCTTCGGCAGATTTTCATGAAAACGTTCCACCAGTTGATCGTTCTTTACACCATGAATGAAAGCTGAGATCCGAATCATTTCCCCTGCGCCGCGTACTTGCATACTCTCCTTTGAGTACCTGGTGATGAAATTTTCTATTGACTCGTTGCCGCCTCTTTTGATGTTATGAAGTTCAGTAGGGTCTCTGACTGATCTCCTTTGCTGGCTGAAATTCTTCAGGAAGCTGCTTTCCAGATCTTCAAAGTTTCGTATTTCTCCTGTTGGAAGGCTGTCAAACCACACTCTGGCTGCTCCGGCCAGCGTCTGGGAGAACATGTGACACCATACCGGGATGGTCCACTGCTCCACCTCGCCTGCTCCTACAAAGATAGCCATGTGGTCATCAGGATCACCCGAACCATCATACTTCCCGATATTGCTTGGCATCTTGAGCTTAGGTGGGAATGAGAACTCCGCAATTTTTGGGATGAATTTGATCTTGATTTCGCCGTTGATGGCCGATACAGCTTGTCAAACTCGTCTTCATGGTCTGGTTCTGGTGGTGGTGGTCTTCTTTCATCTACATGATCCTTGCTTCTTCTTCCATGTTCTTCTTTATCGGGTGGTTCCTCGTACTCCAGACGCATTCTTACATCTTCAAAAGGATGTTCCTTTTGATTTAACAAGGACAGGAGCTGGTCTCTGTTCTTGCTAACAAACTCCGGGGTAATCAGTCCGCTTGCTGGGTCTTCTGTCTCTGGTACGACACCGGCACCGCATAGGGGTGGTGTTGCCAGATGTTTATTCACCGTAGTGACAATGTTGTGATTGTCACGAGAAGGGGTTTTCTGACCTGAGTCCATAGCAAGTCGTTTTTGTGTTGCTAGTGTCCCACGGATGGCGCCAAATGTTGCTACAGGGATCTTGATCAAGTGATTAAGAACCAAGAGCAGTGCCAAGTGAAGTTTTATGCTTTGGCTCAGGTTAGGATTATGAGTAGTGGATGTGTTTGTGATGCTTTTTCCCTTGGTATGGCTTGGATATTTATACCAGCCATACTCTTTTCTCATATTCTATTTTCAGTAACCTGCAGCTATTATTTCGATCCCAATCTTCCTATGGCAGAAGATCCACCTCTTCTTAATGAAAAGGGTTTCTGACTTAATATTACTCCTTTTTGTTATTATAGTTGACTTTGACTTCATCCTCTGTCTCAACCTCTGACTCACTTGTCTTATATGCTTGTTGCTATTACCTTCTGCTTATGCTGTTTGTAGTGAGATGGACTTCTTATCACTTGGCATTGAACGAGGTCTAAAAAGATGTTTGTCCCTGTATTACGTATGATGATAACGAGACTTGGAAACGATTGGCCACGACTTCACCAGCCGCGACTTATATGCATGTGGCCCGGCCGCGGCTTGCGTGTGTGCAGCCCGGCCGCAGCTAGTTCCCTTGGTTCGGCCGCGGCTCAGCCGCATCTAGCCTTGACCTGTGGCTTGTCCTAAACACTGCTTCACTTATGCTCGCGGCTTCTTTCGAATGGTTCGCAGTCGCGGCTTCCTTGGGATTAAGGGTGTGCTTGGGCCGCGGCTTTCTAGGTATTAAGAGTGTGTTTGTGCCACGGCTGGGTTCTTAATCCCGGGTTTATACCGGTACCTCTTCACTAGTCCAGGTCATAATCACGTAGTTTTTTGATAATCTCCTTTTAACGTCCAAAGATTTTTTCTAACATCTTTTGAAAGTGAACTTTGTTCGCCCTTGTATTAATAATAATTTTTGGTGATGTGCAGTGTTTAGTGTTAACTAGTTTTTAATCGAGAATCCGTCACTTTTAAAATTTTATTCTGGTGTATTTTTGTAACAAAAAGTATTTACATTCATTAGTGAATAAGTAATTATATAAAGTTCAAACAATCTAAAAATAAACATGTCATCTCATATGAGGGAAAAATAATATAAAATGCATGAAAACAGAAAAAATATTGTAATAAAATGCTTTTATAAGAGCCTTCTCACATGTTCTAAAAACAATAGTTATAATATTTTTATTTAAAAGTCTTCCAAAGTTAATACGTACACAACTTTTTCTTATATAAGCATTATTGGAATTTAATGGATTTTTTTTTTTTTATCACTAGTTTGGTTAAACATGATTATGTATTTATGTTGAGTCGCTACAAATGTATAATAAACCTAAATTTTACATATGAGAAACGGGTATTCATCGTATTCCTTTTCCTAAGTTGGATATATGTTGTACATAATGCATCAATTTCATGTAAAGGGGTAGAAACCGTATAAGTACTTGTGTGTATGTAGCAAGTGTATAAGCAATTCTGTGTATACATGAAACATACACCATAAGATGCATCATATGTTGATGATAGATAACATGATAAGATGTTGTCGCTATAGAGTTTTCCGTGTTTTTGACCGGTGAAATCCTATAGTGACAACATGTCGTTGCTACAATGGTTGACGGGGCAGAGGGAATTTTAGGCGCCATATCCAAATCCATGCCGAATATATGTCGTCAGCATAAATAATTATTATTATTTTTTTATATACTGCCAATACAAAAAAAAACAATGAAATGACGTCGTTGTTGTCATCTATACAGACGATACGTGGTCGCATTAATTAATAACTATCTTATTTGTTCTATTCAAAGTATTATGTATAAGTAGTCATTAATCCTCGTAATTTCCTATTTACTCATATACACCAACTTACAAAGCATTACTCATATTGATCATACTTAATCTCCCAAGTTGAGTATCCTTAGGCAACAAAAATAACAAGACGGGTAATCTCTAAGTTTTATGGTAATCTTTAATTTTAATTTGTTCTTTAAGATTTGACTAAAATAACTATTTTCTCAAAAAAGATTAAAAACATCATTTTATCTTCAAAAGTTTCATAAGTTATTTCATTTAACTCCAAAAGTTTTATCATTTTGGATAAAGATGAAATAACAAATGAAACTTTGGACTAAAATTGAAACAATTTATGAAACTTTTGAACATAAATTAATGTTTTTAATTTTTATAAGAAAATAGTTATGTTTAACAGACCTTAAGAAGTAAAATTAAATTTAACTCATTAACAATTTATAGTCTAGATTCCTACATGCATCTGACAAACATAGTTAAACGTTGGAAGAAAAGTCCTTATATAATCACTGTCTTAAGAAAGTTCTAAACTGATTTATTTATAGACATCTTACTAATCTTACTAATTTGAACTTAATTTTCCACTTCCCATCCTTTTTGGAAAATTGGTACATCTCCATCATCGTTTTCCAAAAACGATGTAGAAAATTTTTCATGATTCTTACATTAACGTAAAAGTTAAAATGATTGGCTACAACTTTGACCATCAGAGAAGAAAAATAAACTTAAATGATTTTAATTGATGCAATATCTTGAATATTAAATCATAATACATTATATGATAATGTATCACACGGGTTGAGAAAATTCAAGACGTTGTAAACTATTAGTTTCTACGAAGATCGTATATGAAATGTCATCATTCATTAATGAAGTATGAAATCACTACTAGAAAACTGTTAATAAATTACGCGCGAAAGATGACGTGCGGGAATAGATGACACACATTTTTGTGTGTCTTAAAAATTATGTCATCTTTCAAAAATTTTAAAGAAAACATGACATGCATTTGCGTGTGTCATCGTTGTGTGTCATAAATTAAAGAAAACATAACACGGGAGGCACCCTTATCAAAATAGCACGCCATCTTTACATGTCATCTTATAAAATTTATATTCCCTCCACCATATCCCCAAAACCCTTCATTCACCAAAACCTCCCACTCGCCATCTCCCGCTCAACCGTTCACCCTCCCTCCGTTTAACCACTGCCGAACCACCACTGCTCAACCGGTCACGTGAAAGATGTTCAACCACTGCCGAACCCCGACCAAGCAGGTGAGCATTGTGATTTTAAACCCTAATTTTTTCAATTTGATCATGTTCTATTCTTAATTCAGATTTTGTTTACTAAATTCATAGTTAGAAGCCCTAATTTGTGATTTACTAGGCTTGTTTCTTGGAGACCTTGCGTAATTGATCTGAATTAGGGACGATGGAAATTGGAAGACGACGATTATTGCTGAACCACCCTCCTCCTTAACCCTAATTTCTCTTTTTGTACATCATAGATCTCTCACTGGTATGTAATGTTTCCCCCTTTATTGAATAAGAGATTTGTGATTAGTATGCCGCTTGGAAGGATTACTTGTGAGATTCTCTCCATTTGAATCGAGTGTTGTTTGGTTTCTCTTTAGGGACGAGGCTATTTGGTTCATTGCGGTTGATGCTTAAAACTACAAAATAACTGAATACTTTGGTTATTAAAATATCAGAACCAAATGGTTTTTTGTTAAAATCAGTTATCGGTTATCAAAGGATTACTTGTATTCTTGTTGTTTAATGTGATGATTAAGGTTTGTTTACGAATCATATGATATGATGCCTAAGTATGACCAATCACCTTGTTAGTTTGGTCGTTACAAACTATCATAAATTTTTATATGCTTGTTGTGCAATTAAGATTACAACTTGAACCAGGTTTCATAGTTATTTGATTTAGTTTTGATTATTTTAGTTATCCCAAGAATAAAATTGATGATAAAAGAAATGCTGAATGAAATCATTGGATATTTTGGTTCAATTCAAAAATCATAGGTTGTTCCGCTGCTGGTCTTTTATTTAGGGTTGTTCTAAGGTTGTTAGCCATCAAACCATTGTGTTCTTGGGTGCCATTGATGCCCTATCGGGTCTTCATCAATGACGGTGCTGCTGTGTTTATTCATTTCGGGTGTTTTGGTATCTCAAGACAGGTGTTTTGCTTCTAATTTCTTTTTCATCTTGACTTCAAAATCCATAAATCACTGTGAGTTTTTTTTCTAAACTTTGCTTGTTGCTGGAGTACTCTGTAAGACATTCTTTTTATATCTTTTTTACTTAATTTTCTGTTACACCGATATACCTTGTTAGGCATTTTTGGACTGGGCTAGATGGACTAGTATTGATCACCGAGGTAGGCATGACTTTACTATTTTTTATTTTGTAGTTAAACGTTGATAGATTGTTTTTTTTTTTTTTGTAGATTCTCTTGTTGTTTGTCTATCTTTTCACAGGAAGATGGTGGATGGCACGATCATCTTGTGGCAAATGGAAGACGTAACGGTGAATTCCAATAGTGTAAGTAGAGGGCTTTTTGAAGCACGAAAATAGGTATATTTGGGTTGGAAAACAGTAAAACGGAAAGGTAGTTATGACTTAACTATCGTCATTAACAGTTAAATTGTTTTACTGTTTATTTTTTAGATTGTCATGGTTCCTCTGGTTTCTGAACATGAAGGTAATTTATGGTTTCTAATATTTTTTATAGTTTTTTTATGACATTTAGCTAGTTTTTTAGTTCATTATTTATACTGAGAGGAAAACTTGCAAAACCAAGACACATGCACGTTGCACCACAACTCACATCTTACAATGGGGAATGATGTGTCCTGCAGAAAGGTAAGTAAAAATCTACTACATAAATTATAGTTATATCCTTCTACTCACATCTCTGTTGTAATTGAATAATATAAAATGAAAGATGAATGATATAATAGACAAATGAAGCAGTGTCTTAATAGTATGGCAGACTGTTATTGTAGGCATGTAGTCTGGTTAAAAACCCTGCCTTGGTGGTTTTTGCAGGACTGTTTGATCAGCCGCATCCACAGTTCTCGAACCTTTAATTGAATGGGGTACAAAATATTTCAAGGTAAATATCATCTTTTTTGTTATTTCTTTTGGTACACTTTTACTGCTGTCTTTAGAAATGTCTCGTAGTATGAGTTTGTTTCATATCTAGCATGTTGAAGGTCGTGCACAGTGTATTTTAACCATAAAAAACTCCTCAATTATATATATGTTAATAATAGAAGGGAATGAATAGTATGAATAGTGTTTTTGTAAATACAGATCGTTGATTTTTGATCCAATGGTTAAAATTAGGGTACAAGTTGTCACACCCCAACCTTGACGGCGGAAACGTCGAGGTGTGAGGGTTAAGATTGTTCACAGCCACATAACGCTATGTTAAAATGTAAAATGCCTTAATCAATTGTTTCAAACATCACATACATCAAAGTCTCAAAATAAATCAAACGAAAACAAGAATCCAATTGTCTTTATTAAGCCTAGGTCCATGTTCTAGGTTTAAGCATTTCTTCAATCATCGCTAAGCTTGCACATTACCTGAAACATGTTGAAAATAAAGTCAACTAACGAGTTGGTGAGTTCTCATGGTTTATATATAATAAGTATACAAAAACGTGGCAATTCTAGTCAATGGTCACAAGATAGTAAGTATATAGAACATGCATAGTTACAATCAAGCCTCGACTAAATAATATGAATAAGCATGATTAGCTAAATGTATTTGGTTCCCTAGTGCACAAGCGTACGACTCCTAGGAGCCGGCAATCCCTCGGCTTTAGCACCAAATAGGCTTGTCAGGCCCAAAGATCTAAGACTTCGCTAGGCTAGCAATAGTTAATGATTGCACACGTATGTCACATCTCATATAATACATAACATATTCAAACAACCACGACTATGTAAAGAATTGCACTCGTGTAATAAGTATCAAAGCGTGTATGTGTAAGTTTGTATAAGCAACATGTTTCACCCCAAAAGATGTGAAATAATCGTAAAGCGGGGCATAAGAACTCACATGTTTGAATAATAGAGGACTCGTAGATGAAATAAGAGTAATCACGAATAAGATTTCCAACACAACGTCACTACGCACCTAAACGAAATAAAATAGCGCGTTATAATTTGTTTGATGATTAATTGTAGGTCTAATAGGATTTAATAATTATTCGTATTTATTACATGTTAATAACGTGATCGGTTGAATGAAACGAATGGATTTTTATACTTGGTATAATCAATTGTTTACGCGTAAGAGAAAGAATAAATAAAACTTGATTTAATTGTACGTTGAACCGATTTATAAGGATTGTATATAATAATTATAATAAGTGATTTAGCTATTATAAGGAACTATATATAATATATATAAATATATATATATATAGGTATAAGTAATTAAACAATTTAATTGTTTGAATATATATATAAATATATATACTAAACAATTATAATATTGTGTATAATAATCATAATAAGTGATTTAGCTATTAAAGGAACTATGTATAAATATATATATATATATAAGTAACTAAACATTTAAATTGTTTGAATATATATATAAATATATACACATGTATTTTATTTACACGTTTCTTTTGTATTTTTCTTTTGAAATAAAATAATGTATTTATAAATACAAAATTATTTATAAAAATTAATTTAGTCCCAAATTAATTAATCAAAAGAAAAAAAATTAATCTGTATTTTATAAAATTAATTTTTAGAAATTTTCAAAATTTAAAAAGGTTAAATAATTAAAAAGAAATGAAGAAAAGAAAAAAATTCAGAAAAGAAAAGAAAAAGGGGAAAAGGGGGCTGCCCGGGGTCAAACCCGGGGCTCCCTTGTAACATGGAGCGCAGGAACCAGTGAACCAGGACCAAGGCCTTGGTTTCACTTTGGTTTCTTTTGATTTTAAACTCTGTCTCCCGGTTTCCCCAATTCGAATGAGATGAACCCTAGTTTCACAGATCCTCAATTGACCCTCGATTCGGTGTTAGACACCCAAATCATCATAGGGCTTTTGATCCTTGGACCAAAACGAGTAGTTAACAGGTTTTGATTACCTGTTTGGATGAGATTAAAGGGGGTTTCGAGTTCGGTTTTGTTTCGGGTGTTCTTGGGTTGGGGGTTTTTGATTGGAGAGGATTTTGGTGAATTGAGAGTTAAGTGAGTTCAGGAACTTCACAATGAACCGAAAGACCACAATTTATAAGTTTGATTTCTTGGTTTCGAGCAATACCCGTTTGAATTTTGAAACCGCGTTCGTGTTTACCAATTTTAGGAGATTCGAGCTGTAAGTTTGCGAAATTAATTGATTGATTGATTGATTCGACCGCGTATTAAGTTTAGAAGTGATTAATTTGGTTTAATTTGTGAATTTGGACGAGATTGGTTTCAGATTTTTGCCCGGTTACTCCTCGGCTCGATTTAGGAAGGTCGACGCGCGGGAAACTGAAATTAAATTGTGGCTTGGGTTCGAATCGCATGGCCGAGAGGGTTGGGGGTTTAATTTGGGGTCAAATCGGTTTTAAAATAGGGTTTTGAAGCTCGCCGGAGCTCGGCCGGAGCTCGCCGGAGCCGGCAGCCGGGAAAACGGGGTAAAGGGGGGGGCGGTTTGGGTATTTACATAAATGGCCCCTGTACTTTTAAATGTTATTATTTTATGTTTTAAACTTTCTTTTAAAGTTTTCAAAATGACAAACAACCCCCTGCACTTTAACTCTAGGTTATTGTTATTATTGTTATTGTTATTGTTATTGTTATTGTTATTGTTATTGTTATTGTTATTGTTATTGTTATTGTTATTGTTATTGTTATTGTTATTGTTATTGTTATTGTTATTGTTATTGTTATTGTTATTGTTATTGTTATTGTTATTGTTATTGTTATTGTTATTGTTATTGTTATTGTTATTGTTATTGTTATTGTTATTGTTATTGTTATTGTTATTGTTATTGTTATTGTTATTGTTATTGTTATTGTTATTGTTATTGTTATTGTTATTGTTATTGTTATTGTTATTGTTATGTTATTGTTATTGTTATTGTTATTGTTATTGTTATTGTTATTGTTATTGTTATTGTTATTGTTATTGTTATTGTTATTGTTATTGTTATTGTTATTGTTATTGTTATTGTATTGTTATTGTTATTGTTATTGTTATTGTTATTGTTATTGTTATTGTTATTGTTATTGTTATTGTTATGTTATTGTTATTGTTATTGTTATTGTTATTGTTATTGTTATTGTTATTGTTATTGTTATTGTTATTGTTATTGTTATTGTTATTGTTATTGTTATTGTTATTGTTATTGTTATTGTTATTGTTATTGTTATGTTATTGTTATTGTTATTGTTATTGTTATTGTTATTGTTATTG